>OZ014524.1:132271817-133471817 GCA_963966055.1 Lathyrus aphaca | reverse complement strand
GTACCATATGTCTCTCCCTTATGAGATCCAAGTTGAATAATATGTTGCTCGACACTAAGAACAAAAAGATAAGTAAGATCGAGTTTCATTCAGACTAGATTTATATTTATGGAAATGTGAAATACAACATTATTGAGTTGAAGACTGGTGAAGATTTGAAAGTTATGTGGAGAACATATCACTGTAGTCTAACTAAGGAACCGATCGAGTTTGATGCTACTATTTCTAGATTTCTCGACGACATAATTAAGATATTGAAACGTCCAGAATTATCTGGTAGTGTTTAGTTTTTCTTATTTATTATTATTTTGTTAAGTTATGTAATTGTCTGTCTAAGTTATGTAACCATTTGTCAAATGTTAAGTTATGTTCATCATGCAATAATGGAAGTGCTAAAATGTCATATCATATACTGTGTTGTGCAAATGTCTGAATAATACATCACATGATATAGAAATAATACAAAAAAAGGATAATAAAGTCTAAATAGGTCCCCCTCAGGCTAAGTGTGTTTCTTGCGATGTCATAATATAAACCTCACCATATGGGTTCACCAAACCCATGAGGTTATTCATAATGAGTATTTTCGTCTGCAAACATTGAGCGACATCTGCACCACGTGGAGGCGATGACATGTCATTAGAATTCCCCCAACATGAGAAGGTCCAACATCATCTTCATGTTGCCTAGGTGAGATGATGCGATGGTTTGATATAGTAAGATATCACTCCAAGTACAAATCTGCACACTCCGCATGGAATTGAACATCCACTACATGTTTTTTAATGGCACGAGAAGAACCCAAAATGTGACCAAAAAACCATATATCAATGTGTTGCACCCTAAGTTTTTCTTTGCATTTTCATCTGCATCTTGCATACAAACAAGATCGCACTGGTTCCTCGGTTATTCTCGGGTTAGGTTTATGCCTCGCAGGGGATCACCGTTGTCTTTAATTACTTTATTTGTTTGTGTTTACTAACCATTAATCAAAATCCAAAAATATTTTGTTTCCTTTTGCTAACATTTTTTCAGGAAGAGGAACCATTGAAAATACCAAAAATAGTAATCCTGTAGCTCGAGCGAAATTTCACAGAAAAAATCAAAAACGATCCGCAAAAAATTCAAATTTTTATCTGATCAAGGATTTCCCAAGTTAATTGATTCATTCAAAGGATTTCCAAGGATCATATGTTCATTTCTTCGACGCACTACAAGAATCGGGCCGAAACAACCAAGCAGCTATGTTTGAATAAAAAATTCAAAATTCAGCTTGGTTAACCGGTTAACCAGTGCGAAATTTGAATTTTTTATTCAAATTCAGCACCCTTAGATCATTGATTTAATTGGAATATTCTAGATCAGTTGGTTTCTGATTTCTCTACATCACTTTGATCATTTCCTACCATAAACCCACATTAATCACTACTCTTTTCCATTTCCCACCAAATTTTCAATTATCAAACCTAAATCCAAATTACCAAAGCAAGCTCTATTCCACCAAATTTCCATACCTAAGGCCTTTAAATAGGACCACAATTTCATTCATTCCACAAGCTTTTGATAGCCACAAAACCTCTTGCAAAATACTTCCCCAACACCAAAATTCTCCAAAGCTCATCTTTCTTTTGAAGTTATCAAGAATTCACATTGAATTCTTGATTAACTTGAGCTAAACCTTCATCCTTTCATTCTTTTGCTCATCAATTTCAGTAGATCTAAGCTTGTGTTGGTCCAACTTGAAGAAAAGCTTTTGGTAATTCATCTTCCTCCATAAACCCATATTCACCATCAACATTCAAGATGTAGATTCTTGGTGCCTTTGTTTCTAGATCCTTTGGATCTTTATTTGTTGTTTGATTGCAGGGATTCCACTGTATTTTGGTTTTAAAATTCGTGCAAATTCAGATCATGATCATCCAATGTTTGAGAAAAGGTTTCAAAATGGATAATGCTGAATTTTCTGCATTTTTCATCCTCTGGTATAGCGTTAACCGGTTAACCATTTGGTTAACCGGTTAACCAGTTTAAAAACAGCACAGATTATTCAAAATCTTCCTGTGTTAACCGGTTAACCAATTGGTTAACCGGTTAACACAAGTCAGAATGGTGTTTTTGGCTTGTTTTAAGCCCCCTTTTGGTTCCTCTTTCTTCTTCTTCTTCCTCCTTTTTATTTTTACCTTGGGAAGCACTTTTGGGAGTGATTTCTCCTTAATTTCAATGAACTTTGAGTGTAGATTAGAGTAGTTAATGTTCATTAATTTAAAACTACCTTTAAGTGGATTATTCAATTCATTTAGGGTATTTTGCATTAGTGATACATTTTCATGCTTGAATCCACTAAGATGAGTGATTGAACATAAGGATGGAAGAATACCACAAGTGTGGCTCAATTTGGTATTCATCTTTAGTTTCGTGCGGTATTGCGTCCGGATAGTGATTTACATATCGTTTATCTCGCATGCATTAGCACTAACATTATGCACCTTAATTGGTGGTGGCCGACCTCATTTGTAGGGTAATTACTTCGTAAATTACTTGGCGATTGCTTAACATAGACCTAAATATGTCCCGACTTTGGAATAAAAATCTAATTGGGTACTTGTACTTTCGTGGACCGGATCTCTTGTTGATCACATAATCCCAAAGTGGTTAATCATATTGCATTAAGCATCGAGACTTATGAATGTTTGATGCGTAGGTGCTTTGGGTCTCCCAACCGTCTTTCAAATTTCATTGAATTCGGTTCGATTTGCCTTGAATAATCGCTATAGTGTAAGATCCTAAGCGGATCCAATTGCCTTTCGATTTTATTTACTCTTTTGGTTGTGGTTGATTAAGTTCATCATACCATTATTATGTAAATATTATTATACTACTACTATTAATATTTTAGATTCTTGCATTTTAATTTCTTTTGTTACTAATATTTAATTTCTTGCATCTTTATTGTCTTTATTCTATTTTGCTTTATTCATCCATATCATGTTTATTATTTGCTCTTTTTATTTTGTTGATTTTCCTTTTGCCCATTTGGATACCAAAAAACATTAATAAAGGATTAAACTTCTAAAAAACTTGTGACTTTAATTTGAGGACTAATGGTTACTATCCTTGGCATTGAAATGGAAGTTTCGGACCTAGAATTTAGGATACTTTTTCCTTGACATTAATCTTCATGAAGATCGAAGCTTGCCTTTATTTGGCCATTTGCTAGCTTATAAGGATGAAACTCTTATGCTCATAATTTGGAAGGTCATCAAGTTTGGTTAGATCTTTCTTCCCTTATCTCTTTATTTTCTTTTTTAGGATAGTCCCTTCATCTCTTCCCATTCTTTAATTTTCAAAACATTCTCCTTTTTTCAAAGGATTCTTTCTTTTTTAATCATCACCTCTTTAATAAATAAAACCTTGACTTTTGTCAAGTGAATTTTACTCTTTCTTTTCTCTTTAAATCTAATAAATCTAATCATGTTGACCTTAATTCAAAAAAAATAAAAAGAATCACACTCATTCAAGTTGTTTTGTGCCTTTGTGCACTTTTGTTTTCTTCTTTTAAAAAGTGCCGATTATGAGTCATTATTCTTTAGTTGGGTGTAAGTCTCCCAATCTCCATGGTTGTAGTTTGATGTAATTGAGTCTCTTGTCATCTGTGGGGGGTTTAGTGGTATACTCGTTGATTTTATCCGAGTTAGCGCCCTCCCCATAATGATGTATGAGTCTATGCCTTCATTCTCATGGTAGATTTGTTTGGCTATCCACTTGAAGATGACAAATTCTCTTCACTTAATAAAATCAATCATAACCCACCATTTTCACTATTTGTACCACGAACTACGGGGTTTTGATCTTGCATTGCACTTTGTAGGTACGTAGGCATGAGGTGGTAAACCTCTCCAAACACAAAAATATTACAAAAATAATTCTTTTCTCACCTCTCGACTCTCATTTAACAAACCTTTTTTCAAACCAAAAGCAATAAATTTTTCAAAGGGCTCCCGTGGAGTACCACAGCCATTTTGGGTGCGTAAAACCTTCCCATTGTGTAACCTATCCCCTTACCTGTTTCTCTGTTGTGTTTCTTTAGCTTTTTGCTTTTAGATTCATTAGGATTTATTCGCTCTTTTTTCCTTTTCCTCTTGGAATAAAAATAAAGCGCGGTGGCGACTCTGTTTACCTTGAGTTAAGTTAACCAATAGCTTATACTCATGATTTTACCGCTACACAATGCTCTCAGATGGAATAGCAAGGATTGATCGTGGGATATTCTGGACATATCCAAACCAACACAAACATGTTTCAAGTAAGTGTCTATCCACTAAGGTGTCCCATCGCAGATAACCAGAAAATAATGAAGTGTCATCGAACTCTTGATGCACTATATGGCCTGTGAAGGGTGTCCAGATGACATTGTCTACAATTAGCACATAAATTCTCTTCCTATACTCTACAACACCTCACGTGTGCGCATGTCCGTCCCTTCATCTCTTAGCGCTTGCGGATTCAGTAATAGTAGAAATAATTTGCCTTTCATAAATGGACAAGAAATGCTTGTATATCCAACAATGTAAAATAACATAGACTCATATATCCAACAACAAAAATGTCATGAAAGAACTAAAATAATAAGAGATAATAATTTTTTATACCTGAAATAGACTCATATAACCGGCAAGCTGCCTCGTCTAAAAAACACTCGCTTCTCTAAGCGCAACATATAGAACAATCAATGCAACACACCCTCATGCACAACTGCAATGCTCAAGGTGATTAAACAATCACATGTACTTTGCATCGATATATACATGAGACATATCCGCTAAGATAATACATCCTACAAGATGTAACAAGTATACCCTAGTGGTTGCATCGTACATAGATTGTTGCACTAGTTCACCATACATATCTTATAACCAAGATAGGAGAAAGTGAGCACCCATATTAAACCTAAACTCCTCTATCACCCACTCCTCAGTAACAGACTCGTCATCAGGATCTCTGAAACATCCAAAAGCATCTCTAGATCCCATATGTTAAGTTCTGCATGTCCTCTACGTCATATGATTCTCCAATCCTCGCTGAAAAAATTGAACAAAAATATGTAACCTATCGTATTTTTTGAAAATCCGATAAAAACCATGACTATTTATGATTTTCTTTTTTTAAAAAAATCGGTAAAAATGCTTACATTTACCGGATATTTTTTAATAATTCAGTAAAAATCATGCGTTTTTTCGGACTTTTTGAAAATTCAGAAAATCCGATATAATGTATGTATTTTTATCGGTTTTTAAGAAAATGAAAAAATATATGCATTTTTATCGATTTAAAAAAATCTAGTAAAAATACATGATTTTTAACAAACAAAAAATTCAATACAAACAAAAAAAAAATCCGATAAAAAAATTAATAATTTTAGTTATAAATACGGTAGTCTCTTTGAAAAATCCGATAATCACTATAGAATTTTAAGAAATTGAAATTCTCACAATGTTTTGGTCAAAGTGTTATATTGGTTGCTTGAGATAGGGATATCGAAACATAATCTTTGAAATATATTCTCTTTTTCTATTTCATAGACCACAAAAGGTCGTACAAATTGCACTCTTTTGCTTATATTGATCGATGAAATACAGGATTTGATCCATAAAGATTGAAATAGCATTATTTACTTGTGCTCATATGCTTTTGTCACTCACCCCTTTCCATGTCACTTTTGTTGAACATACTTTTTATTTACAAATCTCTTGTCCATTTTGATGTTGGTGGTGTTCATATCCAGATTTTGGCTCTTCACCAAATTTTGATCTTATTTGGTCCTTGAGGCAACCTAGAAGCTCTTCACCAACATTTCATGCACATTTAGGGTTTAATTTGCTACAAAATTGAGAAGAATGAATTAGAGAAAATTACTTGTAAGATACAATTTAGAGACACATTTCATCTTGGGTACAAAGAGACACAATTTTTTTGGTAGTACAAAGAGACACAATTAGATACAGAGTTAATTAATCATTATACTTTAACCTATGTTGATTATTGTGACATTTCACCTTTTTTTTGTGAATTTTCTTTCACTAGTACTACAATGGCCTAATCTAATTAATATTGTTAGCTACTTTGCACCAAAAATTACGCAAACAACAAGAAGAAAATCTTCAAGAAATCCTACCAAATATCACAAAAGGATGTGTGCTTACCTGAAATTGGACGCAATGTTGACATCTCCAAAGAACTTATTCAAAAATTAAATTGCAATTAATTCTCAATTCAAAAGAGAGGAAAAAGAATAATAATATCATCTTCTTCAATTGTTCATTTGGGGAAAACATGTCACATCAGAATTGAAGATCTAACCAAGAAAATAGAAACAAAATATAATAGATTAAAGGGACCCCTATGTTTGCAAAAATGTTATGATAAAACATTACATTTAAAATAAAATAAAAAAGAAAAATAACATTTATGTTTATAGGATAAATAGAAGGAGACAAGAAATAATAAAGGCTCGTGTTGGGACCAAAATGGGGTCCATAGAGTTTTATTTGAAATCTTAAGTGGGTCCAATCAAATATAATCTTTTGTAGGGTCTCAAAGACATACTTATCTCTTGTGAAAAATGTATATTGGAAATCTTGATAATATTTGGAATTTGTTCCCATCCAGGGTGTCCAAAAGATAAATTCTTTTTTTATTATGTAGGTGATTATTTCCGTTCTACATCCGTTTTACATCATAATTGAAATTTGAATCTCTATCTTTTTTTTTATCTACCATAAATATGGATTTTCTCTATCATGCATCAGTTAGGGTTTGAGGTGATATTATTGTTGGGGCGGAATTAGAGCCGACAAACGGATATGTCTATCTTATTTAGATACGTTTCACAATAATTTATAAAAGAACGGAATGAGACGAGACGAGTATTGTGTAAGACGTGACTTAAAATTTGGATTCAATCCGCAAAAATATGAGGACGGAACGACCCACGGACACTACAGTTTTTTAATAAAAAAATTGCAAAAATGTGAGTTAATATTTGCACCCGCAAAAATCCGAAGAAAAAAAACCAAAAATAGGTGGCATATTAGAGGATTAGAGTCTAAAACTTTGACCCGTCCTACGAAAAAAAATGTGAAAAAGTGGGCATATGTCTGACGGACCAAGCCTAAGGATGAAAAAAAACTTATACCCGTAAATATATGCTGATAAAATTTGTCATGAATACAGGACGGATAGCTTAATAGATATTCGCGGATAAAATAAATTAATATTTAAATACTCGTTTTTTAGTGGGTACATATGTGAGTTGAATAATATATATCTGTATCCATTAATAAATTATAAAAAATATTTAAATATTATTTGTTTATTATACTTTGTCTTTTCATCTTCTAAAAAAATTAGTATTCTCATAATTCTTTTTTTTTTAAGTTTTCTTTAAAGAAAACCTTTCACATTCTATACAAAATCCTATTTGGCCATTTCATATTTAAGTTTCTTCTATACTCTGAACCTCACCTCAACAATTCCATCGTTCAACCAACCAGTACTGTCATTCTTTCGTCCAACCAATGTCTCCCTTCCTACTCCTCTGTCGCTCTACCACCCACCATAACTCACAATCACAATATGTTTCATTTGTTTTGGTTAAAAATGAAACATAGAGATATTAAGTTTAGTTGTTATTATATTTTGGTGGAAAAAAAAAGAAATTAATGTGATGAAATTTTGTTATTAAATTGAGAGTGAATTTAATAAATGTTATGTGATAATAACTTTTTGTGTCTTTAAAAGAAGCTATATTTTTTTTCAAAAATTAATTTTAGAAAAAATGTTATCCATGGATGTCTATAAATATTCATATGTATCTTAAAACACATGATACCCGCTTAGAGGATACCCGCATGGATATGAGCGAATATGAATACCATAATTATCCACCAGGGTGAACATGGATATCATATTATGTGCCCCATGGATATCCATTTACAGATAATATGGATGTCTGAGCCCGTTTTGCCACTCCTAGCCAGAACGACCTACCACCACCAACATAAGGACCTCCCTTGGTTGTTTTTCGACCAGTCCCCTAAAGATGTGAGAAAAACACAAGAAAATGGGAATTTAAATTGGGGTTTTCACTCTTGTCAACTTTTCGACTCTTAACCTTATTGCGTTAAGTGATGCTTTGAATCGCGTTGTGGAATCATAAACAATAAACTAAAGCATAAGCAAGAGTAAAGAACATACAATATATCCCGGTTCATTTGAGAAACTCTCAAGCTAGTCCAGTCCATCCCACAAGGTGATTTACCTTAGAAAATGACTTAATCCACTATAACCTAATTGATTACAAGATGCAACCAATTGTCATGACTAACTGCGCATAGACATGCGACTTCCTTGCGCGGCTACCTATCATGACTAACTGCACAACAACTATTGCGACTTCCACTACACAACTACCTGTTGTGACTAACTGCACAACCAACTAAAACGACTTACACATTGCGTTACTAGCTTATGCGACTTCCTGGCACCAAAACACATAGTTCTGAGCAACACCAGAACACTAACCCATGAGCAATCACAAAGACCCCAAGTCTTGAGAAAGCACCAAGCATCTAAGTTTTGAGCCTCCTATAGTTCTGAACTTCACTCGGTCCTTTAGGGAAGTGGGTAACGTTTACATATGTTGTAGAAACAAGCTTCCTTAAAGTGTTTTGATGAAGACAAACAAAAGTCATGACACCAATGTACGTGTGCAAAAAGGAAGAAAGCAGTCTTGAATCAAAGTTTCAACTCATATGTTTCAAAACATTATGCAAAGTTTGAAGACTATCATATAAACAAGCTTCAACAACTTTCAAGAATTGATTGGAACTTCAAAGGTATAACAAATATTGGTTAATATGTCTATACAAGTGTTCTAAAAATTCATTTTATGCATAACATACATAATAGGATCATAGGAAGCATTTCCATTTTGTTCAACATCTTTTAAAATGCATTATGCAAAAAAAAAATCCTTCAGTGTTAACCGGTTAACCAAGCATAATTTCAAATTTTGATTCTGCGTTGTGAGGTGTTAACCGATTAACATAAGTGTTAACCTATTAACATTGTACCTGCATGCGAAAAGGTGCATTTTTTCATGAAAAATTCAGAATTCATGCTTTCTAAAACATGACATTGATTCATTTTTATGATACCTTTTTTGAAGGGGTATGTTGCTCATTATATAAACCTTTACTTCAGAATTTTTACACTACCTCCTTCATAATTTTCATAATCAAAATTTCACTCATTTTCTTCACTTTCAAAAATTCTTTAAGTGTTCAAATTTCAAATCTTTGAGAGAAACTCTTCATAAATTTTCACTTATATCATTGTTTCATCTCATAGATTAAATAACACTCTTATACTATATATGAGTGATATTTGTTTCAAGCAAGGAGAAGATCAACATTGGTTGATAAAAGTTCAAGACTTCGTCTTTATTTCTTTTATACAAAAACATTTCATACTTGTATCATTGTTACTACTTATCCTTAGGTTTTTTAGGGATAAGTTAGTGTGATTACCTTGCTTTCAGGATTGTTGAAAGTAAGTGTGTTCTTTGAAGAGGATTGTTCTTCTAGAACTTGGTTTACCTATAGGTTAGATAAGTAAGCATCACAGTTGTATGAATAGGCTGTACGATTCCCTAACTATAGTGAAATCTCTTTCAGTTGAAAGGGGACTGGATGTACTCTCGGATTGTGAGGGGAACCAGGATAATCCTTTTTGTCACTTTACTTTCCGCACTTTATTTTTCAAGTACTTAACAACTTAAGGAAAGAAGTATCAAGAATCGGAAAAAAGTTCGGAGAATTTTTTTTTATAACCTAATTCACCCCCCTCTTAAGCGCACTTACAAGTTACATATGTTGCTTCTTACATAAGCATGAGTAAACACAATTAGGTACATCAGAAGATCCTATTACACACTAAGATATTACATTGTATTATAGCAAAAATGTATAGACTCTTCTTCTTCTTAAAGTAGCTTCTTCACGGACAACATCCCAAGCTTCTTGAATGCTGGAAGTCTTCTTCTTTTTAAGCTTCTGAAAGCTTGATTGATCTTTATGAACACATAGAAGGACTTCTATATCTTGATTCACATTAGAAAATTCCGGACAACAACCCTTTGTTCTATTCAATCCAATGGTCACTTCAGAGCACAACATTCTGTTGTGGATTTGTAATTTGAGCTTCCATGACCATCTTCTTGTTTCATCAGTGACTTTGCAAGTCTTCTGCAACATATGATATTAAGCACATGTGAATCAATCAATTTCTGCAACAACAGATTATTGTCAAATCATAATCAGCTTTTGGTTGCATATTGAATTCACCACAACATGGTTTGTACCATTGTTATCTTGTAATCATCAATCTTATGTGATTGTATGAAAATGTCAACAACATGATTCAAGAACCATTTTGACAACTTGCATCATAGACATGTTGTTTGATCGACAATGTCGTCTGTAACAACAACTTTGACCATAGCAATCATCATGCATACGCATGTGATCCTTTCCTTATATAGTCAAACAAAATAGAGTTGTTAGAGACCAGTTGGCTATTGAGGAATATCGTTACACAATGATGAAAATAGTACTGTCGCGTATGTTCTTTTTCCATAATTTGAGGTTAGTGGAGAGGTAGTGGGATAAATCATTTTTGTTATATGTATTATCCTTGCTAAAGGTAACATTGTCTCTAGAGTAACATTTAAATTGTCTCTTGGAGCACTGGGTTGGAAGAAGATGAACCACTAGTCTCTAGAGTAACATTTAAATGTTGTGACTTTTTAATTTCTAGAGAATAAATCAAAAGATTTTCTCTTGGCGGGAAAACATTCTTACTCATGAGACTTTCACTGTTCTAAAAGCTCACATTTCAGAGTCACAAGCATCTGCTAATATGCTTCTGATTGAAACATCTTCTAACTTGTAGAAGTATTTTTATCAAAAGTTCTAATAAAGTAAGTCATAGATAAAGAAAATAATACCTTTGGGATTCTAATATCTTTATGTTGATTCCTTATCTGAGTGCTTTCCATTCTGATTCTGACAAAGCTTATGATGAGCTTCATTCTGATTCTGAAGAATATGCTCTTTCTGAACATTGATATCTAGTTTGAGAACTAGAACCAGGTTTTTTTATTCAGAACTGTATATATAAATTTTGAAGGCATTTTGTAGTGATTCTAGTCTTCATCATCAGAACATCCATTTGTTATCAAGCTTCTTTTGAGAGAGATCTTTTTTTCATAAGATCAATAATTCCTTAGCTTAAACATAAACTTCTGAGAAGTTATGTACTTTAGAGAATTAACTGACATCTCCTATGCATCTCATGACTTTGTCTTCTTGATTAGATGCACATCTTTAACAGATACAAGTGTTATCAAACCTATTTTTATTTCACAAAGGGTTTTGAATGACATTCTTGTTCTTACAATGTTGATCTAACTTGTTCAGAGTTAGTTCATCAAGGATTGACAGCATATCTGCTTTTTATAACACCCCATTTTTTTATAATTTATTCATCGTGTATTCTGGTGCTTTGTTGGCCTTGTTTAAGGCATGTGTCTTTATGTTTTGTTGTAGTGTCCTAGTGGGACGGATAGAATTATGGTGCGATTAGTAGTGTTGTGGAGTGCGGTAATAATAATAGATCCATTAAGATATTATTTTTATTATTATTATGTAAATAATATTAGTAATATTGAGATAGTTATTATTATTTCGTTTTAATTAAAATAAGGGTGATTTGGTAAAACATTATGGTGAGAGTTTTAGGGGAAAATTAGATTAATCAGAAAAATTAAGAAAAAGATTAATCGTAACATTGTGGGAGAAACCAAAGGGAGACCAGGAAGAGGAAGAACAAATAGGGCATTCTCCATAGATGAAATTCGTAGGAATTTCTACAAGATTCGAGGCAAGGGGGATGAATAAACTCAATATGGGTGTTATAAGCATGAGAGGGTAGTGAGGCTTCCTTAACCCCGTAGAATTTTTGTGTATAAATCTGTTTGAATTCTTTTGTGTGGTATGTTCTTATTTATGATGATTTTGTATGTGATATATGGAAAATTTGTCATAAAAATGGTGAGCATAATTGTTGTTGTTGCTGCTATATCAATGTTGTTGTTGCTCGACTGGTTTGATGCAGGTGAATGTGACAAAACTCGATCTAAGACCTGTAATTGTTATAGTAATAATAGGTGAAAGAAATTACATGAATTATAGGACCTAAAATTGATGTAGAAACGATTTTAGGCCTGAATTGGAGTGGAAAAACATGAAACCCGTAGCGAAATCTGGACTGGTGGGGGAAAACAAGTTTTAGTAACAGATATGGGTATTACGAGTAACACCCTAGGCATTACGCGTAACACCCCAGGAATTACGTGTACCATTATACTGTTACACAAGCATTACACGTAAGGGGCATGCATTACACGTAACACCCAAGGCATTACGCGTAACACCAGCAGAGGTGAGGAAAAATGTGATTTTTGCGATTTATGTCCCGATTTCACATGCGTTGTGGATTCTCTTGATCTGAGGCATTAGTATGGACCTTAGGACGTAATTAATCGAGGTTTGATGATGAAAGTAATCTAATAACGAAATTCCGATGGATTAATCAGATGACTAATTGAGTAAGTCGAGTGAAGTACTTTGGTGATTGTAATACTTATGGTTGGAGGTAAAGTGGATTAATAATTGAGACCTAGTGGATTAATCGGGTGAATAAATAATTAAGGTTAGGTGATGTATTTCTTTGGTGAAGTATAAACTAAGTTGATAGAATAAGTATGGTGAACTATAGTGTGGTATGACGAGTGTGTATTCCTTAGGTGTTTGGGGAACTCGTGTATAGGTATGATTATTGGTGTAGTTGTGTTGTAGGCAGTTTTGTGTGATCATAAGGATTGTTGCTATGATTGGTTGTTGTTGTATGTATGTTGTATGTATTTTTGATGTGATCCGTAGGATCGAGTTAATGTATAATACTTATTATACACATGTTGTATGCATAGATTTCCATGTAATATATCTTATGTGATTGGATGGATCGTGAAGAGGTATAGTGATGATTATACTTGTGTTGTGTACATATTCATTATCATGCATTCATAAAATTATTGTTGAATTATTGGTGGGATAATTCGTTATCGGATGGGCGTATGCGAATTATCCATATGTTGGAGATAAATCATTATCGGATGGGTGTATGTGATTTATCCAAATTCCTTTAAGAATCGGGTTCGATTGAATGAACCATGGTGAGTTGGTACCACGTGCATTGTATCTTTGTTGGGTTACATTGCATATTGATATTGTTGAATCATGTTGTCTTTTTGATTATTATTGTTGTGAATATGTGTTGTTTATATTGATTTTGTGAGATACTACCCTTTAACATATATTATACACCGTTAAATTATTGAATGTAGTTTTCACCCCTTTTATTGTTTGTTGCATTTGTACTTCGTTGGAAGTACATATGATTCAGGTACTTGAGTATGCTTGGAGTACACATTTCTTGATCGAGTCATAGGAGTCGCTCTGATACCTAACACGAGAATTGGGGATTTTTGATGTTTACTTATTCTTGTTATTAGTTACGTATCGTATTTTTGTTGAAACTTATAAATCAAGACAATTGGTGATTATTGTTGATGTCGGCAGTTTCCATGAGATAAATAAAATAATTATTTTCCGCTGTGAATAATTCTTTCATGATAAGAGATTTTTGTTGTTGAGTTTATTTTTGAAGTGTGACATTCCACTATTGATGATAAAAACTCTGAAATTTGTATTATTTTAACTTATTTTCTAAAATAGGAAAGTGGGGTGTTACAAATGGTATCAGAGCAGGTTGGTTCGTCCGGCCAGGTTATCGTGTGTCGTTTGTTCCCGAGTATGCGATATATGTGTGTGACACACTGTCGGTACTTACTTGTTTTCTAAATGTTTATCTGCAGGTGATGATTGGAAACAAGTGGGGGATAAGTTATTGCTTCTCTGGAGTGTTGGCTTGTTTTGTATTGGAATTGCAGAGGTGCAAAGGTTGCTAAGGCTTCTCTCAACTAAGGATTTGTTCATGAAGCAACTTAGTTCACAAGATGCAAGGAACACTATTGGAGTTGGGAGATATGGTTTATGCCCCGTCATGATTGTCGGCTAACAATTGACAAATTGAGGAACTGATCACCCTTAATCCCTTGTTAATAGTAGGTAGAATCGTCCTGGGTGAAATAGACATATTTTTCAGCTGAGATGGTATGTTCAGTAGGTTGTTTGGGATTAAGCCAAAGGTTATTAGTTGTTTTAGGGGAATTGATGTGGATTCCTGTGTCCAGAAAGGAAATGTATTTGAGGCTTTGGTGTGCTGATCAGATATTACTAATGGTTACTCCTCAGTGAGTAGAGAGTGAACTTGAATTCGACGAATGTGAAAAGTCGAAGTTTGTAGCTACTAAGTAAGTAGAAGGATTCTTTGAGAAGACTGATGTTTACCTTGATTGCAAAGATGGTGTTGATTGGAAGTAAAGTCATAACGATGGACCATCAGTGGTACGTGAATTGCGTATGTGTTTCCGAGGAATATATTAGAGGTGTTGTTATAGAGAAATATGGTATTATGCCTCGATCGGTCCCTAGTACTAAAAGGAAACTGTCGCTCCCGATAAATGGGAATGGCCCAGATAAGGGTACAGACGCGAACGGTCGGCGAGAGGGACAATGAGAACACACAGCCATGAACTCACTGGAGATGAATAGAGTCGCCAGCTAGGCATTTTTATCCCGGAGGAAAGGCAATGCTGCATAGACCTAGAAAAAGATGGATAAGGCGGTTGCGAACCAGAGAGACTGAGAAAGGGGGTTGGTTACAACCTGGGAAGGTATTAGCACCCAGATTGTCCGCCGTACTCGACGGGATCCACGCTTAAGAGATTTGTGTTTTAAAGGGGTAGTGTCAGTGCAATCTGTGTATAAATGAGCTGGAAAGAATGCAAGTGTCAGTGTAAAAGAAAAGTAAAGTGTATAAGAGAAGTGTTAGTGTACGAACAGGAGTGAAATGCTCAAGATCATGAGGCTTAAAGAATAATGCTGGAAGAGAGGGAATATACAGAGACTTTTGTTCGATAACTGTTAAGTTATGCCTACGTATCCTCTCGTGCAATGAGGAAGTCAGAACACCGTAGTTCGACCCAAAGAGACTGAAAGATGAATTGACTTGTGAACTGCTCACTTGTCTATGCTCAAGTGTATGACCTGTCTGGCTCAGGTGCAAACTGTCTTGCATTAGACGGAAAAAGCAGGTTCTCGTTTGTGAGTGAATGAGATGAGAAAAGAATCCCGGAGGAGGCGATTATTGTTTGTTTTTGTATTTTCAGTCTTTTATTGTTTTTGAAGTTTGTCATAAGTTAATGAGCTTAAGCCTAAACCAATGGATTTTAGTAAACTCATCACATCTTCCCTCTGATTAGGGGTAATGAGAATGCCTTAAGTGTGAAGTCAGCTTCTCACACTTAATCACCATGATGTAGGGTTAAGATCATTAACCTACTTGTAATTATTTAGATGTTTTTTGTGGTTTTTGTTTAGTGTTAAGTAATGAGATTAAGCCATAATCAAGGATTAAACAGACTCATTACACCATCCTAATAGAAGGATAATAGATGAGAATGTTTAAGCTGAGGAAAGCTCCTCAACTTAATCCATGATTAGGGATTAAACTCATGACAAAACAAGCCTTTGATTAAGGGGATTTTATTTAATGGTAGGATGATGAAGTGATTTTTATGGTTTGTAAGACAACTTGAGGGGGACTTGTCCATTAACACTAGGGTTAGTCCTTCTTAACCAATTAAGGAAGAATTAGAACCTTAATGCAAGGCCCAAGTTACAAGTGTGATGTCTTGATAGTTATTAAGTGAATTGATTAAAGGATTTAAACACATTAAGGGTTTAACACTTAGGATTAAAGTTATACACTCCATCCTAATAGAAGGATGCAGGCATAAACTTAATCACAAAGCCTTAAAGCCTTTAGGGTTTAGTCCCTGATTATGAGGTGAGAAGAGAAGACTCAAAGAGACACAAAGGTAGAATATAAATGGGGGACTAATCAAAACCCTAATTATTATCATGCTTGGTTGTTCCTAAGGTTTGTGAGGTTTACAAGAAAGATCTTCAGAGGAACCACCAGGAAGCAGATGAAAGGAACAAAGAGAAGCAAAGTAACTTGCTTCATTTAAGAAGACAAGTCACTTGAAGAAAGAAAGTAAGAAGAAGAAGAAAGAGCAAGCTCAATCTCAAACACAAAACAAAATGCAGCAAGGATGCATAAAAGAGATGAAGAGAAAATTATGAGAAGTGAAGGCAAATCCACTTCTCAAATCCACTTACCACCTGAAAAGTTAGAAAAGAAATGCAATGCAATGCCAAATGGAATGAAATGGCATGATGAGAAACAAAACCAGAAGCACATACATGATGTTAATGATGCTATGGGATGCTACAAACATGAGACAACACATGGGGATGATCATACCAGCTTATGGATGCAGATGAAGCAAGTTAGAACCATGAACATACATGAAAAGTTATGAAATGCAAATGGCATACAACATGGCAAATGCAAGATGCAATGATCAAACATGCTTTCAATATGTCTTAAGATGTTAGATGAATCACATGGATGCTTAAAATGTCATGGCAAGTCAAGGTATGAATGCAAATGCAAGATGGATGCATATGGAAGCCTAAATTAGGGTTTATGATCAAAGCATCAAACACAAACCAAAATCAGAAGCAAACTTCAATACAAAAATTTGAAAATGCACTCAAAGGACCCCTAATCCTATACTAACCCACTGCCCAAAGGAGAAGTTTCAACTCTTAACCTAATTCAAGTTATGATTTTCTTAAGTTTTCTAGGGTTTTAGGGTTCCTTAACAAAAAAAAATGTCAAACAAATGGAAAATGTAAGATCAATTCATGCCAAATTAATCTCACAAACTACATGATATGCATAACACAATGCAAAAAGAATCAAAGTCCAACTCTTTAGGGTTAGGCAGAAATGATTTTTGGAAGTTTGGATCAAAATAATGCCTTGAAGTGATTTTAATTCCATGAAAAATTATCAAAGTGCATCAAGATCAAAAAAGAAATTTGGTTTGAAGGTTGGACAATGTTTCTAAATGTTTTTAAAGGTTTCATGAATTTTTTGGTGATTTTTAAATACCTAAAAGTATTTTTAATTAATTAATTCTCATTAATTAATTAAAAAGAAACTTTTAAATATTTAAAAAAACTTTTTTAATGCTAAAAATGAAAATAAAAATATTTTTGTGTTCTGAAATTAAATAATAACTTGTATAAAAAATTTCAGAATTTTTGAAAAGGTTTTACTATTTTAAAATAAATGTACAAATCAAATGAGAAAAATTGAAATAAAAATTAAAATAAATGGAAGTATGCTGAATGAGAGGCTGAGATTGAATCTGGAAGAGAAGCTGTTGACTTGGCGCGTGATCCAATGGTCACAATTTAAATCTGACTAATTAAATTATTAAACCTAATTAATTAAGTTAAATGGGAATTAAGGACTAATGAGGCAATCTGAGCCCTTGGCCCACACGCGGGAAACATGATCCTATGGTCCAGATTTGAAATACATTAATGACTGAGCTAACCCTAATTAGGGCACACTAATCTCAGACGGCCGGAACAGTGGTTCCGGTCGTCTTCTCCGGCGGGTTGAAAACCCTAGAAAACGCCACAGGCCACCATTCATCAAATTGAAGCCAGGGAAATGTTCCTCTACCCAAACCCCACTCAAATCACCTCTCAAACTAAATTTATCATGCTTAAACAAAGAGAATCGAAGCCAACAAGATTCACGGGCAAAGCTTCAGAGCTTTGGTAAACCCTCATTTCTCACTCATTTTCGATTCTAAGCACATCCCCATGATCAGCAAGACATACACAATCAATTTTTAACATAAAAAGCAAGCTCTGAAAAGTTGAAGATTCGAAGCTACCTGAAGTGATGAACTATGAATATGAGCTCTCCAGACCTTGCTTTGATGCAGAATGCCTCCTTTGGACCCTCTGAAGCCAATGGAATGTTCACAATCCTTTGTTGGTGGCTAGTTTGAGAGCTTGAGTTCTGATATGGCAGATTTCTCAGTTGTGTTTTGTGAGGTTTCAGGCTGCATTCATGGTGGATTCTGGTTCTTTTGAGTGTGTTTGATTTGTTGGTGAAGAGAAAATGAGTGTTTGATGGCTGGAAAATGAGATTCGAAGAGAGGAGAGTTTTTGCAGGTTTTTGTGGGGACTGAGTTCTGGCTTGCTTCAAGGGCCAGTGTTGTGCTATAACATTCCCACAATGTGTGAATAGGCTGGGGAGCAGGTCAGTAGGGGTGGCTGCTTACTGTTCCATGAGTATGGGAGTTTTTTGCCAAAAAGTCAAGTTGGCTTGTACTTGCAGCATGGGCTATGGCAGCAGCAGTTTGAGGTCTTGTCTTGCTTCAGCTTGGGTTAAGGATGACCCTTAGATTGCTTGTAGCTGACTGCAACATATGGATCATGAACTATGCTAGCTTTTGCAACTTGCCCACTTGTGCTTTCTTGAGATTTTATGCTATGTACATGAGGCATTTCTTGCTGAATTTTGTTACATGATGTCTCAATTGGTCATGGAAATGCATAGAAATCAGTTGGTAATCACATAGCTCTTTGGAAAATGACTTTGCCAAAAATCCATCTTTTGCACTTGTAATGGAAAATGTCTTAAAGATCTTTGAAAACTAAAGCAAGCAATGCAAAATCCCTTGGGCCAATTCTGTTTTTTTAGGTTATGTATGATCATGTGATGAAGTTTTGAAGCCATTTTGAAGTCACTAGAATGCTTGGTACATGAATTTGCAAGTTTTCCATTTGGTGCATAACTTGAAATTTAGTGATTTTTGCCAACTTTGACAAACCATAACTTTTGATCCAAAATGAATTAGGTCATGTTCTCTTACTTTTTGAAAAGGGAAAGATCTATTCTACAACTTTCATGACCAAAGTTTTTCCATTTGAAGCATTTTTGGATCAAAAAGTAAGGGTTGAAAAGTTGCCTAAAATGACAACTTCCTTAAAAGTCAAACTTACCCCAAAAAGTCAACTTTGCAAAAACTTGTAATTCTTGAATTTTGGGAACTTCCAACCTCTTCCATGATCAAATAAAGATCATATACACTCAAAATGATGAAGATCACCCCTTGGTTGGGTCATTGGGGGCCTCAGATGCCCTCATTTTACACTGACTTGTCTGAAAAGTCAACTCTTGATCAGATGACTTCCCCATGAAATTTCTTCATGAAAATTGATATGCATACTCCCTATACCATATAGAGACCAATAGAAACAAGAATGATCAAAAAATTTGAAGTTATGGCCTCTGAAACCAAAACCCTAATTTTAGGTCATCTGTGCAGTCAAGCTTAGCTCTGCTTCCATACCAATCCCAGTTCTTGTGATTCTTTGGCATTCTTGACTTTGAGAGGATATAATATGATATAAGAACACACATGGACCCCTTTTAAGTGATTGGTGGCCTTTGGAGTGGCTCAAGAAGCTCTTGGATTGCTCAGATCACAAACCCTAGGTGCAGATGACTTTGAATCTATGCAGTGAAACAAAAATGTGATATGAGATGGTATGATTGTGTTTATGCATATTAAATGATCACAAGCCATGGTGTGAATGGGTGAGGGCAAATTTGGGGTGTTTACAGAAACGTCAGGAGATTCATCGATAAAACGAAATTGTGGAGGCAAGGGTGCATTATGGGAAAACTTCAGCGTTATTGATATAGAAAGATGAAGGTATAAAGTTACATGTTGATTGGTGAATATTAAGGGAATTTACAAATTGTAGTGGGAATAGATTGGATTTGATTGGTAAAGGATCACGAGCGATCTGGAATTCACTAGTGGTATTACTTTTGTTGTGAGTTGGAATATCGTATCAACAGAAACCTTGAGTTAGTTGGGACCTCGTAAGAATAGTAGACATGGAATATGGTAATCGGAATCAGAGATTAATAAGTCATTTTGGATAAATTTCTTGTGTTGATGATTGTGAGATAATGAGATTTATGACGTCAGTATTAAGTTATGTTTTGGCATAGTATGGTAAGAGGTGGATGAGTCTTTGAAAATGTAAATATATGAATCCTTGTCGAAAATTAATTGTAACCATGTGTCTTCGCAATGTAATGATGTTGAATTGTTGCCACTGGAGTGTTGTATGTGCTGACGCGGAATATGGATAACTCGTATATGTTTTCAAGAGGTTGGACCACAAGATGTGGAATTGTTCGCAAACTATTTGTTGTTGTTGTAGAATTGAGAGAGAACAGTATAGGCGTCGTTATATGCATTGGATCGATAAGATAAGAGTAAAATAGTAAGTGTGTAATACTTTCCTTTCTGGAATTTATGAATCAAGTGTTTGGGTAATATGGGAAATGAAGCATTGGAAGGATGATCCAATGAGGAAGTAAATGTAATGTGAACCCATTGATTGATCATGGACATTGTATAGAGGATAATGGTGATTGGTATGTATTAAGGTGTGTATACGGAGTATGAATTGTTCCTTTCATATCTACTTGAATAAGTTTGAAATGGTAATTTTTGAGAATGTCTTGATCTATGATGAATGCAAAAGAAGAATGTGTGGAATGTTGGAAATTGAAATATAAGAGTTGGAAAAGATACAGTTATATACTAAGTTATCAAGTGTGAATTTGATGGACAGGTGTGGATGTGCTTGATTATGTTGTTCAGAGGAAGGTATGGTTATAAGTCCGTCTGAAGTAGATGTGGATCTACAATGAAGAAACCCGAAGTAGGTTAAAGATATTAGAATGTAATTGGACCTAGTTGGCTATCACTACAGTTTATAAAAAGTTTTTCCAAGTTAGAATTTGGTTGCCTCAGTTAACTTGCGAAGGATAAGTTGTTGTTGGGAAAATTTATGGTGAGATAGAGTTTTGGAGAGCCGAAGTAGCAGTTGACTACAATTGCAATTTGATTTTGCATGATTCTAACAAACTATGGGTAGAATGTTGGGACATGATTGCGATGAGTTGACAGGGTGTTAGTACCTGACGGTGAAGTCGTAGTTTATAATTTACAATAATCGATGAATTATGGAAGTATCTATCGTATCCATGGATTAGGAGTAGATGTGAGTGAAATTGTGTTGAGTATCAGGTAGTATTGTTGTTATGATTTGAGATCGAAGTGTTTGGTAATTGCATAAGTATACAATTCCAGTTTGGTCGAAAATAGTGGAGTGTGATACGACAAATAGTCGGAGTTCCTGATGAGGTGAGTCAGGAACCTTTTCCTATGTTTTCCTTGATAGTTGAGAAGTTGGAATTGAGTTAGCAGTCAAGAGACTTGCATATGGTGTAATGAGGTATACTAAGTGAACAATGATATTTATGGTGAGTGTTAGAAAGAGTTAAAGTTGGATGTGAACTTAATGGAGTAGATAGCTACGAGTAATTAGGGTACACAGTGGAAGAGTGAGGTGGTATAATTGTTTATACGTAAATGTTTAGTAAGGGCTCGAGATGTCGAGCGATAAAACTTGTTGGGATAATAAGACTATTAGACGTCCCAGAATGAAAGTGTTATGGTGAGAAGTTACATATTAATCATGTATTACGAGGTATACAGATGTATTAGTATATGTGTTATTTATGTGTTTTATTGGTGGGTTATGAATATGTTGCTTCGATGCTGAGGACAACGAGGTTAGTTTGTTAGAGGTGTTGTTGTAACTAGAACAATGTGTATCGTGAAATTTTGGTTCTTGTCCTTGTTGTCGCCTCATTACCTATGGTGATGGTACGAGTGCGAGTAACTAATATCTATGATGGGGAATTAGGGGAGTGTTACCTATGGTGATGGTAACGTTTTTTGTTGTGTACTAGTTCAAGCGTAGGCCTGCATGTCGTAACTTGATGATTGATTGTGTTTTGTTGTCGTTATAGTTGTCTTGGCGTTATTATTATGGTAGTTTTGGGTTAATCAGAGTGTTGCCGATTATGGAGGGGGAGAGATTAGTCGGATGTGAGAGCATATCTGGGTTGATTCCACTTAGTACAATTTTCGAGGAAGATAATATTTTAAGTGGGGGAGAGTTGTAACACCCTATTTTTTTATAATTTATTCGTCGTGTATTTTGGTGATTTGTTGGCCTTGTTTAAGGCGTGTGTCTTTATGTTTTGTTGTAGTGTCCTAGTGGGACGGGTAGAATTATGGTGTGATTAGTGGTATTGTGGAATGTGGTAATAATAATAGATCCATTAAGATATTATTTTTATTATTATTATGTAAATAATATTAGTAATATTGGGATTATTATTATTATTTCGTTTTAATTAAAATAAGGGTGATTTGGCAAAACATTATGGTGAGAGTTTTAGGGGAAAATTAGATTAATCAGAAAAATTAAGAAAAAGATTAATAGTAACATTGTGGGACAAACCAAAAGGAAGCCAGGAAGAGGAAGAACAAATAGGGCATTCTCCATAGATGAAATTCACAGGAATTTCTTCAAGATTTGAGGTTAGGGGGGATGAATGAACTCAATATGGGTGTTATAAGCATGATAGGGTAGTGGGGTTCCTTAACCCCGTAGGATTTTTGTGTATAAATCTGTTTGAATTCCTTTGTGTGGTATGATCTGATTTCTGTTGAATTCGTATGTGATATATGGAAAATTTGTCATAAAAATGGTGAGCATAATTGTTGTTGTTGCTCGACTGGTTTGATGCAGGTGAATGTGACAAAACTCGATCAAAGACCCGTAATTGTTATAGTAATAACAGGTGAAAGAAATTACATGAATTATAGGACCTAAAATTGATGTAGAAACAAGTTTAGGCCTGAATTGGAGTGGAAAAACATGAAACCCGTAGCAAAATATGGACTGGTGGGGGAAAACAAGTTTTAGTAACAGATATGGGCATTACGAGTAACACCTTAGGCATTACACGTAACACCCCAGGCATTACGCGTAACATTATGCTGTTACACATGCAGTACGCGTATGGGGCAGGCATTACGCGTGACACCCATGGCGTTACGCGTAACACATTAGGCATTACGCGTAACACCTGTAGAGATGAGGGAAAATATGATTTTTGTGATTTCTGTCTCGATTTCGCATGCGTTGTCGATTATCTTTATCTAAGGCATTAGTGTGGACCTTAGGACGTAATTAATCGAGGTTTGATGATGAAAGTAATCTAATAACAAAATTCTGATGGATTAATCATATGACTAATTGATTAAGTCGAGTGAAGTACTTTGGTGATTGTAATACTTATGGTTGGAGGTAAAGTGGATTAATAATTGAGACCTAGTGGGTTAATCGGGTGAATAACTAATTAAGGTTGGCTGATGTATATCTTTGGTGAAGTAAAGACTAAGTTGATAAAAAAAAGTATGGTGAACTATGGTGTGGTATGACGAGTGTGTATTCCTTAGGTGTTTGGGGAACTCGTGTATATGTATGATTATTGGTGTAGTTCTGTCGTAGGTGGTTCTGTGTGATCATAAGGATTGTTGCTATGATTGGTTGTTGTTGTATGTATTTTTGGTGTGATCTGTAGGATCGAGTTAATGTATAATACTCATTATACACATGTTGTATGCATAGATTTCCATGTAGTATATCGTATGTTATCAGATGGATCGTGAAGAGGTATAATGATGATTATACATGTGTTGTGTTCATATTCTTTATCAAGCATTCATAAAATTATTGTTGAATTATTGGTGGGATAATTCATTGTCGGATGGGCGTATGCGAATTATCTGTATGTTATAGATAAATCATTATCGGATGGGTGTATGTGATTTATCCGGATTCCTTTAAGAATCGAGTTCGATTGAATGAACCATGGTGAGTTGGAACAACATGCATTGTGTCTTTGTTGGGTCACATTGCATATTGATGTTGTTGAATTAAGCAAACACGATTTGGTCAAACACGATAACAAATTAAGAAAATGTTAACGTGAATACGGTCAAGGATCATACAACCATCAAATTAAATCAACACTAATATATGATAATCTAATTAAGCAAACAATGATCACATAAAAACATTGAAATGAATAGAATTTGGATTGAAAATCATTATAACCTCAAAGTATGATGAAATTTGGATTGAAGGATGCAATTGAAATCCTCATTCGCGACGGGCATCTGAAACAATTCACTAAGAACAAGAAGGCTCCTCGGCAAGAGGTACAAGAAGCCCGAAAATCCAAAGAAATCGCCCCACCGGCCGCAGAGACCAATCTTCAGGTCGCTCTTAGCATCACGCGACTGAAGGACTTTTACATCCCCGAGTCGTACACCGGTCATGCGTACTCCGCAGCCTATAGCCTGTGGGAGTCTTTCCCGTCTGCTATGGTCATCTCAAGGGGAGGGCCCAACAAAGTTATAGTGGAATTAGTAAAGCGGCACTTTGATCAACTGATTGGAACCAATTCTAACCAAAGCTCAACTCTTGACCCTCCCCGGGGAGGATATGTTCCTATCTCCATCTATAAGGAAGACCTTCTCGGTGGGGCACCTAACGCCAATATTCCTTTACTCGTGCGTGTGTAGATGGCCAACTTTGACGTCCGGAGGATCCTGGTCGACCAGGAAAGCTCAGTTGACATCATGTATTCCCAATTGTTCGCAACCCTGCAACTCAACGAGACACATCTGACACCCTACTTGGGCTCAGATCTCCAAGGGTTTAATGGGACTGTCTCTAGACCTTGGGGTTACGTCGACTTGATTGTAACTTTTAGAGCAGGGTAACCGCCAGGTCCATTAAAGTACAATTCCTCGTGATCGACTTCCCGTCCCTATATTAGTGTATCTTAGGATGACCTACTCTAGCTGAACGTATCGATGTACCTTCCATAGTGCACTTGAAGATGAAGTATTATACCTCGTCAGGACAGGTGGCCACCATTCACAGAGACATAGAAGCTTCTTGCTGGTGCTACAAAGCTGCATACAAAGGGATCAACACCATTGCTGCCAAGCCAAAGAAAACCAAGGTCGTTTTTCCCTGCAACTCCGAGGAACCAAAGTTGCTCCCTCGGGTAGATTCCATCGACCTCGATTGCAGGTTCACCGATGAAGAGGGACAAGCACAGTTGGTCGCAAAGCTTTCTTCATCTGCTCGCCCCATACCCGACAGAGACTTCAAACTGGTCGCATTTGGGGAAGATCCCACAAAGGGGTGAAGATCGGAGTGGACCTCCCAGACCTTGCAAGGAAGCAACTAAAAGCGTGCCTAAGGGAGAATGTTGATTAATTTGTGTGGAAAGCTACTGAGATTCCTGGCTTGGACCCAGAAACTGCGTGCCATCACTTGGCCATAGATCCTCGGTCCTAGCAGTCGCACAACGGAGGAGGAAACAGTCCCAAGAGAAGATATAGGTTGTTGATCAGGTCGTAAAAGACCTCCTAGAGGCACATTTTGTAACAGAGGTCAGGTATACCACTTGGCTCTCAAATGTTGTATTAGTAAAAAAGAGTAATGGAAAATGGCGCATGTGCGTTGACTACACTGATCTCAATCGGGCTTACCCGAAAGATGCTTACCATTTGCCTAACATTGATAAGTTCGTCGACAACTCTGCAAGTTTTAAATTATTGTCTTTCCTCGATGCCTATTCCGATTACAATCAAATACCCATGGTCATGACCAACAAGAAGTATATCGCCTTCTTGACCAAATCAGGCAACTATTACTATAATGTAATGCCCTTCGGCTTGAAAAACGCAAGTGTTACCTACCAACGAATGATGAACAAAGTCTTTCAAGCTGAAATCAGAAACATGCTCGAAGTTTATATGGGAAATATGATCGTCAAATCCCACGAGGAAATCGATTATGCTCTCCACTTAAAGAGAATTTTCGATCGAGCACGCAAGTGCAAAATGCGATTCAACCCTGAAAAGTGCATGTTTGGGGTACGAGCAGGCAAATTCCTCGGTTTTTATCTAACCGAAAGAGGAATAGAGACCAACCCCGATAACTGTCGGGCTTTCTCTGAAACGTCCACGACAAAATCAAAAATCCAATTGCTAAATGGGGTGCTCACCTAGTTATCACGTTTTGTGGCAAAATATGTCCAGCATGCACTACCCCTCTTCAAGCTCCTCCGCAAATAGGCCGCAAATAGACGAAAGAGTGCGAGCAAGCCCTGACGCACCTCAAAAAATGCTCTATTAGAACCCGCGGTCCTCTCCCGACCAGAAACAGAGGAAACCTTCTTTTTGTATTTGGTCGTCGCTAACAAAGCTGTAAGCGCCGCCCTCATACGGGAAACACCTGAGGGACAAAAACCAATCTATTTCACGAGCAAAGCCCTACATGTTGAGAAAGTTGCCTTAACACTCCTCTAGACAACAAGGAGACTTAGGCACTACTTCCTAGCGCATACGATCATAGTACATATAGACCAACCCATCAGACATCTCCTTGTTCGTCCCGACATGGCCTGAAGGATGCTCAAACGGTCTTTGTAGCTATCATAATTTGAAATTCTCTATGAAGGCAGAATAAACCTCAAAGCGCAAGCCTTCACTGACTTCGTGGCCAAAATGACCACCTCGGAAAACCAGACATGCGCGTCCAGAAAATGGGTCATTTTCGTAGATGGAGCATCGAGCTCGATAGGAAGTGTAATGGGGATTATGCTGGAAAACAAAGAGGGAATCATAATAGAAGTAACCTTCACACTATCTTTCCCCACCTCCAACAACAAAATGTAGTACGTGGCTTTTCTCGCAGGTCTAAGACTTGCGGACGATCTGGGAGCCGAGGAGATAAACATCTCTACAGACTCTCAACTCGGGGCTCTGCAAGTCAAAGGTGAGTACCAGGTCAAAAACGATAAATTATCAGAATACTTGACCCTGGTCAAGGAAAAGATTGCAAAATTCACATCTATGGAATTTAAACATGTTCCTCGCGAACACAATGTGCAAGCAGATGTACTATCAAAACTTGCGAGCACAAAAAAGAAAGGAGGGAACAAATCTGTCATTCAACAAATACTTCCTCGCCCGAGCATTGAAAAAATATCTTCAATGATAGACATAAATGTCATCAGCAACTCCAACTGCTATATGGGCCCGGTCTATAAATACTTGACCATTGACGAGTTTCTCGACGACCCAAAGGAAGCCTGTATAGTCAAGCGTCGAAGCTGCTCATACGTATTGGTCGAAGGAAAACTCTATCAGCGAGGATTCTCTATTCCCCTCCTCAAGTGCATCGAGGAGGAATTAATATCGCATATCCTCCGCAAGATCCACGAAGGCATCAACGGCCAGCATTTAGGCGGGATATCCCTAGCAAGGAAAGCTCTCCGAGCAGGATATTACTGGCCAACAATGCAGATCGACACCAAAGAACACGTGAAATAATGCGATAAATGCCAACGACACGGGGACATGCATTTAGCACTTCCAAGCGAGCTTAAGACAATGTTTTCTCCATGGTCATTCACATGGTGGGGCATGGATATCCTTGGTCCCTTTTTCGTCGGTTCGAACTAGAACAAATATTTAATCGTAGGAGTAGACTACTTCACAAAATGGATATAAGTTGAGCCTCTAGCCAAGATCACATTCCTTAACATATTAAGTTTCTTCAAACATAACATCCTCGCCCGTTTCGGAGTACCCCAGGCCATCGTTACTGACAATGGCACCTAATTCACAGATAAGAACTTCTAGGAATTCGTCGCCAACATCGGGACCAAACAACAATTCACTTCTGTCAAGCACCTGCAGCAGGCCGAAGTAGCAAACAGAGTCATCCTTCGAGGATTCAAGCAAATACTGGATGTGATGATCAAGAAACGGTGGTTCGAGGAATTGCACAATGTTTTATGGGCATATCGAACAACACCTCATTCTACCTCATTCTACAACGGGGGAAACCCCTTTCCGATTAGCATATGGAACAGAGGCTATTATTCGCATAGAAACTCATGTACCATTGTAACACGGTGGGAGAACTGACTTTCTATAAATGTTGTGGATAGCAAGAGTCGCCACTGACTTTTATTTTATCCAAGTGGAAAGGATATAAAAGAACAGGAAAGACCTATTTTTAAAAGACTTGAGTTCGGGGGGTAGGTTATATAAAGGAAGGTGTTAGCACCCTTTATATTCATGGTTATACATGGGCTCTTAGTTACTTAACTCACTTAAATGTTTTTGAAAAGTGTAGTGTGTGATTAGAAAAAATTTCTAAGTACTTTGTAATGACCCTCGTATGGGTGTATACAAAGCCTAGTTTGTAAATGTTTGAAAATATTATGAGGTGTGAAAAGTATTTTTATTTTTGAAGAGTGAGCAAGTAACTATGAGGTACCTACCATATACTAAGTCATTCATGTTCTTATATGTCCTTTCAAGGGTAAGATTGTCCCTATTATTAAGGAATAGGTAGTCATTACCTTGGATTTATTTAAGGGACGGTCGTGGGGTCATCGTATGGTCAATGAAGGAAACATGTAGGGGTGTTCTTAGCCATTTGAAGGGACTATCATCATATTTACCGAAGGGACAAGATCATTATTCCGTAGGCAACCTCGAAGGAACTTGACCTTTTAAAATCTTTAAAGGGACAATGATGATTTCTTTTTGAAGGGACTTTGCTTAAACACCCATATATTCGAGGGACTTGACCATTGAAACAAGGCAACCAAGAGGAATACCCTAGGAAGTGCAGATGGCGAAAATAGATCGACTTACGTGTGTGAGTGTTATTTTCCAGATATTTATTCTTTTTGATTAGTTATTTAAGTCCATTTGACCACAATTAGTTTCGCACTCCCTATTTACTAACCACGCAGTAAATATTTACAAAATAAATAAAGACAGAAAAATAAATCTCTAAGCTATTACAAGGCTTATGGGCAAATACATAATAATCAGATAAAAATAACTTATGATAAGAATATATAATAAAGCAATAATAATAGATATAATAATAGCAAGAATAATAAAGCAATAATAATAGGATTAAAACAAAAATAAATAATAAACAAGATTAGAAGTTATTAGAATTAGTAAAAAAAGAAATTAGATTTAGAAGAAAAAGAATAAACAATTAAAGATTATTAGGAAAATACAACTTTCATTAATTTTAATTATTTACATTAATTAATTTATAAAAATAACTAATTATGTACAACATTAGAATTTTTAATAAAATTATTAATTAAGTTTCTTTTTATTATTACAAAATATATAAACATTTATTATTATAAGTAAGTAATAAAAAAAAGTTATAAAAATAATTAGTATTTATTTACAAAATATGACTATTACTATTATAATACAATTAAGAAAATAATACTATTAATATACAAAATATAAAGTAAAAGAATTATTAAAATTAAATTAATATTTACAAATTAAATAAAGATTATAGAAAAATATTAAATTATTAAGTTAGTAGGTTATTTATAAATTATATACAAATATTCTTAGAATTATAATTATTCAATTATATAAAACAAGGTCATTAGATTTTATTTACAAATATATATAAAGAATGACAAAAAGTTAAAAGTTAAAAGAAGAATTAGAAAATTTTAATTAGAAAATAAAATATATATTTGGTTATTTATATAGAAAATATTTTGGTTATATTAATTAATTAAAAGAAAACTTATAAAACATGAAAATAAAGGGAAATTTCTCAAAAAAGTAAGGACCTGGGATTTGAACCCAAGTCTCTAACCTGGCTGAAGAAACCAATGACCAATTGGGTTGCATATGCGTTGGTGTCCTATATCCAGCATCCATCTATTATATTTTAAGTTTGTTAAAATTCCAATGAATTAAAAAAAATTGCTGCAACCAGGATTTGATCCCCCAACCTCACGTATGCCAAACCAGTCCACTAACCATCAAGCCACATGGGGCGCGTCTGTTAACATAATGACAACAAATCATAATATATTAAACATGGTAGATATCTGAGAAAATGGGAAAAAGGAATGGTCTCACCCAGGATCGAACACAGGTCCTTATACTCATACGCGTACACTCTGGCCACTGAGCTAGCGAGCACTTGCTGAAATAAAATAGAAACAAAATTAAAAAAATTATACTGAATATTTGAATTTCCTTATGCGCGCCAAACGTCTTCGTCTTCTTCCTTGTACCTGCGCAATTTCCTACGAAAATTGCTACAATATTACCTGCGAATTAAAATTCATAGGAAAACCTGTATTTCCTCAAACACCATGAAAACTGTAAAATCTCATCAAATTGATCATATCATTGTGATCCCCATATCATATAGAGTTAATTGATATCGTTAGAATTTATTTATATTGGTTTAATTAAGAAAACCTAAGCGGCAAACATAAACCCTAACAATGGCGTTTTCACGATTAAGCCATGAATCTTCACACAAACTGTCCAGAAAGCATCTATAGGAATATACAAACATCATCACATGATCAAAATGCATTGTAAACATGTAAATTAATGGAATCGAAAAAAAATTAAATCAAAAACAAAAACGTTTCGAGTAGGGCATATGCACATGGTTCTGATGATGCAAATAGTGTGGATGCGTTCAATGAATGTCCATGAAGGTGTTGCAACCTTTGTTTTGACTTGAATTGGTCTGTAGGTTTGAAACCGAAATTGAGTTTTGTGAAGGATTTTTCAAGTTTGGTATGAGTTCTTGGCTGCTGCAAAAAACGTCTCTTGTGTTGGTTTGCTTGCATACTTATAGAGGAATGAATTTAGGTCAGAAAATTGATGTCTTGTTTGGACTTTTGGATACCTTGATCATGAAGAAATCTCATCACTTTAAATGTTCAAAAATCAAATGATTTCCTTCTAAAATGATCCTTGCACGAATTTGGAACCTCTCAATCAGTTTTAAATAATGTTTATGAGCTTCTAGAACCAAAATCACATCCAAATATTGAATTTTATATTTTATTTTGATTTAATTTGAATTTTAATGAATAAAATCCAATAAAATTATAAAAATCATAAATAATTGGAATTGGGTCGTGCTTGATGTTATTGTTAAGATTGGGTTGCAAATTGATAGGCCCATTTGGAAAAAAAATTGGATTTAAGACTTTATTTGCTTCATACACCCCTTGAAAATCTCCCAACTTTGACAATGCATAAATCCCTCAATTTTAAGGCTAGGAATATGTTCTTGGACATTTTGGAAATCTTAAAGAGTCCTCTAACAAACCTCTTTGGTCTCATGTACATATCATTTACCATTTTCAAATTATGCTCTTTGGAAAAAGTTGACATTTTGTTGACTTTTGAAAGGACCTATAATGTCTTAGCTCATACCTTCCAAATGAAGCATTTTTAGGCTTGGCTTGTGAGACACAAAGTTGTAGAGAATTCAATTTACTTCAAAATGAGATTTGGATAGAAAATTTGTGATGAAGCATGTGAAAGTTATGGCTGGTCAAAGTTCAGTTGACTTTTCCGAGGAAACCCTTTAGAAACTTCCTGATTCTTGATGATCTGAGATATCCTTGGTGAATCATGATCAACCCTTGATAAAATGATGAATTTTACTTCATAATCTTGATGTTAGCGGAAAATCTTGAAGTTTGACTTTTATTTGACCATAGTTGACCTCAGTTTGACTTTTTAACTACTTTGACTGATTTTTGCATATCTGATCATCTGACTGGTCAAACTTATTGGGAAAGTCTTGCAACTTGACATGGGGATTATTGAATACATGTGGGATTTTATGAAGCTCACTTGAGGCCTTGTAAGTCCATTTAGCTCAGATAAACTTAAAACCCTAGTTGTGGATCCATTGCTTAGGAGGATGTTTTGTCTGCGATAACTCTAAAACTTTCTGACCAATTGTGAACCTTGTGAACCTTGAGAGAACTCTAGGTACACCTTGCTTTGATTGTGGGAGGGAAAATTTTGGGGTACAACAACCATCTATACGAACATAAGCTCTAATGGATACAGATACAAATTTAGAAACTTTACGCGAGGAGCTCGATTTGGTCGAGGAATTTCGATCAGGGGTAGCCCAACGCGAGGCACCATTTAAATAAAAAATATCCATCAGACATGAATCTAAAGTCATAAAAAGGGTGTTAGAAGTCGGCAACCTCGTCTTCAGGAGAAACCACAAGGACTCCATAGAGGGAAAGTTAGTCGTAAACTGGGAAGGTCCATACCGTGTCTGAGCAAAAATAGAGAACGGGGCCTATTACTTAAAAAATATAAATGGGGAAGAACTTGCTCGTCCTTGGAACATTGAGAAACTTAAACAATATTATAGTTAAGGTGTCCGTCGGCATGCTCGGACTCGAAAGACGAAGCATTAATACCGACCTCACATGCATACCTAGGTACAAGTATTGCATACAAAACTTATCTCTTAATGGGACCTCCCTCAAGAACGAGGAGGGTCGCCGTCACACGACTAGATCCTCAACCGAGTCTATCGTCGTCTTTGTACCACGACCAAGAAGAACACCCAGCTCGTGATGGGACATTCACGCCGCCGAGCATGAGTCATCATCATGATTCGAGCACCGTTTCCCAAGCAAATATACTTTGGCTTTCTGCCCGGTTCCCTAAATCGTCAGACATACATAAACCGAGCATAGTTTCCCAGACATACAAATAAAACCCAAAGTCCCTTGCGGACGCACAGAAATAACATCACATACATATATTGAGCGAACATCAAAACGATCGAGCATCGTAAAAACACTTGGCAAAAATATTAGACAAAATGTGTCCTCTGACGGACACACATGCATACACAATAAGAAAATAAAGAAACAACCACCACGGTCATAAAACTTAATGACATTAAAAAAAAATTATGGCCACAAGGACCAGCTTATTATCATATTAAATAAAAGGGGGGACAATTCCCCCATCCCAAATAAAAGCCATGGCGTGCAGGCCGACTAGCGAGATTACAAATAAAACCTTCACGGTTGTGTCATCCCCTTCTGAATTCTTGAGGAAATCAAGGATAAGGATCACCCCGTCCTTGGCTTTGTACAGAAAATTTGTTCCCTCCTCATTAAATGTCACTCTGGGATTGACAATCTTTAACTGGTCCACCGCATTTTTGAACGCAACGCCCACAATTTCCTCGAGGTTTTCCTCCCCCTCCTCAATTTTTGAAATCAGTTCGGCCCGGGTCTTCAGGGATTTCAGCTCCCCAGGTTCATCATCAGTAGGAGCCATGGTGGCCTTAAGATGAGCGATCTCCTCTTCGGGTGATTTCCTCTCAATAGTCAAAGACTTTTCCAACTCCTTGATCCTCTTGGAGACCTCCTTCAACGATTTCGAGGAAGGCTTGGCCATATCCTCCGAAATGGACAGTTGGGCCTACATCGGCTGAATCTCCTGTTCCTGAGTAGCAATGCCCTCAGCATACATGGAAGTCATTGTCATGACCCGCATCACCGAGCTCGCATCCCGAGCCAACCATGATCGTCTATCCGGTAGACTTAGTTCTTCCAATTTGAGTATCTCCTCCCGGTGGACCTGGAGGGAGGTCTCCTCGAAAAAGTATGGCCGCATAAAGCAGGTAGGGAGCTCGAACAAAGTTTTTGAAGAGGAACTTATCAGATGTATAACCTCTTCATGCCTCGACCTCTTCCCCATCCTAGAAGCAGTTCCCGACGAACCATGAAGGACTTAAGAAGAGTTACCCGAGCCCGTACTTGCGGACGTCAGTCGATCAACAATGCGTGTTTGCTTCAGCTTTTTGGGCCCTCTTCATTTTCCAACATTGGCCATTAGTTTGTCTTGTACATCCACCATTGAGTATGAAAAGGACATAGGAAAAACAAAATGGTTAGAGCATAAAAGACAAACGAACACAAAAATCAATGCAAACAAACAAATATAAAAGCTACCGAGGTAAGATGTGACATCCTCGTCAGTCTCACAAACAAGAAGCTTCGACACTTCTATAAATCTAGGGGTTACTTTAGTGCCCCCATCCTTGTCCAAGATCGTGTAACCATGCTCGTCCACGTGAGCGGTCATAGCGATCCAGGAAACATAGTTCATGAGAACCTCACAGCTGGTTTGATCATCCTCGCTCAGCTCAGACGAAATAGCCAAGAACTCATTTGTCCCGCACAAAAAGTGGTTGCCCGACCAAGAGAAATGGAATTTTAACATCAGATAGGGAACCTCATTCCCCTCCTCTTCTAGCAAGATATTTCTTTCATCATCTGTATCCACACCCCAGAATTTATAGGAGTTTTGAGCATGTTCGGAGGTTGGCTCGACCAGGTAATACTGGTCCTTGAAATCTCTGATTGACTCAGAGTAAGCCTTAAAAATATTATTCTTCTGCTTGAGGGAGACCCAACCATACCTCCCCTAGACAACTTACCTCTGGAGGTGAAAAATGTAAAAGAATAGGGGAAACTTCGCCCCGATCTTCAGATACCTGTAAACACCCCAAATTTGCCCTCACCCATTCACACCATGGCTTGTGATCTCTTCATATGCATAAACACAAACATAGCATCTCATATTGCATTTTTGATTCATTGCATTGGTTCAAAGTCATCTGCATCTAGGGTTTGTGATCTGAGCAACCCAAGAGCTTCTTGAGCCACTCCAAAGGCCATCAATCACTTCAAAGGGATCCATGTATGTTAAAGCATCATATTATATCCTCACAAGGTCAAGGAAGTCAAAGAATCACAAGAACTGGGATTGATATGGAAGCAGAGCCAGGTTTGACTGCACAGATGACCTAGAATTAGGGTTTTGGTTTCAGAGGCCATAACTCCAATTTTTTTGGTCATTCTTGTTTCTATTGGTCTCTATATGGTATGGGGAGTATGCATATCAATTTTCATAAAGAAATTCCATGGGGAAGTCGTCTGATCAAGAGTTGACTTTTCAAGCAAGTCAGTGTAAAATCAGGGCATCTGAGGCCCCCAATGACCCAACCAAAGGGTGTTCTTCATCATTTTGATTGTGTATGATCTTTATTTGATAATAGAAGATGTTGTAAGTTCACAAAATTGAAGGATTTCAAGTCTTTTGCAAAGTTGATTTTTTGGGAAAGTTTGACTTTTAATGAAATGGCCATTTTAGGAAACTTTTTCAACCCTTACTTTTTGATTCAAAAATGCTTCAAATGGAAAAACTTTGGTCATGAAAGTTGTAGAATGGATCATTCCCTTTTCAAAAAGTACAAGAACATGACCTAATTCATTTTTGATCAAAAGTTATGGCTTGTCAAAGTTGGCAAAAATCACAAAATTTCAAGGTTTCTACCAAAGAGGCAAAGTTGCAAATTCACTTGTCAAGGCAAATTGAGCTATCAAACTAACTTCTAATCTTCACACAAACATGTACCAAGACCTAAAAGTCAGATTGCACCAAAAGATCTCTCATTTTTATGGCTTATGGAGCAAGATATCTCAAAGGAACCAAACTAGAACCAACTTGCAAAACTCATCATAAGCTACAAACTACTTGCTGCCTTGCCTCTAAACTCTTTTCACAGCATTCCTTGATTCAAGCTGAGCCCAAGCATGCCAAGAAGCAAGTGGTACCATAGCCCATACCTCAAGTACACATCAAGTTGACAATTTGGCCAAAGACCCATACCAATCACCATAGGCCACCAACAACTTTCTGACCTATCCCCTTTTGATACATGGACCAAAGCCAGCATAACACACCACACATTGCAAGCTGAAACACACCCAAGCCTTGGTTTTCAAGTTTATGCTCCATTTGCAAAAGCTTTCGAAACTGATTGCACAAGACTCAAACACACAAACCAACTTCATAAATCAACTCAACATACTCCACTGATCAAAAAGCACCCATCACCATTGCCTAAAACTCCCAGAATCACAAACACGATTTCCACCCCACCTTGAGCAGAACCTCTGTGATCTTCCAAACCAGCCACCACAAACTTCTTCTAAGCATCAAGACTTCATCAGGGGCCTAAGAGGAGTGGTTTGCACAAAGGGAGAGGGTCAGAAAGTTGCAAACTGAGAAAGCTCAAAGCTCAGGTATATCAAGAACTTTTTTTCCAGAAATGAGTTTTTAAGTTTCTAATTTGTTCCTCATGCTTTGCTGATCACTCTGATGTTCTTAGTTTTGAAAATGGTGGAGAAATGAGCATTTAATCTTGTTCTGAAACTTTTCTGACCTAAACATGTTTGGCTTCGATTCGCATGATTAATGAATAAAAAATGGATTTTGTTTGGGGGTTTTGGTTTAGTTTCGAATGGGGATGATTTCTGGGTGATTAGTTTTCATTTTCATGGTGTTTTGAAGGATTTAGAAGTTTTCAGGTGGGAGTCCCACCGGAGAAGACGACCGGAAGTCTTCTCCGGCCACCTGAATCTGTTTAGCCCTAATCCCTGTAATTAATGCAAGTTTGAATTTGATGCGTTGGATGGGCTGACTTAGTCAACTCCCGCGCGTGCTCAATGGCCAGGATGCTCTCACTTAACCCTAATCCACGTCATTAACCATTTAATTAGGTTTTATAATTAATCTGGCCAGTTTGAATCTCCACCCTTAGATCTGGCGCCAGTCAACGCGCGCGTTCCCAGTTCAAACCTCAGCCTCAGGATCAGCATACTTCCATTAAATTCAATTTTATTTTCTTTTTATTTCATTTGTTTTCTCCATTTAATTTAAAATAGCAAAACAATTATAAAAATTCTGAAAATTTTTGTACAAACTTTTATTAATTTTCAGAAACCAAAAACATTTTTATTTTTATTTTTTGCATAAAAAAATATTTTTAAATCATTTAAAAGTTTATTTTTAATTAATTAATGAGAATTGATTAATTAAAAATACTTTTAGGTATTTAAAAATCACCAAAAAATTCATGAAACCTTTAAAATCATTTAGAAACATTGTCCAACCCTCAAACCAAATTTATTTTTTGATCTTGATGTCTTTTGACAATTTTTCATGGAATTAATTTCATTTCAAGGCAATATTTTGTTCCAAACTTCCAAAATTCATTTCTGCCTAACCATTGAGAGTTGGACTTTGATTCTTTTTGCATTGTGACTTGCATATCATGTAGTTTGTAGGTTTAAATTGGCATGATTTGATTTTGCATTTTCCATTTGTTTGACATTTTTCTTGGCAAGGTACCTTAAAACCCTAGCAATCTTAAGAAATTCATAACCCTCACTAGGTTAAGAATTGGATCCTCTCCTTTGGGCAGTGAGTTTATATAGGTTTAGGGTTCCTTTGAATGCATTTTCAATTTTTATCTTGATGTTTGCTTCTGGTTTTGATTTTTGTTTGTTGCATTGATCATAAACCCTAATTTGGGCTTCCTTTTGCATTCATCTTGCATTTGCTTACATACCATGACTTGCCATGACATTTTATGCATCCATTTTATTCATAACACATCTTAGGACATATTAGAATCATGTTTAATCATTGCATCTTTCATTTGCCATGTTGTATGTCATTAGCATTTCATAACTTTTCATGTATGTTCATGGTTCTAAGCTTGCTTCATTTGCATCCATAGGTTTGTATGATCATCCTCATGCTTTGTTTCATGTTTGCATCATCTCATAGCATCATTAACATCATACCTATGCTTCTGGTTTTGATTTGCATCATGTCATTTCATCTCATCTTGCATTGCATTGCATTTTTCTCACTAACTTTTCAGGTGGTAAGTCACCTTGAGAAGTGAATTTGCCTTCACTTCTCACATTTTCTTTTCATCTCTCTTATGCACCATTGCTGCATTTTGTCTTGTGTTTGAGATTGAGCTTGCTCTTTCTTCTTCTTCTTACTTTCTTTCTTCAAGTGACTTGTCTTCTTAAATGAAGCAAGTTACTTTTGCTTCTCTTTGCTCCTTTCATCTGCTTCCTGGTGGTTCCTCTGAAGATTTCTCTTGTAAACCTCACAAACCTTAGGAACAACCAAGCATGACAATAACTAGGGTTTTGATTAGTCCCCCAGTTAGATTTTACCTTTGTGTCTCATTGAGTCTTCTCTTCTCACCTCATAATCAGGGACTAAACCCTAAAGGCTTTAAGGCTTTGTGATTAAGCTTATGCCTGCATCCTTCTATTAGGATGGAGTGTATAACTTTATTCCTAAGTGTTAAACCCTTAATGTGTTTAAATCCTTTAATCAATTCACTTAATAATCATCAAGACATCAAGCTTGTAACTTGGGCCTTGCATTAGGGTTCTAATTCTTCCTTAACTGGTTAAGAAGGACTAACCCTAGTGTTAATGGACAAGTCCCCCTCAAGTTGTCTTACAAATCATAAAAATCACTTCATCATCTTATCATTAATTAAAATCCACTTAATAAAGGCTTTGTTTTGTCATGAGTTTAATCCCTAATCATGGATTAAGTTGAGGAGCTTTCCTCAGCTTAAACATTCTCATCTATTATCCTTCTATTAGGATGGTGTAATGAGTCTGTTTAATCCCTGATTATGGCTTAATCTCATTACTCAACACTAAACAAAAACAACAAAAACATCTAAATAATCACAAGTGGGTTAATGATCTTAATCCTACACTATGGTGATTAAGTGTGAGAAGCTGACTTCACACTTAAGGTATCCTCATTACCCCTAATCAGAGGGAAGATGTGATGAGTTTACTAACCCATTGGTTTAGGCTTAAGCTCATTAACTTATGACAAACTTTCAAAAGCAATAAAAGACTGAAAACTCAAAAAACAAACAATAATCATCTCCTCCGGGATTCTTTTCTCATCTCATTCACTCATAACCGAGAACTTGCTTCTTCCGTCTAATGCAAGACAGTTAGCACCTGAGCCAGACAGGTCATACACTTGAGCATAGACAAGTAAGCAGTTCACAAGTCAATTCACCTTTCAGTCTCTTTGAGTCGAACTACGGTGTTCTGACTTCCTCATTGTACGAGAGGATACGTAGGCATAACTTAACAGTTATCGAACAAAAGTCTCTGTATATCCCCCCTCCTTCCAGTTTCATTCTCTTAAGCCTCATGATCTTGAGCATTTCATTCTTGTCCTTACACTGACACTCTCATATTACACTTTACTTTTCTTCTACACTGACACCTGTACATCCTTTTCCAGCTTTCTATACACAAGTTGCACTGACACTACCCCTTTAAAACATAAATCTTTTAAGCGTGGATCCCGTCGAGTACGACGGACAATCTGGGTGTTAATACCTTCCCAGGTTGTAACCAACCCCCTTTCTCAGTCTCTCTGGTTCGCGACCGTCTTATCCATATCTTTTCCTAGGTTTATGCAGCATTACCTTTCCTCCGGGATAAAAATGCCTAGCTGGCGACTCTTTCTTTTCTTTTTGGGTTCCCTCCTGTGTGTTCTCATTTTCTCTTTCGCCGACCGTTCGCGTCTGTACCTTTATTTGGGCCATTCCCCACTTATCGGGAGCGACAGCTTGGCGACTCTGCTGGGGACCCTTATACTGTAACCAGGGCTTCTGGTTCTTTTGTGGGTTCCTCCTAGCGCTTGTTTGATTTGTGTTTACTGGGGTGTTATGTGCTATCTGTGTTTGTATAGTTGCTTTTATTTATTGCCTTATGTACAGTTATTTATTGCTTTCTTTACAGCTTTATATACATCATACTGTCATACTGTTCTGGCTGGATCTGGTTTTATTACTTTGGTGGGTGGGGTTCTATTGAGAGTTGAGGTCCTATACCTGGAACCTGAGTGACACCTAGGCTAGAGTGGTTCATGTTCTTTCCCATTCCATTTCGGTCTGGTGCGGGAATATGAAACACGGTTCAGATATGGGCTTCTTCTTGAGAACTCTGTGCTACAGATCTCCTGTAGTGCTAGGGCTATCTGGGAAGCCTGCTAAGTCTGGATGACCTTTATTATTGACCTTCAGAAACTGAGGTGAATTAGGGGAGGATCTTTTATGGTTATTGTAGACACTGTATCTCCGGGTTAGAAGTGTTTACACTTCTCATAACTGATCCAAGTCTGAGGATCCTTGTTTTAGAACATCACCCGTAAGGGGGGTTGGGCTGTTTACAGGTTTGCAGGTACCCTTGACCTCAACATACCCTGTTACTTTGTTTTGATTAAGAGTACTCCATTTTGGAACAGTTCTTGTGATTTTTAACCATGGACATGTGACTCTTTATTTGAGTCCCCCACCTTGGTTACTGGACTTATGAACCTCCATCTAGACTTCTTGAACATACATAGACCTATATCAAGGCAGTTAATCAGATCCAGCTTGATCACAAACCCTTGCATATCACTTGCATACATCATCATTGCATCATTTAACATTTGCTTATTTGTTTTTCAGGGTATCCATACTATATTTTGGCTTGGTTTTGACCCCTTCATCTGCATGGACTTATCTTCACCAGTATCTGCTTCAACTATCTTCATCAGCTACCTACTTCAGTCACCTGCATCACCAGTCCCAGCCTGTCAGTGGCCCATCTTCTAGTATCAGTCATCATCAGCAGCATCTGTTCTTCAGCAACATGGCACCTAAGAAGAGCAACATCTCCTATCATTTCTTTGAGCCTGAGCTAGCTGGCATCAGGAAGGTCCAGGCCCTGATTACTCCAGACCATATACCACTATTCAGAGAACATTATGGAGGAATCCTTGATGTGGTTATGGATTTGGACCCTTCACAGAGGAGCTTGATTCATACTTGCCTGCAGTTCTATGATCCCCCTCTGAGGTGCTTCACCTTCCAGAATTTTCAGTTGGGACCCTTGTTGGAAGAGTATTCATCACTGATTGGTGTACCTATCAGGGGTGGAGTCCCCTTCAACCCTGAGATGGATTTCCCTAGTAATGAAGAGGTGGCAAAGGCATTGTATCTGGAACCAGTTCTGATTGAGCAGAACATGACAGCAAAGGCTGGAATCTCTGGTCTACACTTGGATTTCTTGACCTCTCAGGCTATTCTGAAGGCCTCCTTGGGGGAGTGGAAGGCAGTCTGTGCATTATTAGCCCTTATCATATATGGGGTCATATTATTTGCAGATGAGCCTAAGTTTATTAGCAAGAATGCAATCCATCTTTTCATTCTGAGGAACCCAGTGCCCACCTTACTGGGAGATTTTTACTACTCTGTTCACCAAAGGAATGAAAAACAATGGGGAAGATTAGTGAGATGTTGTGCTCCTTTGTTCCATACCTGGCTGCTCAAACATCTGCCAAAGACTGATGCATTCTTGAACCCTCACCAGCAGAAGAACTGGGCTAGGAGGCTTGTTGCTCTGACCTCAGATGATATCAGGTGGTGTACTCAGAGCACTAAGGGCATGGACATCATTACTAGTTGTGGGCAATTTCCCAATGTACCTCTGATAGGAGTGAAGGGTTGCATCAACTACAACCCTCTGTTATTCAAAAGACAACTGGGTTATGCATTGGTCCACCCTCCTAGAGTACAAGATCTAGTTGAGACCCTTTATTGTAAGATCAAGCCTAATCTGGCTATTGTCAGGCAAGCATCCTGGGCTTGGGACAATGTCCAAACTAAAGGGGTAACCATTCTTGGAAGATGCAATAATGTGGCCTCAGCCCAATATTATGAGTGGTCTCATGCAAGGGCTCAAATTTCTGGGATGCCCTTCACCATTGAAGATGTGCCTGGACCTTCCACAGCACCACCTCCAGCCACTGTCAGCTTGGAGGAGTTTGAAAAGCTCAAAGAGAGGAATGAGAATTTGTCTGAAGCCTTGAAGAGAACCCTCTGGGAGAGGAGTGATGGTCGGCTGGACATTGAAAGGTTAGAAAAGCTTAAGGTGGAGCATCTAGCCAGGATTGAAAAGTCAGAAGACTACATCAAGAAGTCAAGGGATGGAGAACAGATTTTGAAGAATGCCTGCAAAGAGGCCCAGTTCCAGAGAGCTAAGACTGATCTTTATCTGAAGGAGAGCCAAGCTAGGTGGGTCAGGATCACTGAAGCTCGCACTCAGGAGGATAAGAGAACCCAGGACAAGATTGAGCAGTTGGAGGCTAATGCAAAGGAGCAACAGGAAGCCTTGGTAGCAGCCCAGAGGGAGATCTCAGAATTGAAACTCAGAGCTGGTGTGAAAAGGTCAAAGGACCAGGGCAGACACAAGAAGCTAACTGCAGCTATTGCCACCAGGAATCTTCTCATCAGGAATCTCACAGAGCATCCAGCTAATCCTGTGACTGAAGCACTTTTGAAGGAAGTTCAGGAGGATGAGTTTGGTCTTGATGTCTGACTTTTGCTTGTTGTTGCTTTCATTTCATGTACTTTTCTTTTGTGTTGTATTTTTGACCCCTCAGAGGGCATGTATTGTAAAAAAAGACAAGCTATGTATGTTTCTCCATTTGTAATATATTCATTAGTTTGTTATCTGAGTTTCTTTTTCTCTCGAGCAACATCAAACAGCATCTTCCTCGGGGTCTGGAAAGGTCAAAACCATATGCCAAGCCGGATACCTTGGAAACAAATAAGCATACTGCATTGCATACTAACCCTTTGTCTTGTTTTGTAGGTTTTGTTTTGTTTTTGTTACTAACTTTGTTGTGATTCAGGAACTATTGCTCGACGTCGGGTGTTCCCACTCAACCGTCCACACAGATATCCCACCCGCAACAACCTTCCAGGCATACAAATGGACCAAGTACAACAGGACCTTACAGAGGTCAGGACTCAAATGGCCAATGAGAGACTGGAAATAAGAAATCAGATGACCCAGTTTATGGAGGTGATGAATGGATTGGCACAGAGCCAAGAGAGATTAAGGGCACTAGTAGAAAGGCAGACCCAGGAGGAACCCCATATAGGGACTGGGGGAACGAGCAACAATGAGAGAGTTCAGCCTCATGTTAATCCTCCAGTGTATGGACCCCACCTTCATCCAGAGATCAACATCCCTGCTAATGTGCAAGGGAATGCCACTGCAGGCAGAGTACTACAAGAAGACCCCCAGGAAGATCAATTTACCGTGATGGGAGCTGGGGATGAAGCCTATGACAGAAGGCTAGACGAAATTGCTGAAAAATTGAGATCCTTGGAGTCCCAGAATTCTTTGGGCTTTGATGTTATGGACATGGGTTTAGTGGACGGGGTCAGGATTCCCCACAAGTTTAAACCTCCGTGCTTTGAGAAGTACAACGGAACTTCCTGTCCCCGAACCCACTTACAATCCTTTCTGGGGAGGCTAAAGGCATATACCATGGATGAAAAGCTATGGATGTTTTATTTTGAAGATATCTTAACAGGAGCTTCAAGGGAATGGTACTCTCATTTGACTAGAGCAACCATTAGATGCTGGAAGGACCTGGCTGAGGCCTTTATCAGACAATACCAGTACAACTTGGATATGGCTCCCAACAGGACCCTCCTGATGGGAATGTCTCAATCATCCAGGGAAAGCTTCCGGGAGTACGCCCAGAGGTGGAGACAGCTTGCTGCTGCTGTCCAGCCACCCATGTCAGAGAGGGAAATGGCTGATATGTTTATGAACACCCTCCAAGGGACATACATTGACAGGCTAGCTGCCTTTTCTTCCACTAGCTTTGCTGACGTGGTCATAGCCGGGGAAAGAATTGAGAGCCTATTAAAGATGGGCAAGATTTCTGACAATGGTGCGAGCTCGTCCAGCAACCCCAGAAAACCTTTTGTAGGTTCAAGAAGAACTGGTGAGACCAATGTTATTCAGGCCAGCAGGGGCAGACCACAATATGTTCATAGGTCAGTGGCAGCAGTCACCATTCCCTCTCCAATGCCTCAGCAACCAGCATATCAACCACAACAACAACCCCATTACCAACAACAAACTCAGTATCCGCCTCAGAGAAACTACAACAACAACAACAACAGTCAGCAAAGACCATTCCAACAGAGACCATCTCAGGCCAATAGGGTGATTGATCCAATCCCTATGCCCTATGCCGCTTTACTGCCACAGCTCCTGAAGCTCAACCTGGTTGAGTTAAGGACGTTGGCACCACCAGATCCTTCCAGTTTGCCAAGAAATTACGACGCCAACGCCAGATGCGCTTTTCATTCTAACGCACCTGGCCACAGTACAGAGAAGTGCAGAGCTTTACAGATGAAGGTGCAAGACCTGGTAGATTCTAAAGCTCTAAACTTTGCACCCCCGCCAAATGTTAACAAGAACCCTATGCCCAACCATGGAGGGCCCAGAATTAATGCTATTGAGGAAGATATGTCGTCTTTCTTAATAACCAGTGTTGGGCAAATTAGGACACCCTTGGTAGAGATTAAAACTCAACTCCTTGAATGCCAGATATTCCCTAGGTGTGAACTTGGGTGCGGTTATTGCAACATTTCGGTAAATGGATGTGACAATTTGAGAAACGGCATAGACAGTCTTATCCAGAATGGTCTACTTCAAATCACAACATCAATACCTTCAAATCCAGTAATCTCTCCAACAACAGTTCCAGAGTCTCCTACAACTGCAACAACAATTATCCCAAACAATTCTTCGGTTTCATCAACAAATGCTTCAAATATCACTTCAACAAGTCAGACATCAGTAAACATCTCTTCTACAACGTCAGCACCCCTCTATTCAGAATCTTCTCCTACAACACCAGCAAATATCTCAGCAATCACTATCTTTTATGATCCGTCAAGTATTCCTCCGAACAGCAATTTTCAACAACAAGCAGTGGCATCTCCTGCCATATCACCAGTTACTATCTACTATGATCCACATACTATTGCAACACCCTTCACTGCTACAGTCAGCCCGGTTACCATCACGGTACCTGGGCCCGTTCCATATGAAAGCAGTAATGCCATCCCTTGGCATTACGACTCAGATCTATACTGCGAAGGGCAGAAAATCACTCTTGAATCATCAACTTCTTCACCACAAATAGACAATGTGGGGGGAGGCGGAGGCTTCACTCGAAGCGGACGCCTTTTTGCCCCACAAATTCCAAGACCCATTGCTGAAGCAGAAGCTGCTGCCAAGGCAAAAGGGAAGAGCATGGTGCAAGAAGAACAAGTTGCTAAAGAAGCTTTAAAGACCCCTTTTGATCAAGAGGTTGATGAATTCATGAGAATCATCAAGAAAAGTGATTACAAGATAGTGGACCAGCTTCACCAGACACCTTCCAAGATCTCCATTTTATCATTGCTAATGTGCTCCGAAGCCCATCGGAACGCGCTACTAAAAGTCTTGCACGCAGCTTATGTGCCAGAGGAGATTACCGTCAATCAGTTGGAAGCTGTAGTTGGAAATGTTAACGCTAGTCATGGACTAGGATTTACCAACACTGATTTGACAACGGAAGGCCGCAATCACAACAAGGCTTTGCACATTACCTTGGAGTGTAAGGGTGCAGTTCTTTCTCATGTACTGGTGGACACGGGGTCATCCCTCAATGTCTTACCTAAAAAAGCCCTTGTGAAGCTGGAATATGAAGGATTGGCATTACGCCCCAGCAACTTGGTAGTAAGAGCCTTTGACGGTTCTAAGAGATCAGTTCTGGGAGAAATTGAGTTGCCTATAACGATTGGTCCACAGACTTTCAAAACGACCTTCTTCGTGATGGATATACAGCCTGCCTACAGCTGTCTATTGGGTAGACCATGGATACACGCCGCTGGCGCCGTGACCTCAACCCTTCACCAGAAGTTAAAATTCGAGTGGGAGGGCCAAGTCGTTACTATTTATGGAGAAGAGGATATTTTTGTTAGCCATCTGGCTACATACAAATACATTGAGATGGATGGGGAGATCCACGAAACCATGAGTCAGGGATTCGAAGCCCTAAACATCAACGAAGCATCTGCTGTACTTGGAACTTCAATGACATCTTATCAGCAAGCCCGGAAGGTTGTTGAAGAAGGGACCGCTCAAGGCTGGGGCAAGCTGTTGCCCGTGGAAAAGAAAGAGGACAGATTTGGGTTGGGTTACAAACCAACTCAACAAGATCAAGCAGAGGCTGCTAAGAAGCCCAGTTTTGTCAGTGGGGGGATGCTCACCCCCGATGCAGTAAACAACTTGGAAGATGAGTCGGAAGATGAGCGCAACCTGGAGAGCTGGATACGTCCAAGGATCCCGGGGAGCCGTATCTCAAACTGGTCTTCCCAGGAAATTATAAGGGTTACTCCTGCAGAGTAATTATTATTTCCTGTATATTTTAAGCATGCATCAAGTCTTGCATCTTGTCCAAGATGACAAGACTCATTTTGTAATCGGGCCATCTGTAATTTTGTGCAAACAGATCAATCAATGATAATCAGACATCTTTTGCAAATGAGTCTTTTTCTTTTCCGCTCACTGTTTTTCCATTTTTCTTTTTGTACAAAAATAAAATGGCAATGTTTTCAAAATGATAACTTCATTTCACTTTTTTATAAGCAAGATTAAAATCAATCACTAAAATGAACAATCTAAACCCTTGCAGAGAGTGCCTTTCAGACTGCACCGACAACAGCACGGCTATGACTTCGTATGACTTTGACAATCCAATCAATCAAGCCGATGAAGGGGTTGAAGAAGATTATGAGCTTCCTGAAGAGCTAGCCAGGTTGTTAAGGCAAGAGGAGAAGGTTATTACTCCTCATCAGGAGGAGATCGAAACAGTTAATCTTGGTACAAATGAAGATGTGAAAGAAGTTAATATCGGGGCCTGCCTACAAAACTCAGTGAAAGAACAACTGATTGATCTGCTTCGGGAGTATGCAGATGTGTTTGCTTGGTCTTACCAGGACATGCCAGGGTTGGACACTGATATCGTCATGCACAAGCTGCCATTAAAAGAAGACTGCCCACCAGTAAAACAGAAGCTGCGCCGTACTCGCCCGGATATGGCAATGAAGATAAAAGAAGAGGTACAAAAGCAGTGGGACGCCGGGTTCCTTGCTGTGACTAGCTACCCGCCGTGGGTTGCTAATATAGTACCTGTGCCTAAGAAAGACGGCAAAGTAAGAATGTGTGTTGACTACCGGGATCTGAACAGAGCCAGCCCGAAAGATGACTTCCCATTACCTCACATTGATGTATTGGTTGATAATACGGCTCAGTTCTCGGTATTCTCCTTCATGGACGGATTTTCAGGATACAATCAGATCAAGATGTCACCTGAAGACATGGAGAAGACAACCTTCATCACACCCTGGGGCACGTTCTGTTACAAGGTGATGCCATTCGGATTGAAGAATGCTGGTGCGACATATCAACGGGCTATGGTAACATTATTCCACGATATGATCCATAAAGAAATCGAATGTTATGTGGATGACATGATCGCCAAGTCCCTCACAGAAGAAGACCACCTGGTAAATCTGTTGAAGTTATTCAAGCGTCTGAGGAAGTACCAACTGAAATTGAACCCCAACAAGTGCACATTCGGGGTGCGATCTGGTAAGCTGCTGGGATTTATTGTAAGTGAGAAAGGGATTGAAGTTGACCCTGATAAAGTCAAAGCCATTCAAGAAATGCCTGCACCGAAGTCAGAAAAAGAAGTTCGAGGGTTTTTAGGAAGATTGAACTACATTTCACGGTTCATATCTCACCTTACGGCAACTTGTGAACCCCTATTCAAGTTGTTAAGAAAAGAACAAACGGTCAGGTGGAACGAAGACTGCCAGAGGGCTTTTGACAAAATCAGGGAATACTTGCAAGAGCCTCCAATCCTTATGCCTCCAGTTGAAGGAAGACCTCTGATAATGTACTTGACAGTATTAGAAGAGTCAATGGGGTGTGTGCTGGGCCAGCATGACGAGTCTGGTCGAAAAGAGTATGCAATATACTACCTGAGCAAAAAGTTTACCGACTGTGAACAACGTTATTCACTGCTCGAGAAAACTTGCTGTGCTTTAGCGTGGGCTGCTCGCCGAGTGAGACAGTATATGTTGACCCACACTACTTTATTGATATCCAAGATGGACCCAGTTAAGTACATTTTTGAGAAGCCAACTCTTACCGGACGGGTTGCAAGATGGCAAATGATCCTTACAGAATATGACATCCAATACACATCTCAGAAAGCCATCAAGGGCAGTGTATTGTCTGATTATCTTGCTGAGCAACCTATTGATGATTACCAGTGTAAACACCCCAAATTTGCCCTCACCCATTCACACCATGGCTTGTGATCATTTCATATGCATAAACACAATCATATCATCTCACATCTCATTTTTGATTCACTGCATAGTTTCTAAGTCATCTGCACCTAGGGTTTGTAATCTGAGCAATCCAAGAGCTTCTTGAGCCACTCCAAAGGCCATCAATCACTTCAAAAGGGTCCATGTGTGTTCTTGTATCATATTATATCCTCTCAAAGTCAAAAATGCCAAAGAATCACAAGAACTGGGATTGGTTTGGAAGCAGAGCCAGGCTAGACTGCACAGTTGACCTAGAATTAGGGTTTTGGTTTCAGAGGCCATAACTTCATATTTTTTGGTCATTCTTGTTTCTATTGGTCTCTATATGGTATAGGGAGTATGCATATCAATTTTCATGAAGAAATTCCATGGGGAAGTCATCTGATCAAGGGTTGACTTTTCAGACAAGTCAGTGTAAAATCAGGGCATCTGAGGCCCCCAGTGACCCAACCAATGGGTGATCTTCATCATTTTGAGTGTATATGATCTTTATTTGATCATGGAAGAAGGTTGAAGTTCACAAAAATCAAGCATTTAGGGTTTTTGCAAATGTTGACCTTTTTGGGCATAGTTGACTTTTCAAGAATGCTTCATTTTAGGTCATTTTTCAAGCCTTGATTCTTGATCCAAAAATGCTTCAAATGGAAAAACTTTGGTCATGAAAGTTGTAGATCTCATCTTTCCCTTTTCAAAAAGTACAAGAACATGATCAAACTCTTCTTGGATCAAAAGTTATGGTGTGACAAAGTTGGCAAAATCATTGATTTTCAAGGCATGCTTCAAATGAGAATTTTGCAAAATCATGAACCAAAGCCAATTGCAACTTCTAATTCATTTCAAACCAGTATGAAAACATTCAATAGGTCCTAAAAATCAGAATTGGACCAAGGTTTCACATGGTTATGGTTTGTGTAACTAGACTTTCTCATGAAGTTGCAAAAGTGTGCCAACTTGCAAAAACATCATTGTGCTTCTCTCCACTTGATGCATTGGCTGCTGGACCTTCCCAACATCACACACACATCATGCAGCACCAGCCCATGCTCTTGTACCAAGCTAGAACTTAGCCCATGCTTCTCTTACAACAAAGTGGACTTTTTTGCAAAAGTAAACATCTCAATCACAGCAGGCCAGGTCACATCACCTGACCAATGGGAGTTCTTTATGCAAGGAAAATGCTGGCCATAACACTCACCAAGCCAAGCTGAAACACTCCATAGCATCACATTCACAAAATCACCCTCATTTGCATTTTCTTTCGAATCTGCCTCCTCCCCTCACAAACATTTAAGCAAGTCTCACCATCATCCTCACCTTGTCACACTGAACATAAACCAACAAAGAAACAAGCCAGAAACACACAAGAACACCAGTTCCCCATTTTCACTCCCAAGAGCAAAACCATTCGAATCTCTCTGCTCAACTCACAAACATCCAAACAAGTTTCACCAATCAACTCACCTTGCTTCATGGACCAGAAACCAACCCTTGTTTTGGCCTGAGACCCTCCATATCACAAACACGATTTTCACACTCCCTTGGTCAGAGCTCCTGCAAACTCACTCAAGAGGCTGTTTAAACTCCAACTAAGCTTCTAAAGCTTCAAAGGGGGATCATTGGGACCTGTTTGAGCCAAAGAACCATCCAGAAAGCTCCTGAATCAAAAGCTCCATCTCAGGTGACACCATGAACTTTTTTTCCAGAACTCCTTTTTCTTGTTAGAATCTTGTTGTGTATGTTGCACTGATCATGGGGATCTATTTACTTTTGAAAATGAGCAAGAAATGAGTATTTTATGGTGTTCTGAAAGTTTGACCTAGAATTTTCTTTGCTTCGATTCTGGTTTGTGTTTGAGTTTTAACATGATTTGATGCTGGATTCGTGTTTAGGATAGTTGGTAGATGGTTTCTGGAGAGTTAGGGCTCCTAAAATGGCCTGGGGAGGGAGATTGATTTTTGGGGTGAACGGAGAAGATGACCGGAACACTGTTCCGGTCATCTGAGAGTGATTAACGGCGTAATTAGGGTTTAAGCATTAATTAGTCATTTTTGAATTTGGACCGTGAGATCTGGCGCCAAGTCAATTCCCGCCCTGGCCACTTTAAATCTCACGCGTTGGATCAGCATACTTTCACTTAATTCAGTTTAAATTCATTTATTTTCATATTTATTTCATTTGTTTTGCATAATTTATTTAAAATAGTAAAAATTGTCTAAAAATTATGAAACTTTTTCTCAAGAGTTTTATTAATTTTTATGACACAAAAATATTTTTATTTTCATTTTTAGCATTTAAAAAGCATTTTTAAATATTTAAAAGATTATTTTTAATAGATTAATGAGAATTAATTTATTAAAAATACTTTTAAGTATCTAAAAATCACCAAAAAATTCATGAAATGTTCTAAGACATTTAGAAACATTGTCCAACCTTCAAACCAAATTTCTTTTTTGATCTTGATGCATTTTGAGAATTTTTCATTGAATTAAAATCATTTTTGTGCATTATTTTGATCCCAAGTTCAAAAAATCATTTCTGTCCATTCATGAGGAGTTGGACATTGATTCTTCTTGCATTGCATTATGTTTAGCATGTAGTTTTTGAGATAAAAAGGCCATGACTTGATTCTTCATTTTCATTTTGTTTGGCATTTCTTTTGTTTAGGAACCCTAAAAACCCTAAAAACTTGCAAAAATCATAACTTGAAATTGGTTAGGAGTTGAGACCTCTCCTTTGGGTATTGGTTTAATATGGGATTAGGGGTCCTTTGTGTGGCATTTTCCATTTTTTATCTTAGGGTTTGCTTCTGGTTTTGGTTTGTGTTTGATGCTTGATTCATAAACCCTAATTTGGGCTTCCATATGCATCCATCTTGCATCTTCTTGCATAACATGACTTGCCATGACATTTCAAGCATCCATGTGATTCATTTGACATCATAAGACATATTGAAAACATGTTTGATCATTGCATCTTGTATTTTCCATGTTGTATGCCATGTGCACTTCATAACTTTTCATGTATGTTCATGGTTCCTAGCTTGCTTCATTTGCATTCATGAACTTGTATGATCATTTCCATGTGCTGCCTCATGTTTGCAGCATCTCATAGCATCATTAGCATCATGTATATGCTCCTGGTTTTGCTTCTCATCATGTCATCTTATTCCATTTTGCATTGCATTGCATTCCTCTTCTAACCTTTCAGGTGGTAAGTGATTTTGAGAAGTGAATTTGCCTTCACTTCTCATAACTTCTCTTTTCATCTCTCTTGCATTCCATTGCTGCATTTTTATATGTGTTTGAGTTTGAGCTTGCTCATTCTTCCTCTCCCCACTTTCTTTCTTCAAGTGACTTGACTTCTTGAATGAAGCAAGTCACTTTGCTTCTCTTGATCCTGTTCATCTGCTTCCTGGTGGTTCCTCTGAAGATCTTCTTTTGAAAACCTCACAAACCTTAGGAACAACCAAGCATGACAATGGTTAGGATTTTGATTAGTCCCCTCTTAGTTTTACCTTTGTGTCTTTTTGTGTCTTCTCTTCTCATCTCAAAATCAGGGACTAAACCCTAAAGGCTTTAAGGCTTTGTGATTAAGCTTATGCCTGCATCCTTCTCTTAGGATGGAGTGTATAACTTTAATCCTAAGTGTTAAACCCTTAATGTGTTTAAACTCCTTTAATCAATTCACTTAATAATCATCAAGACATCACACTTGTAACTTGGGCCTTGCATTAGGGTTCTAATTCTTCCTTAACTGGTTAAGAAGGACTAACCCTAGTGTTAATGGACAAGTCCCCCTCAAGTTGTCTTACAAACCCTAAAAATCACTTCATCATCTTATCATTAAATAAAATCCATCTAATAAAGGCTTGTTTTGTCATGAGTTTAATCCCTAATCATGGATTAAGTTGAGGAGCTTTCCTCAGCTTAAACATTCTCGTCTATTATCCTTCTATTAGGATGGTGTAATGAGTCTGTTTAATCCCTGATTATGGCTTAACCTCATTACCTAACACTGAACAAAAACACCAAAAACATCTAAATAATCACAAGTAGGTTAATGATCTTAATCCTACACCAAAAATGATTAAGTGTGAGAATCTGACTTCACACTTAAGGTATTCTCATTACCCCTAATCAGAGGGAAGATGTGATGAGTTTACTAAATCCACTGGTTTAGGCTTAAGCTCATTAACTTATGACAAACTTCAAAAAGCAATAAAAGACTGAAAACACAAAAAACAAACAATAATCGTCTCCTCCGGGATTCTTTTCTCATCACCTTCACTCACAAACGAGAACTCGCTTCTTCCGTCTAATGTAAGACAGTTAGCACCTGAGCCAGACAGGTCATACACTTGAGCATAGGCAAGTAAGCAGTTCACAAGTCAATTCATCCTTTCAGTCTCTTTGGGTCGAACTACGGTGTTCTGACTTCCTCATTGCACGAGAGGATACGTAGGCATAACTTAACAGTTATCGAACAAAAGTCTCTGTATATTCCCCCTCCTTCAGCTTTATTCTTTAGCCTCATTATCTTGAGCATTTCACTCTTATTCTTACACTGACACTGTATATATCACACTTTGCACTTCTTTTGCACCGTCACCTGTACATCCTCTTCCAGCTATTTTTACACACAAATTGCACTGACACTACCCCTTTAAAACACAAATCTTTTAAGCGTGGATCCCGTCGAGTACGGCGGACAATCTGGGTGCTAATACCTTCCCAGGTTGTAACCAACCCCCTTTCTCAGTCTCTCTGGTTCGCAACCGTCTTATCCATCTCTTTCTAGGTCTATGCAGCATTGCCTTTCCTCCGGGATAAAAATGCCTAGCTGGCGACTCTATTCATCTCCAGTGAGTTCACGGCTGTGTGTTCTCACTGTCCCCTTCGCCGACCGTTCGCGTCTGTACCTTTATCTGGGCCTAGGTCCCATTTATCGGGAGCGACAGCTTGGCGACTCTGCTGGGGAAATCTTATGTTGCAACCAGGGCTTCTGGTTCTTTTTGTGGGTTCCTCCTAGCGCTTGTTTGAGTTGTGTTTATTGGGGGTGTTATGTGCTATTTGTGTTTGTATATTTGCTTTATTTACTGCTTTCTGTACAGTTTTATTTATTGCTTTCTTTACAGTTTTTCATATATTATATCTGTCATACTGTGCTGGCTGGCTGGATCTGTTGTTTGTTTTGGTGGGTGGGTGATTCTATTGAGAGTTAAGGTCCTATACCTGGGACCTGAGTGACACCTAGGCTAGAGTGAATCATATTCTTTCCCATTCCATTTCGGTCTGGTGCGGGAATATGAAACACGGTTCAGATATGGGTTTCTTCTTGAGAACTCTGTGTTGCAGATTTCCTGCAATACTAGGGCTATCTGGGAAGCCCTCTAAGTCTGGATGACCTTTTAATATTGACCTTCAGAAACTGAGGTGAATTAGAGGAGGAATTGTTATGATTATTGTAAACACTGTACCTCCGGGTTAGAAGTGTTTACACTTCTCATAACTGATCCAAGTCTGAGGATCCTTGTTTTAGAACACCACCTGTGAGGGGGTTGGGTTGTTTTCAGGTTTGCAGGTACCTTGACCTCAGAATACCCTTTTACTTTGTTTGTTAAGAGTACTCCATGTTGGACAGTTCTTGTGATTCTAAACCCTGGACTTGTGGCTCTTTATTTGAGTCCCCCACCTTGGTTACTGGATTTATAGACCTCCAACTGGAATTCTTGAACACACTTGGACCTATATCAGGGCATTTTGATCAGATCCAGCTCAGTCACAGACCCTTGCATTTCATTTGCATACATAATCATTGCATCATATTGACATTTGCTTATTTGTGTTTCAGGGTATCCATCTTCATTTGGTTTTAGTTTTGACCCCATCTTCAGTTTTGACTTGTCTTCATCAGCCATCCGCTTCAGTCACCACCTGCACCAGCCAGTTAGTGGCCCACTTCTTCAGTATTATCATCAGCACCTGTCTCTACTCAGTCTCAGCATCATGGCTCCTAAAAAGAGCAACATCACCTATCACTTCTTCCAGCCAGAGTTATCAGACATCAGGAGGATTCAGACCCTGATCACTCCAGATCACATACCTTTGTTCAGGGAGAGTTATGGAGATATACTGGACATGGTTATGGATCTGGACCCATCACAAAGAAGCCTGATCCACACCTGCATTCAGTTTTATGATCCCCCACTGAGATGTTTCACCTTTCAAGACTTTCAGTTGGGCCCTCTATTAGAAGAATACTCATCACTGGTTGGTTTGCCTATCAGGGGTGGAATCCCTTTCAACCCTGAGATGGTCTTTCCTGCTAATGGAGAAATAGCCAAGGTTTTACATCTGGAACCTGTCCTGATTGAGCAGCATATGACTTCTAAAGCTGGAATCCTTGGCTTCCATCTGGACTTCTTGATCTCTCAAGCTACCCTGAAAGCTTCTTTAGGAGAGTGGAAAGCTGTCTGTGCCTTGTTGGCTTTGAGCATATACGGAATTGTATTGTTTGCAGATGAGCCTCGATTCATTAGCAAGAATGCAATCCATCTTTTCATCTTGAAGAACCCAGTGCCCACTTTATTGGGGGACCTCTACTATTCAGTGCATCAGAGGAATGAAAAGCAGAGGGGAAGATTAGTGAGGTGTTGTGCTCCATTGTTCCATACTTGGCTTCTCAAGCACCTACCCAGGACAGATGCATTTTTGAACCCTCATCAGCAGAAAAACTGGGCTAAGAGACTCACTGCTCTAACTTCAGCAGATATCAGATGGTGTACTCAAAGCACCAAGGGCAGAGATATCATCACCAGCTGTGGGCACTTTCCCAATGTGCCCTTAATAGGAGTTAAGGGAAGTATCAATTATAACCCTCTGTTGTTCAGAAGGCAACTGGGCTATGCACTGGTCCATACTCCTCAGGCACAGGACTTGGTAGAGACTCTCTATTGTGAGAACAAGATTAATTTGACTGTTGTTAGGCAGGCCGCCTGGGCCTGGGATCATGTTCAAACCAAGGGAGTCATCATCCTAGGGAAGTGCAACAATGTGGCATCAGCACAATATTATGAGTGGACCCGTGCCAGGGCTCAATTCTCTGGAATGCCCTTTACCATAGAAGATATGCCTGAGTCCTCTTCAGCACCACCCCTTGCCCCTGTCAGTTTGGAGGAGTTTGAGAGCCTGAAAGAGAGAAATGAGAAGTTAACTCAAGCTTTGCAGAAGACCCTCCGGGAGAGGAGTGAGGGTATGAGAGAGATTGAGAGGTTGGAGAAATTGAGAGTGGAGCATTTGACTAAGATTGAAAAGTCTGGGGATTATATCAAAAAGTCTAAAGCTGGAGAACACATTCTGAAGAATGCTTGCAAAGAAGCCCAGTTCCAGAGAGCAAGGACAGACTTGTATCTGAAGGAGAGTCAGGCTAGGTGGGTCAGGATCACCGAGGCCCGTACTCTGGAGGACAAGAGGGTCCAAGACAAGATGGAGCAGATGGAAGCTAGTGCAAGAGTGCAGCAAGAAGCCCTGGCAGCAGCCCAGAGGGAGATATCAGAGCTGAAGATCAAAGCAGGAGTGAAGAGGTCAAAGGACCAAACTCAGCACAAGAAGCTAGCAGCAGCTATTACCACCCGGAATCTCCTCATCAGGAATCTCACGGAGCGTCCAGCTGATCCTGTGACCGAAGCACTTCTCAAGGAAGTTCGTGAGGATGAGTTTGGTCTTGGTGTTTGACCATTTGTTTGTTGTTGCTTTCATTCCATGTACTTTTGTTTTCTTGTAATATGTTTTGACCCCTCAGAGGGCTTGTATTTGTAAACAAACTATGTACCATTTTACTTTTGTAATATATGTATTAGTTTGTTCCATCCAAGTCTCACTTCAAAAGCAACATCAACAGCAGCTTCAAGGGTCTGGAAGGGTCAAAACTGAATGCCAAGCCGGATACCTTGAGAACAAATAAGCATAACTGCATTGCATGCTAACCCTTTTGTTTGTTTTGTAGGTTTTTGTTTTATTGCCACTAACTCTGTTGTGATGTTCAGGAACTATTGCTAGGCGCCGAGTATTTCCCCTCAACCGTCCGCACCGTTATCCAACCCGTAGCAACCTTCCGGGCATTCAAATGGATCAGGTACAGCAGGACCTTGCAGAGGTCAGGACTCAAATGGCAAATGAAAGATTGGAAATGAGAACACAGATAGCTCAGTTTATGGAAGTGATGAACAACATGGCTCAGAGCCAGGAAAGATTGAGGGCCATGGTGGAAAGGCAGAATCAAGAAGACCCACATATAGGGACTGCCGGCACCAGCAACAATGAAAGGGTCCAACCTCATGTTAACCCCCCTGTATTTGGACCACACCTCCATCCGGAGGTCAATATTCCTGCAAATGTTCAAGGGACTGCCACTGCAGCCAGGGTACTTCAAGAAGACCCCCAAGAGGACCAGTTTACAGTAATGGGTGCCGGGGAAGAAGCTTATGATAGAAGGTTGGATGAGATAGCTGAGAAATTGAGGTCCTTAGAATCTCAAAACTCTTTGGGCTTCGACGTCATGGACATGGGCTTGGTAGACGGGGTCAGGATCCCCCATAAGTTCAAGCCTCCTTGTTTTGAAAAATACAATGGGACTTCATGCCCCCGGACTCATTTACAATCATTTCTGGGGAGGCTGAAGGCCTATACTATGGATGAGAAGCTCTGGATGTTCTATTTCGAAGACAGCTTGACTGGAGACTCAAGAGAATGGTACTCTCATCTGACCAGGGAAACTATCAGATGTTGGAAGGACCTGGCAGAGGCCTTCATCAGACAGTATCAGTACAATTTAGATATGGCACCCAACAGGACTCTCCTAATGGGAATGTCACAGTCATCAAGAGAAAGTTTCCGAGAATATGCCCAAATATGGAGGCAATTGGCTGCTGCTGTTCAGCCACCTATGTCTGAAAGGGAAATGGCAGACATGTTTATGAACACCCTTCAGGGGACATATATTGACAGGCTGGCTGCCTTCTCATCCACCAGCTTTGCAGATGTTGTCATAGCTGGGGAGAGAATTGAAAGCCTATTGAAGATGGGTAAGATCTCAGACAACGGTGCGAGCTCGTCCAGTAGTACAAGGAAGCCTTTTGCAGGCCCAAGAAGAACTGGCGAGACCAATGCCATCCACACCAACAGGGGCAGGCCTCCATATGTTCACAGATCAGTGGCAGCAGTCACCATTCCTGCTCCAGCTCATCCTCAGCCAGTCTATCAACCTCCGCAGCAAAACTATCAGCCACAACCTCAGTACCATCAACAAAATCAGTATCCTCCAAGAAATCACTTCAAAAGCAACACCAATAACAACAGTCAGCAAAGGCCATTCCAACAGAGGCCGTCTCAAGCTAATAGGGTGATCGATCCGATCCCCATGCCATATGCTACATTGCTGCCACAACTCTTGAAACTCAACCTAGTTGAGCTAAGGACGTTGGCACCTCCGGATCCCAACAGTCTACCCAGGAATTATGACTCCAACGCCAGATGTGCCTTCCATTCAAATGCACCTGGCCACAGTACAGAAAAGTGCAGAGCTCTGCATATGAAGGTACAAGACCTGGTGGACTCCAAGGCTCTGAATTTCGCACCACCACCCAATGTCAATAAGAACCCGATGCCGAACCACGGTGGTCCTAGAATTAACGCTATTGAAGAAGACAAGTCGTCTTATTTAATAACCAGTGTGGGTCAGATCAGGACACCGTTGGTAGAAATCAAGGCTCAACTCCTAGAATGTCAAATGTTCCCGGGGTGTGAGTTAGGGTGCGCTTACTGCAATATTTCAGTAAATGGGTGCGATAATTTGAGGAATGGCATAGATGGTCTTATTCAAAGCGGCCAACTTCAGATCACCACATCATTCCCAACAAATCCAGCAATCTCATCAGCAACAGTTCCAGAACCTCCTACAACTGCAGCAACCATCGTTCCTGACAATTCTTCGGCTTCATCAACAAGTACTTCATCTATCATCTCAACTGATCAGTTTTCAACAAATTTTCCTGCTACAACTTCAGCTTCACTCCATTTCGAATCTTCTACAACGACAACGTCCATTCTTCCGCCAATGTCTCCTACAACTCCAGCAATCAATCATGAAGATGTCTCTACTATTACCATATTCTATGATCCTGAAAACAACTCTGCTTACCATTCAGAAGGTGCTGCTCCCACCAGAGCACCAGTTACAATCTTTTATGATCCACAAACAATTACAGTCCCTTCAGCAGCAACAGCCAGTCCAGTCACTATCACGGTGCCTGGACCAGTACCATATGAAAGCAATAGCGCCATCCCTTGGCACTATGGCTCTGACGTGTACTGCGAAGGAAAAAGAATCACTCTTGATACATCAACACCTGCACCACAAATAGATAATGTGGGGGGAGGCGGAGGCTTCACTCGAAGCGGACGTCTCTTTGCTCCACCAATTCAAAGACCTACTGCCGAGGCAGAAGCTGCTGCCAAGGCAAAAGGAAAGAGCCCTGTGCAGGAAGATCAAGCTGTTAAAGAAGCCTTGAAAACACCCTTCGATCAAGAGGTTGATGAGTTCATGCGAATCATCAAAAAGAGTGATTATAAGATAGTGGATCAGCTTCATCAGACGCCTTCCAAAATCTCTATCCTCTCACTGCTTATGTGCTCCGAAGCCCATCGGAATGCACTACTCAAAGTCCTGCACGCAGCTTACGTGCCTGAAGAGATCACTGTTAACCAGTTGGAAACCGTAGTTGGAAATGTTACTGCTAGCAATGGGCTAGGGTTCACCAATACTGACCTGACAGCGGAAGGCCGCAACCATAATAAAGCCTTGCACATAACCATGGAATGTAAAGGAGCTGTCCTATCCCATGTGCTGGTAGACACGGGGTCATCCCTCAATGTCTTACCTAAGAAGGCCCTGGTGAAGCTAGAATATGATGGATTGGCGTTGAGACCCAGCAACCTGGTGGTGAGAGCCTTTGATGGTTCAAAGAGATCGGTTCTGGGAGAGATTGAGTTGCCCGTAACGATCGGCCCGCAGACTTTCACAACTACCTTTTACGTGATGGATATACAGCCCGCCTACAGCTGTCTATTGGGTAGGCCATGGATTCACGCCGCCGGCGCCGTGACCTCAACCCTTCACCAGAAGTTAAAATATGAGTGGGAAGGTCAAATCATTACAATCTGTGGAGAAGAGGACATTTTTGTCAGCCACCTGGCTACTTATAAGTACATTGAGATGGATGGGGAGATCCATGAAACGATGAGCCAGGGGTTTGAAGCCTTGAATGTGAATGAAACATCTGCTGTGCCTGGTACTTCAATATCATCATACCAACAAGCCCGGAAGGTTGTTGAGGGAGGAAATGCCCAAGGCTGGGGCAAACTGCTATCGGTGGAGAAGAAAGAGGATAGATTTGGGTTGGGTTACAGACCAACTCAACAAGATCAAGCAGCGGCTGCGAAAGAGCCCAACTTTGTGAGTGGGGGGATGCTAACCCCTGATGCTGTCAACTGTCTGGAAGACGAGCTGGAAGAGGAACGCAACCTGGAAAGCTGGATTCGTCCAAAGATCCCGGGGAGCAGTATCTCAAACTGGTCTTCCCAGGAAATTATAAGAGTTACTCATGCAGAGTAATTATTATTTCCTGTTATTTTTATAAGCATGCATCAAAGTCTTGCATCTTGCCCAAGATGACAAGACTCATTTTGTAATAGGGCCATCTGTACTTTTTGTGCAAACAAGATTAATCAATGAAATATCAGACATCTTTTTGCAAACGAGTCTTTTTCTTGTCGTTCACTGTTTTTCCATTTTTCTTTTTGTACAAAAAAATAAATGGCAGTGTTTTCAAAATGACAACTTTATTTCACTTTTCTAAAGCAAGATTAAAATCAATCACTAAAACGAACCAACTGAACCCTTGCAGAAAGTGCCTTCCTGACAGCACCGACAGCAGCACGGCTATGACTTCGTATGACTTTGACAATCCAATCAATCAAGCCGATGAAGGGGTTGAAGAAGAATATGAGCTTCCTGAAGAGCTAGCCAGGTTGTTAAGACAAGAGGAAAAGGTTATTACTCCTCACCAGGAGGAGGTTGAAGTGATCAATCTTGGTACAGATGAAGACGTGAAAGAGGTTAAAATCGGGGCCTGCCTGCAAGACTCAGTGAAGAGACAACTGATTGAACTGCTGCAAGAGTATGTGGACGTGTTTGCTTGGTCTTATCAAGATATGCCAGGGTTGGATACCGACATTGTTGTGCACAAGCTGCCTTTGAGAGAAGAATGCCCGCCGGTTAAACAGAAGCTGCGCCGCACTCGTCCAGACATGGCAATGAAAATCAAGGAAGAGGTACAAAAGCAATGGGACGCCGGGTTCCTTGCTGTGACTAGCTATCCACCGTGGGTGGCTAATATAGTACCTGTGCCTAAAAAGGACGGCAAAGTAAGGATGTGTGTTGACTACCGGGATTTGAACAGAGCCAGCCCAAAAGATGACTTCCCATTACCTCACATTGATGTATTGGTGGATAATACGACTCAGTTCTCGGTATTCTCCTTCATGGATGGATTTTCAGGATACAACCAGATTAAGATGTCACCTGAAGACATGGAGAAGACAACCTTCATCACACCCTGGGGCACGTTCTGCTATAAGGTAATGCCATTTGGGCTCAAGAACGCTGGTGCAACATATCAACGGGCTATGGTAACATTATTCCACGATATGATCCATAAAGAAATTGAATGTTATGTGGATGACATGATTGCCAAGTCCCTTACTGAAGAAGATCATCTGGTGAATCTACTCAAATTGTTCAAGCGTCTGAGGAAGTACCAACTGAAGTTGAACCCCAACAAATGCACATTCGGGGTGCGGTCCGGTAAGCTGCTGGGATTTATTGTAAGCGAGAAAGGGATTGAGGTTGACCCTGATAAAGTCAAAGCTATTCAAGAAATGCCTGCACCGGAGACTGAGAAGGAAGTCCGAGGGTTCTTAGGTCGATTGAACTACATCTCGAGGTTCATATCTCACCTTACAGCAACCTGTGAACCCTTGTTCAAGCTGTTAAGGAAAGAACAGACGGTCAGGTGGAATGAAGACTGCCAGAAGGCTTTTGACAAGATCAAAGAATACTTACAAGAACCTCCAATCCTTATGCCTCCAGTCGAAGGAAGACCTCTAATCATGTACTTGACAGTATTAGAAGAGTCAATGGGGTGTGTGTTGGGCCAGCATGACGAGTCTGGTCGAAAAGAGTATGCAATATACTACCTGAGCAAAAAGTTTACCGACTGTGAACAACGTTATTCACTGCTCGAGAAAACTTGCTGTGCTTTAGCGTGGGCTGCTCGCCGACTGAGACAGTATATGTTGACCCACACTACTTTGTTGATCTCAAAGATGGACCCAGTTAAGTACATATTCGAGAAGCCAGCTCTTACCGGACGGGTTGCAAGATGGCAAATGATCCTTACAGAATATGACATCCAGTACACCTCTCAGAAAGCCATCAAGGGCAGTGTATTGTCTGAATATCTTGCTGAGCAACCCATTGATGATTACCAGCCTATGAGATTTGACTTCCCTGATGAAGACATCATGTTCATAAAAGCAAAAGATCACGAAGAGCCTGTTCACACTGAAGGGCCTGACCCGAAGGAAGAATGGACTATGATGTTTGACGGGGCTGTTAATATGAATGGTCGTGGCGTTGGTGCAGTACTCATTACACCCAAAGGAGTTCACATGCCTTTCTCGGCAAAACTCACTTTCAACTGCACTAACAACGAAGATGAATACGAAGCTTGCATTATGGGTCTTGAGGAAGCCATTGACCTCAGGATCAAGACTTTAGCCGTGTTCGGAGATTCAGCTCTGGTAATCAATCAAACCAATGGCAAATGGTACACACACCAGGATCATCTGATACCTTACAGGGATTATACAAGGAGGTTATTGACTTTCTTTACAACAGTCAAGCTTGAGTACATCCCCCGGGACGAGAATCAGTTTGCAGATGCTCTGGCTACCATTTCATCCATGATCAAAGTTCAAGCTGTTAACTTTGTACCTCAGATTTCAGTGTCCAGACTCGACAGACCAGCATATGTATTTGCAGCAGATGTTGTCAAAGATGATAGGCCTTGGTTCCATGACATTAAGTGCTTCTTGGAGGATCAAACATACCCATCTGGGGCATCTTCCAATGATAAGAAGACTTTGAGAAGGCTTGCTGGTAGTTTCTTTCTGAACACTGATGGGTCTTTATACAAAAGGAACTTTGATATGGTACTCCTCAGATGTGTTGATAAGACGGAAGCAGATTTGTTGATGCATGAAGTGCACGAAGGATCCTTTGGTACCCATGCTGGAGGGCATGCCATGGCTAAAAAGTTGTTAAGATCAGGCTATTATTGGATCACAATGGATGCCGACTGTTGTGCCTATGCCAGGAAATGCCATAAGTGCCAGATTTATGCGGATAAGGTGCATGTGCCTCCCAATCCTTTGAACATCATGTCTTCACCATGGCCCTTTGCTATGTGGGGCATTGACATGATCGGTAAGATTGAACCGACTGCTTCAAATGGCCACAGATTCATCCTGGTCGCCATCGACTATTTCACCAAGTGGGTTGAAGCAGCCTCATATGCAAATGTTACAAGACAAGTGGTAGCCAGATTTCTGAAAAGAGATATCATCTGTCGATATGGAGTGCCCGAGCGAATCATTACTGATAATGGTTCCAACTTGAACAACAAAATGATGGCAGAGCTGTGCCGGGACTTCAAAATTCAACATCACAATTCTTCTCCTTACCGGCCAAAGATGAACGGCGCTGTTGAGGCAGCTAATAAGAATATCAAGAAGATTGTGCAGAAGATGGTAGTCACTTACAAAGACTGGCATGAAATGCTACCGTTTGCCTTGCATGGGTACCGCACGTCAATCAGAACATCCACTGGGGCAACACCGTATCAGCTTGTGTACGGTATGGAAGCAGTCCTACCTGTCGAGGTTGAATTACCCTCTCTACGAGTACTGATGGATGTTAAGCTGAACGAAGCAGAATGGGTGAGGTCCCGATACGAGCAACTGAGTCTGATTGAAGAGAAAAGATTGGCTGCAATTTGCCATGGGCAGCTATATCAGAAAAGGATGAAGAAAGCCTTCGATCAGAAAGTCAGGCACCGAGAGTACCAAGTGGGAGATCTTGTGCTGAAAAGAATCCTCCCTCCTCATACAGACCACAGGGGCAAATGGACTCCAAATTATGAAGGACCATTCGTGGTAAAGAAAGTTTTTTCCGGTGGAGCACTGATGCTCAGCACCATGGATGGTGAAGATTTCCCATCCCCTGTGAATTCAGATGCAGTTAAAAAATACTTCGCATAAAAATGACCCGCTGGACATAAAAACAGAATGTAAGTCCAGGCAAAAATAGGGCATCCCGGCGAGTCAAAAACAGAATAAAAGACTCGGGCAAAAATAAGGGAAATAGATAAAAAATGTACACCCGCTGAGTTGAAAAGCCGCATTGGACAACTCAGGCAAAAATGGGTATCCCGATGGATTGAAAACCCGAAAGGGCGATCCATGCAAAATAAGGGAATAAGCGAACAACTGCATTCTGAGTTCGTCTGTATCATCTACAACTTGGTAAGCTTCAACAGGATCAAGCTTCAATCAGAATCAGCCTTCTTCAGAAAGCAAGATGAGAAGAACGTCAAAAGTCATACGAGTCATAGCAGAAGAGGAAGCCCCTCAAAGCGTCGTCAACATCGCCAGCACTTTGTTTCTCAATTTGTAACAATCCCCTTATTTTAGGAGATTTGTCTCCTTGACTGTATCTTGCCAATTCAGGGCACAAGAATTAATAAAATCAGATTTCCCAGTCATGTTTCGTTTTGTATATTTTTATTTGCAAAGGATGTCTGATGTCTCTAAAAAATCAATTGCATAAGTACAGATGCTTTTCTCCAAAAAATATATAATAATAAAACACATGCTTACAGGGAATATACTTACTCTCGAAGGTACTTAACTCCTATGACGGAATCCAGTAAAGGATACCTCGGGACCTTTTGTGCATTTCCTTATCTTTGCAGGATTGCAGGTATCCAGAGCACAGCTTAGGGCATGAAAGCTTCACCCTCATCAAGCTGGCAGATCATTATCAACTCGGTCTATCTTCCACGTGGCACGGAAGGTGCCCATTTCCCCAGCAAAGTTGCCAAATCAATACTCGCTCAGTCCTAGCACCAGGTGTTCTCCCCAGCTGAGTTGCTTTCTCCCCAGCTGAGTTGCCTCATCCCCAGCTGAGTTACCGACAGCATTCCCCAGCCGTAGTACCAATCATTCTTCCTCAGCAAAATGCAGGAATCAGGGAATCATCTCCCCACAGAATCCTCAGCCTCTATTCAGAAGAGCAATGCATGAAGGAATCACAACAGAGTGAAGAAAGCTTCTACAAACCCCAGCTGGGTCTCTCATTTATTAGGATATGTCAATCAGTGACCTATATCCCCAAGTGGATACATATCTCCAGGTCTATCAATGGTCTCATCCCCAGCTGGGAGGTCCATTTTAAACAGATCAGCCAGAGATCTTCGCAGCAACGGGATCCGAATCCCGGTTTGATATCTTTGCATAATCATGGCATTTGCATCATATTATCCCCTCAGAGCGTAGCATTCCGTCTAATACGGAGCATTACGGCAAAAATCAAACGCATAGCATAATCATGAGCCATGTTCTGAATTAACACTTGTGAATAATAACCGTTCATCATCATTGTACAGAAATCCCCACCAGAATCCCAGCAAAAGCAGTTGCCTCACAAATCACAAACACCAGTATATATTTCCTTTTGATACCCGTCCGTATCGTCACTCCCCAGTAAAGTCGTCCGAACACTCTTTACAACAAAATCACCCGTATTACAGATACTGCCTGACACCCGTCCGTGTCAAATCACCAGCAGAAAGCCAAAGACATCCTCTTTGCACTCACATATGCCTATATATACACTTTCTTGACACTCGTCCGTGTCATATCCCCAGCGCAGTCGCCTAGACTCTGTATAGCAGACACTTGTTTATATTACACTCTTCTCCTTTTGACACTCGTCCGTGTCACTCTCCCCAGCAGTTAGACACTCATCTATACACCACTCGCTCTGTTACAGATACTCGTCCGTATCTTATATATACCAGTTACATCCCCACAGATCCGACGTTGGTTCATGTTCTTTGTTAACTAGTGGGTACTCGTCCGTACCATCATCTCAGAATATGCATCAAATGTTTGTTTCTACATGACACTCGTCCGTATCATAGTCTTAAGGATGCTCGTCCGCGTCTTTAATCCATACACTGTGTCAAACACTCATGTCTTTTTAAATATAGACACTCGTCCGTGTCTACTATTCCCCAGAAGAGTCCCTTCAGATGCAACACTCGTCCGTGTTCTTTGTTAACCCGATGGTACCCGTCCGTATCATCATCTCTGAACACGTGTCAGTATTTGTTTCTACATGATACTCGTCCGTATCATAGTCTTAGGGATGCTCGTCCGCATCCTTGATCTATACACAACATCTAAACACTTATACTTTCCTTTCTTGGTTGTGAGCGCTCGTCCGTGTTCACTATATCCCCAGTAGATCACCAACAAAGCATTTTTCTTTTATCTGACACTCGTCCTGTGTCATGATAACCCTGAGAGCAGCCGTACCCTGCTGAGTGGTCGTCCTCCACTTCTTGATGGTCGTCCTCCATCATGCTCATCCGATGGCCGTCCCCATCGTTGATCTTTTTAGCAGCCGTCCCCTGCTAGGTGGTCGTCCTCCACCTTTTGATGATCGTCCTTCATCACTTTATCCAATGGCCGTCCCCATTGTTGATTTTGGTTATCTGACACTCGTCCTGTGTTATGATAAACCTTGAGAGCAGTCGTCCCCTGCTGAGTGGTCGTCCTCCACTTCTTGATGGTCGTCCTCCATCATGCTCATCCGATGGCCGTCCCCATCGTTGATCTTTTATCCGGCATTCGTCCTACGTCGCGATATTTTCGGCAGCCGTACCCTGCCAGGTGGTCGTCCTCCACCTTTGATGACCGTCCCTCATCTTAACCCGACAGAGCAGTCGTCCCCTGCTAGGTGATCGTCCTTCACCTTTGATGACCGTACCTCATCATCTGTTTATTTCATTTATTCTTTAACCTGATGGCCGTCCCCGTCGTGGTCCTTTTTTCAGTTTAACCCGATGGCCATCCCCATCGTTGGTTACTTTGCTTTGTGAACTTGATGGCCGTCCCCGTCATGTTTCGTTAACTCCCAGAGAATCTTACAACTTTATCTTGATGGCCGTCCCCATCATAATTTCTTACTTTTCCCAGCTAGTCGGCCGTCCCCGTCTTGGCTTTACTTTTTATCCCCAGCATGTCGGCCGTCCCCGTCATTGCATTGTTTCCCGCTTTACAATATACTTTATTTTCTTTTACAAATCTATATCCCTTTTCTTCTTCGTTCTGTGAGTGCAAATTATGGACTGTCTTTGGTATTCAACCACAAGTTATCTTGTTTGCCTGTTAAGCCGTTGCTTACACCCTGCACAGCTAACTCATGTTTGAATAGGGGCAGCTGTAAACACCCCAAATTTGCCCTCACCCATTGTAATACCTCAAAATTTGCCCTCTCATTTCCTCAACATTTTGCATAGCATTTTGCATATATGGATTCATAAAATAACCAAAAACATTGCATCATATATAGCATAGCCGAGGCATGGGTATGTGATCAGTGATCGGAGCAACCGAAAGTTATGAAGAGGCTACCGAAGGGCCACAAAGCTTCTCAACCTTGTGCAAAGGGTTCACAATATCCCACAAGTCTTCACTTGAAGCCACAAGTCATGGAAAGTTTTGGTTTGATTGAAGGAGGCAAGCAGTGCAATACTTCTTGAGGGAAAAGAGCCGAATTAGGGTTTCATTTCTACAGGGCTTCTACATAAATTTTTGAGTCGAAGTGGATTTCTTTGACTTATATATGATGTCAAGTGCCTAGGGTTCAAATCTTGTCCACAAATTCATTTTGGAAGGGGTTCGACTGGCCGGACGATGAAAAATCGAGGAATCGGAGAAACGGCAACCGAGCTAGGTAAAAAGGGATCGACTCCGGACTTTTAAGATCGAAATCATGAAATTAGGGTTACAATTATCCTATGGTTCAAATTTGATCAAGAAACGATGGAGGAATCATGAAAAAAATCAAAGAAAAATCATTTGAAAGTTAGTTGGTTTTGCATTTCCCTCCACCTTTCCTTCCACTTTCTTTCCACTCTTCCTTTCATTTTTTCCATCTCATTTTTCCATCTCAATTCCACTCCATTTCCCTTGGAAACTTCCACCACCTTCCACCATCTTCTAGAGTGTTCCAAGGAATATTCCAAGGAATATTCCCTTTATCCAACCCTAACCCTAACTAACTTCCAAACCTAATTTTTGGATCCCAAACCTAATTTTTGGGCCCCAAACCCAAACCTAGCTCCTAGCCTAGTCTCTATTTAAGCCATTTTCATCCAAACCAAAAGGGTTCCCACCATTTTTCAATTTTTCACTCTTTGAGAATCACTTTTCTCTCTCACTTTTCCTCTCCCTTTCACCATAGCTTTTTCACATAAGCTCTTCAAGTTTCACATTGAAACTTGAAGATCTTGAAGCTTAAGCCTCAACCTCCATTAATTGTGGATTATAGAAGAAGAAGCTACTGAATTTTGTGAGGATTATCGACTTATCGGAAGCACACGAAGATTCAAGTTCAAGAACGCATTTATTTTGCGGTTTTCGGTTTTCGGTTTTCTCTTCGATTCAAGCTTCGATACTTGCAACAATCACCGAAGCAATCCTCCGCTTCGTAGGTTGGTGATCTTAATCACTTCTTCTTTAAGTTATTCTCTTCATCTCGCCGTTTCGGCATTCTTTAAGTGCTTTTCGCTTTGCTTGAATTAATTCCGTCGATTATGTGTTGTTTGCATTTTTGTGATTTTGTTGAATTAGTTTTTAAGGTGTTAATAGATATAGGTGTTAGCATGTGTAAACAAGCTCCGAATAAGTCGAAATTAGTGGTAGCATGTCCCTAGGTATGTTATGGATCCCAAGAAGTGAGTTGGTGGCCAAAAGCACTTTTTTAAAAGCTTTTTTTTCAATTCTGTGCAGTGTTAACCGATTAACCTATATGGTTAACCGGTTAACGCATGCGTTTCTGGCCAATTTGTTTCTGTTTTGGGACTGTTAACCGGTTAACCTATATGGTTAACCGGTTAACGCTGTCAAATTTTGACTTCTTGGTTTAGTTGATTGCTCAATCCTAGTTCCTAGTGCCTCTAATGTTCATGCTTGTTTAGGTAGTGATTTTAGGGAATTTTTGGATCCATTTCCAGTAGCTAGTTCCCCCATTTCGAGTCGTTTCGACACGATTCCGTTTATGTTGCGGTTTATGCGTTTTTGTGTTCTTTGTGCATAGCTTAAATTCTTGCATGTTGTTACCATGTTTGTGCATTATTTGGTACATAATAATCATGTTGCATTCTGGTTTTTATATGTTTGCATTGCATTAAATCATTTTTGCATTTCACTATGTTGATGTATGTTACATTTTGCATAATCATGTGAATGTGCAATTTGATGTTATTTTGTTGCATATTTGATCACATCACTCATGTCAATTTAGTGCTGAATTTTGTATTAAGTTTAGCATTATTTGTGAGCCATCATGTTGCATATTCATAATCAAGATCATCATGTTCAAGTGCCATGTTCATATGCATGTTTAGGTGCTATTTTTGCATTTACTTGTTGCATAATCCATGTGGTGCATACTTGTAAAATCATTCCAAAATGTTTATGTTCTTGCATTGTAGATGTTGATCCATGTTTAAATGCATGCTTGTGATGTGTTTAGTGCATCTTTAATTAAGTTTGTGCATTAAAAAATGAAATAATCAAATTCTGGATTTTGCATTTCATAGCTGCTGTCTTGCATAAGTGCTGTAAAATGTGTGCTGTTTGTTATGTGTGCATGCTGCATTTGACCTTTTTACACCTTCTTTTTCATGCTGTAGGCTAGCTGTAAAAAGCTGAGTTGTATCTTTGCATTGTTTTCATGGCTGTTTGTATTTTAGGGGGGCTGTAATAGGTGCTGTATTTTGGTTTTAGCATTTTTTAGTTCCTTTAGGATTAAAATAGAGTCTAGTTTAGGTCCAAGTTTAATTAGGATTTAATTAATGTGTGTTTGCCTTATTCTTTAATATAAAATGCACACTAACCATTTGTTTTGTAGTGGGGAAGATTGAGGTAAGTTTACTTCACTTTATCCTTTATTTTTTAGGCATTTCTTTTAGGCTTTTTTAATTCATTTTTCCTTCCATATTTGTGTTTGGTAGGATTCCCCCTTGTTAGGATCAACTTACCTTCCTTAGGAAGTAAGTTGTATCCTATTTCTTCTTTCTTCTCCTTTTTTCCATTAGGATTAGATACCTCACAAACCATAGGATCTCCCCTTGTAAATAAATCAATAAAATTAGGGTGTGTCTTAGTTCCCCTTAGATTTTCCCTTTTTCAATTTGAGTCATTCTTTCTCATCTCAAAAGCAACAAAAAACACCTAATAAAGTTCAACAAGCTAGTGAACTTAAACCCTAATCCTAGGAAACCAGTCTTGGATAAATTCTCCATGCTGGGTATGCTTGTTCTATTATTCCATCTTGGAATGTAGAGTCAAGTGTACATTCCATGGAAAAGAGTTTGAATTCACTTCCTTGTGCCAAATTCATACAAAACTCATAAAAGACAAAAACAAACAATAAGCGACTAATCCTGCGGGAACTTCTTTTCTCATCTCATCCATTCATAACGTGAACTCGCGACTACTTGTCTCGCATGCAAGACGGTTAACGCACTCGTACCAGACGAGCCTGCAACACCTGAGCATAGACATACGCAGTTCCAGCTGTAAAAAACACAAACAAATAGTTCCCGCCTAGGTTAGGCGAACTACGTCGACTCTGATCCTCATTATCCCGATGAGGTACGTAGGCAGCGGGGTAGGGCCCGTTCGAGCACATTCTTTATTTTCCCTACATTTCCCCTTTTTCCATTCTCTTTTTCTTATTCATTTTCATTCTAGTTCCCAGTTCGCGGTTCATTTGTTCAACAGCATTCGTATTTTCTCACCCTTTGAAACAAGCAAGCAAGCGTGGATCCCGTCGGGTACGACGGACGATCTGGGGTGCTAATACCTTCCCAGTTCGTAACCGACTCCCGAACTCAGATCTTTGGTTCGCAAGGCCTCGTCCTTTTCCTTCTTCCTCAGGTTTGTGCAACATTACCTTTCCCATTCTTTTGGGATAAAAATGTCTGGCTGGCGACTCTACCCTTTCCGCGCCACTTTCGCGTTTGTACTAGGATGAAAATCCCGGGAGCGACAGCTGGCGACTCTGCTGGGGATTAACCTGATTCTTCCGGTTTCCCTTGTAGAGTCAATCCTAGCGCCTGTTTGGTTTTGTTCTTTGGGTGTATATGTGTTTGTTGCTGAGTGCTTTAGTTTAGCTTTACTGTTTTCATTTACAGCTTTTATTTACAGCTTTACTTTATCGCATTTATTTACCGCTTTCAGTATTTTATTTTCCATGCATCATATTATACTGGACTGTCTGGCTGTGCTGGTTTTCATTTTTTCTGTGGGTGGGAGTTACTGTGAGATAAGCCAATTACCCGGCTTGAGTGCACCCTAGGACTTAGAGTGGTTCCACTTTGGCTTCATGGCATCTTGCTATGTTGGTAGTAGTGAGTTCCACACCTTGACTTGCGACCTTCTCGGGAATGTATTGATACCGGAATCTTTCTGGGTTGATGCGCTACCTTGATAGTTATGTGCAGTCAGGGGACCGATCATTGAGAACCTTTGTGGAAACATCCCTCTCCAGTGATGACAGTGGCAGACCACATTTGTTGGCAAACCCACTCGCATCCGAGGGCCCACTGGGAACTCGCATAGGATGGCCTGGTTCTCTCATAGGAATTCAGTTAAGGCAAACTGTTCGTATGACGATAGTATTGTACCCTTCGGGATGAATGTACTATTGTTTCTCGACTCAGTGCTTGAAGCTGGAAACTTGTGAGGGATGCTTGTTTTTCCGGACTCAACTGAGACCTCCCTGAGTAGTATATAATACCAAACCGATTCCCTGATTTGGTCATGAGCCATTTCTCGGAAATGGTGAACGTATTATTGCTATTCGGCTTTGAGAGTCCGTGATGTTGACCCGAGTAGCACACCCGTGAGATTGGGAGGGGTTTACAGGTTTGCAGGAACCCTGGTACCTTCAGCATACCCACTTTGCCTTTGGTTCAGTTTTATGATTTGGATTTCGGTTCTTAAGTTATGGACCCCGGATCAGAGGGATGATTATTGTGATATCTGGATTTTGAGACCGTGCACCGACATCTGATTATATGATTGGCACACCACAGACACTTCACTGATCACATGCCTTGTCTTGCATAAGCATCATATCATCATTAATCATTTTGTGTTCTTTTTATTCCCAGGGTTCATTACTTCCTAGGTCCTGGTCATATTTCCTACTTCAGCATGGAGATTTCGAGGAAGAGAAATGTTCATTATACTTTCCCGCAACCAGAGACAGAGAGTGTTCAGGGTTTGATTAGCTTGATGGGTGACCGAGTCCTTGATAATTTCAGGAGAGAGTATGGCAAGATACTGAATTACGTGAGCAAGCCCACAGTCGACCAGAAGGATAGCTTGCATTCTTTGTTGCAGTTCTATGATCCACAGCTGAGGGTTTTTGTTTTTCCTGATTATATTCTGGCACCTACCTTGGAGGAGGTTTCTAGCATGCTGAGTGTTCCTGTTAAGGAGGGTGTACCTTACTATGTTTCGGAGAGGATCCCATCTCATGAGGATATCACTATTGCCTGTCATTTGAGTATGCCCAGACTCAAGGTGGGATTAGAGGCTGGCCAAAGTAAAGGAATCCCTTTGGACTTTCTGGTTGCAGAGGCACGTGTTATGGCATCGGAAAAGAAGTGGGCAGACTTCAGAGCACTGTTGGCTATGGTAGTATATGGAATCAGTTTGTTTCCCGGAGAGAAAGGACTAATTAATATGGAGGCCATTACTATTTTCGTCAAGAAAAATCCTGTTCCTACATTGCTAGCTGACTTTTATTATGGAGTTCACCACAGAAATGAAAAAAGGAAGGGGTTTGTAAATTGTTGTGCTCCCATATTCGCTGATTGGTTTGTAAGGCAACTCCCTAAATCAGGACCCTTTCAGGATTTGAGACAATCTTGGAAGTGGTCCAAAAGATTAATGGGCTTAACCTCAGCTGACATTGCTTGGGGATGCAACAGAGATTTGGTGGGCAAAGAAATACTGGTTAGTTGTGGTAGCTTTCCAAATGTGCCTTTGATGGGAAGGAAAGGTGGGATTAGCTACAATCCTATCTTGTCCAGGAAACAGTTCGGCTATCCTTTAAGAGATATACCTTTGATCGGCGACGCAAATGAGTCCTTATATTTCTCAGCAGAGGGAAACTCCAAAATGAGTATCCTAGCATCCCAAGCTTGGGAAGTTAAGGTGATGAAAGGAAAGAAAGATTTTGGAAGAGTAGATCCTAATACCTATGATCCTTTTGCCAGCTGGTTGGAGGACCGTGTGAAGACTCATCTTCTACCATTTTCTAGAGAGACGCCTCTTTACCCTAAAGAGGTGGCACCAAGAACTACGGTGCCTTTGGAGGAATATCAGAAGTTAGAAGCTTTGGTTAAGCAACTGAGGGTTGAAAATCAAGAGGCTCTTAATTCTTGTCAAGCGCTAATGATCCAGAACCGTCAATTGAAAGATAGAGCTGAGCAAGCCGAAGAGATAGTCCGTCTTAAGCAGAAGGACTTTGAGGATAGAGAGCTCTATTTCCGAAAGAAAGGTTTAGCTGAGACTCATATGACGGCCCAGCGCCGAAGAGAGAAGAAGGATCTTAGTGAAGCCAATGAAGCTGTTACTTTATGGCAGGAGAAATGGGACGAAAATCTGAAGAAACAAAAGGAGTTAGACGCCAAGCACAAGCAGGAAGTCAAAAGCCTTCAGGATTCTTTAGATGGGCAGAAAGAACTTCTCAGGAAAGCTTATTATCAAGAGGAGGATCGTATCCGGCGCGTAACAGAAAGTCAGCAGGCACTGAAGGAAGCTCAAAAGGAGATTGAAGACTTAAAGTTGAAAGCTGATGTGAAAAGGTCGAAGGCCAAATCAAGTCAAAGCAAGGAGAATGAAGCAGCATTTCTACAGCAGATCGAGGAGTTACATGCTTCTTCTGATACGAGGGACCTCCTCATTCAGAAGCTTATCCAGGAGCCCAATCATCCAGATGTGGTTCAACTGTTCCAGAGCGTCAAATGCCTTAGCTGGAGATTGAAAGATATAGAGTTCCCTAGTGTTTAATTTCACATTGTTGTACTTGGATTACCCATAGGCTTGTTGTGGGACTCCTTATATGTGATGTACTTTTGTTATTGTGATTGGCACCCTTCGGGGACTTTGTATTTTCAAACTCCAGTTTATATGATTGTTTTGTTCCGGATTTCTTGTTTGTTATTTGCACCGACACGGGGTAATGAGCACCAGTTTTTCACAGCCGTCATTATGTCCGAATATTATTTGGGTCTTCTTCCCAATCCTTATCTTCTTAATGCCAGGACCGGACACAGTAAAATACTCGGGAATAAAAGGAACACATTGCATTGCATACGCATCATTTGCATTTTGTCTTTGTCTTTGCAGGTTTTTCTTCGAGAGGTCTAATTTATCTGTGTTCATCAGGCAAAGATTGCGAGGGCCGCCAAGACCCGGTACATTCGACAGAATATTCCTCATCGGTACGCGACACGCAGTAATCAAAGAACAGCAATGGACGCCATGCAGACAGAACTCAACGATGTCCGTACCAAGATGGCAGAATTTGTGACTCTGATGCAGGGGATGGCCCAGGGGCAGCAGGAGCTGAGAAATGCAATTCAAGGGTTAACTCCTCCTAACACTAATGCTCAGGAAACTACTTCCGGCGGACTAGGGGCTCCTCCCAATACCAACAACGGTACAGGTGGACCTCATGTTCCAGATCCAGCTATGGCTACGTATGTTCCTGTGCAGGACAGGCAGGAAGACCAATTCCAGTACTTCAACAATGATATGGGTTTCGGCGGTGACGGAAATCTCAACGACTTCTTGGTGCTTGCAGAGAAGGTCAAGGCCTTAGAGTGCAAGGATACTTTGGGAATTGACGTGTCAGATATGGGTTTAGTACCTGGGGTGGTCATTCCACACAAGTTCAGGCCACCAGCATTCGATAAATACAATGGCAACTCTTGCCCGAAAACTCACCTACAGGCTTTCTACAGGAAGATTGCGGCTCACACGCGAGACGAGAAACTATGGATGTACTATTTCCAGGATAGCCTTTCTGGAGGGTCCTTGGAGTGGTACATGAAGTTGGAAAGAAGTTCTATCAGAAGCTGGAAGGATTTGGGAGAGGCCTTCCTCAGACAATATCAATACAACATTGACATGGCACCTAGCCGTACTCAGCTTCAAAGCTTGGCACAGAAGAGCTCGGAGAGCTTCAAAGACTATGCACAGAGGTGGCGTGAGGTGGCCGCCCGAGTGCAACCACCTTTACTGGAAAGAGAGATGGTTGATCTTTTCCTGAATACCCTCCCAGGGCATTTCATGGAAAGGTTGGCTGGTTGTTCCTCAAGTGGTTTTTCGGACATTATTCTGACTGGAGAAAGAATTGAAAGCTGGCTCAAGCAGGGGAAGATTCAAAATGGAAGCGCTTCAGCGTCTGGTATCAAGAAACCCTTTGTGAAAAGGAGGGAAGGAGAAACAGGAGCAGTATACGCGCAGAGAGGAATGATGCACCAAGGATATTATCAACAAGTGGCCCCCGTCACTATTTCAACTCCTCCAGTTCAACAACAGGTTCAGCCTCCGCAGCCGCAACGCTCACAGGGGTATCAGCCAAGACCCCCTCGTCCGTACTACCCTCAGAAGCCGAGGGATAGACATTTTGAAGCTCCACCAATGTCTTACTCCCAACTGTTGAAGAATCTCCTGCAGCTTCAAATGATTCAGCTCCGTACCTTGCAACCTCCGAGGCCAGGCCAAATTCCTGAAGGTTATGATTCGAATGCTAGATGCGAGTTTCATTCTGGAGCTCCCGGCCATAGTACTGAAAATTGTAAAGCGTTGAAACATGTCGTTCAGGATTTGTTGGATTCTAAAGCGATCAATTTCGCTCCCTCTCCTAATGTGCTGGAAAATCCCATGCCTCCTCACAGGGGCACGGTTGGTGCAATTGGTGAAGGGGAGAAGTTGAATCTGGTGGATGATGTAGATGACTTGAAGACTTCTTTGGTTGCTATCAAGGTTTGTTTGTTGAAGAAAGGCATTTTCCCCGGATGCGAGGATGATTGTTCAGAATGCACAGAAGCTACCAACGGTTGTAAAAGATTGAAGGCCGGAATTCAAGGAATGATTGATGAAGGAGTGCTGCAATTTGACAAGATTGTGAAAGAAAGTGAAGTATCTACAGTGACTATCTTTTATGATCCATCCCAAGTTCCCTCGCGTGCCAGAGCGGCACCAATAACTATTACTACTGCTGGACCCATAATGTACCAAAGTGACAAAGCAGTTCCTTGGCATTACGGTGGTGAAGTGTATTACAATGGCCAGAGGCAAGAATTGGCCACGACTAGTATAACCCCAGCTCAAGTAGAGAATGTTGGAGTAGGGGGTTTTACTCGGAGTGGAAGATTGTTTGCGCCTGAAGCATTGAGAAACGATGTGATACCACCTAGAGATACTGCCGAAGCCCAAGCAAGAGCCAGAGGGAAGCAACCTGTAGCTGCCAATGATCCAACTCCATCAGCTGATCCAGATCTCACCTTTGACAAAGAAGCCGAAGAATTCTTGAGAATCATCAAGAAGAGTGACTATAAGATTGTAGATCACTTGCAGCAGACGCCGTCAAAGATCTCCATCTTATCATTACTCATGTGCTCGGATTCTCACAGGAAGGCCCTTTTGAATATTCTGAACAAGGCATACGTGCCTCAGGATATTTCTGTGAACCAGCTAGAAACGGTGGTGTCCAGCGTTAACGCCAGTCATGGATTGGGTTTCACGGACTTGGACTTAACTTCTGATGGGCGTGCTCACAATCGGGCATTGCATATTTCTCTGGAATGCAAGGGTGCAGTGCTCTCCCATGTGCTGGTGGATACTGGTTCATCTCTGAATGTCTTGCCTAAGAAGGCATTGATGAAGCTAGACTATGATGGAGTGGTGCTAAGGCCCAGTGATTTAGTAGTCCGAGCATTTGATGGATCAAGAAGATCGGTATTTGGAGAGGTGGAATTACCCATCAAGGTGGGTCCACAAGTCTTCAATACCACGTTTTACGTGATGGATATCCAGCCGGCATATAGTTGTTTACTTGGAAGGCCCTGGATTCACTCGGCAGGAGCGGTTTCTTCTACACTTCATCAGAAATTAAAGTTTGTCTCGGAAGGTCAAGTTGTGACAGTCAGCGGGGAAGAGGATATCTTCGTCAGTCATCTAGCCTCATTCAAATATGTGGAGATGGATGGCGAAATAGTCGAGACCCCTTGTCAAGCTTTTGAGCCTGTGAAGTCCGAGCAAGCATCTGCAGTAGCAATTTCTCCTGAAGAACCGAAGAAGGTGGCTTCCATAGCTTCCTATAAACAAGCGCGCGAATTGGTAGAATCCGGGATCCGAGAAGGCTGGGGGAGCCCGGTAGAAGTGCCAGAGAAGAAGGACATGTTCGGGATTGGTTATCACCCTGGAGGATCTTCGTCTGAAACAGGTGCAAAAGGTTGTCAAAGCCCGGTCACTTTCACAAGTGCGGGAATGGTAAACTACGAGAACATCAGTACTGTACAGGATGACATCGTCGATAGTGATTGTGACTTAGATGAATGGATCAGGCCTGCCGCTCCAGGAACTCAACTTAGCAACTGGACATCGGAAAGGCTTATTTCGGTCACTTCCTTCGAAGAGTAATAATGTCTTGTTTCTATTTTTCCTGTACTAAAGCACTATGTCTTACCCCGGGGCATAGTGTCTCTTTGTAAGGGTTCATTTGTTCATTAACGCAATCATTAATAAAACTGACGTTTCACATTCATTTCATGTTGTTCTCTGTCCTTCGTTTTTTACTTTTGTTTTTCAAAAAAGAAAGAAAAGTTTTAAAAATGGCAATGTTTCCCATTTTCTCAAGTTGTTGCTAAAGCCTTGCATGAATCATCATTCATGCAGGTGCTCGTCACCGGATCTTATCAATGACGACCCTGTTATGGCTAAGTATGACTTCGACAATCCGATTTATCAAGCCGATGAGGAAGGTGAAGAGGATTGTGATTTACCCGAAGAATTGGCCGGACTGCTCAAACAGGAGGAGAAGATGATTCAGCCGCATGAGGAAGATGTTGAAGTGATAAACCTGGGTACTGAAGAGGACAAGAAAGAAGTCAAGATCGGAGCCACATTAGAAGAATCTGTCAAGACTCGTTTGATGGCTATGCTTCGAGAATACGTTGACGTCTTCGCATGGTCCTACCAGGATATGCCGGGTTTAGACACTGATATCGTGGTGCACAAGCTACCTCTCAGAGAAGGTTGTCCTCCGGTAAAGCAGAAGTTGAGGCGTACACGTCCAGACATGGCAATTAAAATAAAAGAAGAAGTGCAAAAACAGTTTGATGCTGGTTTCTTGGCCGTGACTAGTTATCCTCCATGGGTTGCTAATATTGTGCCGGTTCCTAAAAAAGATGGCAAAGTCAGAATGTGTGTGGATTACAGGGATTTGAATAAGGCTAGCCCCAAAGATGATTTCCCTCTACCTCACATAGATGTACTTGTCGATAATACTGCTCAGTTTTCCGTGTTCTCTTTCATGGACGGATTCTCAGGCTATAATCAAATCAAGATGGCTCCCGAGGATATGGAAAAGACAACTTTCATTACTCCTTGGGGCACCTTTTGTTACAAGGTCATGCCGTTTGGTTTAAAGAATGCAGGAGCTACCTACCAACGGGCAATGGTGACGTTGTTTCACGACATGATCCATCATGAGATTGAGGTTTATGTTGATGACATGATAGCAAAGTCCCAGACGGAAGAAGAACACTTGGTCAATCTAGCAAAATTATTTGACAGGCTTCGAAAGTTCAGACTGAGGTTAAATCCGAATAAGTGCACCTTCGGGGTTCGTTCTGGCAAGTTGCTCGGCTTCATTGTTAGTGAACGAGGAATTGAGGTCGATCCGGCCAAGGTGAAAGCAATCCAGGAAATGCCTGAGCCAAAGACTGAAAAGCAAGTGCGTGGTTTCTTGGGGAGATTAAACTACACTGCACGGTTTATTTCTCACCTGACGGCCACGTGCGAGCCCATCTTCAAGCTTCTGAGGAAGAATCAGGCCATTAAATGGAATGAAGATTGTCAGCGGGCCTTCGACCGAATCAAAGAATACTTGTTGGAACCACCAATTCTTATGCCTCCAGTGCCAGGGAGACCTTTGATTATGTATCTCACTGTGCTGGAAGGATCGATGGGATGTGTACTGGGTCAGCAGGACGAGTCTGGTCGAAAAGAGCACGCCATTTATTACCTTAGCAAAAAGTTTACCGATTGTGAGACACGATACTCACTACTCGAGAAAACTTGCTGCGCTTTGGCATGGGCTGCTCGCCGACTAAGACAGTACATGCTGACTCACACTACCCTCCTAATTTCCAAGATGGATCCTGTAAAATACATCTTTGAGAAGCCGGCTTTGACAGGAAGAGTGGCCCGTTGGCAGATGATACTCACGGAGTATGACATACAATACACTTCACAAAAGGCAATCAAGGGGAGTGTGTTGTCAGAATACTTGGCCCAGCAGCCGATTGATGATTATCAACCCATGAGGTTTGAGTTTCCGGATGAGGACATCATGTTCCTCAAGTCGAAAGACCATGAAGAACCACTTCCGGAGGAGGGGCCTGACCCTGAATCCAGATGGAAGTTGATGTTTGACGGAGCTGTAAACATGAATGGGAGTGGAGTAGGTGCTGTTATTATCTCACCAGAAGGAGTCCACACACCTCTTGCTGCTCGTTTGACCTTCGAGTGTACTAACAACGAGGCCGAGTATGAAGCTTGCATCATGGGGATCGAAGAGGCAATAGACCTGCGAGTCAAGAACCTTGAGATCTTCGGAGATTCTGCTTTGGTAGTAAATCAAGTCAATGGCAAATGGCTAGTTCATCAAGCTCGTTTGATTCCTTACCGAGACTACGTCAGGAGGCTGTTAACTTTCTTTACCAAAGTAAAGCTGAGCTATGTTCCTAGGGACGAAAACCAGTTTGCCGATGCTCTCGCAACCCTATCATCCATGATTAAAGTATGCCGAGAAAATTTCGTGCCTCGAATTTCGATCTCTCGTCTAGAAAGACCGGCTTATGTCTTCGCAGTTGGTAATGGTGAAGATGACAAGCCTTGGTACCACGACATCAAACAATTCCTGAAAGCTCAAGAATACCCGGCTGGGGCATCCAGTAAAGATAAGAAAGCTCTTAGGAGACTAGCAGGAGGTTTCTTCTTGAATCAGGATGGGGTGTTGTACAAACGGAACTTTGACATGGTGCTGCTCAGGTGTGTAGACAGACACGAGGCAAACCTGTTAATGCAGGAGGTCCACGAAGGCTCCTTTGGTACCCATGCTGGAGGACATGCCATGGCCAAGAAATTATTGAGGTCGGGATACTATGGGATTACCATGGAATCTGATTGTTGTACATATTCCCGCAAATGCCATAAGTGTCAAATTTATGCCGACAAGGTCCATATGCCTCCGAATCCGTTGAGTGTCATGTCTTCACCGTGGCCATTCGCTATGTGGGGCATCGATATGATTGGAAAGATTGAGCCAACAGCTTCTAATGGGCATCGCTTCATCCTAGTTGCTATTGATTATTTCACGAAGTGGGTTGAAGCAGCTTCCTACGCCAATGTCACCAAACAAGTGGTCGCTCGATTTATTAAGCGGGACATCATCTGCCGGTATGGAGTCCCTGAAAGAATCATTACTGATAATGGTTCTAATCTCAACAACAAAATGATGGCTGACTTGTGTCGAGACTTCAAAATAGAACACCACAACTCTTCTCCATACCGGCCGAAGATGAATGGCGCCGTCGAGGCGGCTAATAAAAATATCAAGAAGATTGTTCAAAAGATGGTTGTGACGTACAAAGACTGGCACGAGATGTTACCATTCGCGTTGCATGGGTATAGAACATCAGTACGCACTTCAACTGGGGCAACTCCATTCTCATTGGTGTATGGTATGGAGGCAGTCTTACCAATCGAAGTGGAAATCCCTTCCTTGAGGCTGATGATGGACATCAAGCTAGATGAAGCTGAATGGCTCCGATCCAGATATAATCAATTGAGCCTTATCGAAGAGAAGCGTCTAGCAGCTGTATGCCATGGACAGTTGTATCAACGACGAATGAAGCAAGCTTTTGACAAGAAGGTGCGACCACAGAGGTACATGCCAGGAGATTTAGTGCTGAAAAGGATTCTTCCTCCTCTCAACAATCACAGGGGCAAGTGGACACCCAACTATGAAGGCCCGTTCGTGGTTAAAAAGGTTTTCTCAGGCGGAGCCTTAATGCTGACAACCATGGACGGAGAAGACTTTCCATCCCCTGTCAACGCAGATGCAGTAAGAAAATACTTCGTGTAAAAAGGACCCGCTGGATAAAAAACAGAATTAAGATCCAGGCAAAAATGGGCATCCCGGCGAGCCAAAAACAGAATAAAAGGCTCGGGCAAAAGTTAGGGAAATATCGAAAAAATGTACACCCGCTGAGTTGAAAAGCCACATCGGACAACTCAGGCAAAAAAGGGTATCCCGGTGGATTGAAAACCTGGAAGGGCGATCCACGCAAAAGAGGGATTAACACGAACGACTGCGATCTGCGAGATCCATGACATACCTACAGTGGAGGCTATACTAAGGGTTGAAGATCAGTTCACTTACTTTTTCTCAAGAGACAGAAGAGCGGAGCGTCTTGAAGACATACGAGTCATAACCGGGTTGATACTTGATGAGATTCATTTTTCACATTGCCAATAGGGTAGTTTGTTTTTCTTTTAGTTGTTCCCTCATTCCAGGGAACCGCTTCCTTTGTATTGCCTATTCAGGGCCACCTTTCAAAATCAATAAAAATTCAACTTCAGTCAATTGACCATTTTAGCTTTTTGTTTTCACTTTTTCATCTGGCATTGATTGTTTGTGAAAACGTCTATCAAATGGTAACTTGCATTGTGTTATGAACATTTGAATGCTTTTCTAACTCGTGCAGGAGAATAGAAACATTTAATTCAACTCTGAAAGGGTGCTGAGATACCTAGACAATGATTCATGCTATGAGCCTAGGGGCAAGCAGGTCCCAAACTAATTCTCTATGTTGCAGGTACTATCGATGGTGTTCATGCAGGTACAGGTACTGGTGTTGCTAACAGAGCTAAAAGATCACTATCCAGGATGGGCATTCCCATTTGTTTGAGCGGGAACAAATGTCTCCCAGGGTGTTTCCAATTATCCCCAGCCATGTGCAAGATGAAATTTCTCCCAGCTAGACAGCAGAGAGTGGGTGCAATCCCCAAGCAGAAGTCTCCGTGCAGACAGGGGCAATTCTTAACAGCGTAAAGAGTGTTTTGCCTCCCCAGCAGTTGCTCAGCAGTGTCATGCCTTTGGTTCCCAGGAAGTCCTCACTTCCCCATCAGAGTTCAAGAATGGTCCACCTCCAGCAGGGTCTTGGCGCTCCAATCTCAAAGTCCAATTTATTTTTGGCAGTGGCGGCTATTCAGAGCCAGTGAATTATTAACAACTTTCCCCGCAGAGTTATTTCCTCCTCGTCAGGATGGGCCAGATCAATGCAGTGATCATCGCTCCTCCCCAGTGAAGTCGCCAAGTTATATGGAATTACCTGCAGTCTCCTTATCAGGAGATCTTCTTTGCATTGTCATTCGCATAATCATCATTGCGTCTGCATCTTCCAAAGCGTAGCATTTCCATTATCATGGAGCATTGCGCCATAAATTCAAACATATGCATCCCAGCATGGGCCAGTTTTGAGGTATATTACGAATATCTTCTCAACCTGAAGTACTCCACACAGAGGATACCAACATCATTTTTCTGACATCCTTGTCTTCTCAGGTCAATGTTGGTCATTTATTTCGCGTCTTGTTTGGTACATCAGTCGCGTCGCAGGTTCCCGTTTTGTACAATGGTCCTGTTTGCTTGGGCTCTCGTTTATGTACAACGATATCATTCCATCTTGTCCTATTTTCTTTGTGTTTCTGGTTACCGCCTGCGGCCGGTATACCTTTGCGTCTCCATTCGAGGATGGTTTCGTGTTAGATCCGAGGATCTTTTGATTTGTCATTCGAGGATGGCATTTCTTTTCTTCAAGTCCTTCTGCGGTTGGTCTTGTTGTTGTGGCTATTATTCGAGGATAGTAGTTCACATTTTGAGCTTATTGATCGAGGTCAGTTTGTCTCTTTTGCAAAGTCTGTCTGAGGTCAGCTTTGTGTTTGGTTATCAGTCGAGGCTGGTATACCTTTGCGTCTCCATTCGAGGATGGTTTCGTGTTAGATCCGAGGATCTTTTGATTTGTCATTCGAGGATGGCATTTCTTTTCTTCAAGTCCTTCTGCGGTTGGTCTTGTTGTTGTGGCTATTATTCGAGGATGGTAGTTCACATTTTGAGCTTATTGATCGAGGTCAGTTTGTCTCTTTTGCAAAGTCTGTCTGAGGTCAGCTTTGTGTTTGGTTATCAGTCGAGGCTGGTATACCTTTGCGTCTCCATTCGAGGATGGTTTCGTGTTAGATCCGAGGATCTTTTGATTTGTCATTCGAGGATGGCATTTCTTTTCTTCAAGTCCTTCTGCGGTTGGTCTTGTTGTTGTGGCTATTATTCGAGGATGGTAGTTCACATTTTGAGCTTATTGATCGAGGTCAGTTTGTCTCTTTTGCAAAGTCTGTCTGAGGTCAGCTTTGTGTTTGGTTATCAGTCGAGGCTGGTATACCTTTGCGGCTCCATTCGAGGATGGTTTCGTGTTAGATCCGAGGATCTTTTGATTTGTCATTCGAGGATGGCATTTCTTTTCTTCAAGTCCTTCTGCGGTTGGTCTTGTTGTTGTGGCTATTATTCGAGGATGGTAGTTCACATTTTGAGCTTATTGATCGAGGTCAGTTTGTCTCTTTTGCAAAGTCTGTCTGAGGTCAGCTTTGTGTTTGGTTATCAGTCGAGGCTGGTATACCTTTGCGTCTCCATTCGAGGATGGTTTCGTGTTAGATCCGAGGATCTTTTGATTTGTCATTCGAGGATGGCATTTCTTTTCTTCAAGTCCTTCTGCGGTTGGTCTTGTTGTTGTGGCTATTATTCGAGGATGGTAGTTCACATTTTGAGCTTATTGATCGAGGTCAGTTTGTCTCTTTTGCAAAGTCTGTCTGAGGTCAGCTTTGTGTTTGGTTATCAGTCGAGGCTGGTATACCTTTGCGTCTCCATTCGAGGATGGTTTCGTGTTAGATCCGAGGATCTTTTGATTTGTCATTCGAGGATGGCATTTCTTTTCTTCAAGTCCTTCTGCGGTTGGTCTTGTTGTTGTGGCTATTATTCGAGGATGGTAGTTCACATTTTGAGCTTATTGATCGAGGTCAGTTTGTCTCTTTTGCAAAGTCTGTCTGAGGTCAGCTTTGTGTTTGGTTATCAGTCGAGGCTGGTATACCTTTGCGGCTCCATTCGAGGATGGTTTCGTGTTAGATCCGAGGATCTTTTGATTTGTCATTCGAGGATGGCATTTCTTTTCCTCAAGTCCTTCTGCGGTTGGTCTTGTTGTTGTGGCTATTATTCGAGGATAGTAGTTCACATTTTGAGCTTATTGATTGAGGTCAGTTTGTCTCTTTTGCAAAGTCTATCTGAGGTCAGCTTTGTGTTTGGTTATCAGTCGAGGCTGGTATACCTTTGCGGCTCCATTTGAGGATGGTTCCGTGTTAGATCCGAGGATCTTTAGATTTGTCATTCGAGGATGGCATTCTTCCCAGCATATTTCCACCTGGTTCTATTTTCGCTGCCTATTCAGAGGTCAAAACAAATCAGAAAATACATAAATAAATAAATGGGCAGATGGCGTTTCCATTACCCTCGGTGTGCAAATTTTCAGGTTTTATTTGAGTATTCAATCACTCCATACCTTGAACGCCTAAAAGCTGTTGCATTTATCCGTTCAGGTCTGCAGTTGATTGAATAGGGGCAGCTGTAATACCTCAAAATTTGCCCTCTCATTTCCTCAACATTTTGCATAGCATTTTGCATATATGGATTCATAAAATAACCAAAAACATTGCATCATATATAGCATAGCCGAGGCATGGGTATGTGATCAGTGATCGGAGCAACCGAAAGTTATGAAGAGGCTACCGAAGGGCCACAAAGCTTCTCAACCTTGTGCAAAGGGTTCACAATATCCCACAAGTCTTCACTTGAAGCCACAAGTCATGGAAAGTTTTGGTTTGATTGAAGGAGGCAAGCAGTGCAATACTTCTTGAGGGAAAAGAGCCGAATTAGGGTTTCATTTCTACAGGGCTTCTACATAAATTTTTGAGTCGAAGTGGATTTCTTTGACTTATATATGATGTCAAGTGCCTAGGGTTCAAATCTTGTCCACAAATTCATTTTGGAAGGGGTTCGACTGGCCGGACGATGAAAAATCGAGGAATCGGAGAAACGGCAACCGAGCTAGGTAAAAAGGGATCGACTCCGGACTTTTAAGATCGAAATCATGAAATTAGGGTTACAATTATCCTATGGTTCAAATTTGATCAAGAAACGATGGAGGAATCATGAAAAAAATCAAAGAAAAATCATTTGAAAGTTAGTTGGTTTTGCATTTCCCTCCACCTTTCCTTCCACTTTCTTTCCACTCTTCCTTTCATTTTTTCCATCTCATTTTTCCATCTCAATTCCACTCCATTTCCCTTGGAAACTTCCACCACCTTCCACCATCTTCTAGAGTGTTCCAAGGAATATTCCAAGGAATATTCCCTTTATCCAACCCTAACCCTAACTAACTTCCAAACCTAATTTTTGGATCCCAAACCTAATTTTTGGGCCCCAAACCCAAACCTAGCTCCTAGCCTAGTCTCTATTTAAGCCATTTTCATCCAAACCAAAAGGGTTCCCACCATTTTTCAATTTTTCACTCTTTGAGAATCACTTTTCTCTCTCACTTTTCCTCTCCCTTTCACCATAGCTTTTTCACATAAGCTCTTCAAGTTTCACATTGAAACTTGAAGATCTTGAAGCTTAAGCCTCAACCTCCATTAATTGTGGATTATAGAAGAAGAAGCTACTGAATTTTGTGAGGATTATCGACTTATCGGAAGCACACGAAGATTCAAGTTCAAGAACGCATTTATTTTGCGGTTTTCGGTTTTCGGTTTTCTCTTCGATTCAAGCTTCGATACTTGCAACAATCACCGAAGCAATCCTCCGCTTCGTAGGTTGGTGATCTTAATCACTTCTTCTTTAAGTTATTCTCTTCATCTCGCCGTTTCGGCATTCTTTAAGTGCTTTTCGCTTTGCTTGAATTAATTCCGTCGATTATGTGTTGTTTGCATTTTTGTGATTTTGTTGAATTAGTTTTTAAGGTGTTAATAGATATAGGTGTTAGCATGTGTAAACAAGCTCCGAATAAGTCGAAATTAGTGGTAGCATGTCCCTAGGTATGTTATGGATCCCAAGAAGTGAGTTGGTGGCCAAAAGCACTTTTTTAAAAGCTTTTTTTTCAATTCTGTGCAGTGTTAACCGATTAACCTATATGGTTAACCGGTTAACGCATGCGTTTCTGGCCAATTTGTTTCTGTTTTGGGACTGTTAACCGGTTAACCTATATGGTTAACCGGTTAACGCTGTCAAATTTTGACTTCTTGGTTTAGTTGATTGCTCAATCCTAGTTCCTAGTGCCTCTAATGTTCATGCTTGTTTAGGTAGTGATTTTAGGGAATTTTTGGATCCATTTCCAGTAGCTAGTTCCCCCATTTCGAGTCGTTTCGACACGATTCCGTTTATGTTGCGGTTTATGCGTTTTTGTGTTCTTTGTGCATAGCTTAAATTCTTGCATGTTGTTACCATGTTTGTGCATTATTTGGTACATAATAATCATGTTGCATTCTGGTTTTTATATGTTTGCATTGCATTAAATCATTTTTGCATTTCACTATGTTGATGTATGTTACATTTTGCATAATCATGTGAATGTGCAATTTGATGTTATTTTGTTGCATATTTGATCACATCACTCATGTCAATTTAGTGCTGAATTTTGTATTAAGTTTAGCATTATTTGTGAGCCATCATGTTGCATATTCATAATCAAGATCATCATGTTCAAGTGCCATGTTCATATGCATGTTTAGGTGCTATTTTTGCATTTACTTGTTGCATAATCCATGTGGTGCATACTTGTAAAATCATTCCAAAATGTTTATGTTCTTGCATTGTAGATGTTGATCCATGTTTAAATGCATGCTTGTGATGTGTTTAGTGCATCTTTAATTAAGTTTGTGCATTAAAAAATGAAATAATCAAATTCTGGATTTTGCATTTCATAGCTGCTGTCTTGCATAAGTGCTGTAAAATGTGTGCTGTTTGTTATGTGTGCATGCTGCATTTGACCTTTTTACACCTTCTTTTTCATGCTGTAGGCTAGCTGTAAAAAGCTGAGTTGTATCTTTGCATTGTTTTCATGGCTGTTTGTATTTTAGGGGGGCTGTAATAGGTGCTGTATTTTGGTTTTAGCATTTTTTAGTTCCTTTAGGATTAAAATAGAGTCTAGTTTAGGTCCAAGTTTAATTAGGATTTAATTAATGTGTGTTTGCCTTATTCTTTAATATAAAATGCACACTAACCATTTGTTTTGTAGTGGGGAAGATTGAGGTAAGTTTACTTCACTTTATCCTTTATTTTTTAGGCATTTCTTTTAGGCTTTTTTAATTCATTTTTCCTTCCATATTTGTGTTTGGTAGGATTCCCCCTTGTTAGGATCAACTTACCTTCCTTAGGAAGTAAGTTGTATCCTATTTCTTCTTTCTTCTCCTTTTTTCCATTAGGATTAGATACCTCACAAACCATAGGATCTCCCCTTGTAAATAAATCAATAAAATTAGGGTGTGTCTTAGTTCCCCTTAGATTTTCCCTTTTTCAATTTGAGTCATTCTTTCTCATCTCAAAAGCAACAAAAAACACCTAATAAAGTTCAACAAGCTAGTGAACTTAAACCCTAATCCTAGGAAACCAGTCTTGGATAAATTCTCCATGCTGGGTATGCTTGTTCTATTATTCCATCTTGGAATGTAGAGTCAAGTGTACATTCCATGGAAAAGAGTTTGAATTCACTTCCTTGTGCCAAATTCATACAAAACTCATAAAAGACAAAAACAAACAATAAGCGACTAATCCTGCGGGAACTTCTTTTCTCATCTCATCCATTCATAACGTGAACTCGCGACTACTTGTCTCGCATGCAAGACGGTTAACGCACTCGTACCAGACGAGCCTGCAACACCTGAGCATAGACATACGCAGTTCCAGCTGTAAAAAACACAAACAAATAGTTCCCGCCTAGGTTAGGCGAACTACGTCGACTCTGATCCTCATTATCCCGATGAGGTACGTAGGCAGCGGGGTAGGGCCCGTTCGAGCACATTCTTTATTTTCCCTACATTTCCCCTTTTTCCATTCTCTTTTTCTTATTCATTTTCATTCTAGTTCCCAGTTCGCGGTTCATTTGTTCAACAGCATTCGTATTTTCTCACCCTTTGAAACAAGCAAGCAAGCGTGGATCCCGTCGGGTACGACGGACGATCTGGGGTGCTAATACCTTCCCAGTTCGTAACCGACTCCCGAACTCAGATCTTTGGTTCGCAAGGCCTCGTCCTTTTCCTTCTTCCTCAGGTTTGTGCAACATTACCTTTCCCATTCTTTTGGGATAAAAATGTCTGGCTGGCGACTCTACCCTTTCCGCGCCACTTTCGCGTTTGTACTAGGATGAAAATCCCGGGAGCGACACCCATTCACACCATGGCTTGTGATCATTTCATATGCATAAACACAATCATATCATCTCACATCTCATTTTTGATTCACTGCATAGTTTCTAAGTCATCTGCACCTAGGGTTTGTGATCTGAGCAATCCAAGAGCTTCTTGAGCCACTCCAAAGGCCATCAATCACTTCAAAAGGGTCCATGTGTGTTCTTGTATCATATTATATCCTCTCAAAGTCAAAAATGCCAAAGAATCACAAGAACTGGGATTGGTTTGGAAGCAGAGCCAGGCTAGACTGCACAGTTGACCTAGAATTAGGGTTTTGGTTTCAGAGGCCATAACTTCATATTTTTTGGTCATTCTTGTTTCTATTGGTCTCTATATGGTATAGGGAGTATGCATATCAATTTTCATGAAGAAATTCCATGGGGAAGTCATCTGATCAAGGGTTGACTTTTCAGACAAGTCAGTGTAAAATCAGGGCATCTGAGGCCCCCAGTGACCCAACCAATGGGTGATCTTCATCATTTTGAGTGTATATGATCTTTATTTGATCATGGAAGAAGGTTGAAGTTCACAAAAATCAAGCATTTAGGGTTTTTGCAAATGTTGACCTTTTTGGGCATAGTTGACTTTTCAAGAATGCTTCATTTTAGGTCATTTTTCAAGCCTTGATTCTTGATCCAAAAATGCTTCAAATGGAAAAACTTTGGTCATGAAAGTTGTAGATCTCATCTTTCCCTTTTCAAAAAGTACAAGAACATGATCAAACTCTTCTTGTATCAAAAGTTATGGTGTGACAAAGTTGGCAAAATCATTGATTTTCAAGGCATGCTTCAAATGAGAATTTTGCAAAATCATGAACCAAAGCCAATTGCAACTTCTAATTCATTTCAAACCAGTATGCAAACATTCAATAGGTCCTAAAAATCAGAATTGGACCAAGGTTTCACATGGTTATGGTTTGTGTAACTAGACTTTCTCATGAAGTTGCAAAAGTGTGCCAACTTGCAAAAACATCATTGTGCTTCTCTCCACTTGATGCATTGGCTGCTGGACCTTCCCAACATCACACACACATCATGCAGCACCAGCCCATGCTCTTGTACCAAGCTAGAACTTAGCCCATGCTTCTCTTACAACAAAGTGGACTTTTTTGCAAAAGTAAACATCCCAATCACAGCAGGCCAGGTCACATCACCTGACCAATGGGAGTTCTTTATGCAAGGAAAATGCTGGCCATAACACTCACCAAGCCAAGCTGAAACACTCCATAGCATCACATTCACAAAATCACCCTCATTTGCATTTTCTTTCGAATCTGCCTCCTCCCCTCACAAACATTTAAGCAAGTCTCACCATCATCCTCACCTTGTCACACTGAACATAAACCAACAAAGAAACAAGCCAGAAACACACAAGAACACCAGTTCCCCATTTTCACTCCCAAGAGCAAAACCATTCGAATCTCTCTGCTCAACTCACAAACATCCAAACAAGTTTCACCAATCAACTCACCTTGCTTCATGGACCAGAAACCAACCCTTGTTTTGGCCTGAGACCCTCCATATCACAAACACGATTTTCACACTCCCTTGGTCAGAGCTCCTGCAAACTCACTCAAGAGGCTGTTTAAACTCCAACTAAGCTTCTAAAGCTTCAAAGGGGGATCATTGGGACCTGTTTGAGCCAAAGAACCATCCAGAAAGCTCCTGAATCAAAAGCTCCATCTCAGGTGACACCATGAACTTTTTTTCCAGAACTCCTTTTTCTTGTTAGAATCTTGTTGTGTATGTTGCACTGATCATGGGGATCTATTTACTTTTGAAAATGAGCAAGAAATGAGTATTTTATGGTGTTCTGAAAGTTTGACCTAGAATTTTCTTTGCTTCGATTCTGGTTTGTGTTTGAGTTTTAACATGATTTGATGCTGGATTCGTGTTTAGGATAGTTGGTAGATGGTTTCTGGAGAGTTAGGGCTCCTAAAATGGCCTGGGGAGGGAGATTGATTTTTGGGGTGAACGGAGAAGATGACCGGAACACTGTTCCGGTCATCTGAGAGTGATTAACGGCGTAATTAGGGTTTAAGCATTAATTAGTCATTTTTGAATTTGGACCGTGAGATCTGGCGCCAAGTCAATTCCCGCCCTGGCCACTTTAAATCTCACGCGTTGGATCAGCATACTTTCACTTAATTCAGTTTAAATTCATTTATTTTCATATTTATTTCATTTGTTTTGCATAATTTATTTAAAATAGTAAAAATTGTCTAAAAATTATGAAACTTTTTCTCAAGAGTTTTATTAATTTTTATGACACAAAAATATTTTTATTTTCATTTTTAGCATTTAAAAAGCATTTTTAAATATTTAAAAGATTATTTTTAATAGATTAATGAGAATTAATTTATTAAAAATACTTTTAAGTATCTAAAAATCACCAAAAAATTCATGAAATGTTCTAAGACATTTAGAAACATTGTCCAACCTTCAAACCAAATTTCTTTTTTGATCTTGATGCATTTTGAGAATTTTTCATTGAATTAAAATCATTTTTGTGCATTATTTTGATCCCAAGTTCAAAAAATCATTTCTGTCCATTCATGAGGAGTTGGACATTGATTCTTCTTGCATTGCATTATGTTTAGCATGTAGTTTTTGAGATAAAAAGGCCATGACTTGATTATTCATTTTCATTTTGTTTGGCATTTCTTTTGTTTAGGAACCCTAAAAACCCTAAAAACTTGCAAAAATCATAACTTGAAATTGGTTAGGAGTTGAGACCTCTCCTTTGGGTATTGGTTTAATATGGGATTAGGGGTCCTTTGTGTGGCATTTTCCATTTTTTATCTTAGGGTTTGCTTCTGGTTTTGGTTTGTGTTTGATGCTTGATTCATAAACCCTAATTTGGGCTTCCATATGCATCCATCTTGCATCTTCTTGCATAACATGACTTGCCATGACATTTCAAGCATCCATGTGATTCATTTGACATCATAAGACATATTGAAAACATGTTTGATCATTGCATCTTGTATTTTCCATGTTGTATGCCATGTGCACTTCATAACTTTTCATGTATGTTCATGGTTCCTAGCTTGCTTCATTTGCATTCATGAACTTGTATGATCATTTCCATGTGTTGCCTCATGTTTGCAGCATCTCATAGCATCATTAGCATCATGTATATGCTCCTGGTTTTGCTTCTCATCATGTCATCTTATTCCATTTTGCATTGCATTGCATTCCTCTTCTAACCTTTCAGGTGGTAAGTGATTTTGAGAAGTGAATTTGCCTTCACTTCTCATAACTTCTCTTTTCATCTCTCTTGCATTCCATTGCTGCATTTTTATATGTGTTTGAGTTTGAGCTTGCTCATTCTTCCTCTCCCCACTTTCTTTCTTCAAGTGACTTGACTTCTTGAATGAAGCAAGTCACTTTGCTTCTCTTGATCCTGTTCATCTGCTTCCTGGTGGTTCCTCTGAAGATCTTCTTTTGAAAACCTCACAAACCTTAGGAACAACCAAGCATGACAATGGTTAGGATTTTGATTAGTCCCCTCTTAGTTTTACCTTTGTGTCTCTTTGTGTCTTCTCTTCTCATCTCAAAATCAGGGACTAAACCCTAAAGGCTTTAAGGCTTTGTGATTAAGCTTATGCCTGCATCCTTCTCTTAGGATGGAGTGTATAACTTTAATCCTAAGTGTTAAACCCTTAATGTGTTTAAACTCCTTTAATCAATTCACTTAATAATCATCAAGACATCACACTTGTAACTTGGGCCTTGCATTAGGGTTCTAATTCTTCCTTAACTGGTTAAGAAGGACTAACCCTAGTGTTAATGGACAAGTCCCCCTCAAGTTGTCTTACAAACCCTAAAAATCACTTCATCATCTTATCATTAAATAAAATCCATCTAATAAAGGCTTGTTTTGTCATGAGTTTAATCCCTAATCATGGATTAAGTTGAGGAGCTTTCCTCAGCTTAAACATTCTCGTCTATTATCCTTCTATTAGGATGGTGTAATGAGTCTGTTTAATCCCTGATTATGGCTTAACCTCATTACCTAACACTGAACAAAAACACCAAAAACATCTAAATAATCACAAGTAGGTTAATGATCTTAATCCTACACCAAAAATGATTAAGTGTGAGAATCTGACTTCACACTTAAGGTATTCTCATTACCCCTAATCAGAGGGAAGATGTGATGAGTTTACTAAATCCACTGGTTTAGGCTTAAGCTCATTAACTTATGACAAACTTCAAAAAGCAATAAAAGACTGAAAAAACAAAAAACAAACAATAATCGTCTCCTCCGGGATTCTTTTCTCATCACCTTCACTCACAAACGAGAACTCGCTTCTTCCGTCTAATGTAAGACAGTTAGCACCTGAGCCAGACAGGTCATACACTTGAGCATAGGCAAGTAAGCAGTTCACAAGTCAATTCATCCTTTCAGTCTCTTTGGGTCGAACTACGGTGTTCTGACTTCCTCATTGCACGAGAGGATACGTAGGCATAACTTAACAGTTATCGAACAAAAGTCTCTGTATATTCCCCCTCCTTCAGCTTTATTCTTTAGCCTCATTATCTTGAGCATTTCACTCTTATTCTTACACTGACACTGTATATATCACACTTTGCACTTCTTTTGCACCGTCACCTGTACATCCTCTTCCAGCTATTTTTACACACAAATTGCACTGACACTACCCCTTTAAAACACAAATCTTTTAAGCGTGGATCCCGTCGAGTACGGCGGACAATCTGGGTGCTAATACCTTCCCAGGTTGTAACCAACCCCCTTTCTCAGTCTCTCTGGTTCGCAACCGTCTTATCCATCTCTTTCTAGGTCTATGCAGCATTGCCTTTCCTCCGGGATAAAAATGCCTAGCTGGCGACTCTATTCATCTCCAGTGAGTTCACGGCTGTGTGTTCTCACTGTCCCCTTCGCCGACCGTTCGCGTCTGTACCTTTATCTGGGCCTAGGTCCCATTTATCGGGAGCGACAACCAGCCTATGAGATTTGACTTCCCTGATGAAGACATCATGTTCATAAAAGCAAAAGATCATGAAGAGCCTATTCACAATGAAGGGCCTGACCCGGAGGAAGAATGGACTATGATGTTTGATGGGGCTGTTAATATGAATGGTCGTGGTGTTGGCGCAGTACTCATTACACCTAAGGGAGTTCACATGCCTTTCTCGGCAAAACTCACCTTCAACTGCACTAACAACGAAGCTGAATACGAAGCTTGCATTATGGGTCTTGAGGAAGCCATTGACCTCAGGATCAAAACATTGACTATGTTCGGAGATTCAGCTCTGGTAGTTAATCAAACCAACGGCAAATGGTACACCCACCAGGATCCTCTGATACCTTACAGGGATTATACTAGGAGGTTATTGACTTTCTTTACAACGGTCAAGCTTGAGTATATCCCTCGGGATGAGAATCAGTTTGCAGATGCTCTGGCTACCATTTCGTCCATGATCAAAGTTCAAGCTGCCAACTTTGTGCCTCGGATTTCAGTGTCCAGACTCGACAGACCAGCATATGTATTTGCAGCAGACGCCGTAAAAGATGATAAGCCTTGGTTCCATGACATTAAGTGCTTCTTGGAGGATCAAACATACCCATCTGGGGCATCTTCCAATGACAAGAAGACTTTAAGAAGGCTTGCTGGTAGTTTCTTTCGGAACATTGATGGTTCCTTATACAAGAGAAACTTTGATATGGTACTCCTCAGATGCGTTGATAGAACAGAAGCAAACTTGTTGATGCACGAGGTGCACGAAGGATCCTTTGGTACCCACGCAGGAGGGCATGCAATGGCCAAGAAATTGCTAAGATCAGGTTATTACTGGATCACAATGGATGCCGACTATTGTGTCTATGCCAGAAATTGCCATAAATGCCAGATTTATGCGGATAAGGTGCATGTGCCTCCCAATCCTCTGAATGTGATGTCTTCACCCTGGCCCTTTGCTATGTGGGGCATTGATATGATTGGCAAGATTGAGCCGACTGCTTCGAATGGCCACAGATTCATTTTGGTTGCAATTGACTATTTCACCAAGTGGGTTGAAGCAGCTTCCTACGCCAACGTTACAAGGCAAGTGGTAGCCAGATTTCTGAAGAGAGATATCATCTGTCGGTATGGAGTTCCCGAGCGAATCATTACTGATAATGGTTCCAACTTAAACAATAAAATGATGGCAGAGTTATGCCGGGACTTCAAGATCCAACACCACAATTCTTCTCCTTACAGGCCAAAGATGAACGGCGCTGTTGAGGCAGCCAACAAGAATATCAAGAAGATTGTGCAGAAGATGGTAGTCACCTACAAAGACTGGCATGAAATGCTACCATTTGCCTTGCATGGGTACTGCACGTCAATCAGAACATCCACTGGGGCAACGCCTTATCAGCTTGTGTATGGTACGGAGGCAGTCCTACCTGTTGAAGTTTAATTACCCTCCCTGCGGGTACTGATGGATGTTAAGCTGAACGAAGCAGAATGGGTCCGATCCCGATACGAGCAACTGAGTCTGATTGAAGAGAAAAGATTGGCTGCAATCTGTCATGGGCAGTTGTATCAAAGAAGAATGAAGAAAGCCTTTGATCAGAAAGTCAGGCACCGAGAGTACCAAGTGGGAGATCTTGTGCTGAAGAGAATCCTCCCTCCTCATACAGACCACAGGGGCAAGTGGACTCCGAACTATGAAGGACCATTCGTGGTAAAGAAAGTTTTCTCTGGTGGAGCACTGATGCTCAGCACCATGGATGGTGAAGACTTCCCGTCCCCTGTGAATTCAGATGCAGTTAAAAAATACTTCGCATAAAAATGACCCGCTGGACACAAAAACAGAATGTAAGTCCAGGCAAAAATAGGGCATCCCGGCGAGTCAAAAACAGAATAAGAGACTCGGGCAAAAATAAGGGAAAATAAACAAAAAATGTACACCCGCTGAGTTGAAAAGCCGTATTGGACAACTCAGGCAAAAAAGGGTATCCCGATGGATTGAAAACCCGAAAGGGCGATCCATGCAAAATAAGGGGATAAGCGAACAACTGCATTCTGAATTCGTCTGTATCACTTACAACTTGGTAAGCTTCGAAAAGATCAAGCCTCTTTCAGAATCAGCCTTCTTCAGAAAGCAAGACGAGAAGAATGTCAAACGTCATACGAGTCATAGCAAAGGGAAGCTCCTTGAAGCATCGTCAACATTGCCAGCATTTTGTTTCTCAGTTTATAACAATCTCCTCATTCTAGGGGATTTGTTTCCTTGACTGTATCTTGCCAATTCAGGGCGTATAAATCAATAAAATCAGATTTTCAGTCATGTCTCGTCTCGTACATTTTATTTTCACTTGCAAAATGTCCGATGTCTTTAAGATACTGATTGCATAAATACAGATGTTTTTAAAGAATACGTGCTTGCAGGAAATATGTTTACTCCCAGGAGTGTCTAGACTCCTATGATGGAATCCGGTAAGGGATACCTCGGGATTACTTGTACGTTTCTATCTTTGCAGGATTGCAGGTATCCAAGACACGACATGGGGCATGAAAGCTTCACCCTTAGCAAGTTGGCAAATCAACACTCACTCGGTCTTAGCACCCAAAGTGCTTTCTCCCCAGCTGAGTTGCCGCTTGCTATTTCTCCCCAGCTGAGTTGCCATCCACTATTCCTCCGCAGCCAAGTACAAAGGTCGGGAAACCATCTCCCCACAGAGTTTCAGCCTCTATCCAGAAGAGCAACGTGCGAAGGAATCACAACAGAGTGAAGAAAGCTTCTACAAACCCCAGCTGGGTCCTTCATTATCAAGACAGGTCTATCAGTGACCTATATCCCCAAGCAGAGTCATACATGACGGATCTACCAATGATCTCATCCCCAGCTGGGATGTCCACTTCAAGCAGATCGGCCAGAGATCTTCACAGCAACGGGATCCGAATCCCGAATCGGTATCTTTGCATAATCATAGCATTCGCATCATATTCTCCCCACAGAGCGTAACATTCCGTCTAATACGGAGCATTACGGCAAAAATCAAACATATAGCATAATCATGAGCCATGTACTGAATCAAATACTTGTAAATATTGACAATCCATCAACAAGATACAGAAAACTCTCCAGATTCCCCGGCAGGAAGCCAATGCATTTTCCTTACACTCATAAATACAAATGCACACTCTTTGCACCACCCGTCCGTGTCATGGTTCCCCAGTAAAGTCGTCTGAGCCTTCTTTACAAACAGACACTTATATATTACAGATACTTCTTGACACCCGTCCGTGTCATATCCCCAGTAGAAAGCCAAAGCGTCCTCTTTGCACTCACAGATACATATACCCATACAGATTCCCTGACACCCGTCCGTGTCACCTTCCCCAACATAACTACCTGAATACTTTGTAAAGCGTATACTTGTCTATAATATACCTTTTGACACTCGTCTGTGTCACCCTCCCCAGCAAGTTAGACACTTGTCGGTGTTTCACTCATACTTATTATCCCTGTTTCACTCATACAGATACTCGTCCGTATCTTATATACACCATTTATATCCTCGCAGATTCGACACTCGTCCGTGTTCTTTGTTAACCCGTTGGTACTCGTCCGTACCATCATCTCAGAGCATGCGTCAATCGTTTGTTTCTACTTGATACTCGTCCGTATCATAGTCTTAAGGATGCTCGTCCGCATCTTTAATCCATACACTGTGTCAAACACTTTTCGTCTTCTTGAAATTAGACACTCGTCTGTGTCTACCTTTCCCCAGAAGAGTCCCCTCAGATTCAACACTTGTCCGTGTTCCTTGTTAACCAGTTGATACTCGTCCGTATAATCATCTCTAAACACGTGTCAGTATTTGTTTCTACCTGATACTCGTCCGTATCATAGTCTTAAGGATGCTCGTCCGCATCTTTAATCTGTACGCAACACCAAACACTTATACCTTTTATTTCTTGGATATAAACACTCGTCCGTGTTTACTATTCCCCAGTAGATCGCCCACAAAGCAAAATTTCTTTTATCTGACATTCGTCCTGTGTCATGATAAACCCTGAGAGCAGCCGTACCCTGCTAGGTGATCGTCCTTCACCTCTTGATGATCGTCCTTCATCATGCTCATCCGATGGCCGTCCCCATCGTCGACCTTTTATCCGACATTCGTCCTATGTCGCGATTTTTAGCAGTCGTCCCCTGCTAGGTGATCGTCCTTCACCTTTTGATGATCGTTCTTCATCATTTTTATCCGATGGCCGTCCCCATCGTTGATCTTGTTAATCTGACATTCGTCCTGTGTCATGATAAACCCTGAGAGCAGCCGTACCCTGCTAGGTGATCGTCCTTCACCTCTTGATGATCGTCCTTCATCATGCTCATCCGATGGCCGTCCCCATCGTTGACCCTTTTATCCGGCATTCGTCCTGTGTCGCGATATTTTCGGCAGCCGTACCCTGCCAGGTGATCGTCCTTCACCTTAAGATGACCGTCCCTCATCTTATCCACAACAGAGCAGCCGTCCCCTGCTAGGTGATCGTCCTTCACCTTTGATGACCGTCCCTCATCATTATTTCATTTATTCTTTAACCCGATGGCCGTCCCCGTCGTGGTCCCTTTTCTTTTTCCTGATGATCGTCCTTCATCAGTTTAGCCCGATGGCCGTCCCCATCGTTGTTTGCATTACTTTATGAACCCGATGACCGTACCTCATCATTTATCTTTACCTATAATTCCCCAGAGAGTCCTGATGGCCGTCCCCATCATAATCTCTTATCCCCAGCATGTCGGCCGTCCCCGTCATTGCTTTATTTCCCGCATTTTTCCCAGCATGTCGGCCGTCCCCGTCATTGCTCTTTCCCCAGCAGTCGTCCTCTGCTCGGCGGTCGTCCTCCGTCACCCGCACTTTATATTATACTTTATTTTTCTTTTACAATCTATATCCCTTTTCTTCTTCATTCTGTGAGTGCAAATTTTGGACTGTCTTTGGTATTCAACCACAAGTTATCTTGTTTGCCTGTTAAGCCGTCGCTTACATCCTGCACAGCTAACTCATGTTTGAATAGGGGCAGCTGTAAACACCCCAAATTTGCCCTCACCCATTCACACCATGGCTTGTGATCTCTTCATATGTATAAACACAAACATAGCATCTCATATTGCATTTTTGATTCATTGCATTGGTTCAAAGTCATCTGCATCTAGGGTTTGTGATCTGAGCAACCCAAGAGCTTCTTGAGCCACTCCAAAGGCCATCAATCACTTCAAAGGTATCCATGTATGTTCAAGCATCATATTATATCCTCACAAGGTCAAGGAAGTTAAAGAATCACAAGAACTGGGATTGGTATGGAAGCAGAGCCAGGTTTGACTGCACAGATGACCTAGAATTAGGGTTTTGGTTTCAGAGGCCATAACTCCAATTATTTTGGTCATTCTTGTTTCTATTGGTCTCTATATGGTATGGGGAGTATGCATATCAATTTTCATAAAGAAATTCCATGGGGAAGTCATCTGATCAAGAGTTGAATTTTCAAGCAAGTCAGTGTAAAATCAGGGCATCTGAGGCCCCCAATGACCCAACCAAAGGGTGTTCTTCATCATTTTGATTGTGTATGATCTTTATTTGATCATATAAGATGTTGGAAGTTCACAAAATTGAAGGATTTCAAGTCTTTTGCAAAGTTGACTTTTTGGGAAAGTTTGACTTTTAATGAAATGGCCATTTTAGGAAATTTTTTCAACCTTTACTTTTTGATTCAAAAATGCTTCAAATGGAAAAACTTTGGTCATGAAAGTTGTAGAATGGATCATTCCCTTTTCAAAAGTACAAGAACATGACCTAATTCATTTTTGATCAAAAGTTATGGCTTGTCAAAGTTGGCAAAAATCACAAAATTTCAAGGTTTCTACCAAAGAGGCAAAGTTGCAAATTCACTTGTCAAGGCAAATTGAGCTATCAAACTAACTTCTAATCTTCACACAAACATGTACCAAGACCTAAAAGTCAGATTGCACCAAAAGATCTCTCATTTTTATGGCTTATGGAGCAAGATATCTCAAAGGAACCAAACTAGAACCAACTTGCAAAACTCATCATAAGCTACAAACTACTTGCTGCCTTGCCTCTAAACTCTTTTCACAGCATTCCTTGATTCAAGCTGAGCCCAAGCATGCCAAGAAGCAAGTGGTACCATAGCCCATACCTCAAGTACACATCAAGTTGACAATTTGGCCAAAGACCCATACCAATCACCATAGGCCACCAACAACTTTCTGACCTATCCCCTTTTGATACATGGACCAAAGCCAGCATAACACACCACACATTGCAAGCTGAAACACACCCAAGCCTTGGTTTTCAAGTTTATGCTCCATTTGCAAAAGCTTTCGAAACTGATTGCACAAGACTCAAACACACAAACCAACTTCACAAATCAACTCAACATACTCCACTGATCAAAAAGCACCCATCACCATTGCCTAAAACTCCCAGAATCACAAACACGATTTCCACCCCACCTTGAGCAGAACCTCTGTGATCTTCCAAACCAGCCACCACAAACTTCTTCTAAGCATCAAGACTTCATCAGGGGCCTAAGAGGAGTGGTTTGCACAAAGGGAGAGGGTCAGAAAGTTGCAAACTGAGAAAGCTCAAAGCTCAGGTATATCAAGAACTTTTTTTCCAGAAATGAGTTTTTAAGTTTCTAATTTGTTCCTCATGCTTTGCTGATCACTCTGATGTTCTTAGTTTTGAAAATGGTGGAGAAATGAGCATTTAATCTTGTTCTGAAACTTTTCTGACCTAAACATGTTTGGCTTCGATTCGCATGATTAATGAATAAAAAATGGATTTTGTTTGGGGGTTTTGGTTTAGTTTCGAATGGGGATGATTTATGGGTGATTAGTTTTCATTTTCATGGTGTTTTGAAGGATTTAGAAGTTTTCAGGTGGGAGTCCCACCGGAGAAGACGACCGGAAGTCTTCTCCGACCACCTGAATCTGTTTAGCCCTAATCCCTGTAATTAATGCAAGTTTGAATTTGATGCGTTGGATGGGCTGACTTAGTCAACTCCCGCGCGTGCTCAATGGCCAGGATGCTCTCACTTAACCCTAATCCACGTCATTAACCATTTAATTAGGTTTTATAATTAATCTGGCCAGTTTGAATCTCCACCCTTAGATCTGGCGCCAGTCAACGCGCGCGTTCCCAGTTCAAACCTCAGCCTCAGGATCAGCATACTTCCATTAAATTCAATTTTATTTTCTTTTTATTTCATTTGTTTTCTCCATTTAATTTAAAATAGCAAAACAATTATAAAAATTCTGAAAATTTTTGTACAAACTTTTATTAATTTTCAGAAACCAAAAACATTTTTATTTTTATTTTTTGCATAAAAAAATATTTTTAAATCATTTAAAAGTTTATTTTTAATTAATTAATGAGAATTGATTAATTAAAAATACTTTTAGGTATTTAAAAATCACCAAAAAATTCATGAAACCTTTAAAATCATTTAGAAACATTGTCCAACCCTCAAACCAAATTTATTTTTTGATCTTGATGTCTTTTGACAATTTTTCATGGAATTAATTTCATTTCAAGGCAATATTTTGTTCCAAACTTCCAAAATTCATTTCTGCCTAACCATTGAGAGTTGGACTTTGATTCTTTTTGCATTGTGACTTGCATATCATGTAGTTTGTAGGTTTAAATTGGCATGATTTGATTTTGCATTTTCCATTTGTTTGACATTTTTCTTGGCAAGGTACCTTAAAACCCTAGCAATCTTAAGAAATTCATAACCCTCACTAGGTTAAGAATTGGATCCTCTCCTTTGGGCAGTGAGTTTATATAGGTTTAGGGTTCCTTTGAATGCATTTTCAATTTTTATCTTGATGTTTGCTTCTGGTTTTGATTTTTGTTTGTTGCATTGATCATAAACCCTAATTTGGGCTTCCTTTTGCATTCATCTTGCATTTGCTTACATACCATGACTTGCCATGACATTTTATGTATCCATTTGATTCATAACACGTCTTAGGACATATTAGAATCATGTTTAATCATTGCATCTTTAATTTGCCATGTTGTATGTCATTAGCATTTCATAACTTTTCATGTATGTTCATGGTTCTAAGCTTGCTTCATTTGCATCCATAGGTTTGTATGATCATCCTCATGCTTTGTTTCATGTTTGCATCATCTCATAGCATCATTAACATCATACCTATGCTTCTGGTTTTGATTTGCATCATGTCATTTCATCTCATCTTGCATTGCATTGCATTTTTCTCACTAACTTTTCAGGTGGTAAGTCACCTTGAGAAGTGAATTTGCCTTCACTTCTCACATTTTCTTTTCATCTCTCTAATGCATCATTGCTGAATTTTGTCTTGTGTTTGAGATTGAGCTTTCTCTTTCTTCTTCTTCTTACTTTCTTTCTTCAAGTGACTTGTCTTCTTAAATGAAGCAAGTTACTTTTGCTTCTCTTTGCTCCTTTCATCTGCTTCCTGGTGGTTCCTCTGAAGATTTCTCTTGTAAACCTCACAAACCTTAGGAACAACCAAGCATGACAATAACTAGGGTTTTGATTAGTCCCCCAGTTAGATTTTACCTTTGTGTCTCATTGAGTCTTCTCTTCTCACCTCATAATCAGGGACTAAACCCTAAAGGCTTTAAGGCTTTGTGATTAAGCTTATGCCTGCATCCTTCTATTAGGATGGAGTGTATAACTTTAATCCTAAGTGTTAAACCCTTAATGTGTTTAAATCCTTTAATCAATTCACTTAATAATCATCAAGACATCAAGCTTGTAACTTGGGCCTTGCATTAGGGTTCTAATTCTTCCTTAACTGGTTAAGAAGGACTAACCCTAGTGTTAATGGACAAGTCCCCCTCAAGTTGTCTTACAAATCATAAAAATCACTTCATCATCTTATCATTAATTAAAATCCACTTAATAAAGGCTTTGTTTTGTCATGAGTTTAATCCCTAATCATGGATTAAGTTGAGGAGCTTTCCTCAGCTTAAACATTCTCATCTATTATCCTTCTATTAGGATGGTGTAATGAGTCTGTTTAATCCCTGATTATGGCTTAATCTCATTACTCAACACTAAACAAAAACAACAAAAACATCTAAATAATCACAAGTGGGTTAATGATCTTAATCCTACACTATGGTGATTAAGTGTGAGAAGCTGAATTCACACTTAAGGTATCCTCATTACCCCTAATCAGAGGGAAGATGTGATGAGTTTACTAGCCCATTGGTTTAGGCTTAAGCTCATTAACTTATGACAAACTTTCAAAAGCAATAAAAGACTGAAAACTCAAAAAACAAACAATAATCATCTCCTCCGGGATTCTTTTCTCATCTCATTCACTCATAACCGAGAACTTGCTTCTTCCGTCTAATGCAAGACAATTAGCACCTGAGCCAGACAGGTCATACACTTGAGCATAGACAAGTAAGCAGTTCACAAGTCAATTCACCTTTCAGTCTCTTTGAGTCGAACTACGGTGTTCTGACTTCCTCATTGCACGAGAGGATACGTAGGCATAACTTAACAGTTATCGAACAAAAGTCTCTGTATATCCCCCCTCCTTCCAGTTTCATTCTCTTAAGCCTCATGATCTTGAGCATTTCATTCTTGTCCTTACACTGACACTCTCATATTACACTTTACTTTTCTTCTACACTGACACCTGTACATCCTTTTCCAGCTTTCTATACACAAGTTGCACTGACACTACCCCTTTAAAACACAAATCTTTTAAGCGTGGATCCCGTCGAGTACGACGGACAATCTGGGTGCTAATACCTTCCCAGGTTGTAACCAACCCCCTTTCTCAGTCTCTCTGGTTCGCGACCGTCTTATCCATATCTTTTCCTAGGTTTATGCAGCATTACCTTTCCTCCGGGATAAAAATGCCTAGCTGGCGACTCTTTCTTTTCTTTTTGGGTTCACTCCTGTGTGTTCTCATTTTCTCTTTCGCCGACCGTTCGCGTCTGTACCTTTATTTGGGCCATTCCCCACTTATCGGGAGCGACAATACCTGTAAGTCATCTCGAAGGCTCGTATGAAGGCGAAGGAGTTGGGATGCAGCTGGGAGGGGGAAAGCTCCAAGTGTGCAAACACAGATTGTTGGAAATCCGAGAAGGGGGGAGGAACTTGAGCTCCTTAAATAATATGTCGTACATGAGGAACCTATTGGGCCCGTACGACCAGCAAATACAATCATCAACGCCAAGATACCTCACAAACCAATCTTCGGGTTCTCCAACCACAGGATCTGGACCTTCCAGGGGCTAAGAATATATAGACCAGATGCTCACCAGTTCCTCGACAAACCATTCTTCAATAGGGGTGTCTCGTTCCCCCTCATCACCTTCCTCGGGGTTGGCAGGATCGGATCTGGTTGAAGTAGTTTCCTCTAAATCGCTGGAAGAGGAGGAACTCCTCCCTGACGATGTTTCTTCGAAATAAGCTAGGGATGATGCAGTGTCACTGGAAAGATCTTCAATATCCATCTGAACAGGGGCGTCATTTGACATGATTGCACTTGAAAAGAAATGAAAGTAAATATGAATTCGATGAGTTAAATCAAATCCACCATTCCACCGCTGATCAAGTGAAAGGGTGCGCTAAGGAACGAGGACGTTGTCATTGATCTAAGCCCTTAGTCAAAAACAGACCACAGTCGTCGTAACGACCAAGTATTCGTACGGGGAATGGGGGACACTAACATCAGTCCATATGACTTAGCAGGTGTGATCACACCAAAACCCAAAACTCTGGTTGAAGGTCAACCGGAGCCGCCACGTAAAGCTGCAAGGGATAACGACGATAAATCCTAACGTCATGGCGACGACAGCGCAAAACACCGTGACCACTGTACTAAAAGCGAAGATGTCGTACCATAACCCTAATAGTTCGAATTATGGGTCCTATTAACCCCAAATTTTCACCTAACCACATTAATCTAATTTATTGACAAGAATCAGAAGCCTAAGCAAGAAGGAAATAAAAAAACTTATAGGTTTTGCGAGAGTTTCTGTGTGCTCGGTTATTCTTCCTCGTGAGGTACGGCGGCAGACGGTGGTTGGCGAGGGTAGGCGAGGACTTGACTTCAATAGGCAGCGAAACATAGAGCGAAAAATATAAAATTGAATCTCAACGCCCTATTTATAGCCTCCATCAGCATGTGTGCGGGCACGTGAGACCTATAACCTATAAACGACACACTCATTACCTAGGGACATTCGTAAAGTAGTCATCATTATGCATTAAATGTGCACGCTTCCCCAGACGCATGTGTGACGTAACATCTCAACACAACGGTCGTGATCCTCGTCTAACATCCACATTTTAACGACCAGATGTACGTGGGTTCAGCTACGCCGAGCCAGGGAATGACAATATCTCAAGTCTCAACTTCACCCCGTACATAGCCGACCACATTTAAGTCATCACTTCTACGACCATAAGCAACAACTTGGGGCTCCTGTTCTGGATTGGCCCAATGATTATGCATGGTCCAATCCTCTCCTGCTCACGAGACGGCCCAATAGTCCAAACGTCAAAGGGACCCATTAGATGCATGCTCCTTAAACGGTCTGACCTCGCCGACCACTTCTGCATGTGGTCGGTTCTCTCTACTCATCCTAGACTTATGTTCGACACCAACAGAGGTCACTCAGATTCGACCAAAGATGGCTCCTGCTCGGATACTTATGTGCTCGACATATCCCTATCCGACCAGGGGTGCTCGTCCAACGGCTAGTTTATGGAAGTTACCAATTTTCGGGGGATCCACGATTAGGGCCTAAAAAAAGGAACCGTTAGCCACGCGTTGGGGGCTGTCTATATAAACCTTCTCACTTGAGAAGGCCAGGTATCGAATATTCACTTCCTAAACACTCTTACTTATATTTGCATACTCTTCTGCCCGTTCTTACTTTGGAATCGGAGTACCTTGCAGATACACCCCTCATACTCCTCGACGACCGAGCCAAGACTTTGAGATCCACGTTAGCAACCACAACCATAAAAGATTCTGATCATAGTTACGATCACATTGAAACTAATAAAATAAAGGGATAATTGTACAAAACCCCCTTATCATTAGGGCGAGATTTGATATTACCCCCCTGAAGTTTTATTTTTATTAACTCCCCCTTATAAAACCCAAAATCAGATTTAACCACCCCCTATTACCATACATGCTGACTAGATATGTATTAATTGATTATGTGGCTTCCACATCACCTTTCCTTCTTCCCCATTCCTCATTTAACTCCTTTTCACTCATATACACCCATTTCACATCATTTTATTGTTTTTCTTTAATATATTGAAGGGATCAAAACTATAACATTGATACAACATAAAAGAACTGAACTCAGAAAAACACATAAAAACAGAAATAAAGAGATCTGGCTTTTCGATGGAGGTTGAAGGCGATACGAGGTTGAAGGTGATAAGAACTAAAAAATGAATATTGAGTGGGCGGGTCTGTTTCGTCGGTTCTGGTTCTTTGCAAGAATTTTATCAAAAAAGGTTTAGTCGATTCAATTGTTAGTTCATGTGTTGTTTGTTTTGACAAAACCATTTATGAAGAGATGTTTCAGATCGATTGCAACATATCAGACAGTTTCAATTCATAGTCCTTATGATATTTGTATCTCACAGAATTACTCGTACTGAGTTGTACCGAAGAGTCAGCATCAGACCTTCTTTATATGACTTAAACCAGCTGCAGCATTTTTGAATATTTTTCTGTCAAGTCAGTATGCCTCTTTGGTTGTGCAAGGATGGTGTGAGGTTGGGAGTCTTTGGTTGGAACTAAGGATTATATGATGGTGTTTGTATGTAGTAAATTCATAATGATGTTACTGAGATTAGACTAGGTTGATAGGGAATGAGTTTATCTACACCTCCAAGAAAAAAAGATTGAAATAAAGCTTGTAAGGTTGAATTTACACTTTGAAAGATAACAGCGATATACATATTTTCATCAATTTGACGTGTTACACATTGCCACTTGCGAACAAGCTTTGTTGCACTTTGTTCCAATATTTTTGGAAGATTAAAAAATGTTGCAATTGATGGAACTTGAACAAGTTTTATCTACCATGAAATCATACCACAAAAACTTGCTTTCATAAAGTTTTTTATCACATGATTTAAACTATTTTTGGTTATGTATGTGGGATGTTTTGTACTGATCAGGCATGACTTATGTCTTTCTTTCATTCAATTTATCTATTTGTGTGTGGAGATTATAATTTTGTTTTTTTATGAGCCACTATTCAATATTTCTTTTTTAGTGTTGTTGGAGTATAAATTGTGCCTTTCATGTCATAATGGTGGTATTAGTATTTTTAAATTAGTAATAGAATTTAAGATAATCTCTTTCACTAAATGAAAAATTGAAAAAATGAGTCTATAAAACTCTGATGCAACTTAGATTATGGTTTCATTTCTTAAATTAAGATTAAAATTAGTTCTATTTTGCTTTAGTTTGATTTGTTGTAAAATTCAACTTGATTAGCTGTCAAAAAATTGTCCTATTATTGTCAAATATTTTCTCTGATTTGCTGTAAAATTTGACCTGATATGATGTAAAAGTTGGCATATATTGGTCCATATTGGCTTGGAATTTAGAACAGTTCAGGCCATGACAGTTTGTAATACAAAATGGTTGCAAAATGGTAATCCAATATCTGCACATTGGCTTGCAAAATGGTTGTCATATTGTCTTGAAAATTGGTTTGAAAAATGGTTGCCAAATTACAACACTTCAATACATGCCAAATTTCAACTGCTTATTCATAAACTAAATCTTCATCTTTAATTCATTATCTTTATTATTGCCTCCACTCCCCTTATTCTTCTTTATAATCAAACTCCGGTGCAATGAAATACAAGACAAGAACAAGTTCAATGATTTTCGTCCTCTTCATCTTCAATTCATCATCTTTATCCTTTTGTGACCCTAAATCAAATTGGGGTTTGAGAAATTTGTGAAAAATTTTAAGAGATGAGAAATTTGGGGTTTGAGAAATCAAATTGGGATTTGAGAATCAAATTGTTTTTAGAGAGAGAAACGGGAATGAAGAAGATGAGGTGAAAAACAATTTTTCTGAAAAATCAAATTGGGGGTTAAGTGAATGAAGTTGATGAACGATGTTGTTGTTGCAAATGGGAGAAGGAAATAAGGTCAAAAATAAGTCCAGTCAGCAAGGTCAGCAAGTCCACTCAACAAGGTCAGCATGCCCTGTCAGCATAGAAGGTAAGAGGGGGCGGTAAATTCTGATTTTGGATTTTACAAGGGGGTCTTTATTATAAAAAAAATTCAAAGGAGGAATATCAAATCACGTCCTAATGGCAGGGGGATTTGTATAATTATCCCTAAAATAAACTAAACAAATGCCTAAATATAATGTGCATATAGATGAACTTATCAACTTTCATTCAATCATATTTAATATTTACTACAAAGTTCTTAGTACAGTTTCTGGTAAGTTCATAAGAATTTAACTATTTGATTTAAGTTTCATTTATTTTGAAAATCGCATGCTGAAGTGGCGTCTGATGCCTAAATCGTGGTAATGTACTATATATTTTCTGATCGTCTAGGTTGAAACCATATCGAGCTAGGTAGTTTCAAAGCAAATTCTATACGTACATAGAAATGGTGATAAATTTTCAATAACATTTAAGTTTCATATATTGATATAACATTAAGGTGGCACCATGAAATGTTGACAAAATATAAAAACAATTGCATGTGGTTTTCATTGAAAGAATATAATATTCTTAAGTGTGTTGTTTTATAGTTTCTATTATGGAAGCTTGTTATTGATTAATAAGTGTGTCTTTTTTTATAACTTTTGTTATGACAACTTTGGGAGGTATTTAGAGGTTCTAAGATTTAGTCTCGATTGTAATTGGTTGTTTTTTGTTATAGATATAAATTTGTTAGGAGTCAATGTGTTTATGTAGTTCTCTCATGAAGATCTTATGAATGACTTTACTTTGGTTTCTAAAAACTCTGGTTGAGGAAGGCCCAAGAGAAAGTAGAGCAAGATGGACAATATACATGTTTCATGGTAAGTAAACCAACTTCCTTATAATGAAGATTTTGTATTAGAACATCAGGGGTGTTGGAAACCTTGAAACAAAGTTATGTGTTAAAAATGTGTGCATGTAAAAGAAGCCTAATATTATAATTACTATTGAACACGAGATTCACTACTAAAAATACTTTATTTTCCTGCAGATTTTGGTAAAATTTCCGCAGGAAATATGTTACCTGCGAATTTTCCTGCCATTTTCTGTTCCCAGTTAAAACTTTCGTGTGTATTACTCTAGCAGGTAAATTCGTAGGAAAGAATCATAGGTAAAGTCGCGGGAAAAAGTCGCAGGTAAATGCGTAGGAAAATAAAAAATCGCAGGTTAATTCGCAGATAAGACCGCAGGTAACTGACATTTTTGCAGGAAAAATCGCAGCAAATTTAAAATCCGCAGATATTTTCTTTCTCAAGTTTTATTTTAATTATTAATTTTGTTTAATTAATTTTTAAGACATTATAATTCATAATTCATGTTAAATATTAAAGTAGTAATAATATAAAAATAAAAATTAAATTTAAATAAGACAATTCAAAACTAATCACAATCAAATTTTCAAAGCAACCAAATTGTTAAATATTACTATAATGTTAATAACAAGTATTTCTCGAGTTACATTACTAAAAATGACACAACCAAGCTACTAATAATCACTTGTTTAATCAAGTTAATAAGAAAAAAATAATCCAAATTTCAGACAAGTTAACAAGAAAACACAATCTAAATCAAAATTCACTACTAATGTGTTCACTAATGTCTTCATCTGATTCATCAATATCATCTTCATTTGGATGATCAGTTTCATTATTGACTTGGGGTGGGTGAGAAGAAGCACCAAATCCTAAATGATTCATTAACAATGAAAACACATTCAATAATACTAGTTTGGTGTTTTGTCTCTTTTCTATCTTTTTTGGATCAAACAGAAAGAATATCCTCTTCTGAGAGAGAGAGAGAGAGAGTATGAGGGGGGAAAAGGAATGGGAGAGAGAGAGGAGAGGAGATTTTTATAAAATTATCACACAAATAATTTAAATTAAAATCGAGAAATAAAAATATATTGATTTATATGTGTGTTAAATGTGTTTTTAGTCCCTATAAATATCTCAATTTTAATTTTTAGTTCAAATTAAAAAATAATATATTTTAATCCATACAAAATTATTATGCACGTAGTTTTAGTCTCTCATGTTAAACTAATGTGTATTTTTAAATGATTATTTTGCAGACATCTTTATAATGTTATACAAAATTTCTCGAAGAAAAAAAAAACTCAAAATTTGATTTATAAGTCGAGGCTTTCATTACTTTTATCATTATATTTTGAAAATTGAGATATTTATAGGAACCAAAAACATATTTAACCTTATATGTTAACGCGTTAGCACGGTAAAAAAAACGGACAAACAGGCACGGGAGTGCCCATTTGAACGCTAGTAACAATATAACAACAATAAAAATCAAAATTGAATTAAATAGAAAGTATAGAACATAATTATATCAATTGAAAATAGAGATTAAGATTTATGAGAAAGAGATGAAAAGAGAGAAGAAATAGAAGATATTTTTTGACTCATGCACTTTTCTTATGGAAGCGACGATGGAGTATACATTTTAAATGACAGAAGTTAACTAAAGCGGATAGAAATAGTAATCTTTAAAGAACAGAAAAAAATTATAAAGACAAAAAAAGAAGAAATTTGACTAAGAAAAAGAAATAAAGCAGTTACAAAACATCATGTTAAATGGACGTCTTCCTCTTTACAATTTATCAAACTGAAATCAACTTACATTCATATTTTGAGAAATAAGTATAGATATATCATAGCTATTTTATTTTGACCTTTAGACAAAATGATAATAAGCACATAAAAGTAATACACAATTAGATCTATGCTCGAAATCAAAATAAAATATTTAAATTAATAATATTGATATTTTTATTGACTTTTTTTTTTTAAAATACCAATGTGATAAAATTGAAATATGAAATATTAACTTTGATTGTTTTTACTTTTACTTTGATAGTATAGAAAAATTAATTAAATTTTTATTGACAAATATTTGTTTTACATATAGTTTTATTCAATCAAATGGCTTATCTAATTATTATTTTTCTAAAATAATTACGTATAAAAAATTTAGTTAGTATTTTTTACAAAAATATATAATTTGAATATTACTCTTAAATAAATATTTAGAAACAACAATTTATCTTATGTCCACTTTTGTATGCTCCATGATTTTTAACAACTTATGTTTTAAAAATATTGTGTAAAAATTATAGTTAATTAAATATACTTACTATTTTTTTTATGTTAATGATGTTAATAGAATAATAATATAACTAATTCTTAAGAAATAAATATATATTATGTATATAATTTTTATCATAAAATATAATTTATTTATTTTTATTATTGTACTTTCTAACAATATAATGAGTGGCAATCCATAATTGTGCAGGGTTATCTACGAGTTTTTAGAGCTGTTGTATTTAAAGTAAACTCACGTAGGAATGACGAGGAATTATGTATCTAGGTGATTTCTAAGTGAATTCAATATCCACTGCAACCTTATGTTTAAGGTATTTATAAGAACCTCTTGGGCCTGAATCTTAGGACCCATGAGAGTGATTACAATGTTATTCTTTCAGAAGTTCATGCAGTGGAGTCGTTATTTCTATCTATTAACCTATACAATTTGACTTCCTTCTTTGACTAACTTTCTCCTATCGTTATTAGGTAAGGACACATAATTATACAAGTTTTCATAAGTGGATGAGTGATTCAATCAAGGGAAGCCTAATGTAGGCAATTACGTACATTGTGATAAATGAGTGACTATGAGCCCTACTTTGAGCCAAGGGTGTTATTTGGCTATCATTGGTGAATAATGTGTTGTCTCTTTAGGATCCTTTACAAATATACCACTACGCAGTCCCTCAAGCACAAGGTCTTGTAAAAAGCGAAGTGATTTAACCTTATGTTCATATGTGACACTCTAAGTAATCCCTCGAGCGAGACTTTCAAGTTAAGTCCCTTAGACAAGACTTTCAAGTTTAGTATCCCAGGAGAGAGTTTTAAGTTAATTATCTTAGGTGAGACTTTTTAATTGAGTTCCACAAGAGAGAAATTTAAGTTAAGTCTCTCAAATAAGAATTCTCTTAGGCGGGACTTTTAAGTTGTGTCCCGCAGACGAGACTTTCTAGTTTAGTCCCTCGAGTGATATTTTTAAATTAAGTTAGGTATTTCGCTGATTATTTAGTGGATCCAATACATGGTACATTTTATGGTCTGAGAGAAGGGTTAATTGTGAGTAAAATGAAGCCTGGAGAGTTTTCCCCATATTTGTATTACTCCTTGGGCGACAATGATCTTCCAATGAAAATTCATCATTTATATTGCCTTTAAGGGCGACAATGATATTTCAGTTGAAGTCCAACATTTATATTGAATCTAAGGGCGACAAGGATCTTCTATTGAAATTCCAATATTTATATGCTTTGAGGGCGACAAGGATCTTGCAAAGGAAGTCCAACATTTATATTTCCTCTAAGGGCAACATAGATCTACCAGTAGAAGTCCATCATGTTGGACTTGAGACATCACACACAATAGGGGGTGAACTATGTGGTTTGTAAAAACGTGGTTTGAAAAACTTTGAGAAATAAAATCAGAGTTCAAAAACATTATGAAAAACTTAGCAGCGGAACGTAAAATGCAGAAAATAAATTGCAAAAATAAAAGGAATAAAGGAAAAAAGAAGAACACCAAGAATTATGCAGGTTCTGTCAAAAACGACGTACTCATGTCCCCGAGAATTGATCTTAAGAATTTCCAATAAACATTGAGAGTTTTTAGTAAGAAAGACTCACAAACCCATTTATACAAAGAAACGATGGTTGATCGTCAACCAAATAATACATGTCGATAGATGTGGGTGTTTGCGTCTTTTCTTCAAAATAAACTTAGGAGTGAAGTGGTCAATCTTCCTTCCCAATGGTGGATCAAAGTGGTTAGTCTTCTTTCCACAAACACAAACCTTGGAGCAGTTAGTCTTCAAGTTCCTAACCTTTGAGCTAAAAACCTTGGTTTTACATGGGATAACCAATAGCCTGTGAGATTTTAACATTGGGTTGATCTCGAATGAAGCTTTTAATATCGGGTTAAGCTTCAAGCTATCTTGATTTTAGTACCGAACTAACCAAGAACCTAGGAGATTTTAACACGGGGGGATCTCCAACCTAAACTAGGATTGCATCACACAATCCCAAACCAAATCCTTTTTAAGGGTTTATCTTCTAACCTAAACAAATTCATAAATGGATAATATTCAACCAAGGTGTATGCAAAAGACCCCCTTAGTGAGTTTACAATTTTATTCTTTCTAGAATTAAAAAGTATCATCACTCATTGATACTGCAATTTATTCACTGAAGTTTTCATTTAAGAATTTGTTAGTTTCAATTTTCATCACCGAGAAATACTTTAGTCTTGGCAATGAGTGCAATTTGACATACACTGCATTGACATGAATCAAGAATGGATAAGAGAAGATGACTAATAACCAAGAATTTTTAGTTCCCGTTGGACGAGCTTGGAAACCTCTTGTATCTGATGATGTTACTTCTCTCAATTCATTGAGTCTCACATCATTTTTTTCTAGTATTATTGAAGGGTTTATAAAACTTGATCAAATATAAACTATTGTATAAATAGATTGGGATGGAAATGAATCTTTAAAAGCTAACACATGGTGCAACAAAGTGGGCCATAGGCCCTAAATGATTTTCTAAAATTTTAATTAATTAAATAATAATTTAAATTAATTATGATTTTCTAAAATTTTAATTAATTAAATAATAATTTAAATTATTAATTATCTAATAAAAAATATTAAAAATATTAAATTAGTTAAAGATGGAGGGAATCAAAGGTGATTAAAATTAAGGAACACAATTGTCGATTTATAATAGAGAACAAAATGCATTTAAACCTTTTTTTTTATATTGTATTAAAGATTGACACGTTCAAAATTATATATGACGTTAATATTAGTGTTTTGAATATAGTATTTCGCTAATACGTTGTTTTCTCAAATTTTTATAGGACAGTAACAAAACACATATTGCTCAGTTCAAAATTCAAATGGCCTTTTTCACACTTGATTGCAGGACTGGGGACCCAGTTGTTATCTGCTACGTATCTGTTCTTCCATGTGTAGACCTTTTTATCTTCTGACAGCAGGAACATAGTTTTAACGTGGCAGCACATAAACCGTCAGATCACATTACTATTATGGATGTATTTAGTCAACTATGTATCTATTAAAATATGCTATCACTTTCACTTAAATGTTCATATTTGTTTACAAATTTTACACTACAATAACAACATATATTTCACAATGGATCAAAATAATAACACTTCTTTATCAATCATAATCTGGAGGAGATTCTCTCCATGAACTTCTTTATGCATTGAAATCCAAACAATTAATTATTTATATATATATATATATATATATATATATATATATATATATATATATATATATATATATATATATATATATATATATATATATATATATATATATATATATATATATATATATATATCATCATCATCATCATATTGCATTTATTTATTTATTTAATAGTTCAAATTTTGTAGATTTTCAATACAATCTTAATACAAATGACTCTATGGATAATTTTACCCAACTTTTTGAGATAGGTAAATAAGAATTCATCATATATTAATTATACTATTAAATGATAATTGAATGGTGGATTTGCACACTGAACCGTGTTCAGTCTCCCTATGAATTTTTAGAATCCAAATCCATCATAATCTAACAAATGATTTTACAATTTATTTTTTTAAACTAAATTTTCTCCTCTCTTTAGTGGGAGGATCTCAAATATCATATTGGTTAGACATAAAAATTAAAAATAAGTTTATATAGGTAAATCTTCAAAATAATAATACTTTTCTTTCAATCATAATTTGACATATGATTTCCCTTAATCAATTTCACAATTCATTTTTTATAACTCTAAACTTTCTCCTCTCTTTATTGTAAACTTTTATCGGAAAGATCTCAAATCTTACATTGGTTAGACATAGAGTTTATATAGAGTGACATTCTTCACCTTACAAGTCGGTTTTGTAAGATTCAGTAAAATCAAACTCTAATATAGTATCAGAGTCTATCGACCAGGCATGGGCCACCCACAGTTTAAAATTCACGCCTCAAGCCCAAAAAGAATGTTGAGCGTGAGGAGTATGTTTGGAAGATATCAAGTCTCATATTAATTAGACACAAAGCTTAAAAAGAGTTTATATAAAGTGACATCTCTCACCTTATATGTCAGTTTTATAAGGTTGAGTTAAGTCAAACTCTAATAGTCTTCCATCTCTTTCATTCTCACTCTTCTTTCTCCACTATTTCGTTTTAAATTTCTTGTCTCTCCTTTCCCAATCTTCTTCCTCTCTACCCTTATGGTAGACACCACAACGGGTCTATTGAGCACAAATATATCAGAGAAACTGCAACCAAAGACGAAACAAATGTTATGATGGACACATCTTGCATCGACTAGGCTTATATTGTCCATGGTGTGGGTTTTCTTCCTTTTATATATTAGTTAAGGTTTTTTTATTTCATTCTAATTTTATAGTTTGATTTTAGAATTGTTTTTCATCAATTGAGTGTGAAAAAACTGAGAGCATCTATGAGGAAGAAAGATGATATTAATGGAAAAATCAAAATTTAAAAGCATCTACTTTGATATTTTTCTCTTGTTTTGAAACGAAACTCTCTCAAAATATGGATTGCATAGCCTTTTTCATATCGGATCATATCATCACATGTATGAGTTTCTTCAACCCTAATAAACCTAATCAAGCGTATTTTAATTTAGCCTTTCTATTTTTCCTACATTCATTGCTTTTTTTAATTATTTAAGCCTTCTATTTCCCCTTCATCATTGATATCACTACGCCAAAGTTGCTTTTTGGCAGCACTACATAAGACAACAATTTTTTCCCAAAGCGTTGTTATATGTTTTAGAAATCGCTTCCTAAAAGCACTGCTAAAAGGCATACATATGCCACACCTTAGAAATCGCTTTTGAAAAGCGATGCTAAAAGCCATACATATGTCACACCTTAGGAAGTGCTTTTAGAAAGCACTACTAAAGGCACACTTTTAGAAAGCGCTGCTAAAGACCTTATGTAGGTCACACATTAAAAAGCGCTACTATAGGTCAATGAAAAGAAAGCGTTTTTAAAGGAAAAGCACGGCTAAATGTATTACATAAGAAAGCGCTTTCAAAAATCGTTGTCTTATGTTATTAGTTCCTAAATATTAAAAAACATATCATTAGTTTCAGAAAGACCTTATCATTGTTTTGAAACTCTCTTTGCTCTCACGACTCTCCTTCTCTGTATCTCCTTCTCTAACGCAACTCTACCTACATCGTGTACCTCTATTCATCTCTCCGACCGTCATTCCTCTTTTCGTCTTCTCCAACAACATTCCTCTGTTCTCTGACGATATTCCTCTGTTCTCCGACTGGTAATACTTATATTTTTCTTTAAGAATCTTTGTTATTGTTTTCTATTAGATAGTTGGGAACTGATATAGTTAAGACATTATCTTATTGGAAATGTTTTGTGAGATGCAAGTGAGAAATGTAGTTTAGTAAGAACAACTTATTTAGTTGAAAGAAAAGAAAGAATTCTTTAGTAAAAAAAGCTTATTTAGTAAGAACAACTTGTTAAACTGTATTACAACTGTTAGTGAACTTTGAATTGTTTTTGGTTGAATGATAAAAAGGTAAGAATAGAATTGGTAGAAGTTATGTATATGAACTTAGTTCTTTTAGAATAAAGACATGTTTGGTAGAAGTTATGTATATGAACTTAGTTCTTTTTTAATAAATACATATGTATATGAACTTATGTATATGAGTTTACTTATAAGTTAAACATGTCTTGCTTATAAATTAAGCAAATTTGATCGAATTATCAAATTAACCCATCTAATAAGATTCTTAATCTTTGGTTATGTCTAAATGTTTAAAACAATATTACTATAAAAACTTAATGTTTCTAAACTATAAAACATCTTTGGAATATGTTTTCTATTTGTAATGAAGATTAAATTGATTAAAGGTGATTCTACTTGTCTTACTATTGTTTCTACTTGTCTTACAGACTTACTATTTGTAGTTGTGTTTATGTCAAAACCCAGTTAGCAGGTGGAGTTTTGTAGGAAGGTTAGAAGTTTGTTATATTTGGTATTAAATTGTCCTGTTGTACTTGGTACACACTACAACAAACAAGACCTTAGACAACGCTTTTTTTTAGCCTTAGACAGCGCTTTAAAGCACTGTCTAAACCTCCGCTGCTAAAGGTTTAGACAGCGCTTTTTTAAATCTTAAAAGCGCTGTCTAAGCCCCCCCCCCCCCTTAGACAGCGCTTTGGCCAAAAGCGCTTTCTAAGCCCCTCCTATTTTAATTTTTTTAGGTATACCTTAGACAACGCTTTTCAAAAGCGCTGTCTAAGCCCCCCCCCCCCCCCCCTTAGACAACGCTTTGGCCAAAAGCGCTTTCTAAGCCCCTCCTATTTTAATTTTTTTAAGTATACCTTAGACAACGCTTTTCAAAAGCGCTGTCTAAGCCCCCCCCCCCCCCCTTAGACAGCGCTTTTGCCAAAAGCGCTTTCTAAGCCCCCCCCTTAGACAGCGCTTTTTCCAAAAGCGTTGTCTAAGGTATACGAAATTTTTTACAGCTTTTGTTTTAAACCACATTTTTTCCAGGTTTATAAACCAGAATTTCTACCTATTTTCAACCAAATTTTGGCAGACAAATATCACATTTTATATATGTCATTTCAAACCATTTTTGCCTTTTTTCTACCAATTTTTGGCTAACAAATATATATATATATATATATATATACCAATTCAAACCAATTTTGCCTTAAATGTATCAAAATATATACAAATTTATGTACACATTTACAAGTCATTACATATACTACAAATGTACAATATAATTACACAAATTTATGTACAAACATTGAGCTCTATCATGAATTGACACCACTCCTCTTTGATTTCGTCCACTTGATCCTTTGTATAAAATGCACACTTGAATTCATCAAAGTACTACATAATAATATAACATAGTTTGAATTAATTTCAACTATTTAACTATATGAGATATGTGTAAATATAAAAATAACTCATAAGTTAGAAATACATACATCGGTGGGAATCTCTAATCGGCCCAAAACAAGAGTATCTCGCATAAACCTCAACATGAAATACCCGCAATCTATTTGATTACGTTGTTGAGGACACTACATATGAAAAAAAAAATATGGATTATAAATCCTAAGTTTTATCAAGTGTCATCACTAATATAATAAAAAATGTGATAATTAAAAATATACCGCCACTTGAATCCATGTAATGGAGTTGGCGCCCCTCCTTGAGGTTTGGATATCTCGTTGGGCCCGAAAAGCTTGTAGGATGCTAATAAAATAAAAATGAAGCAATTAGAACAATTCACATAAACTAAGAAAAATTTTGAACATTCTCACTTACGTGTCAATTAGGACCTTCATATCCTGGTATGTTGTCCAATCATTTCCTAACGAGTCAAGATAATACACAATTTCTCGGATAGGATTGATTGCGAGCAACAACCAATGTCCACTGTAATGATTAAGCAAATGTTAGATGGTAACTTGGAAAAAAATTATAATAAATGAATTTAGAATGAAATTCTAACCCGGTATTAAACGGTATAAAAAACAACTTCTCCGCATCTTTATTGTCCATGAGGATCCGAAGAACGTACTCCGTCACGGTATCCGGTCTACTTAAGATTAAACCTAAGTTGACGGTCGCGGGTGCTAAGAATCCGAATGACACGTCCAAACCATTGGGGCGCATCAATTTGTCATACAAAAACCTAATATAAAAACATCATTAACACCTCTTTTGAAACATAAAGTAAATCGGATTAACATAAAGTAAACATCATTAACATAAGTTGTTCAATTAATAAAACAAAGTAGACCGGATTTACCTAATATATGTATTGACAACGGTGACGCCGATTTCTTCACGACCAAAAACTTGCATGAAGTCTTCATTACCAATCATTTGGTCGTAATCAAAGCCGAAAATCCCTACCTCCATATGTACAGTCCGAACACCTCCGGTCGGTATATCGGTCATCTCTAGAAATGTCCTGAGGCACGACCTATACTTGGTGGTAGGTTTTTTCCTAGCTACGGTCTTCTTAGCACCAGAACTTTTTACCCGTGCGGAGGTGTTGCTAACCTCCTTTTTTTGTTGTGCGGAGGCATTGCTAACCTCATTTTCTTGAAGCTACATGTCATATAAATAGTTAGATCAAATTAAGAATGTAACAACTTCCATGAATATATGTCATATAATTGTATATTACCTCTTTTCTTGAAACCACGGACTCGGTATGCCGCGGAATCGCATTATCTTTTGATTTGGATTTTGTGGGAGTCTATTTAACATAACCAAGGAAAATATGTACGTAAAATGCGCGTAAAAACTTTGAATATACACATTAAAGTTAACATAAGTTTTAAGCATACCTCATATCCTACGCATATGAGGTTTGTCGGCCATGCAACAAACGAACCTACTGCTTCGTGCACCGTTGTTGCATCCGAATCATCGCTAGGATATGGTAATGGTGCATTCGGCTCAACTGCAATATCAACCGATACCTTCAAACATCCAGCAGGGAGCTCTCTAGTGTGGAGTAATACTCCGCTAACGTTATGCACTTTTCCCTTGCCAACCATCTGATAGTATGGTGACGACAAATATAGCTGACAATGGGAAATGCCCTAAAACCAATAATAACAAGAAATCGTTAATGTGTATATATGTCAAATACATAATTTAAGCAAATAGTTCAATTTAAGACAATTATATGTAATTACCTCTGGAATGTTTGGCTTAAAGGTACAGTTGATACTATCTTTGTCCGAAGCATCTCGGTATAATGTTAATGCGGGTGGAGCTCTACGATGTTCGGTGTCTCCATTGAATGCTTTTCTCCACCCACGGTAGTGATGTTTAGAATGTAAGAATCTACGATGACCGAGAAACACATTCTTCTGGCAAAGTTCCAATCGAATCGTATCGGTTCCGTCTTCACAAACAGGACACGCACGTTGACCTTTAATGCTATACCCAGATAGATTCCCGTATGCTGGAAAATCATTAATTGTGCCAAACAACATCGCCCTCAAATTGAAACTTTCTTTCCTATATCCATCATAAACCTCCACACCGTTCTCCCACAAAATCTTTAAATCTTCGATCAGAGGTGTCAAGTATACGTCTATGTCATTCCCTGGTTGTTTAGGCCCAGAGATTAACATAGATAACATCATGTACTTACGCTTCATACATAGCCACGGAGGTAGGTTATAAATCATAAGAATCACAGGCCATGTGGTATGTGAGATACTTTGAAGACCATGTGGGTTCATTCCATCAGTAGATAATGCCAATCGATGGTTTCTTGCTTCTGATCCAAACTCAGGATAATCATTATCAATCTTCGACCACTGTGGTGAATCAGCCGGATGCTGATACTTTCCATCAATAATTCTTTCATCTACATGTCAAGTAAGATGTCTTGCATCGGTTTCACTACGAAACATGCGCCTAAATCTCGGAATTATCGGAAAATACCATAAGACTTTTGCGGGAGATAATCTTTTCTTATATCGAGACAAACCGCATTTAGGGCACTCAGTTAACGTTGCATATTCGTTACGAAACAAAATGCAATCGTTAGGACAAACATGTATCTTATCATAGCTCATGCCAATAGAGCACAACATTTTTTTTGCCTCATAGGTTTGATTAGGAAGAACATTATCATCCGGTAGCATTTCTCTCATAAGGGCCAACAACTCTGTGAAACTTTTATCCGACCATCCATTGCCCGCCTTTAAGTTGTACAACTTTAATACTGCAGAAAGTCTTGAGAATTTAGTGCAACCTTTGTACAACGGTTTCTCTGCATCGCTTACCATCCTCTCAAACATTTCAGGACAATCATGAAGATCTTCTTCCAGTGCTTCTACAATCTCTTCAACTCGATCACAATCGTATGTTTCTGTGTCTTTGTCGTATGAAGCATAGGTCGTATTATTTTTTCCACTCGATTCAACATTCTCGTTAATTTTCTCACCATGAAATATCCAACACTGATAACTTTGATCAATTCCATGCCTCAGCAAATGCGATTTCAATCCATGTGCGTCAACCTTACCAATATAACAACAACGCAAGCAAGGACAATGCATTCGTCTGGGGTTTTCAGCGTGTTGAACAACATACTTAACGAATTCCGCAACCCCACTCTCGTACTCTTTGATCATTCGATCGGCACAGATCCATGTTTTATCCATGGTTTTCCTACTTATTAAAGTAAACAATCAATCCAGACGAAAATACATAACTAAGGTAGTATCTTTGAATATCCTAACAATTTTAAAGTTCAATTCATTTTAAACTTCAATAACATTTACATAACCAATGTTAATATAAACTTCAATAACGTATCCGATACGCCAATATACCAACTTTAATTACCTCATCACTTCCATTTTTTATATTACAAGAATCAAAATTTTTCTATTACAATATACCTATAACTATATTAGAGTTCGTTCAATCATTTTATGGGAGAGATCTTGTTGCTTTAGAATGAAAGTGAGATGAACAACACTTTCACAGTTAAAAAGAAAAAAAACTACCTATTCAATCTTCAAGTAAAATCACTAAGGAAACATGAAGTTTGAACAATATTGAACATCTCAACAAAGTTAAACCAAAAAACATCAAGTTATAATTATTAGTCATCACACAATCTTTTTGATTGCTTTCCAACATTATATCACCAGAACCATAGTATGATAAATCAGAACTGTTAATCTCAAAATACTTATATCACCATTTAATCTCAAAATACTGATATTTCCCTAAATAACAGAGCATGAAAAATCAGAACTGAAACCGAATAAATGAAAAAATGAAGAACATACCGCAATGAACGATTCTTCAAACACTTTCAGAAATGAAAGATTCTTCAAACACTTGCAATGCCTGAAACCGAATGAATGAAAAAAATGAAGAAATGACGAATTGAAACCGAACTGAAATCAGAAATGAAAAAATGAAGAAATGAAGAACATACCGTAGTAGAAACGAACAATTCTTCAAACACTTTCAATGACTGAAACCGAAGGATGACAATGTATTCAAGTTCGCTGTTAGGGTTCGCTGGAGGGGTTTGTTCGCAGGAGGGAAAACAAAAAGAACAGAGAACGAAAATAGAAGTCTGAAATTTAATTTTAATTAGACCTTAGACAGCGCTTTTGTGGAAAGCGCTTTCTAAGATATGCCTTAGACAGCGCTTTCTAAACCCCCCCCCCCTTAGACAGCGCTTTTGGTTTTAATTTTTTTTTTAATTGAAAGACTTTAAACAGCGCTTTCTCAAAAGCGCTGACTAAGGTCTATATTTAAAAGCGCTTTCTAAAAGCGCTGTCTAAGGGGGGGTCTTAGACAGTGCTTTTAGAAAGCACTGTCTAAGACCCCCCCTTAGACAGCGCTTTCATTATTTTTTTAGAATATTTTCCGTGTTTTATTTTAATTTTAACCTTAGACAGCGCTTTCTTTTAAAAGCGTTGTCTAAGATGCGCTGTTAAAAAACATTTTTGGCGTAGTGACACCATCAGTTACTAACTTACTGAATTTGCTATATACATGGGTTACTTGTGAAGAGTGAAAGTCTAATTGTTTCCAAGAATCTTACATTGTGTGGTTCCATAAGTTGTTGACTTTTCTACATGCAATTAGTTATTATTTCGCTATATAGTCGCATGAATAATTAGCATTTTTTTTGCTTACTTAGTAAAACCATGGATAAAAAATGGATGTCATCCAATCAATTGTCGAAAGAGTACGAGAATGGAGTATCATAATTTGTTAATTTATTGTTGAACATGCAAGAGACCCTAGTCGGATCACATGTTCTTGCTTGGCTTGTTGTTTTGGGCGTCAGATTGATGCGGTTCGGTTGGAGTCGCATTTAAAGAGGCATGGAATTAATCGAAGTTATATAAGTTGGACATTACATGGTGAGATAAGTAACAAGAATGGTTAATCGGGGGATAATACTACCTATACTTAAAACGACAATGACACAGATACATATGATTGTGATCGAGTCGAAGAGATTGCAGAAGCACTTAAAAAAGATCTTCATGATTGTCCCAAAATGTTTGAGAGGTTGGTAAGTGATGTAGAGAAACCATTGTATAAAGGTTGCACGAAATTCACAAGATTGTTTGCGGTATTAAAGTTGTACAACTTAAAGACGGGCAATAGATGGTCGGATAAATGTTTCACAGTGTTATTAGCCCTTATGAAAGATATGCTTCTGAAGGATAATGTCATTTCCAATCGAATATATGAGGCCAAAAAAATGTTGTGTTATATTGGCATGAGTCATGATAAGATACATGATTGTTCAAACGATTGCGTTTTGTTTAGAAATGAGTATGCATTGTTAAATGAGTGTCCTAAATGTGGTGTCTCTTGATATTAGAAAAAATTGTCTCCAGCAAAAGCCTTGTGGTTTTTTCCTATAATTCCGAGATTTAGACGCTTGTTTCATAGTGAAATTGATGCAAGACACTTGACTTGGCATGCAGATGAAAAAATTATAGATGGAAAGTTTCGACATCCGGTAGATTCACCACAGTGGATGAAAATTGATAATGATTATCTTGATTTTGGAGAAGAGGCATGAAACATTCGCTTGGTATTATCTACTGATGGAATGAACCCACATGGTCTTCAAATTATCTCACATAACACATAACCTGTGATCATTATGATTTATAACCTACCTTCATGGATATTAGGCATGGCAACGGGGCGGGGTCGGGGACAAGTTTTATCTCCCCCAAACAATCTCCATTCACCACCTCAAATCCAAACGGGGATGGAGAATTAAAACCCAAACCTGTCCCAGACGGGTTCGGGTTGGGTTCGGGTATCCCCACCCCGCCACCATCCATTTAGTAAAATCAATTTTTTTAAATGAAATATTTTTTTTTTTAAAATTCAGTTACATTCAAAATAATAAAATAAAATAATCTCAACAAATTTCATATATACATTTCAAATATTTTAAATAATTAATACAAATCAAAATATCAAAACATTGGCCACATATTTAATATTTCAAATCAACAAAATTAAATAATAATGTACATAATGAAATAAATGAACGCGGGTTCGGGTTCGGGGTGGGTACTAGTACCCCATTGGCCGACCCATTCCCATATTTTTCAATCGGAGAAAACCCAAATCCAGTCAAAACGAGTTTTCCTCATCAATTTCGAGACGAGTTCGGGTGGTTACCCGTGGGTATGAGTTTTATTGCCATGCCTAATGGTTATGCATGAAGCGTAAGTATATGATGTTATATATGTTGATTTCTGGGCCTAAACGACCAGGGAATGACATGGACATATACTTGACACCTTTAATCGAAGATTTAAAGATTTTATGGGAGAACGGTGTGGAGGTTTATGATGGATATAGGAAATAAAGTTGTAGTTTCAGGGTGATGTTGTTTGACACAATTAATTATTTCCCAGCATACGGAAATCTATCAGGGTATAGCATTAAAGGTCAATATGCGTGTCCTATTTGTGAAGAAAACACAGATTGGACGGGATTGGAGTTTGGCCAGAAGAATGTCTGACTCGGTCATCGTAAATTCTTAAACTCTAATCATCACTGTCGTGGGTAGAGAAAAGCATTCAATGGAGATACAGAAGAAGGTAGAGCTCTACCTACATTGACAGGTGATCAAATTTTTGAAAGGTGAAAGATGTGAGTACTCAGTTTGACAAGCCTTTTGCACATACGCTTGTCAAAAGTGGGTGGAAGAAAATGTAATTTTTTTTAATTTCCATATTGGAAGTCGTTGTATGTAAGATATTTTCTTGATGTTATGCATATTAAAAAGAATGTATTTGAAAGTGTTATTGGTACTTTACTCTATATACAAAGAAAAATGGGGCAACATTGTTATATGATGAAACAATACCTTCTTTTTCAATGGTTATTTGAAACATTTCTCAAAGAAATGGCCCATGAAAAGCCTAAAACCATTCTAATCGATCAAGATGTTGCAATGGCTAAGGTTATTTCCTTGGTTATGCCAGAAACATTTCATGGATTGTGCATTTGGCATATAGGGCATAACGCTTTAAGGAACGTGAATCATCTATATCAAAAGAGTTCACAATTCGGTTTGGATTTTGAAGCATGCATAGATTTACTTGAAGGGGGAGGTGAATTTTTGAATGCATGAAATTCTTTACTTGTTGATCATAATGTTTTGGAAGATTCGTGGTTGCATACGATTTTTCAATTTAAGGAAAAATGGGCATGAACCTACGTTCGATAAACATTCACTACAGGTATAAGATCTACTCAATTAAATGAAAGCTTTAATGTTGATTTGAAGAACCATTTGAAGTCAAATTTAAATTTGGTACAATTTTTTACTCATTTTAAAAGGGATGTCAATGGTAAACAAAACAATGAGTCGGAAGTTGAATATGAGTCAATACATAAGTATCCTAAATTAAAAATGAAGAAGGCTCATATGCTCACATAAGCCGAAAGTGTTTACACTCCAAGAAGTTTTAATGAATTCCAAGAGGAGTATAAAGAATATCAAGACACTTGCATAAAGGATTTGAAATGAGGTGTGTATGTTGTCACAAATTATGACAATACAAAAGAGAGGATATTAATAGAAGATTCTATGGAATAAAAATTTTCTTGTGTTTGTCGTAAATTTGAGACACATGGCATCTTATGTAGTCACACTTTGAAAGTTTTAGATGTCATGAATATAAAATTAATTTCGAAACAGTGTATACTTAAGAGATGGACAAGAGGTGCAAGGTTGGGAAGTAATCAAGATTGGGATGGAAGACATGTTGAATTATACATGAAAGCACATTTCATGAAGCGATACAATGACTTATGTCCTTGAATGATCAAATTGACCAACAAAGATTCAGAATCTCATGAAATTTACACGTTTTTGTCCAAAGTGTATGAAGAGTCGAGAAAAATAGTTGATGATATGTTAGCAAATAAATATATGAATGAAGATTCAGGTGGAATGATTCATCTATCCATATCAATTGCAAATGATAAGGTTGACAAAGTGGACACCGTTGGTATGGAAAAAGGCATAAAGAAGTGAGATAGTTCACATAATAATAAAAAATTAGGTAAGTCATGGGTTGAGAAATTAGTACAGTCGTTACCAGTAAGTATTTGTTATTAGTTTATTAATTTTTTTAATTTTATCATCTATTAGTTTTATTATTATTATTATTATTATTATGCAACAACAAACTTCAATCCAATCAAATTGATAATGGAATTCAACATCAAGTTATCTTTCAAGCAACATAATGCAGCCAAATTGAGAATGGAACTCAACATCAAGCTATTATCCAAACAACACAATCAAGTCAAATTGACACATTGAGATTTCACAACTTCTTTTAGGCATAATGTCTAAATATTTTTATGTATTTGTTAGACTTATGCAGTGATTTTTTATGTGTGTTTTGGCATATTTGTTTTTATGTTGGCTAAAATATAAGTAATATCTTCCTTTCCTTCGTTAAATTCTAACTCTATTGTTTAAAAATATATTTGTTCCAAATGAAATATATGATTAAGAAGCAAAGAAAAATCTTCATTGTTAAGGTAATGATGTGATTTCTATCGAATTAGAGTAATGACAATGCTGTGATTTTTGTCAAATTCCAAAGGCGAAGTTGTATTACCGGCAACGTCGATTTTTGTCAAATTCCAGCACAAAGTTGTTATTGTAACGCTGATTACAGGAACAAATTTCCAAAGGTGAAGTTGTATTGCCGACAATATAATTCAGTTTCCATTATTTATTACTATTATTATATTGTAATTAACTTGATAAATTAGTAATATTATAATAATAGTAATAAATAATGAAAACTGAATTATATTCATAAGATATATTTTATATTAAATAATAAATTAGTAAAATTATATTATAAAGAATATATTAAATATATATACAATTTTAGGATGTTACATTCTTACCTCCTTAAAATAGTTTCATCTTCGAAACTAGAAAATTGCCATAAATAACAAAAACATCTTAAAATATATAGTGAAACTATTAAAATATTTTATTTAAATCCATTATATAAGATAATCTAATTAAAAATAAAATACTTTGGTAAAATAAATTATAACGTAGAAAAGTTTATTTTCACAAAATCAATGTAAAATAAAACCACTATATAAAAGAAGGAGAAATATATTTTAGAACACTCAAACATTAAATCATGAAGAATTTTCAAAATAAAAATATTTTTGTAGTTATAAATTGATCGCATTATATCTTAACTTATTTTTTTTCGAATAAATTAAAAATATGGTGATTTATCGCTTATGAATTTGAATTATCATCGAGTTTGGTTAATTTCAAAATTATTTTGTTGGAACAAGTATTTTTAATTATAAAAAAATTGTCATGTCTTGAATGAAAATACGAAGCATTACAAAATCTATTATAAATAGAGCATACTTGATCTCCTGTTTTCAGTGATCTGCAATTTGCAACACTAAAGTTATATAAAATATATAAAAAAATCACACTATATATAACTAATGGCATATTAGTGTATAAAATTATATTTGTCTTGTACAATCCTTCCTTCAAGTTAACAAATTGTGATGTCTAACCAATTTCAGTCTATTCATACTAAAATTAAATTTCAAGATAGACGGGTTTGATATTTCACAATTGTATATGCTAGCCCTAAGGAGAAAGAAAGGAAAAATATGTGGGAGTCTCCTGAGGATATCGTGCATTCAATGAATAAGGGATGGATTTTAGGAGGAAACTTCAATGATATTTTGACTGCTTATTAAAAACGAGGTGGTGCTCGCTTCAATTTGTAAATGCAACAATTTCCAAGATCGTATGAATAAGTGTAGACTTATGGGCATGGACTATAGTGGCCATAAGTTCACCTAGAGAGGTCATATTCCAAGGGAGCTTAAAATCTATGAGATAATGGATTGTGTTATATGTAATGATGCTTGGAATAAGTTTGTAGATATGACTTCTTAGTTTTCTCCTATATATAAGAGTTGTAGGAGTTTGTTAAAGGAATTTGAAAATTGCGGAATATACTTGTTTAACAATTGTAGTTTCCTGAACATACATCTCTTGTAAGTTTTATTGTGTACTTATTGTCTATATGAATTATATTTATGCATTTAATTATTACAACTCTGAGATATTAAATGATATTACCTTAAATATTTGTGTATTTATTAACTCTTTTATTGAATCCACTATTACAATTTATATGGCTCAACCGGTAAGAATACCTTATGGTATAAGAGCCTGAAAAGGTTCTGAGGCTGGTGGGGAAGGGTTTGATAAAATTATTTTTAAAGATTTATATTTTTCTTAAACTATTTTTAAAGATTTAATTTTTATTTTTTTAAGACAAATTTAGTATTTAAAAAGTTACATATTTTTCTTATTAACTTACACCTTTAACCCTGACCTTTGAGTCTTGTTGGTGTGGTTGTTAATAATGTGTGATTCTAGTCATTAGTCTCGTGTGTTGTGGCCGTAAAACTATTGGTTTATCTCGCTATATATATATATATATATATATATATATATATATATATATATATATATATATATATATATATATATATATATATATATATATATGTGTGGGGGGGGGGTGTCATTAATGGAATAACATATAAAATTTCTAAAGTCAATTATGATTTTAAATCTTTAAACTCGACACCCAGAAACAAGACTTGTATTATAGAAGAAAATTAAGTAAATCAAATATTATTACCCCAAAAATATTAACTACTTCAGATATAATTAATAAGCTTCCAGAAGAATGGATAATAATGGATGTTTGTTGTATCAGTATGGCAGGAATGAATGATGTTGCTTTTGCTGCCGTTATGCAAGTCATGGCACAAGCTGTAGATAACATCAGTCCAGATGTTGGGAATGTTGAGTTTGAGGACTTGGATCAGTTCAGAAGTAACAAGCTGCTTACGTATGAAGGGGGTATTCTTGATCCAGAGGCTGCACAGAAATGGCTGAAGATTGTTGAGAAAATCTTCAGGACCATGGGGTGCAATGATGATCAGAAGGTGAGGTTTGGTACTCACATATTGGAAGTCGAAGCTAAAGTCTGGTGGGACAACAGTCGCTAAAGGTTGGAAGTCGCGAGTACTATTATTAATTGGACTGTGTTTAGAGTTGAGTTTCTAGAGAAGTATTTTTCAGAGGACATTTGCAGTGCTAGAGAGGTAGAGTTCTTGGAACTGAAGTAGGGTAATATAACTGTGTCTGAGTATGATGCTCGCTTTGAAGAGTTAGTGCAGTATTGTGCAAACTATAATACTGAGGATATTATGACTTCAAAGTGTCTGAAATTTGAGAATGAGTTGCGTCCTGAGATTAAACAGGGCATTGCTTGTCAAAAGATCAAAAATTATCCAGAACTGGAAAGCAGAAGCAAAATTTATGATAATGACAACAGAGCTCGGATTGCTCACTACAAAGTAGTTGTGAGTGACCGCAAAGGTAAGCAGAGATTTGAGGGTACTCCTTATAGTGCTCCAACTGACAAAGGAAAACAGAAAGTTGTTGCCCACTCCTTTGATTGCTATTATTGATACGGATGCAACCCACTCGTTTATTTTTGTTGATTGCGTGAATAGGTTAGGAATTGTATCGTCTACTCTAGATCATAGAATGACTATTGAAACTTCGTCTATTGGTTATGTTGTTACATCGTTAGTGTGCTTGAAGTATCTGTTGACTATTTTTTTTATAGAGATTTCAGAGTGGATTTGATTTGTTTACCACTTGGTAATATGGATGTTATTTTGGGGATGAACTTGTTGGAATTCAACCGGGTGTATATTAATTGTTATAGGAAGGAGTTGTTGTTTCTTACTCTTGAAGAGGAAGCGTTGGCTAATTCGTTATCTACTAAAGAGTTGAGAACCTTGTTGGAAGATGAGGCTAAGATGTTTGTAGTGTTCACATCTTTATCTGTTGAAAGCAAAGTATCAGTTAGTGAGTTGCCAGTTGTGAATGAATTTCCTGAAGTATTTCCTGATGATATTACAGAATTACCTTCGACGAGAGAAGTTGAATTTACTATTGACCTCCTGGTACAAGACCTATTTCCATGGCACCGTACATGATGTCTGCATTAGAGTTGGCTGAATTGAAAACTCAGAGTGGAGAGTTACTTGATAAGAAGTTTATTAGACCAAATGTGTCACCGTGGGGAGCTCCAGTGTTGTTGGTAAATAAGAAAGATGGTAGTATGCATTTGTGCATTGATTATCGTCAATTGAATAAAGTGACCATTAAGAATAAGTATCCGCTTCCGAGGATTGATGACTTGATGGATCAATTAGTTAGTGCTCATATTTTAGCAAGATTGATTTGAGCTCAAGTTACCATCAGATTCGAGTGAAAGAAGGTGATATTCAGAAGATTGCATTTAGAACTTGTTATGGACATTATGAATATGTTGTGATGCCTTTCGGAGTATCTAATGCACCGGGTGTATTCATGGAGTATATGAACCGTATCTTCCATTCTTATCTGGATCAGTTTATTGTGGTGTTTATAGATGATATTCTTATTTATTCTAAGGCTGAAGATGATCATAAAGAGAATTTGAGGATTGCATTGCAGGTGTTGAAGGATAACAAGTTATTTTCTAAGTTATCAAAGTGTGATTTCTGGCTTAAGAATGTAAGTTTCTTGGGTCATGTTATTTCTGGTGATGGTATAACAGTAGATCCTTCTAAATTAAGTGTTGTGTTGCAATGGTAACCTCCAAAGACAATTACGGAGATTAGAAGTTTTCTGGGTTTGGCAGGTTATTATAGAAGATTCATCTAAGGGTTTTCTAATTTGGCATTACCGTTGACTCAATTGACTAGAAAGAGTCAAGTGTTTATTTGGGATACAACTTGTGAGGAAAGTTTTGAAGAATTGAAAAAGAAGTTAACTACGACACCAGTGTTGGTTTTGCCAAGTCATGGCGAACCTTTTGTTGTGTATTGTGATGCGTCTAAGATGGGATTAGGTGGAGTTTTGATGCAAGATGGTAAGGTAGTGGCTTATGCTTCAAGACAGTTGAGGGTGCATAAGAGGAATTATCCTACTCATGATCTTGAGTTAGCTGTAGTGGTTTTTGTTTTGAAGATTTGGAGGCACTATTTGTATGGATCAAGATTTGAGGTATTTAGTGATCATAAGAGTTTGAAGTATTTGTTTGACCAGAAAGAACTGAATATGAGACAGAGAAGATGGTTATAATTTATGAAGGATTGTGATTTTAATTTGAGCTATCATCCGGGTAAATCTAATGTAGTAACAGATGCTTTAAGTCGGAAGACAATTCATATGCCAACCTTGATGGTGAAACAAATGGAGTTAATTAAACAGTTTAGAGATTTGAGCATGGTTTGTGAGACGACACCTGAGAGTGTTAGGCTTGAAATGCTAAAGGTGAATAATGAATTTTTGGATGTGATTAAAGAGAATCAGAGGCTTGATGTGAAGTTGGTAAATTTGATGCCTACAGGAGGAAGTGATCCTAATAGTGATCTCCAAGTAGATAATTCTGATGTGTTGAGCTTCCGAGGCAGAATTTGTGTACCAGACAATGCGGAGTTGAAAAAGGAAATTTTAGAAGAGAGTCATCGAAGTAGATTGAGTATTCATCTGAGAGCTATAATGATGTATCAGAAGGAAGAAACTCAAAGGTAAAGAGATTCCTCTGGTGAGAGTAGCTTGGGGAGGAGCTGCTGGTGGAAGTGTAACGTGGGAGCTGGAAAGCAGGATACGGGAGTCGTATCCGGAATTTTTCTCATCAGGTACATTTTCGAGGACAAAAATATTTTAAGTGGGGGAGATTTGTAACACCTTATTTTTAATAATTATTCGTCGGATATTTTTGGTGCATTGTTGGCCTTTTTTAAGGTGCGTGTCTTGATGTTTTGTTGTAGTGTCCTAGTGGGACAGGTAGAATTATGGTGCGATTAATAGTTTGGTAGGGTGTAGTAATAATAATAAGCCCAATAATTTATTATTATTATTATTATTATGTTAATAATATTAGTAATATTAGGATTATTATTATTTTGTTTTAATTAAAATAAGGCTGATTTATTAAAAATATTATAGTGAGAATAATAGGTAAAATTAGATTAATCAACAAATTAAGAAAAGATTAGTCATAACAAGTTTTGAGAACCAAAGGAGAACTAGGAAGAGGAAGAACAACTAGGGTAATCTCCATAGACAAATTTCGCAGGAATTTTCATCAAGATTTGTGGTAAGGGGGAGAAAGGGATTCTTATTAGGTGATATAATATGACGGGGTAGTGAGGGGTCCTTTCCCTCGTAGGATTTGTGGTGTGTATGATGTTATATGATGAATTTGTTGATTGTATGATTGTTGTTGTAAATTCGATCTGATCTTACTGATTTCTGTTGTGGAATATTGTTGTTGTTGTTCTGTATGTTGCATTACTTGTGCAGATTTTTGTTGTTGCAGAATGCTATTTATGAATTTAGATCTAGAATTGATAGAACTGAATTAGTAACAATAGATGAAAAAAAAGATATTTGGGAAAGTAAAATCCATGTAGAAACCCCCTTAGGACTGTATGAAGTGTGAAAACAAGAATCGTAGGAAATAGATGCAGAATAAATGAGAAAACATGAAAATGGTGAGGTCTCTGTCATTATGCGTAACATATGCCCATTACGTGTATGGATGAGCGTGGAAACCAGATATTACGCGTATTAAGGTGTCATTATGTGTATGGAAGTTGAATTGGTATGACCATCTGCCCATTCTAGTAGGATATGCGTAGTAAAGCAAGGCAATACGCGTATGAGAAGGCTATACGCACATTGGCCTGAGAAGAGTGAGTGATACGTGTATTGGGGATGTATGGTGGGCGTAGGAGCTGATCCATACATGTATGGCCTTGGGCAATACACGTATGACCAGGCCTGTAGGGCAAATTTTGGCATTTTGCAGTTTCTGTCCCGATTTTGCATCCGATGTCGATTCTCTTGATCTGAGGCATTAATGTAGACCTTGTGACATAATTAATCAAGGATTTGTGACGATATTTTGATTAATAATGAAACTTAGGTAATTTAGCGGAATGATTAATTACTTAAGTCGTGTGAGGAATATTTTGGTGACTATGTGGAATTATTGTTACATATGTGATCAGATGGATCGTATAGATGTATAATATGATGTTTATACATGTTGTATGCATATTCATGGTCTTGCATACATTGAGGTATTATTGTTGGGATGATTCGTTGTCGGATGGGCGTATGCGATTCATCTGTACTCTTTTGTGGAGAATGGAGGGGATAATCATTGTCGGATGAACGTATGTGATTTATCCGAGTTCAATTGAATGAACTAACTTGAGCTGGTGCCACATGCATTGTGTCGTTGTTGAGTCACATTACATAATTGTTTTTGTTTCGTTGTTGCATAATTATTGGTGTGATGTTGTTGTATATGTTGATTTGTGTGAGAAACTACCTTTGATATGTCTTATGCACCGTTAATATTTGAATGTGTTTCTCACCCTTTTTTTTGTTGTTGTTGTATCTGTGCTTCCTTGGAAGTACAGATAATCCAGGTACTTGAGAGTGCGTGAAATTTGTGTTGCTTGTTCGAGTCATAAGACTGCTCTGATACGTAACACAGGAATGATGATTTTTGTTGCTTTGTTTATTTTAGTTTTTATTACATATCTCATTATGTTGTTGGAAACTTTATAAACCAAGAATATTGGGGAATTATTTTTGATGTTGACTTTTTATTACAAGTTGAGATAAATTGCATTTTTTCGTAGTTTTTCTTAATAAATGAGTTTTGTTGGTTAATAGTGAAGATGTGGCATTCCACTTGTGTGTTAAATTCTGATTTTACTTGTTATTTTATTATTTTATAAAATGGAAAAAATGAGATGTTACCCGGGACATTTCGGGGTGAGTAATTGATTTTCAAAACAATTATTGTAACTTTTAATTTCAATAAATAATAATTTAAATTATTTTCTATTTTTTTTATTTAATTCTATTTATTAAAAAAAATACAACATTTGAAATGACGGATAAACTCCATGCATACATATATGCACCAAGCCATTTCAAATTTCAAATGATGCCTATACATTATTTCAAATTTCAAATGATGCCTATACATTATTTCAAATTCATGAACCATTTGAAAAGACACCTATATTTTATTTTATTTTTAAAATATGATTATTTCGATAATTATTTTAAAAATATTTTATTTGAAAATGTTGGTTATTTAAAAAAGAAAATGGGTTTGTTAAGACTTGAGAGGTTGGGTGAAGGAGAGAAATGGAAATTGAATAAATTGTCGGGAATCCAGTGTGTACTTCCACACCCAGCTTATCTTCTTCCATCATCCAGCTCACTATTGGTTATCTAGATTTTCTGATCAGCATCTCGTAACTCGTTCATCTTCACCACCTTCTTTCACAATTCCAAATACCTTAATCTCCCAATCATCATGGCTTCTTCAACCATTCCAAACACACCTTTAACCTTGAATTCCCACTCCTTTGTTGATCTCAAATCACCCTCCACATTATCCAGCTATGTGAGCTTCTCTTCATCAAAGCGCCGACAACCTCCAAGTCTTTTCACGGTCAGAGCAAGTGACTCCGACTTCGAAGCCGCTGTTGTTGCCGGTAAAGTACCCGAAGCACCTCCAGTACCGCCTACACCGGCGGCACCAGCTGGAACCCCAGTGGTTCCTTCACTTGTGAGTATTATTAACATTATGTCGTGCATTGCTTAGCAAAATGATTCAATTCATTGTGATTTTTTGCGTTTTGTCAGCCAATTCAAAGGCGTCCACGGCGGAATAGAAGATCGCCTGCACTTAGATCGGCGTTTCAGGAAACTAGTTTATCTCCTGCAAATTTTGTGTATCCACTGTTTATACATGAAGGTTAGTTTTTTAGTTCTCGTGTTTTTCTTTCAGTATAGCTTTTAGGGTTGTTATCTATATATAAATATGCTTACATTGTTGGCTTGTAGGTGTGGGTTAGATTGTGTTGTATTGTGTTTGTGATTATTTGGTTTTAGATTTTGAGAAGATTTGAACCCTTTTTGCAGGTGAAGAAGACACCCCTATTGGGGCTATGCCTGGATGTTACAGGCTTGGTTGGAGACACGGACTTTTGGAAGAGGTTTTCAATCAGTCTCTCTTTTCCCTTTTGTTTAAATGAACTCTCCTGCTATTTGACTTCTCAAGTGTCGTTTTCATGTTTTAAATCTTACATTTTAGCTAAGATCATTGTTACTATGAAGTGGGATCTTGAGAATGTAGCGAGATCAATCACAAACAAGCAAATATGACTAAACCAATGTTCACTTCTTTTTTGTTGCTTTCATGCTACTTCTGTGATAAACAAGATAAAATATTCTTATCTACTTTATTGGTTAGCTTCATTGTTTGAGGTATTATTTAAGCTATGTTTTAGAAGTTTGATCTTTTCCAATTTGGTTTAGGAGTTTGGACAGATTTGTTTATTCATCTGAGTATTTGACATTTTTGAATCATGCCATGATGGGGAAAATTGGTAGATTTTGTTGGGTATTTTACTTCATAAGCCGAATTTTCTCATTACGCTGTTTGCTTGTTTCTAGAGAATTTTTTCTATAATTTGTATGTTGTAATTTATAACTGATGAGTACACTAACTCACTCAGACATAAAGTCTTTTCTTTTTCATCTTCAAAACTGCATGAGTGATGGTGACTTCATTCTTGTTATTCCTAATTGAGTTTTAGTTTAATTTTATTGAGTATTTTTGTAATTTAGGTTGCAAAAGCACGGGATGTCGGTGTTAACAGTGTTGTGCTCTTTCCCAAAATTCCAGATGCTTTGAAGGTTCTATTCTCACTCCTACGTACCATAAGTTTTTAGTAGAATAAATGCAATCTAGTATAACAAGTTTCCCCCTTTAGACCCCCACAGGAGATGAAGCATATAATGAGGATGGTTTAGTGCCTCGGACTATACGGTTGCTCAAGGATAAGTACCCTGATCTTGTAAGTGAACATAGCTTTTATGACTCGAGAATGTTATATTTTTCTAGCGAGTGTTAGAAGAAAAATTAATCTAATATACTTTTGCATTCAATTTCTCTTCAGATTATTTACACAGATGTTGCATTAGATCCTTATTCGTCAGATGGACACGATGGCATAGTCAGAGAAGATGGTCTGTTAACAAATTTGTCTTTGAAGTGGCCTTTCCTGATTGTTGTCAATAAAGTACTCGTTATAATGTATATTCTTACTATCTTGTAGGAGTTATTATGAATGATGAGACTGTTCATCAGCTTTGTAAACAAGCTGTAGCCCAGGTAATATAACTACATGTTTCATGTTTACATCTTCAACTAGGAAGTTATCCATTGTTTTGTTCAGGGTTTCCTGAACTAATTACTCACCTAAAGTATAGACTTCAAAGGCACGTTTATCAACTTCTAAAAAACTTTAGGGAGGTTAATGATGTAGCATTATTAAATAGTGAAATTATCATATGCTTCTATGTTCCAAACTTCTAAGTTTTTCGTTCTATATCCACGCTAAGACACTAACGCAATTTATATTCTCTTTATATTTTTTAAAAGGCACGGGCTGGAGCAGATGTTGTCAGCCCCAGCGATATGATGGATGGCCGGGTAGGAGCGATGCGAGTAGCTCTCGATGCCGAAGGCTTTCAGCATGTTTCTATCATGTCATATACTGCGAAGTAATTTTATGGCCACTTCTTTTTCCTTTTCTTACTTTCTGTTTATGCCAGCATGCATTGGAAATTATTGAAGATTATATCTGTTATCTGAGCTTTAGAAATAACTTAAGTAATAAGAGGGAAAGAGAATCGCTAACAATGGGGATTCTTTTTTTCATTTATCTGGTATCAACTTACAAGATTGGGTTATAAAGAATATAGACTTACAATTGATGGCTATCTATTATAAGTTGTAGCATTGGGTATCAGTGAAGATATCCAAAATGTGTGGCATATTGATATTTATAATTTTATATGCCAAGCAGTTCCATTATGCACAAGCTGGTTTCTTATGCAAGTTATAAACAAATTTATCTTCCTTTCGCCAATAGTCATAGCATTCAAATTCCTTTAGTTGTGTATCTTGTTGCTACCATGAGCATTTCACTATTTTTGCTAACTGCTATTCATTTGTTACTAAGTTTACTATTAGTTTGGTGGACGTTGCTATTAGTTAATGCATCTTTTCTTGGCAAGTTGGCAATTATATAGTTCAATCCTAAATTATGCCATTTATCTGCTACCAACAGGTATGCTAGCTCATTTTATGGCCCATTTAGAGAAGCATTGGACTCAAACCCGCGGTTTGGAGACAAGAAGACGTATGTGTTATATTGAAATCGAACTTCATATCAAATATCTAATCTATTTTACATAATTGATTCTTACTGTCATAAATTTGGTCTGGCTGGACAAAAGTTATCAGATGAATCCAGCAAATTATAGAGAGGCTTTGACTGAGATGAGGGAAGATGAGTCTGAAGGAGCAGATATTCTCTTGGTTGGTTTAGTTTTATTTATTTTTTCTTTATGAGTATGATCATAGTTAGGAATGGAATTCATTTTATGCTCATTTTGTGTACTGACTTCAGAAAATTTTGATGTGCAGGTGAAACCCGGTCTTCCATATTTGGACATCATACGGCTACTTAGAGATAATTCTCCTCTGCCAATCGCAGCATACCAGGTTCTACTCTGGCCTATTCTTGATCTAGGCAAAAAAATTCTGTTGAAAAGTTGATCAATATTTTATTATTTATGACAAATGAATACTGCATTAACCAGTATACTCATAATATTGATCAACTTTTCAACAGAATTTTTTTGCCTAAACAAATGAACCAGACCTTAAGTACAAAGCTGCTCAAGTTGAAGAAGAAACTTATTTGATATGTTAATTTAATACTCCCTTTGATCACTATTATCAGTAACAAAAAATCTTCAAATTTTGGTCACTATATTATAATAAAAAAAAAGTGTTACAGATTTTGGTCACTATTATAAGAAGAAAAAAAAGTGCTTCAAATTTTGGTCACTCTATTGTAAACAAAATAAATGCTTCTTATTTTGGTCACTATTTTAAGCAAAAAAAAAAAGTGCTTCAATTTTTGGTCATTATTATAAGCAAAAGCAACTACTCTTGACTTATTTACTGCTATTATTACTACTATACCCCTCATGTGATTAAAAAACTTGTAATGCAAGTAGTTGATTGAGTTCTTCTTTTAAATATAAAAAAAGGACAATTGAGTATATATCTTGTTTTACATGAAATGTATGAAATTAATTACACTTAACTACATTTCTTAAATATTGTGATGATAGTTATTTTTGCTTATAATAGTGACTAGAGGGAGTAGGTTACTTGAAACACTTTTATCGTAATATAATTTAGCGGTCTTCATGCTCTAGAAAGACTAGTTAACATTTTTATTTCTTCTTTGCTTACCAATCTGCAAGGGTTGGAGCTTCTTTTAGACAGGAAATACATGATAACGGGATAAAATACAAAAGCAGTTGGTAGAGAATAGGAACAAGTATACAAACTTATAAAAGTTGTTCATCATAGATATTATGGATGCCATGATGATTGATACCCTAAGTTTGAAGCTGCCAATTAGAGAAAACCTTGGAATACTTTTATGTGAACGGGAGGATATATTTGAGTAGCTTAAAACATGTTCTTTTTGCTTTATTAATTTAACCCCTTCTTAATTCATGAAACAGGTTTCTGGTGAATACTCTATGATAAAAGCTGGTGGTGCTCTCAAAATGATTGACGAAGAAAAGGTTATGATGGAGTCATTAATGTGCCTCCGACGGGCTGGTGCTGACATCATCCTTACTTATTTTGCTCTACAAGCTGCCAGAACTTTGTGTGGAGAGAAGAGGTGAGGTTCCATAAATATATAGGGCAATTTTCATAGAAGGCCAAAGAGCTCAAAGCATTTGCTAGCATCTGTAGAGTTCATATAAAATGCTGAGATTTTTTTTTACGAATGTGTTGTAGCTTTTGTAAACCCATAATCTTATTCACATGTAATTTACTCAACTAATAAATAGTACTGTATAAATGACAGAATGTACTCAACTGCAGAATAATTATAGCTGTAATGTATTCAGTTCTGAAATGAAGTCAATTTCTGGCAGTGGATGTTTATGTTCCATTAGCCTTCTGTCTGTCATATAAAATATGGTTTATGGTTTATGAGTTGGACGCAGTTATTATTGAATAAGATGTGTTTGAAAATGGATTCAGTGACTTTCATCTCTCATGACTTTGATACCTTTAAGACTGTTATAATTCTGAATATGAATGATGTGCTTACAAGACTATTATCATTAAGAAAAAGTCAATCAATTACATCATTATTTAATAGTTTATGCAGATGTACATCTGCATCCATAAATGGTGAACATATTTTATACATATATTGTGCCCCCACCTCCTCCCTCCCCCTTCTTCTGTTTCCTATTTTGAGCCTACCATCTACACAAGGAATGATAACCTGGTTTTGTACCGTTCCTTAACCTCAAGCAACACATAAACAGAGAACATGAGGAAGACGGATAAACCAGTGTACGTATTTGTACAAAGTGGAATGGACATGGTTTTCAACATCATCCCTGTTCAATGAGGTACCTCTCTGCAATGGTGGCATGAACAGCAGCTCCTATCGGTAGTGCGTCTTCATCAATCATGAAATGCGGAGAGTGTCCTGTGTGAGTAGACCCTAGTGTTTCATTCCTTATCCCTATGTAGAAGAAAGCTGAAGGAACGACTTGGGAGTAAAAAGAGAAATCTTCGGCACCCATCATAGGTGGGACTACCCTGAAATTCTTTCGACCCAGCAAATCGATCGACACTTTTTTAACGTGTTCATACATTTGGTCATCATTAATCATGGGAGGGTAAATATTGTACTCCTTTTCAAAGAAATCAACTTCTGCAAAGCATCTGTAGACACTAGCCTGTTCTACAATCACCTGTTTGAGAGTTGAGACGACAATAGGATTCAAGTTCAGCTCATTCAGTCATTTGCACTTGTATTAGTAGTTGTATAATAGAAATGATGACACATTTATAAGCCAAGTTGCAAACCTGCTGTATTCTTTGTAGCAGCTGGTAAAAACTGGTGTTAGAAAATGCTCTGAAGGTCCCACCAATGACAACCTCGTCCGGTATCGTGTCATGACTATTACCTCCATTAAATGAAGTTACAGACACAACCTGAATTGTAAAGGGAGCCAAATTGTTAGTTTAGGAGTTATGCAAGCAAAGACCGAAAGAGAACAAAACAGTGAGGCAATACCTGTGAGTCCATTGGATTTGATTCACGAGAGACAATGCCCTGTATGCTGATAACTGCAGCTGAAGCGGCCAAAAGCGGATCAGCTGAGTAGCGAGGGTTCGCAGCAAAGGTTCTTTTCGCACTAATCACTGCTCTAAAAAATCCACAGCCAGCCAACAGGGGTCCAGGCCTCGACCCAATTATAGCAGTCGGGTGTTCGTGGGATACATGAACTGCAAATATAGCCTCCACGTCCTCCAAAGCACCGTCTTGTATCATTCGCTTTGCACCATTACCAGCTTCTTCTGCTGGCTGGAATAACAGAATTACAGTACCCTGTGATGAGAAAACAAAAATACATGTGTCTTAGGACACTTATTAAGACGTTAAAATGGAATTACAAGAGAAGTTTTCTATTGAAAAAATGATTTTCAAACTTGTAAGACATAGAATACTACACTTCCAAGACAATACTTATTTTAATATTTGATTCTTAATAAGTGGTTTTATAGCATTGTTTGAGGAGTCTTATGACATGTGTTTTTATGAAAAATTATTTAAAAATTTATTGCACGAAAAATCATTATATTTTTAGATTATTGATATTTTATTTAGTTATTTAGGGAATATTTTTTTAACACACTCTAGTACCTTAAAATTGCTTAAAATTTACCAGTACTCTCAATCAATCAAACACTATAATCTAATAATACATCATTTTATTATTTTATTTTAAAACTAATAAATTTATTTTTACGATTAAAGGTATCGATATCCTTTCCAACGAAACAATTAAAATAATTAAACGAGAGAGATTTTTATTTTTATATTTTCAATTTTTCTCCCGCATGCATTCCAAGCCAAACAAACCAGATATTTATTCATCACATCACATAAAAAACATAACTGTACAAAGGCTCTGCAATAAAGTAACAGTAACATTTCTTTTCAAATAAAAGTGAAAAACAGTATCCGAACAGATAGCTACGATAATACGTAATGGAGACAAGACAGGTAGATGTTGATTGACTAAATTTTACTCCAATGGCAATGATCCCCTCTTGAACTGCCATTTTGTGTAAAAATTATTCTTATGATTTTAAAATTTGAATGTAACATGCACCACAAAAAAGTTTCAACGGTGGACCATTTAAAAATAAAAATCACTTTTTCTGCCGATACCATAATGTTTCTACACCTGACAAAGAAAAACATAATGTTTCTACACCCGATTTCATTTCCCGTTCATTCAACACCTTTCAAGTAATATCAAAATAAAAATGCAAAATCTCATCCGATGATATTCACATTAAAATTCTATCTAATAATATTCAAAACCGGCTCCATTTCATTCGAAAGAAACAAATTTCAAGATATCGAATAAAAAGAAAAGAAAGTTGATTACAGTCGTACTGAATAGATGGCAACGTTCATGTTTGATAGTATAAATCGACTAAATTCATTAGAGAAGAAATACCGAATAAAAATGAGATGATAAAAAATTGACATTTCAAGGTTTCGTGCAATAGTTGCGTGGAGGTACGTGTGACGAAGATAAAGATAAAAGGGAAAGTAAAAATTCAAATTTCAAATCCAAAACTTTAAATATATATATATAGCTAAAAATTAACATAGGAGTAACATGCATGTCCAATTAAAAAGATTCTGTTGCTGCACGTGCACCACATTTTTGGGTGCATGCATATTAGTGCATGCTGAATATTAAATACTATATTATTAGTGATATTTATTCTAATTTTGTCAAGCTTGTTCGTAAATCTAAACATACACTTAACAAAATGTTTGAGATTTAATTCTATAGAGTTCTTCAATGTGAGAGTAATTAATTACTAGCCGGTAATATCAAACCTCCATCTATTTCTTTTACTTCTAGAGGTTTGGTATCTCTTCAAATGGTTTGAGTTTAGAATACACAAAAATGAAAATGATTTTTTTAAAATATTTATTAAATAATCAATATATTTTGAATTATATAATATTTCATATACATTAATTATTCAATAAATTTATAAAATCAATTTTTCAATCAAAAGAATTATAAATTGATGTAAGTTTTGACACTCAACTCAGACAATTGCATATGAGATAATGAGGGGCTCAAAAAGTACAAGTATTTGGTAATGAAATGACATTGCACCAATATTGATGATTTCACTTTTAGAGGAGGGGAAAAGGACAACAAAATGAAGACCAAATTTATGAAAAATGGTACTAGTATCATGTAGAAATTCCCAAAATGGAAAGAAAAAATAATATAATACAAACTCAATGACCCTCCCAATAATGAAAGGGTGTTAGTATTTAAGATAAGAAAAATACTATCGAATATTCAGAGATACTCTTTAAAATTTTAAAATAATATATTTTTGAAATTTCTACATAACCATATTTTGTAACAATAATACCCAAAATAATCAAATTTGGGTGTAAATAAAGCTGGAGTCTTCCTTAAAAATTAGGAGGGGGAATCAATAGAGTTTGAGCCTCCTTTAAAAAATAGAAGGAAGCGTCAATGGGGCTGACGCATCTCTTAAACAATTTAAAGGAGGCTTCAGTCTCATTGGTGTTCCCTCCTATTTTTTAAAGGAGACTCAAACTTTATTGACGCCCTCCTCCTAATTTTCAAGGGAGACTTCAGTTCTATTGACGCCTCTCACAAATATTAATTTTTTTGTTTAAAAGTTTAGTATTTTGGTATATATGACGAAAATTTAGTTATTTTAGGTATTATTGTTATAAAATAAGGTTATTTCGGTAAAATTTTCTAAATTTTTATAAAATATTTTCCTAATTAGAATTTTTTTAAAATACTCCTGAAATACTCGTCATCAAGACCCAAGAGAAAATATGAGTAAACTATATACAAACGGTTACTATAAACTGCATGCAAATATACATGTTAGCATTCCCTTGATTTTATTTACTAAAAAGAGAAAAATACAAATGCTAGTGGCTAGTTTTGGTTTGACATGTTATAAAAATTGTGGTTGAAAAGACTGTAAATACCCCTAGTACATGTGCGCGAATAAGGGCAGAGGGTAAGAAAAAAACCTTTAATAAATGCTCACGAGTTTTCAGTATCTTGGCAGCACCAATAAGCATCGCCACATGTGCGTCGTGCCCACAAGCGTGCATTTTACCGGCAACTTTAGACTTGTACTCCCACTCAACACCTTCCTATAACAGATCCCACACAACACAACAATGATTTGGAAGATTATAAATTCGTTCCAACAAAAGTTTGGTCACCACAATAATAAAGTTAAGAACATCTCTTTATCAAAAATAAATAAATACAGCTAAGAATATATAGTACTACTCCATATAAATAAATAAAAAAACTAAAAACACTATGGTTTTAAAGCAACCAGCTGTAATATGCTTATGCTACCAATATTTCACTATTAATAACAAGAAAATTATTTAAAAAGCTTCAAATATTTCATGGTATACACATCAAAATACTCCTAAAAGTTCCAACATTATCACAAACAGCATTTTTCAAACATTTTTTTTTAAATAGTACACAATCTAGTACATTATCTTATTATTACTTGTTACTTGAATCATAAAACAATCAGACAAAACTTTTAGAAATGTTTAAAAGATTCAAACATCTGACACACATACTTTAAAAGTGTATGATTAATGTGAGACAGAAAGACAAATCAGATCAGGTGTACTATAACATAGAAATTAAATTAAATATGATATCGACGGATTCTCCTGAATCCAACTCACGTAAACTTTAAATAAAAAACTGTAGTCATCACTTATGGCAAATTTTTACTTTAACCAATTATTTTTTCTTGTCATGAAATACCATAGCCAAATTTCATTCCAAAATTAAAACAAGAAATAATTTAAATTATTGTGTATTTTCTTATTCATATAATAAGAGTATTTTTGTTTAGGGTTTTAAAGAAGATACGGTTTTGAAGAAAAATAAATAAATAAAAAAGGAAAAGAGAGGAATAGTGGAATAGATGGAAGTGTAACCTGGATAGGAAGTGCGTCCATGTCAGCTCTAACTGCAACAAAAGGTGGACCTCCCGTACCGATCCAAGCACGAATACCGGTTTTCGCAAGCGGATACCGATAACTAACTTCCATCAGATCCAACTCCTCTCGTATCAAACGGCTCGTTTCGATTTCCTCAAAAGCCAACTCCGGATTTTCATGGATCTTCCTCCGTACACTTTTCAACCACTCCACTGTCTCCGGCAGCGTCGCTACGCTCATCACCGCCTCCGAACACGCCTCGCTCCATACATCACAGTTGATCTCCGTCGTCCTCCTCTGCGTCCCGTTTTTGCAAAGCGGTATTGTTAACTCTCTGTTCTTCTCATGATCGCAGCAACTCCGATCGGAGAATAAAACATGGTCGTAAGCGGCGGAAGGTATATGCACAGCGAAGTCTCCCATCTGAACTGTAACGGTTAATAAAAGTATGATCAAAGAGTTTCTGAATTTCATTTTTGTAATTTAATTTAATTTAATTTTTGAGGCGTTACAAGTTACGACTATAGAAAGAAGATAAAGGGTGAGAGTAATGAAGAAGAGAAGAGAGAAACGAAAGATAAAGAAGGGAAATGGAGAATTTGATCACGTGCGATAAAAATAAGTTTAAAATAATGGACGGAGGGAGAGAAAGAGTACTTACTTTACTTTTTTAATTTTGTTTCTGAATTTTCATTTTATGATTAAGAATAGAATTCGAGCACGTGGGTACGACACGGAAGTAAATGCAAAGCAGCAACTGCGGTAGGTGGGTCCCGCCACTTTCAGTAGCTCTTTCCACTCAAACTAAATGGACAGATGCATACGCCATTTATTCATTTATTCATGGATAATGATTTTTTTTTTAAACTTTTATAAAAGAAACATTATTCGCTCCGTCCTTAATTAAACCTCCTTTCTATTTTTGTGGTAAGATTCTCTTTAAAAAGTTTGTTTGTTTTTCGTGAAAGTGAAAGGAAAGATCGAGGAAGGAGAGAAAGTGAATGGAACAACACTGAAGAAGAAAGGATTATTATTGCTGGGTCCCACAATAAAATTGTTTCCGTGCTGTATTGGGTTTGGGTGGAAAGGTAGGGGAGACTATTATTTTGCTCAAAATAACTAAGTAGATCCACAAATCTCAAGAAAAATTTTATAATGAAGTCACACAAATAATTTCTTTAGAAGTTATTTATCTTGGCCAGTGAGAAAATATCGTTGGTTTAATCGGTGCCACATAAGATTATATGGTAGATATCATTAATATTGTAATCAAGTTCCTAACATATTAAAAGTGATACAATTATTTCAATTTATATAATTTTTATATTGTTTTTTAATTTTAACAAGAAAATTAATTAAGACAACTCATTCTCATTTCATCCCAACACTCTAGATGGACATCAACATCATATTCATTTTGCTAATTTCAACTGAAACCCTGATTTTTGTGTTCGTCTGTCCTTGTTGATAAAACTAAAGTTATTCATTGTGCTCATTTATCACCATATTCATCGTATCCATCCGCTCATAAAACATAAACCAACAAAAATCTGCATTCGATGGCGAAATTGAAAAAATACGAAAAAATATTTGTTATATTTATTTGAAATTAATTATTAAGATTTACTTATTTGAAATAAAGTATTTGGGGTGTTAAATTTGTTTTTAATATGTGAATTAGAGTTTATGTTTGAAATTGTTCTCGATATGTGAATTAGGGATTATGCTTGAATTTTTTTATTCTGTATATGAGTTTCGTATTTGATGATTTTGAATTTTCGATTTTTTTAGTTACATTTGATTTAATTAGGAAATTGGGTATTGTGATTGATGTTGAGTTTTGTTGTGAATTTGTGTTAATTCAGGTTTATTATGGAAAACTACGACGATTTTGATTCCAATGACGTTCATTCCACTTATGGTGATACATTTGATGTTGAATTTAATGAGGTTGAGGATGACAATCATTCGGTATCTAGTGGGTATAAAAGTTCAGATGATGGTGATGATGTTGATAATATTCATAATGATGATTTGGTTGAAGTTGATGCAATTGTAAGTGATAGATTGGTGAATATTAATTTTATTGCTTCTGATAAAACTCATGTTATAAAATTTGACATTGTTGATGAAGCTTATGAATTTTATTATTAGTATGATAAATGTAAAGGTTTTGCCATTAGGAAAAGTGATGTTAGGACAAGAGGGGATAAAGGTACTAAAATAACAGTAATTAGGTAGTTTGTATGCAATGAACATTGTTTAAGAGAGAAGAAACACTTATGTAGGGTAGATAAGAAAAGAGATCACATACGTTTGACTTCTACTAAATGTGTAACTAGGCTTCGTGTGCACTGCAAAACCTAAAAGGATATATATGTAATGTCATTTTTTTGAAGAAGGTCATAACCATGAATTAACCCTATCCAGGTTTGTGCACTTATACCCCATTTATCGTCAAATTTCTGAAGCAGATAGAGCTCAGATTGATGGTCTCCAGTCACATGGAATTAGAACTTGTCATATAATGGGATACATGGTTACTCAAAAGAGTGGATATACTGGTGTTGGGTTTACAAAGAAAGATTTGTACAATTATTTTGATAAAAAATGTGTGTTATTATTAAATATGGTGATGGTGTCACTTCTTTAAATGATCTAAATGTAAAGTTATATATTGATCTCATGTTCTATGTTGAATATGTTGTCGAGAGTGATGGACAAATGAAGTATTTTTTTTGGACTGACGGGAGCAGCAAATATGACTATTTTTATTTTGGCGATGTGGTTGCGTTCAACACAACTTACAAGAAGAACAAATACAACTATTCATTGGTTATATTTTCAGGGTGTAACCACCACTCTCAGACTATTATTGTTGGTGTTGCATTGGTATCTGATGAAACCACATGGACAAATAAGTGGTTGTTGAGGTATTTTTTAGAGTGAATGGAAGATAAATACCCAAAAGCAGTTGTAACAGATGTAGATGGGGCTATGAGAGAGGATATAAAACAGATTTTTCCCGGTGCGACCCATTGATTATGTTTTTGGCATTTGAATAAGAATGCAGGTGAAAATGTAAAGAAGTCTAAATTTCTGGAAGGTCTTAAAAAAAGACATGTACTCAAATTTTACAAAGGACCAATTTGAAGAGTTTTGGTCAGAGCTAATTAAAGGAAATCCTTGGGTGGCCAAAACGTATGAGAGAAAGTCACTATAAGCAATTGTGTAACACCCAACTAACCCCGCGGATAAATCACAATATACTTTAATAAATTAACAAATATTTAATTAAAGCCAAGGGTGTCATATCGGTCGCTCCCAGGATTTTCATCCTAATATAAACGCGAAAGTGGCGCGGAAAAGGTAGAGTCGTCAACCAGACATTTTTATCCCGAATGAATGGGAAAAGTAATGTTGCACAAACCAAAGGAAGGAGGAAAGGACAAGGTCCTGCGAACCAAAGATATGAGTTCGGGAGTCGGTTACGACCTGGAAAGGTATTAGCACCACAGATCGTCTGTCGTACCCGACGGGATCCACCTTGTTTGTTTGTTTCAAAGGGTGAGAAATAAGATGTTGCTGAACAAAAAAAACTACTATCTGGGATGGAAATGAGAAGGAGGACTGAAAATAACATGGAAAGAAAGGGGGAAATGTAGGGAAAATAAAGAATGTGCTCGAACGGGACCTACCCCACTGCCTACGTTACTCATCGGGAAAATGAGGATCAGAGTCGACGTAGTTCGCCTCAATAAGGCGAAAACTGTTTTGTGTTTTTTTAGGATGACGTTGCCATAGTTCTAACTCAGGTGTTACCGACTCTAACTCGAGGGTGTTTACCGTATCGTTGTTTAAACTGTTGAGGCAAGTCGCGTTCGTCTGCAAAGAGTAGGAGATGAGAAAAGAAGACATGGTGTGGTTGTCTTTTATGAGAAGTGTTTTGAGTTTATTGTTTGTGAAACATTCCCACACTAAGACTTGTTCATCGTGGTAGATGACTTACACTTCGCCCGGAAATGGAATGTGTATAAGTAACCCACGGCAAAGTCTCATGGCGTATGAGAAGCTCAATTTTTATTAGGCGTTTTGTTATTTTATGTTGTGAGATGAGAAAGAGAATCAAATCGGAAAAGAACAAAAACTAAGGGGGACTAAGACCAACCCTAAGTTGTTTATTCAATACCAAAGGATATCCTAATGGTTAGTGCAGTTTATAATCCTAATGGTTAGTGCAGTTTCTAATCCTAATGAGCAAAAGGAAAAGAAGAAAGGAGGACCAGAAGGCAACTTACTTTCTAAGGAAGTTAAATTGATTCTAACAAAAGGGGAAAGCCTACAAGCACAAGCATAAAATGTAGAGGCAAACGCAAATAGAAGGCATAAGGAGTAAAAAGATAAGGTGAAGAAAGTTTACCTCAACCTCCCTACAAAACAAAGGTTAATAGTGAACACGTGTGATAAAAAGGAATGAGGTAAATATGTACCAAATAATTCCTAAGGCAACTAGGACCTAAACTAGACTCAATCATGTGTCTAAAGGTACTAAAAACTATGCTAAGCTAAAATCCAACAGCTATTTACAGCTCTCAAATGCACAAACAACTATGAAAACAACTGTACAACACAAACAGTTTTCTACAACTAACATACAACATGTAAAGTAGGTGTAAAAAGTATGAACATACAACAAACAACACACATTTAACAGCCACTGCTTTAGAACACAACTGTGAAAAACAAGACAAATTTGACTCATTTTTAATAATGCACACACAAGTGTCAATACGTGAACATACATCACTTCATCATAAAAAAAAATCAACAAGCATGGTATAGGCATGGATTTAGAAGCATGTGAACATTTTCAAGACTTGATTCAAAGAACATTCACAAAGTGGAACAATGGTGCATTTTCATGATAAACACATATTGGAAAATAAGCACAGGGTGAACATACATACATCATAAACAAGCAACCAAGTGAACATGTATCATGGCATACTCAAATCCAAATTAAGCATCAACATGGAAGTAATAGCAAATAAGCAAGCAAGAATCTGTATGAATCCTTTATTTTCAAGCAAAACACATGCAATTATGTGTTCCTATAACCAAGACTTGCATTGATCACACATACAGTTAAAAACAAAATTTTAGATCATTATTAACATGTAAGTGAAGAGGTTCAAACATGGTATCAACTTCACAATCCATTAGGAGCACAAGATCATCATTTAAGCATAAAACTGGAAAACTAATGAAACGCGTGTCAAAAGTTACCACAAATACAGAATCTTGCACCTAATTTAGTCATAATAATTCTCTAAAATCATGTTGTACATGTACACAACAATAAAAGAAGCAAAGGCTAGCAAACATACATGCAAACAAACAATTTTCACAAGTATGTACAGCGTTAACCGATTAACGGTATAGGTTAACCGGTTAACAGACTCCAAATTCCAGCAAACATGGCGCAGACAGACGCGTTAACCGGTTAACCCCAGGGGCTAACCAGTTAACACTGAACAAAATTGAAAAATTAGTTAGGAAAAAGCACTTCTAGCCTACCAACTTATTTCCAAAAGCTCCTATGATTAACCTATCAAATGAGCACTAATTCTACCCCTAAAAGCAACATTTTAGCACTCAAGGAAACCACATGCATATCACTATTTTCTAGCTTAATGATTAATCTGCCAAAAAATCAATAAACGCATAAACGATAAAGCGGAGAATGCCGAATGGCGAGATTAAGAGAAATAACTTAAATCGAAAAGCGGTTTTAGATCACTAACCTACGAAGCGGAGGATTGCTTCGGTGAATGTTGCGGTGTAGATCGAAGTGCAAACGAAGAAGAAAACCGGAGATTCCACGAACGCGCAAAATAAATGTGGTTGATGATGCTTCTTGATTAATCACTTCCAATAAGTCAAAAATCCTTCCAAAAACTGAAACACATCTTCATTTAAGCTCCAATGTTGATGATTGATGAATGTTTAGCTTCAAGTTCTTCAAATTCCAATGAAGAATTTGAAGAACTTATATGAAGAAGCTTTTGGTGAATTTGGTGAAAATGGGAGAAAAGTTGAGAAAAAGTGAGAGAGAGGAAGTGAAATTTTGAGAATGAAGTTGGGGTTTTGGAAAAATGAATTCAAACCCTTGCTTTGGAGTGAATTAGGCTTATATAGAGTGGAGGTTTGGCATGAGGTTTGGGAATGAAGCTTGCTTAGGATTTAGGTTAGGTTTGGAGTTAGGGTTGGACTTAGTTAGGGTTAGTTGGAGTTCTAGAATATTCCTTGGAAGGTTGTAGAAGGATCTAGAATGTAGTAGAAACATCCAAGGAAAAATGGAAGGTAAATGGAGTGTAAAACAAGTTGTGAAGCAAAGTGGAAAAATATAAGGAAAAAAGTGGAGGGAAATGGTGAAATCAACTAATTTTTGAAGCCTTTTCTCCCATTTTTGCATGCGTTAACCGGTTAACCATATGCATTAACCGGTTAACGGAGAAAAATGTGAATTTTCATTCTTTTCTGTAGATTAGCATGGAAATGCCTCAGATTATATTTTTGTGGTATTATTTCTCTTGAGATCCAATGCTTGGCCAGTCTTGCCCGATCATATGTCTTATGCACATGAAAATGATCATGATTTATTTATTTATTTATTTTCCGAATGCGATGCAATGACATGCGGAATGATGCGGGAATGAAGCGTAAACTGCTTGAGGTTGATAATAAATAAGAGGGCAAATTTTTGGGTGTTACATCTGCCTCTATTCAATCACTGTAGACTTGAATGGATGATAGCAGTTGCTTTCAGACGTTTGAAGTATGCAGGGATTGAATACTAGAAACAACTAGAAAATTTGCACTTTGTGAAAGAAAAACAGGGAAATAAACCCAACCATCTGAACTCTGCTTGGGGAGAACTCTGATGTGAAGAGTAGTAAACTGGTGAATGCTTTGGGATAACGCCGGGAGATTGCTGATTTGCCACGTTACAAGTGGAATTTTGTTGGGCTATTAATGACGTGCCACACAACGGGTGAACTTTTGGGTATTTTTCCATCCTGACGATGGACTTTCGCCAATCTACGGTTGAACTACAAGATACTTTGCCACGTTATGGGTGGTTTTCTGAATACTTTGCCACACTGCGGGTGAAATTCTGCTCACTACGGGAGACTTCTTGCCACACTGTATATGGGGACTTTAATCTCTGCCATACTACGGGGGGCCATTCGCTCGCTACGGGAGACTTTTGCTCGCTACGAGAGACTTTTGCTCGCTACGAGAGACTTCAATTTTTACCACATTATGGGGGCGCTCTGCTCACTACGAGAGACATTTGCTCGCTACGGGAGACTTCAATTTCTGCCACACTACGGAGGCTTTTCACTCGCTACAGGAGACTTTTGCTCGCTACGGGAGACTTCAATTTCTGCCACACTATGGGGGATTTTTGCTCGCTACGGGAGACTTTGGAAATCTTCCATCCAGGGGATGGACTTTGGCCAGTCTACGGCTGGACTTTAGCAAGATATCAAACTTGGATTACATTGGGTATGCATATGTTGAACCGCACGACATGATGCCCCATGACACTGGGAATATTTCATCTTGAGCATGTCAACAAACTGATACAAGTATAAAGGGAATTCCTGACGCGGAAATAAAAGGTTCTCATTGACTCTGTACGGAAATGCAGATGACTGCTGATTCAATCTCGAGAAACCCTGCGGGGATAACATCTATGCTGGAGAAGAGTGTGAATAATCTGTCTCGACTTATCGCCTTTGCCAAAAATAAATAGGACTTTAGATTTGAAGACTATGCCACGGGATACCTCAACTGCTGCAGACTGACTCTCAGCCATAAGACCGCTGGGGGATATGCAAATTTCCGACTTAGTTGGGAAAAGGTCCGACTTAGCTGGGGAAGGTTTTGGCAAGGCTCTGCCGTGGAGAATTCTCTATCCATTTGAACTTTCAAACTTTCTGTGGGGATGGGAACCACTTAGATGGTCGTCGGGAATACTTGAATGCTTGTAAGAAATGCTTCACTACGGGAAGACGACTTTCTATTTGGGGATTATCCTTATTGCTCTGTTGGGAAAAAGAAGGATTTAGGTTTCAGATCTGCTGGGGAAACAAGAACCACCCTAGATCTGCTGGGAAAATAGGATCAAGGAAGCTTGCTGAAGAAAAAGTTTGGCGACTTTACTGGGGATAACTTCCATGCGTCTGTTGGGGATAACAAAACCGAACCACGTCCTACTAAGGAGGAAAGATTTCAAGTTATCTCGTGCTAGGGATCATTTGCTTTTGTCCGGACTTTACCTTAAGAGGATTCTACAAAATACTTGGTGTCTTTAAACTCTTAGGTATCACAGTGATTGCATGAATTGGCGTAATAACCTTGCTAGGGAGGTAGCCATTGCCAACACAGATGAGCTTGTAACTGTTGGAGGTGTTGAATGAGAGAATTGACTCGACGAGCGACCGCTAGAAGAGTAATTGACTCAATCAGTAAGAGTTATGGCAGGAAGATGACATAAAAACTCTTCATGAGTATATCTGTCTCGATACTTTAAACTCTGGATAGGTGCTTTCGACTGTCTGTCTTTGGGAAAGAATGAATTCTTGTGCTATTGGGGTGGCCTTCCCCAGTACGAGTATTTGAATAGTTTTGCACTTGACTAGCTAATCTTTGCTCTTGGAGAGATTTGAATCTCGAGGTGATTGCCCCAGTTTGGCTAAACTTTGAAGAGATTGCCCGACATAACTGCCCCAGATTGGCTAGCTCTTACCATAACTGGTTGGGAAAGTCCTTTCTTAATGGATATTTTTCGGAAAGGTGCACCTCGACGTGATTGTCTTTCATAAGTTTTAGACTTCTCAACTTGACAAGCTTAAGCTTCTGGACTGAATTTTCGTATGTGAACTTATTAGGATGTCAAACAAATATATGCAAGCAGAAAATGTTTATTCTTAGAATGAAAATTCTAATGCAACACACATGTTAAGTATTTATTGAAAAGGTGTCGCAAACCTTTGTGAGTGAATCACTGGTTAAGATACGACATTATTTTTGCATAAAAGAAAGCATGCACATGCAATACCGACAAAGGTCTTTTAGCACAACTCATAGGAGTCAGGAATGCTATCTCGTGGTATTACGCTCTACAAATAACCCTGTTTCAGTTATCACTTTTAAGGGTTGTATCGTGTCCTGGTTCATGGTTAAAGAAATTAAAGGATATAGGCTCGAAATTTATTTGTGTCCACCCCTCTTCGTGATGTCCTCCATTCCTACGTTCAACTAGCTTTCACAAGCGTTCACCTTTCATAAGGGTTTCGTACTGGTTGGGGAATCATTGTTGCTAACAATTTAAGCACCAATCAAGTTGTTGTTGGGAATCAATCACCCCTTGGTCTTTCATGTCTGTGCCACACGAATTTGTTCTTGCTCAAGGATCTTTCTTGTGTAATCCTTTTTGCATTTTTACTTATCCCTAACTTTGCTGATTTTGCTGATTTTGATACTACAAGTCCAAAGAATATAAACTTGTAGGGTACTGAGATGCTGATTTTGCTGGAGATAGAACAGAAAGAAAAAGTACTTCTGGAAGTTGCCAATTTCTGGGAGACAACCTAATATCTTGGTCCAGCAAAAGACAATCAATTATTTCACTTTCAACCGCTGAAGTTGAATACATAGCACCAGCTGGATGCAGTACTCAAATGCTCTAGATCAAAACTTAGCTTGAGGACTTCAACATATACAAGAGTAACATTCCTATCCTCTGTGAGAATACTTCTGCCATATATCTTTCTAAGAATCCTATTTTACATTCTAGGGCTAAGCATATAGAAGTTAAAGATCATTTCATTAGAGACTATACTCATAAGGGAATTTTATTTTTAAAATTTATAGATACAGACCATCTGATCGGAAAAATAGCAAGTGTACTATTTTTACCGATGTAGTAATAGAAGGGAGTTATCCCAAATATCGATCTCAAGGACTGCGTACCGAAATAAGTTTTAATGAATTGATTTTAATTGGACAAAAGTTTTGGTTGATAGTTTGTTTTTCGATGAAATAGGATTAAAATTACTAAAACGTAAACAAAAACAGAAGTTGCACGAATATGAGAATAATGCCAGGGACGGTGTATAATTTGCAATGCAATGACTTAATAATTTCTCGATATTGCAAAGACATGCTTCAAACATTATCTTTCATATGTTCAATATTGTTTTTCCAAAATTCCTTTGGAGAAAAACCTTTGGTATTCTTCATCGACCTTAATTCCTCAATGGCCAAGGAAGAATATCAAGCAATAATTCTGACATAAAAATGGTTTTCACAGGATATTCCAATTCCTCGGTAATATTTACCGTGATAAAAATTACGCAACAAAGTTAGGCTGGTTGGTCAGACCCAATCCTAACTACGATCAATTATCCAATTTTCCAAAAAGATAAAGCATTAAGAACGTTACATAAAATAAAGAAACGGGTTTAAACGCATAATCTCAAAGATTAAGAATTCAAAATGTCATTACATAAAGCAAATTAGGGACACCCCCCTGGCATTGGGGGGTTTAGCCACTCATGTTCATAAAAAAAAAACTGAGCAATAATATAGAGACATTACAATTAACGTGGGATCGGTTGGATCGTCAATCGCTTCCGCTCTTGATCAATCCTTCTTCTCATCCTATCGTTCAATCCCAAAATTCCCCCAATTCAAAAGTAAAAAACTATTTCAGTCTTAATCATCTAATATATCAGTCTTCCAAATACTCCGTGAGATGTCCAAAATGCCCTCTAAAAATATCGCAGCATCGTACAAATATCAGGATTTTTTTCTGGTTTTCACAACACGGGCCGTGTTGTGCAACACGGGCACCCGTGTTGTGCCACTGAGTCTTCTCAAAAGCTTCTTTCCTTCAGAGGCCATGACACGGGTCGTGTTGTACAACACGGGCACCCGTGTCATACCACTGGTTTGCTCCTTTTTATCCACAGACTTCCTCTTCAAAAGGCCTTCACAACACGGGCCGTGTTGTGCAACACTGACACCCGTGTTGTGCTTCTGATATCCCTATTTTGTTGTTTTTTTAACACTCGGATCATCTTTGCGAAGGCTTCGAACAACCAATTAGATGCTGACCTGAAAACACATCAACAAAACAACCACATAACACATACCAAAGATAAAAATTGATAAAAAGACTAAAACTTGACTTGCATGCTACATTAAGAAAACTACGACGAAAGCGTGAAAGAAATACTTCAAACAAACGAAAGTATACGCAAAGAACAACGAAAACGACTTGAAAACTACAACTAAAGATCACTGATCAAACACCCCCGAACTTGAACTTTTGCTTGACCTCAAGCAAATATCTTGCATTTACACATTCAAACACTAGCGAGATGAATTACGATACTCATACTTGGATTTTCGTTCCAAGTCACCCAACAAGTTCTTTTGGTACTTCTCTCTCTGCAAAGGTATCACACAAACATTAAACCGCGGTAAACCCCGGACCTGAATCTCCTTTTCGGTAACCTCTCTGACTATGCTTCGGGCTTAGGTCTTCTGTTTCGATTTTCCACCCTTTTCATTCGGACAATCCTTTTTAAGGATTCTTATGATTTTCACCGTGTGTACAAAATTGATCCCTTTTTTTTTTCTTTTATTGGCACCGTTATCTCTTTGTCCCTTAAGGGAAACATTTATGTTCAACCGCCGTTAGGTTGAATAACCGGGTGAGGGCTACCCAACTTAGAAGGACCGATCCTTCTAATGTTTTTATTCATTTTTTTTCGGTGCCTTCATGCCTTTTTCTCTTTTTGATCAACTCTACACACACAATTATTATAGATCAAGCCAGATATGTCAGTAGAAACTACTTCGGGTTTACTTCTCAGATCAAAGTACCATGGCACGAATCTACACGTCAGACTCGTTCCTAATTCAGGAAACTCAGTATGTTCGTGTTGTACCTAAACATCAAAAAATTTCCATTTTCCTCATCGGGTTTCTTTTCACTCAATCCTATATACTTTCTCATTATTCACTCGCAACAACACAACAGGTCAATTCAGGGGTGTTTTTTTTCCAAATAATTTATAACTATAATTTTCAAGCCGACACTACTAGAAATAAAAACAGATAAAAACAAAACAAAAGAAAAACATGAAAACTAAATCCCCCCACACTTGAACTCAACAGTGTCCACACTGTTGAAGAACCAATGTCGGAGGGAACTCACAAACATCACTGAGGCGGGGGAAAGCCATGCAGCCTCATCTGCTGCATCCACTTATGCAACTCATCAATGAGGTCCCCTTGCCGGGTCTGCTCTCTTATCATCTCATCCCATTCTTCCTTGGTCAAGCTCCACTGACCGGTCTCCTGATTTGATGAGCCGCCGGTAGTTTGTACAGGGACCTCCTCAGCTTGGTACCCTTCATCATCCTCACCTGAAAAAAATTCATCAAACCGCTCGTTGCCGCCCTGCAGAGGGTGCTCATACAACCAATTAGCTTTATTGTCAATGGTAATCAAATTAGGAGCAGGCAAAGATATCAAATGCCGGTTACGGGTAAGCACAGAGTAGTAATTATGAAAGCTCTTAATCATACCTTGGTTGGTGAGGGTGTCTAAATCAATTTTGTTCTTACCTACCACTGAAGGTACTTCAAGCAACCTCTGACCATAACCAAGATTGTCAGCTATCTGCATTATCATTCCTCCTACAGAGATCTCACTAGAAGCGGCATTGGCTACCCGCTTGAGGTGATCTGCTGCGAAGGCCGCTACGTTAATTAGTTCATTATTAGCCATACCATAGAGAAAGTACAGATCTCTTTGTGTAGCTACTCCTGTGCTATCACCTCGGCAGAAAAGGGTATAAGCCAACCCCTTCTAAGCATACCTAAAGCACGGGTTATGAATCCCCGAAGCCTTTGCCGCAGATGCGACATAGTCAGTACTTCCGGTAATGTCCCTCCTGAATTCTCCTGCAACAAATGTACTGGGCGGTGCACCAGGCCCATAGATTGGAAGATCTAACATCTTTCCCAATTCAGCAACTGATAACACGTGATCAGTGTCAAAAAGGAGAAACTTCAAAGTACCGTAGTACTCTGTATCCGACCCAGTCCACCTATGCTTAAGCTGAAATTGCAAAGAACTCAAAAATTCCAATGTTATGCGCTCGAAAGTCGGCGCTTCATATAACATAAAATTCAGCATACCAATATTGTGAAACATTCTATGTACCTCAAATTGCAGCCCTAGGTTTTCGAGAGTCTCATTACACATATATCTAGCCGGTATCAACTTACGCCTTACCAACTTAGAGTATTTGACTTGGTGCTCCGGATTCTCGAATAAAATGTCGTGGGCATTGTTGCACCCCAAAATTTGCCCTCACAAAACAAGACTTTGTGTGCTAAGAGGTTCACAAAGTTCACAAGACATCTTATGAGGTTCACAAGTTTCACAAGACATCTTATGAGGTTCACAAGGTTCACAAGACCTCTCATGAGGTTCACAAGGTTCACACATAGTCAGAAAGTTTGACAATTCCCTCAGACAATGCATCCTCCTAAACAGGGCATCCAAAACTAGGGTTTTGACTTTAACCAGGCTAAATGAATTTCCAAGACTTAAAGTGAGCTTCATGACATCTTATATGTGTTTAAGAATCCCCATGACAAGTTTCAAGACTTTTCTCAAAGGTTTGCTCAGTCAGATGATCAGATAAGTCAAAATCAGTCAAAGCAGTTAAAAAGTTAAACTGAGGTCAACTGTGGTCAAACCAAAGTCAAACTTCATGATTTTTTGTCAACATCAAGTATATGAAGTAAAATTCATCATTTGATCAAGGGTTGATCATGATTCATCAAGGAGATTTCAGATCATCAAGAATCAGGAGTTTCTAAATTAGGGTTTCCTCAGGAAAAGTCAACTGAACTTTGACCAGCCATAACTTTCACATGCTTCATCAAATTTTTTTCATCCAAATCTCATTTTGAAGGAAATTGAATTCTCTACAACTTTGTGTCTCACAAGCCAAGCCCAAAAATGCTTCATTTGGAAGGTATGAGCTAAGACATTATAGGTCCTTTTAAAAGTCAACAAAAAGTCAACAACTTCAAAAGGGAATAACTTGAGAATGGTAAATGATATGGACATGAAACCAATGGGGTTGGTTATAGTACTCTTTAAGCTTTCCAAAATGTCCAAGAACACCCTCATAGCATTAAAATTGAAGGATTTGTGCCCTTGCAAAGTTGGGAAATTTTTGGGTGGTTTATGAAGAAAATAGGGTCTTAAAACCATAATTCTTCAAATGGGCTGAACTTTTTGTGACCCAAGGTGTTCCATGACATCATGCACGAAATTTATTTAATATTTTCATAATTTTATTTTATTTATTTTATTTATTATGATTTTTTATATTAAAAATCATTTTAAATTCAAATAAAATATAAAATATGAAGATTTAAAATATATTTTGATTTTAGAAAGTCATAAACATGAATTGGATCAGATTGATATGCAATTGATGATGATTGTCTTAAGATAGAAAGGTTTCATTCAAAAATATTTGAAATTCAAGCCATGATCTTTTTCAATCTTTTGAATCCAAAAAGTCCAAACAACCATCCAATTTTTTGACCTAATTTCATTTACTATAAGTACCTAAACACATCACAATGCATAGGGGACGAAATTGTTGCCTCAAGAGTAAGTTCAAAACTTCAAAAAAATCCTTCAAAAGTGAATTTTCGGTTTCAACCTTAGAGGAGGTTTCAAGGTATTTTAAGAACATCACAAGCTTCCCTGGACATCCCTGAATCGAAACCATTCATCACATTGATCCATAGCATGACATATTGAGAAATCCGAATCGTTTCTTTTTCACTTTTGATTTTTTTCGTTCTTGCATTTTTACATGTTATTAATCAAGTTTGACTATTGATTTGTGTTTAGATGAATGCAGTGATGAATTCTGGGCAATTAGATTGATGTTTTGATGGCCAATTCGTGAAACACCATTTTAGGGTTCATGCCTCTTGAATCAGGGTTTCACAATCCAATAACTATAAATGAATTTTGAGACCATAAATTAACTCAATGAACTGTTTGGAACATGTTTATGTAATCAATTGGATAAAATCGTGCGTGTTTAGTGAAGCATGAAATTCGCAGGTTCAAGAACGCATGAAAATTCGTAGGAAACTTCCCAACAAATTTCGCAGGAAAACCTGCGAAAATCCAAGGAAGAAGATGAAGTCCTGGCGCGCATTCTGGAATTCAAATATTTGTCTTAATATTTTATTGTATTGTTATTAATTTGTTTCACAGAAGCCTGCTTGGCCCAGTGGTGATGGATGCGTGTGTATTGCTTCAAGGCTTGGGTTCGATTCCTGGAGGCAACATTCTTTTTGCTTCATTTTCTCATTTATTACATGGCTTAATATATTATTAGTTGTTGTGAATTATACATCAGGTGTGCCCTTCTGGCTGGATGGTAAAAGTGTTTGCTTGTTGTGTGAGGGTCCTGGGTTCGAAACCCCCCCAGGCCCTTTTTGTGTTATTTTTTTGTTTTGTTGTAATTTGTACAGGATATGAAACAAAAGCACCAGGATCTCAATCTCTATCACTAGTGCACGCTGGCCAGGATGGTTTTGTGACTTGCATATGAGGTAGGGGATCTGGGTTCAAATCCCAGGTCCTTTCTTTTTGAGCAATTTTCCTTATTTTCTTATTTTTATTTCATTATACTATTTCTATTTCTATTTTATTTAATTTGATTAATATAAATTATAAAAAATATTTTCTAATACTATTAAAATAGTCTTGTATATATTCCTAAAAAATATTATTTTTTATTTATTTTATGATATATATATATATATAATTTATAAATAAATTGATTAATTTTGTAAATTAATAAGAAAAACCCTAATATTTTATAAAAACCTAATTATTTTTTACAAACCCTAATTTTCTTTTACAAAAATCTAATTATATTATAACTTTTAATTTATTTATTTGTAAACTTTAATTATGTACATATTTTTTATAATTTGTTTATAATTATTATTTAATATAGTTTTTGCATATAAATAATTTTAGATTATGTTTAAAACAATAGAAAACTCCTAAGTTAATCTCATTAATATAATTTATTTTTATAATATGTTTATTTAATTATAATTAACCATTATTTTTTTAACATGTATATAAATTTAAATCTTTAGAATAATTAGTATATAATATGAATTGTTTATTCTTCTTCTTAAAATCTTAAAAAATAATCATTTATTAAAAATTGAACTTTTAATTTATTATTCATTATTATGTTAATTTCTTTATTTTTATTCTTATTTTATTTTATTATTACTAACCCTATTTATTTTTATATGATGGTTATTTTATTTTATTTTATTATTACTAACCCTGTTTATTTTTTATATGATTGTTATTTTATTTTATTGTTACTAACCCAATTATTTATTTGCTTATTTAATTTATTTTATTATTATTATTATTATGTAATTGTACCCAATATGTAATAGTTGTAGTAGTAATTTTTATTATTTATTTTAAATGCTATGGTTAGTAAAATAGGGAGTGTAAAACATGTTTGTATGTAAAATTGAATTTAGATCATTAAATCTCAAGATAAATATTTGAATTGGTACACTCACACACGTAAGTCGATCCTGGATCGCCATCTCACTTCTTAAGGGTTACCTCTCAAGTTGCCTAAACAAAAGGTCAAGTAGGGTGTATAAAGCAAAGTCCCTCATTTCATATCATCTAGTCCCTAAACAGATAAAAAGATCAAGTTCCTCCGAATGTTGCCTTCGTAATGATCTTGTCCCTTTCGAATAAAGATGATAAGTCCCTTCGAATTGCTTATACACCCCACAGTTGCCTAAATAACAGATGTCCCTTCACTTGTCCCTCATACATCCAAGGTAATGACTACCTATTCCTTAATAATAGGGATAGTCTTACCACTTAAAGGATATTCAAGAACAGAAAAGACTTAACTTAGGGTAGGTTCCTCTTAGATACTTGCTCACTTTTCAAAAACATTTCAAAACACTTCACATTTTTCAAGCAATTTTCAAAACAAAGGTTTTATATACATCCGTACATGGATCATTATAAAACACTTAAGAAAATTTCTAATCACACATTACACTTCTCAAAACAGTTTAAAGTGAGCTAAGTAACTAAGAGCCCATGGATAACCATGGATGTAAAGGGTGCTAACACCTTTCCTTTACATAACCTACCCCCCGAACCCAAAAATCTTTTAAGGTCTTTCCTGTTCTTTTATGCCCTTTCCTTTGGATAAAATAAAAGTCGGTGGCGACTCTTGCTATCCGCAACATTTAACTAAAGTCAGTTCTCCCACCGTATTACAGAACTGACGACTCTGCTGGGGATTTAATAAAAGAGGGGTACCCTTAGGAATTAGATCACTTTAAAATTGTTTGCCATGTTTGCTTTATACTTACCTGTTGGGTGCTCTTATGTGTGAAAGATCCTAACCCGGATCTAGTGTACCTTAGGTAAATGGCAATAGACCAAGGAAACTGTACGACGTATACCGATATGGTTGATCTGGTGGCCATAGTTAGTGTGACTTCTTGGTTGGTGCTTATGTTCCTTAAGTCAAGTTGAGGATAATATGAGGCTGCCATATGTTGTCAATACACTAACTAACTTTTAGAACCCTAGTTATCCCATCTTGGCCTTTAGAAAGTAGTGAGATAACCGGCTTTGGTGCAGACTGAAGTTGGTTGATACTCGATACTACACTCATTGAGATTCTAAACTTGGAGGGTTTTGGTTGGCAAGTAAGTTGCCTACTGAACAACCACCCTTGTGAAGGATCAGTGATATTGAGATCCCTTAGAACCTGATTACTTTCTAGGACAGGATGAACCATCTAAACTTCAGGGGAGGGTCCTTACCTTTGAACATCATGCAAGCTTTTAAACCTAGGGCTATTGTGTGACTTGTTTGTGTGTGCCACATGTTTGTGATTGAGCATAACATCATAGCATCATCATGCATCATAAGCATAGCATTTTCACTAACCATTTCAAGGACCAAAGGATTTATCTTTGTTCTTTGTTGTAGGTCATGGCTTCTGCTCATAGGAATACTATCAGGACCAGCTTTGTAAGAGACTCATTACAAAGTAAGTCAAGAAAGAATTCTGGAGTTAACAAAGCAACTTCACGAGGAGCGGAATCTCAACTCATACCTCAACACAAAGAGGAAACGTCCATGGGAGACTTAAAACCCCATCTTTTGTATTTATTTCATTTCATTTTGTAAGCCCAAGGGGCAAACAAACTTATTACTAATAAAAGTGTACTTTCTTGATTGTTTAAGCAAATTTAAATCCTACGGTCCTTGAAAACATTGCATTTGCATACCATATCATTGCATCACAGGTTTCTTGTGTACAGGTTTCTTATCTTCTCGCTGTTTATTTCAGCAATGGCTCTTGAACAAACAGTTAAAGATCTCCAGGCACAAAATGCACAGTTCCAAGAGCTGATCCTGAACTTGTCCAAGGGGCAGGATGAATTGAAGACACTGTTGGTCAAGAAGACTAAGAAGACTAGAAGGTCAGGAGGCCTGATCAACATGGGAAGAAGGTTCAGAGGTCCTGTCAAGACCAAAGAACAGGTTGAAGATTATGAGTCTGAAGAGTCTGAGAAAGAGGGAGGCAGTCTCCATAATACAATGGGGGACTCTGATTCTGAAGCTAACTACTATCATGAGCCTAATGAAGATAAGTTCAAAATGCTGGTGGATAGAATGGATGCTATGGAATTGCAAAAGTCTTTTGGGCTGGATTTTGAAGACCTGAGTTTGATATCTGGGGTGGTTATACCCATTGGTTTCAAGGTCCCTACTTTTGTAGTGTATGATGGTGTCTCTTGTCCCAAGTTGCATCTGAGGTCTTATGTCAGGAGAATCCAACCCCATACTGCTGATAAGAAATTGTGGATCCATTTCTTCCAAGAGAGCTTATTTGGAGCTCAATTGGAATGGTACTATCAGTTAGAGAGTGTCAACATCCGTGATTGGAATGATCTTGCTGAAACCTTTTATAAGCAATATCAATACAATGCTGACTTAGCCCCTACTCGCATGCAACTACAGAGCATGTCTATGGGTGCTAAAGAAAATTTCAAGGAGTATGCCCAGAAGTGGAGAGACTTGGCTGGAAGAGTGCAACCCCCTCTAACTGACAGGGAGTTAGTGGATATGTTCATGTGTACGTTAAATGGTCCTTTTTACAGTCATCTCATTGGAAGCTCATCATCTGGCTTCACTAAGTTGATAATGACAGGAGAGCGCGTAGAAAGTGGTATAAGGAGTGGCAAGATCCAAGTGGGTGCTTCTTCATCCAGTACTACAAAGAAGCCCCCTAGTGGGAAGAAAGAGTCAAATGTTGTCTATGGTCAACCTGATCGTAATAGGAGGCATCAGTCTGTGAGTGCAGTTCATATTTCCAATCCAACTCCTGCAACAACAGAGCCACCCCAGGGAAATCAACAGAGGAATAAAAGGCAGTTCACTAAGATCAACATGTCACTGGCCCAAGCCTTGCAACACTTGTTGAAGGGTGAACTTATTACTTTGAGGGATCCTCCTCAGAATCCCAATGTTACCTCTCCCAGGTACAATCCTAATGCACGATGTGCATATCATTCAAATTGTCAGGGACATGATACCAATAGTTGCTGGGTGTTGAAGAATAAAATTCAAGATATGATTGATGCTGGAGAGATTGAGTTTGACCCTCCGTGTACTCCAAATGTGATTACTGCTCCCATGCCAAATCATGAGAAGACTGTCAATGCCATTGATGAAGTTTCACATATCTCCTCAGTTGCAGATTTGACTACGCCATTGTTTGTTATTAAAAAGAAGTTAGTACAAGTTGGGTTCTTTCCAGGTTGTCGTGAAGATTGTTTATATTGTGCCTATAAGCCAGATAGTTGCTGGAGGTTGAAGGACGGAATTCAACGCCTCATGAATAATTACACCATAGTGTTTGAGAGGACCCCACCTTCTGTGGAGAGCATGGTTGATCATATAACCAAAGGTGCGAAGATTGAAGAGGTGGATATGGTTGATAAAGTGTCGGTAAGGATTACTTCTAAAGGACCTGTCAAAATCACTCATAAGGGTCCAATTAAGATTACTGCTGAAGGCCCTGTGAAGATTGTTGCTGAAGCTAGAGTGGCTCCTATGATCATTACTACTCCGGGTCCTATTCCATATACTTCTGATAAAGTTGTGCCTTGGCATTATGGGTCCGATGTTTATATCCATGGTGTTAAGCAGGAACCTTTAGCTGAGACACCTGTTGCTGATGAAAACCTTGATGTTGACAATATTGCTGGATCTAGTAAGATCACACGAAGTGGAAGAGTTTTCTCTTCTCCGGTTGTTTCCAAGAATACAGTTACTCCAACTACTACCTCTACTGCTGATGCTCGGGGCAAAGGTCCTGTTATTGAACCTATACAAACTGACGTGCCGGCTGCTGATGATCTTGCTAAGCAGATGGAAGAAGTATTGAAGATCATTCGCAAGAGTGATTATGACATTGTTGATCAATTGGGGCATACTCCCTCCAAGATTTCTATGTTGTCTTTATTGTTGTGTTCTGAGGCTCATGCCAAGGCCCTGATTAAATTTCTGAAGACTGCTCATGTACCAAATGAGATTTCTGTAGACCAGTTTGAAAATTGTGTTGCACACTTGACCTATGATAATGGGTTAGGTTTTTTCGATGCTGATTTGACTCTTGCCAAGAGGGATCATAACAGGGCTCTACATATCTCTATTGAATGTAGGGGCACTACCCTGTCTCATGTGTTAATAGACAATGGTTCCTCTTTGAATGTGTTGCCCAAAGAAGTTCTGAATAAGCTTAGTCCTGAAGATGCTGTGTTGAAGCCTAGTAATATAGTGGTGAAAGCTTTTGATGGCTCGAGAAGAGTGGTGCATGGAGAAATTGATCTCCCAATCAAAGTAGGTTCTCAGGTATTCAATGCTACCTTTTATGTCATGGATATTCGTCCGTCGTATTCTTGTTTGCTTGGGCGTCCCTGGATCCATAGGGCAAGTGCTGTAACCTCCACTTTACATCAGAAGCTGAGATATCCAGTAGAAGGAAAAGTTGTCACTGTTTACGGAGAGGAAGGATATATAGTTAGCCATGTGAACACCTTTAAGTATCTTGAAGTGGAAGGTGAATATGTTGAAACTCCGTGTCAGACATTTGAGGTGGTTCCTTGGATTGTTAATAATTATGAAGCTCCTCCTGTTGTCAAGAAAGTTCCTGTGGTCACCAGAGTACCTCCTACAATGGCCTCCCTCTAAGATGCTAGAGCTGTGGTGGATGAAGGTGGTTGTACTATTTGGGGTCAGCTTCCTGACATTCCTTACAAGTCTGACAAGTTTGGTTTGGGTTTCACTGCAGAGTCCCAGAAGGTTGTTCGTCGTGCTCGTGCTGTTCGTATCACCAATCAAGGGATTATGAAAGATCAGATCAATGCTGTGGGTGACTATGATGAAGACTACGACTTGGATGCTTGGATTTTTCCTACTGTGGGTGTTGGGCTCAATAATTGGAAAGCTGAAGATGTTGTTCCTATCTCCTTTAGTCAGGAGTAAATACTATTACTGTGTTGTTACTTTTAAAGTTTGTAATTTTTGAACAATTAAACTCTTAAGCCTTGTGCCTTACCCGGGGCACAATGGTATGCTTGTTTCGGGATGTCATTTCATTTGCATACTTCATTCAATAAAAATCAGTGGATGTTTCGTTTTCGTAAATATTGTGTTCCTTGTCTTTTCTTTTCTTTTCTTTTTGTTTTATCAGCTACGTGTTCTTACACACACCCACATCACTAAAATGCAGATCCTCATCCACTCTGGATCCTGTTAATAACAGTTCTACTATTGCCAATTATAATTTCGAGAATCCGATCTATCAAGCTGAAGATGGAAAGGAGGACGATTGTGAAGTACCTGTAGAGCTTGCTAGGTTGTTACAACAAGAAGAGAAAGCTATACAGCCACATGAAGAGCCAATCGAAGTTGTGAATCTGGGAACTGAAGAAAACCGGAAAGAAGTCAAGATATGGGCTGAATTAGAAGATGGTGTCAAGAGCAAGTTGATTCAGATGTTACATGATTATGTGGAGATCTTTGCTTGGTCCTACGAAGATATGCCAGGGTTGGATACAAACATTGTGGTTCACCATTTACCAGTAAAAGAAGATTGTCGTCCAAAGAAGCAGAAAGTTCGTCGCATGCGTCCTGAAATGTCAGAGAAGATTAAGGCAGAGGTGATGAAATAGTTTGATGCAAGGTTCTTAGTTGTGACTTCTTATCCTCAGTGTGTTGCAAATGTGGTACCGGTACCTAAGAAAGATGGTAAGGTACGTATGTGTGTGGACTACAGAGATTTGAACAAGGCCAGCCCCAAAGATGACTTTCCACTTCCTCATATTGATGTTCTAGTAGACAACACTGCTCAGCATAAGGTATTCTCTTTTATGGATGGTTTCTCTGGTTATAATCAAATCAAGATGGCACCTGAAGATATGGAGAAGACAACATTTGTTACACAGTGGGGCACTTTTTGTTATAAAGTGATGCCATTTGGTTTGAAGAATGCAGGGGCAACATATCAGCGTGCTATGGTGGCTTTGTTTCACGATATGATTCATCATGAGATAGAGGTGTATGTGGATGATATGATAGACAGGTCCCAGAATGAAGAGCAACATCTTGATCATCTGCATAAGTTGTTTGAAAGGTTGAAGAAATACAAGTTAAGATTGAACCCAAACAAGTGTACTTTTGGAGTCAGATCTGGTAAGCTCCTGGGTTTCATTGTTAGTGGAAAAGGTATTGAAGTAGATCTTGCAAAAGTGAAAGCTATACGAGAAATGCCAGCTCCCCGTACTGAGAAGGAAGTTAGAGGTTTCTTGGGACGATTGAATTACATTGCAAGATTTATTTCCCAATTAACTGCCATCTGTGAGCCAATCTTCAAATTGTTAAAGAAAGATCAGGTGATGGAATGGAATGATGAGTTCCAGACTTCCTTTGATGAAATCAAGAAATATCTGCTAGAACCTCCCATTTTGATGCCACCAGTTGATGGAAGACCCTTGATCATGTACTTAACAGTATTAGACAACTCAATGGGGTGTGTGTTGGGGCAACATGACGAGTCTGGTCGAAAAGAGCAGGCAATATACTACCTTAGCAAAAAGTTTACCGACTGTGAAACAAGATACTCACTACTCGAGAAAACTTGCTGCGCTTTGGCATGGGCTGCTCGCCGACTAAGACAGTATATGTTGACCCATACTACCTTATTGATTTCGAAGATGGATCCAATTAAGTACATATTCGAGAAACCTGCTCTCTCCGGAAGAATAGCAAGATGGCAAATGATCTTGACAGAATATGATATACAGTATACTACTCAGAAGGCCATTAAAGGAAGTGTTGTAGCTGATCATTTGGCTCATCAAGCAGTAGATGATTATCAGTCAATGAGTTTTGAGTTCCCTGATGAAGTCATTATGATTATTACCAAAGAACCTGGACAATATGACGGACCTGAACAAGGATCCTGATGGACTATGGTTTTTGATGGAGCTTCTAATGCACTTGGTAATGGTGTTGGTGTTGTGATCAGTTCCCCTGAAGGTTATCATACCCCGATTACTGCCAGACTTTGTTTCTATTGTACTAATAACATGGCTGAGTATGAGGCATGTATCCTGGGTATCAAAGCTGCCATTGATATGAAGATTTAGTTCCTAGACGTGTATGGAGATTCAGCCCTGGTAGTAAGTCAGATTAAAGGAGATTGGGATACCAAGCATGATAATCTCATTCCTTACAGAGAGCATGTTTTGTCTTTGATCCCATATTTCAAAGAGATTACCTTTGGACATATTCCACGAAGAGAGAATCAATTGGCAGATGCTTTAGCCACCATGGCATCCATGTTTGAGATCAGCTGGGATGATGAGGCTCCCAAGATTACTATTGATAGATTTGAAAAGCCTGCATACTGCAATGAGATTGACACTGAAGAATCAGAGGAGAAACCTTGGTTCTATGAAGTGAAAAGATATCTTGAAGCCCAGGAGTTCCCCGAAGGGGCATCTGTCAAAGATAGGAAATTTCTGAGGAGGTTTTCTGCTAAGTTCTTTTTGAGTAATGGGATTTTATACAAGCACAATCATGATTCAACTATGCTTCGTTGTGTGGATAAGAAGGAAGCAACAGAGATTATGGAAGATATGCATGATGGGATTTTTGGCACTCATTCTAGTGGTCATACTATGGCAAAGAAAATATTGAGAGCAGGTTACTATTGGTCTACCATGGAAGCTGACTGCTATCAACATTCCAGAACATGTCATAAGTGTATACTGATAAAGTACATATACCTCCATCCCCATTGAATGTGTTGACTGCTCCTTGGCCTTTCGCCATGTGGGGCATTGATATGATTGGTGAGATCAAGCCTACTGCTTCTAATGGGCATCGTTTCATCCTGGTTGCTATTGATTACTTCACGAAGTGGGTGGAGGCAGCTTCATTTGCATCTGTTACTAAGAATGTGGTGGCTCGATTCACTAAGAATAATCTTATATGTAGGTATGGCATCCCTGAAAGGATTATTACTGACAATGGCTCTAATCTGAACAACACTATGATTACTGATCTATGCACGCAGTTCAAGATTAAGCATCACAACTCCTCTCCGTATCGTCCGAAGATGAATGGGGCAGTTGAAGCTGCTAACAAGAACATCAAGAAGATTATACAAAAGATGATTGTTACTTACAAAGATTGGCATGAGATGTTACCATTTGCTCTTCATGGTTATCGTACTACAATACGTACTTCAACAGGGGCAACTCCATTCTCCTTAGTATATGGTATGGAAGCAGTTCTGCCCATTGAAGTCCAGATTCCCTCCTTAAGAATTATGAAGGATGCAGGCTTGGATGAAGATGAGTGGGTTCAGACTCGACTTGACCAGATAAACTTGATTGATGAGAAGAGATTAGAAGCAGTTTGTCATGGCCAGATGTACCAGAAACGGATGATCAAAGCTTTTAACAAGAAGGTTAAGCCAAAGGTATATCAGGCTGGTGATTTGGTAATCAAGCGTATCATACTGCCACAGGGTGATCCTAGGGGCAGGTGGAGTCCTACATATGAAGGACCATTTGTAGTCAAGACAATATTCTCAGGAGGTGCCATGATACTTACTACTATGGATGGTGAAGACTTCCCTCAGCCTGTAAACGCAGACATAGTTAAAAAATACTACGCATAAAAAGAGACCCGCTAGGTTGACTGGCCTAGGCAAAAATAAGGGCATCCCGACGAACCAAAAGGTTTCGGGAAAAAATTAGGGATATATATATATATATATATATATATATATATATATATATATATATATATATATATATATATATATATAAAAATGTACATCCGACAAGTCGAAAACCTGAAAAGGCGGCTTGGGCAAAAAAGGGTATCCCGGTGGATTGAAAACCTGAAAGGGCAATCCAGGCAAAAGTTAGGGATTAAAGCGTATGACTATGTCTCGTTTGGATCACCCATGAAACTACAACCAGTTGTGCTACTTACTCAAGCTCGAACAGATAAAGCTCAATCCAATCGTTTCCGTCTTAACAGCAGAAGATGAGATATTTGAAGATAATGGCAATAGTAGAATTGAAACTCAATAGGATTATTTCCCACATAGCTGATGTTCTTTGTTTTGTAAAATTTTTATGACAAATTCCTCTTACTAGGATTTATGTCTCCTTGTATGAACTTACCTATGTATAGGTCACTTTGTGATATAAATAAAATTTCATCTTTGAATCCAGATTTACTTTTACCCTATTTACATAAGCAAAACGTCCATTGGTTGTGTTTGAATGTATGTATGCTTTTGAATATGATTGATGTTTACAAGAAATGCATAAAATGCTTAATATGATTGATGTTTACCAGAAATGCATGAAAATGCAGTAATAGTATTTACTAAGGACGAACAAGGGAAGGAATTCAACGAAGCTTCACAGGTTCATCCCTACAAGACAGCTACAAATCCCCTAGTAGGGCAAATCCATCTTCATAAATACTTCGAGTTACATCTCCCCTGGAATTTATATCCATCTCTTTTATCCTCATACGGATAGTCGAAAATTTATTCTTTCAATAGGAGTACGACGAACGAAGGCGGGAGGTTATGAATACCATACCATCAAACGAAGACGGGAGGTTATGAATACCATACCATCAAACGAAGACGGGAGGTTATGAATACCTTATTATCGAACGAAGACGGGAGGTTATGAATACTATATTATCAAACAAGCGAGAATAAGTTCCTCATATTGTTCAGCAGCAAATCGGGATCTATTTTCCCTGGCCAGCAGTTGTTATACGAAGATATCCAGGCGCTTCAGGCTGCATGATTCATACATACATCATTTACATCATATCATACATATCCATAAATACATAGTAAATTACTTAAGTGCATCATACTATACATGCATACATAATACATAAACTAATATTATCGTGCAAAATGTTATAATCTTGTTTTTCAGATTAATTCTCCAGCAGGCAAACTTCATCCAAAACTTGTTACTTTGGGCCGTTGTTTATCTTCCCAAAGGTTATCTCATTACCTCAGGACGTTGTTTATCCTCCTGAAAGCTATCATGACCTTGGGCCGTTGTTTATCTTCCCAAAGGTTACCTCATTATCATGGGACGTAGTTTATCTTCCCGAAGGCTATCTTGAGACGCCGTTTATCTTCTCAAAAAGTCATATCATGACTCTGGGCCGTTGTTTATATTCCCAAAAGTTATACTTATATCTCGGGACGTTGTTTATCCTCCCGAAAGCTATCATGACCTTGGGCCGTTGTTTATCTTCCCAAAGGTTACCTCATTATCATGGGACGCCGTTTATCTTCCCGAAGGCTATCTTGAGACGTCGTTTATCTTCTCAAAAGCCATATCATGACTTTGGGCCGTTGTTTATCTTCCCAAAAGTTATACTTATACCTCAGGACGTTGTTTATCCTCCTGAAAGCCATCATTACTTTGGGCCGTTGTTTATCTTCCCAAAAAGCTATATCTTCATACTTTGGACTATTTTATTCTCCAAGAGATATATTTGAAGAACTTTTCTCCAAGTGGCATCTTTAAGCCCACTCAAGAATAGACAGCTAGTCATCAGTATCACTCTACGCACCGGTGAGTGCAAATTTTTGGGCTTTTGTGTTCAATCCCCTTCAACCTTCCAGGTCACGACTGGCACATATACCAATCTAACCCCTCAGGTTTCAGAAAATTGAACAGGGGCAGCTGTTGCACCCCAAAATTTGCCCTCACAAAACAAGACTTTGTGTGCTAAGAGGTTCACAAGGTTCACAAGACATATTATGAGGTTCACAAGGTTCACAAGACATCTTATGAGGTTCACAAGGTTCACAAGACCTCTCATGAGGTTCACAAAGTTCACACATAGTCAGAAAGTTTGACAATTCCCTCAGACAATGCATCCTCCTAAACAGGGCATCCAAAACTAGGGTTTTGACTTTAACTAGGCTAAATGAATTTCCAAGACTTAAAGTGAGCTTCATGACATCTTATATGTTTTTAAGAATCCCCATGACAAGTTTCAAGACTTTTCTCAAAGGTTTGCTCAGTCAGATGATCGGATAAGTCAAAATCAGTCAAAGTAGTTAAAAAGTCAAACTGAGGTCAACTGTGGTCAAACCAAAGTCAAACTTCATGATTTTTTTGTCAACATCAAGTATATGAAGTAAAATTCATCATTTGATCAAGGGTTGATCATGATTCATCAAGGAGATTTCAGATCATCAAGAATCAGGAGTTTCTAAATTAGGGTTTCCTCAGGAAAAGTCAACTGAACTTTGACCAGCCATAACTTTCACATGCTTCATCAAATTTTTTTCATCCAAATCTCATTTTTAAGGAAATTGAATTCTCTACAACTTTGTGTCTCACAAGCCAAGCCCAAAAATGCTTCATTTGGAAGGTATGAGCTAAGACATTATAGGTCCTTTTAAAAGTCAACAAAAAGTCAACAACTTCAAAAGGGAATAACTTGAGAATGGTAAATGATATGGACATGAAACCAATGGGGTTGGTTATAGGACTCTTTAAGATTTCCAAAATGTCCAAGAACACCCTCATAGCATTAAAATTGAAGGATTTGTGCCCTTGCAAATTTGGGAAATTTTTGGGTGGTTTATGAAGAAAATAGGGTCTTAAAACCATAATTCTTCAAATGGGCTGAACTTTTTGTGACCCAAGGTGTTCCATGACATCATGCACGAAATTTATTTAATATTTTCATAATTGTATTTTATTTATTTTATTTATTATGATTTTTTATATTAAAAATCATTTTAAATTCAAATAAAATATAAAATATGAAGATTTAAAATATATTTTGATTTCAGAAAGTCATAAACATGAATTGGATCAGATTGATATGCAATTGATGATGATTGTCTTAAGATAGAAAGGTTTCATTCAAAAATATTTGAAATTCAAGCCATGATCTTTTTCAATCTTTTGAATCCAAAAAGTCCAAACAACCATCCAATTTTTTGACCTAATTTCATTTACTATAAGTACCTAAACACATCACAATGCATATGGGACGAAATTGCTGCCTCAAGAGTAAGTTCAAAACTTCAAAAAAATCCTTCAAAAGTGAATTTTCGGTTTCAACCTTAGAGGAGGTTTCAAGGTATTTTAAGAACATCACAAGCTTCCCTGGACATCCCTGAATCGAAACCATTCATCACATTGATCCATAGCATGACATATTGAGAAATTCGAATCGTTTCTTTTTCACTTTTGATTTTTTTCGTTCTTGCATTTTTACATGTTATTAATCAAGTTTGACTATTGATTTGTGTTTAGATGAATGCAGTGATGAATTCTGGGCAATTAGATTGATGTTTTGATGGCCAATTCGTGAAACACCATTTTAGGGTTCATGCCTCTTGAATTAGGGTTTCACAATCCAATAACTATAAATGAATTTTGAGACCATAAATCAACTCAATGAACTGTTTGGAACATATTTATGTAATCAATTGGATAAAATCGTGCGTGTTTAGTGAAGCATGAAATTCGCAGGTTCAAGAACGCATGAAAATTCGTAGGAAACTTCCCAACAAATTTCGCAGGAAAACCTGCGAAAATCCAAGGATGAAGATGAAGTCCTGGCGCGCATTCTGGAATTCAAATATTTGTCTTAATATTTTATTGTATTGTTATTAATTTGTTTCACAGAAGCCTGCTTGGCCCAGTGGTGATGGATGCGTGTGTATTGCTTCAAGGCTTGGGTTCGATTCCTGGAGGCAGCATTTTTTTTGCTTCATTTTCTCATTTATTACATGGCTTAATATATTATTAGTTGTTGTGAATTATACTTCAGGTGCGCCCTTCTGGCTGGATGGTAAAAGTGTTTGCTTGTTGTGTGAGGGTCCTGGGTTCGAAACCCCCCCAGGCCCTTTTTGTGTTATTTTTTTGTTTTGTTGTAATTTGTACAGGATATGAAACAAAAGCACCAGGATCTCAATCTCTATCACTAGTGCACGCTGGCCAGGATGGTTTTGTGACTTGCATATGAGGTAGGGGACCTGGGTTCAAATCCCAGGTCCTTTCTTTTTGAGCAATTTTCCTTATTTTTTTATTTTTATTTCATTATACTATTTCTATTTCTATTTTATTTAATTTGATTAATATAAATTATAAAAAATATTTTCTAATACTATTAAAATAGTCTTGTATATATTCCTAAAAAATATTATTTTTTATTTATTTTATGATATATATATAATTTATAAATAAATTGATTAATTTTGTAAATTAATAAGAAAAAATACTAATATTTTATAAAAACCTAATTATTTTTTACAAACCCTAATTTTCTTTTACAAAAATCTAATTATATTATAACTTTTAATTTATTTATTTGTAAACTTTAATTATGTACAGATTTTTTATAATTTGTTTATAATTATTATTTAATATAGTTTTTGCATATAAATAATTTTAGATTATGTTTAAAACAATAGAAAACTCCTAATTTAATCTCATTAATATAATTTATTTTTATAATATGTTTATTTAATTATAATTAACCATTATTTTTTTAACATGTATATAAATTTAAATCTTTAGAATAATTAGTATATAATATGAATTGTTTATTCTTCTTCTTAAAATCTTAAAAAATAATCATTTATTAAAAATTGAACTTTTAATTTAATATTCATTATTATGCTAATTTCTTTATTTTTATTCTTATTTTATTTTATTATTACTAACCCTATTTATTTTTATATGATGGTTATTTTATTTTATTTTATTATTACTAACCCTATTTATTTTTTTTTATGATTGTTATTTTATTTTATTGTTACTAACCCAATTATTTATTTGCTTATTTAATTTATTTTATTATTATTATTATGTAATTGTACCCAATATGTAATAGTTGTAGTAGTAATTTTTATTATTTATTTTAAATGCTATGGTTAGTAAAATAGGGAGTGTAAAACATGTTTGTATGTAAAATTGAATTTAGATCATTAAATCTCAAGATAAATATTTGAATTGGTACACTCACACACGTAAGTCGATCCTGGATCGCCATCTCACTTCTTAAGGGTAACCTCTCAAGTTGCCTAAACAAAAGGTCAAGTAGGGTGTATAAAGCAAAGTCCCTCATTTCATATCATCTAGTCCCTAAACAGATAAAAAGATCAAGTCCCTCCGAATGTTGCCTTCGTAATGATCTTGTCCCTTTCGAATAAAGATGATAAGTCCCTTCGAATTGCTTATACACCCCACAGTTGCCTAAATAACAGATGTCCCTTCACTTGTCCCTCATACATCCAAGGTAATGACTACCTATTCCTTAATAATAGGGATAGTCTTACCACTTAAAGGATATTCAAGAACAGAAAAGACTTAACTTAGGGTAGGTTCCTCTTAGATACTTGCTCACTTTTCAAAAACATTTCAAAACACTTCACATTTTTCAAGCAATTTTCAAAACAAAGGTTTTATATACATCCGTACATGGATCATTATAAAACACTTAAGAAAATTTCTAATCACACATTACACTTCTCAAAACAGTTTAAAGTGAGCTAAGTAACTAAGAGCCCATGGATAACCATGGATGTAAAGGGTGCTAACACCTTTCCTTTACATAACCTACCCCCCGAACCCAAAAATCTTTTAAGGTCTTTCCTGTTCTTTTATGCCCTTTCCTTTGGATAAAATAAAAGTCGGTGGCGACTCTTGCTATCCGCAACATTTAACTAAAGTCAGTTCTCCTACCGTATTACAGAACTGGCGACTCTGCTGGGGATTTAATAAAATAGGGGTACCCTTAGGAATTAGATCACTTTAAAATTGTTTGCCATGTTTGCTTTATACTTACCTGTTGGGTGCTCTTATGTGTGAAAGATCCTAACCCGGATCTAGTGTACCTTAGGTAAATGGCAATAGACCAAGGAAACTGTACGGTGTATACCGATATGGTTGATCTGGTGGCCATAGTTAGTGTGACTTCTTGGTTGGTGCTTATGTTCCTTAAGTCAAGTTGAGGATAATATGAGGCTGCCATATGTTGTCAATACACTAACTAACTTTTAGAACCCTAGTTATCCCATCTTGGCCTTTAGAAAGTAGTGAGATAACCGGCTTTGGTGCAGACTGAAGTTGGTTGATACTCGATACTACACTCATTGAGATTCTAAACTTGAAGGGTTTTGGTTGGCAAGTAAGTTGCCTACTGAACAACCACCCTTGTGAAGGATCAGTGATATTGAGATCCCTTAGAACCTGGTTACTTTCTAGGACAGGATGAACCATCTAAACTTCAGGGGAGGGTCCTTACCTTTGAACCTCATGCAAGCTTTTAAACCTAGGGCTATTGTGTGACTTGTTTGTGTGTGCCACATGTTTGTGATTGAGCATAACATCATAGCATCATCATGCATCATAAGCATAGCATTTTCACTAACCATTTCAAGGACCAAAGGATTTATCTTTGTTCTTTGTTGTAGGTCATGGCTTCTGCTCATAGGAATACTATCAGGACCAGCTTTGTAAGAGACTCATTACAAAGTAAGTCAAGAAAGAATTATGGAGTTAACAAAGCAACTTCACGAGGAGCGGAATCTCAACTCATACCTCAACACAAAGAGGAAACGTCCATGGGAGACTTAAAACCCCATCTTTTGTATTTATTTCATTTCATTTTGTAAGCCCAAGGGGCAAACAAACTTATTACTAATAAAAGTGTACTTTCTTGATTGTTTAAGCAAATTTAAATCCTACGGTCCTTGAAAACATTGCATTTGCATACCATATCATTGCATCACAGGTTTCTTGTGTACAGGTTTCTTATCTTCTCGCTGTTTATTTCAGCAATGGCTCTTGAACAAACAGTTAAAGATCTCCAGGCACAAAATGCACAGTTCCAAGAGCTGATCCTGAACTTGTCCAAGGGGCAGGATGAATTGAAGACACTGCTGGTCAAGAAGACTAAGAAGACTAGAAGGTCAAGAGGCCTGATCAACATGGGAAGAAGGTTCAGAGGTCCTGTCAAGACCAAAGAACAGGTTGAAGATTATGAGTCTGAAGAGTCTGAGAAAGAGGGAGGCAGTCTCCATAATACAATGGGGGACTCTGATTCTGAAGCTAACTACTATCATGAGCCTAATGAAGATAAGTTTAAAATGATGGTGGATAGAATGGATGTTATGGAATTGCAAAAGTCTTTTGGGCTGGATTTTGAAGACCTGAGTTTGATATCTGGGGTGGTTATACCCATTGGTTTCAAGGTCCCTACTTTTGTAGTGTATGATGGTGTCTCTTGTCCCAAGCTGCATCTGAGGTCTTATGTCAGGAGAATCCAACCCCATACTGCTGATAAGAAATTGTGGATCCATTTCTTCCAAGAGAGCTTATCTGGAGCTCAATTGGAATGGTACTATCAGTTAGAGAGTGTCAACATCCGTGATTGGAATGATCTTGCTGAAACCTTTTATAAGCAATATCAATACAATGCTGACTTAGCCCCTACTCGCATGCAACTACAGAGCATGTCTATGGGTGCTAAAGAAAATTTCAAGGAGTATGCCCAGAAGTGGAGAGACTTGGCTGGAAGAGTGCAACCCCCTCTAACTGACAGGGAGTTAGTGGATATGTTCATGTGTACGTTAAATGGTCCTTTTTACAGTCATCTCATTGGAAGCTCATCATCTGGCTTCACTGAGTTGATAATGACAGGAGAGCGCGTAAAAAGTGGTATAAGGAGTGGCAAGATCCAAGTGGGTGCTTCTTCATCCAGTACTACAAAGAAGCCCCCTAGTGGGAAGAAAGAGTCAAATGTTGTCTATGGTCAACCTGATCGTAATAGGAGGCATCAGTCTGTGAGTGCAGTTCATATTTCCAATCCAACTCCTGCAACAACAGAGCCACCCCAGGGAAATCAACAGAGGAATAGAAGGCAGTTCACTAAGATCAACATGTCACTGGCCCAAGCCTTGCAACACTTGTTGAAGGGTGAACTTATTACTTTGAGGGATCCTCCTCAGAATCCCAATGTTACCCCAATGGAGATGAGGAGAACACTTTTTGTGAAGGAAGTATGGTGTTTTAGTGAGTGGGTGTTGGAGAAATGGAAGTTTTTGTGAAGAAGAAAAATGGAGGTTAAGGGTTTTTAGAGGATGAGGGTTGTAGAAGATGAATGATTAGGAGAAATATGTGGTAATGAAGCTAGTAATGATAAGTTAAGAGAATTAAATCGTGGGCCCCATGTCATTAAAAATGTGTGGAAGTTGAAAAAAATTGAACGAAACTACCCGCACTCCTGACACGGGCCGTGTTGCGCAACACGGGCACCCGTGTCAGGCCCCTGTATTGCCAAAAACGAATCAAAAACCAAGGGATTCTCAGACTTTGCAACACGGGCCATGTTGCACAACACGGGCACCCGTGTTGTACCCCTGCATTTCTCAAAAAAAATTCAAAAACCAAAGGATTCTCAGACTTTGCAACACGGGCTGTGTTGCACAACACGGGCACCCGTGTTGCACCCCTGCATTCCTAAAAAATTTCAGTTAACTTCCATCCTCCTGACACGGGCCGTGTCATGGGACACGGGCACCCGTGTCAGGGCCCTGATTTTCCACTTTTTCAGTCTTTCTTGATTTTTCTTGCTCGACTATCCAACTTCCCTCTTTCCTTAGCAGAAACTGTGATTTACAAAAACGCACAACCTACAAAAACTGAAACAAACAAAAGTAAGAATGAAAAACATCGTGGGTTGCCTCCCACGTAGCGCTGCGTTTAACGTCGCATGGTTGACGGTCCGTCGTCCTACTGAGTAAGACGAATGACATTCACATCACCAGTAGTTTGGCCTCTGAAGTAGGGCTTTAATCTCTGCCCATTCACCTTGAAAATATCTCCATACGTCTGATTTTTAATTTCGACCGCTCCATGAGGAAATACCTTGTGAACTACAAAAGGTCCCGACCATTTAGACCTTAATTTTCCTGGAAATAGCTTCAACCTTGAATTATACAAGAGGACCAGTTGTCCTTCCCAAAACTCTTTTCTTTGAATCCTCTTATCATGCCATTTTTTTGTTTGCTCTTTGTAAACCTTAGCATTCTCGTACGCCCGATTCCTGAATTCTTCTAACTCATGAAGTTGAAGAATCTGAGAACTCCCAGCTTTTGACAAATCCATATTAAGATACTTAGACGCCCAGAAAGCCTTATGTTCAAGTTCCAATGGTAGGTGACATGCCTTTCCGTATACCAGTTGATATGGTGACATACCGATAAGCGTTTTGAAAGCCGTTCGATACGCCCATAAAGCATCATCCAACTTAATCGACCAATCCTTTCGAGATGAATTCACTGTTTTTTCCAGAATTTGTTTTAGTTGTCTATTTGACACCTCTACTTGGCCGCTTGTTTGAGGGTGGTATGAAGTAGCTATCCGGTGTTTCACATTATACTTTTGCAGAAGCTTCTCCATGAGGTGATTAAGGAAATGCGTTCCTTCGTCGCTTATCAATGCTCTCGGAACACCAAACCTTGCAAAAATATTCTCTTTCAGGAATCTCACCACAACCTTCACATCGTTGGTAGGCAATTCAACAACCTCTACCCATTTGTAAACATAGTCCACCGCAACCAAAATATAGTTTTTTCCGAATGACGGTGGAAACGGCCCCATGAAGTCTATCCCCCATACATCGAATAACTCAACCTCTAGCATAGAGTTCTGGGGCATCTGATTTCTTTTTGATATATTCCCAGTCCTCTGACATCTGTCACACTCCTTCACTAACTCTTGAGCATCCTTAAATAAAGATGGCCAGTATAGTCTGGATTGAAGGACTTTAGCTGCTGTCCTATCACCACTGAAGTGTCCACCGTATTCGGAGTCGTGACATGCTTTCAGCACATCTTTTTGCTCTTCGTCGGGTACACACCTTCTGACTAGGCCATCTGATGGGCTAAAGACGTATCTAATTATGAGTCTAGCGGTATCTTAACTGCAAGTGCACAGCCTATCGAAGTAATATTTAAGATTATCGATCCACAGGGACTCTATGGTTACTTAGTGCTAGAGGAATTTCTAGTTTAGCTAAGGTGAAGGGTTGTCACGATTTTTTGTTGTTTTTAAAGATTAAAGGCGGGAATTAAATTTAAGTTTAATAAAATAGAGTACTAAGGCGGTCGGTATGTAATTATGCTAACTTAGGAGGGTCAATCTAACCTAGACTTATAAAGATGGTTCACTTAATCTATTCTGTAGAGGTTACCAGTTTAAATATCCTTAACTCACACTCTCGTGGTCTTATCTCAGATCTTACCCCTAAAGCCCTATGCCTGCTCTCGCTAGCCCATAAGTGTTTAGAGATAATTTTTGGAAACTTAGTAATTCTAAGTTATTTTAAAGCGCTCTTGCTGTGTTTAATTTAAATGCCTAACTTTAGCTATCTGGTTAGAATCTCACATTCGCGTGGTCTTGACCTAACCTAATACACTTTCCTTACTCTCGTAACAAAAAGGTTGATTTTATAATAAAAAGTATCAGCCAGAATATTAAGCTCTTAATTATTTTAAGCTTATAGTTGATTTTACCGATTTAGTTTGTTCTAATTACATACCGCCCTAAGGTATTTAGCTACTCATTTTTGTTGAACCACACAGAGGCAGAGAAACATAAAACGAAATATTCATGGCAGAAAAATAAATATCCAACATAAATATAAAATTGCAAATTAATATAAACCTGGTTAACAATAAAAATGGCAGACTCCTTCTTCCACAGGCTGGAAAGCTCGGAGTATTTGTCGGAATCGGAAATAAACTCTAAAAATTCTGAAGGCTTTGAAACAAATAAATTTTATAACAATTTCCTGATGTTGGAAATTGTTATAGGGTTGGTTTGGATACAAGAAAAATAAAGCAATGAAAATAATGTTGGAAAAATATAAAGGGTGTAAAATAATTCGGCAGAGCTTCCGCAAGAAATTAATAAAACTAAACTCTGTAAATTGTTCATTCAAATTAAGCTATTTATAGAAGACTAAATGGGCTTGGTAGTTGGTTTGTTGCTTGGGCCTCGTAGGAGAATTGAGAGAATCCAGGGACGTGTGGATACTGGGTCAGCTGGAAAATAGGCACTTCATGCAGCGTGACATTCATGACCAAGTCTTCAGTCAAATAACCTATTTTTCCCTTGTCACAGTCGTGACAAGGGCATCGCGTTCGTGTTCCTTGTATTATAAGTGTCACGGTCGTGAGGGATATGTCACGGTCGTGAGTGCTCCTTTTGGGGTGTCACGGTCGTGACACCTAGGTGACGACCGTGAGTGCTACAAAATATGCAGGTTATGCAGAATTCCTCATTTCTTCATCTTTTAATGGTTGTTTTTGCTCCTTTTGCTTGTGGCTCATGATTTAGCTCTGTATATGATGTACCTGCAAAATGGCAAAGAAAACTCGAGGAATCGGGTGTTAAAACGACAATTATGCGATAAAACGGTATTGAAACATAGCAATATAATCGATACATTTTCTCGTTATCAAACTTCCCCAAACTTAAACCTTTGCTTGTCCTCAAGCAAATAGTCGGTTGGAAATTGTCGGACAAGTTTTTATCGACGCACACACATAACAAACCGTACGAGGGATCGTTTTGTCGGATAAACCGGTACTTTGATAAAACACTAACGATACACTAATGACACAAGCAACAAGCTAAGTCGTCGACTTCCCGTTAAACGAAACATTCGGCAATTGCTTTACGATTTCACCTATAGTCTTTCGATCTTATTTCGCCCGGTTTCATTCTAGCGCAATCACATTAAGCCCTTTGCCTTAGCACGCACGTAGTGGAGTAGCCGGTTAGCGAATTTGATCCTTTAAAAGCATGGGGTCTGGTACACGAATGTGGTAACCCTATATACATTATCCGATTTGGAGGTTGTGGGGGATCGAGCCGTAGCACGCCCTACCAAGTTCAGAACCAGTACCTCTGAACCAACCCGCAATGGACTCCTTCTCATATTTCTCGTTTCTTATATGCGACCGTGTACTTTGGTGCAATTTCTTTTCATTTGCATCGAGATATGAAAGATCATTATAGATTAGGCATCAAACGCTTATATTCTTCGGCTCCCCACGTGGTTTATGTTCAGACGGTGCTGACTGCTAGTATAAACTACTAGGGGTTACTTTTGAACTGAAACTTAAGGTGTAGTCGTAACAATCATCGGAACGGGATTGCTTAAGTGGGAAGTCTAAGGTGTCAAGACTGTATTGATCTTGTTGAATCGTTCTCAGCTTCCTAATTATGATTTCGCAGGTAAGTCGGGTAATGCGAAGAATTTATTAAAGATTTTTTTCGGTATGGCTGAATAAACGGGGAAAGTTCGAAACTAAAGAAAATAGAACAAAAATTGCTCGTTTAATTGACTTATGAAAAAGGAAATACAACGGAATGGAAAAATGCGAAAAGGGAAAAATGCGGAAAATGAAAGGTACCTCTCCCACACTATATCAGACATTGTCCTCAATGTTGTGATATGATAGCGGTCAAAGTACAATACAAACAATGAAAATGGAAAAACATAAACAAAAACTAAAACTAAGGCTGCTGATGACCACGGCCTCGGCTTCTGGTGCGGGAGCGTCTGGTCGGAGTCGCTTCAGGGTCAGAACCGGTACCGGTGACAGCAGTGATATCAATGCGTAAAGCCTCTAGCTCGCTAAAAATCTCGCCGAGCTTCTCATCAGTGGACCTCTGGTTGGTTGCAATAGTGCGGAGTAATGCATCATGCTGCTCCTTCTGCCTTCGCTCCAGTGCGGCATTCATCTGGTTTTGCTGATGAATCGCACGGAGGACGTCCTCAAGTGTGAATTCTTGTGCAGGAGGCTGTCGGGTGGATGACTCAGGAATGTCCTGGACAGGCTCAGCTGCATCCATGGTGTCTTGCATCTCGTCCGCTGGTGGATCGACCTGATCATCATGAATGGGGGCGTGGCCGACAGCATCCGGTAAAGCAAAGAGCCAGTTGGCTCTGCTAGACGGATCAATGCGGTCACGGGACGACAGGATGATGTGGTGATAAACAATGCCATGGATAACAGGGCTAAACCTACCATCCTCTCTCTGCGCAATCAAGTGAGCGGACCTGCAATAATTCTTCGTTAGGAACTCGGCGGCTCTGCTAGGAAAATTTACGACCAAGTCACCAAGGTCCAACTGAATGGCTAGGGTGGTGACAATGCCGCCAATGTAAAAGGGGGTTGCGCCTCTTTGCGCAATGGCCTGGATATGAGATAGCATGAACGGGGCAGCGTTGATAGGCTCGTCATTTAGAGCGCAGTGCAAGAACAGAAGCTCCTTGGAGTTGAGCTTGTGGTTACTCTCTCGTGCAAAGATGGTGTTGCAAATGATGCGGTGAAAATATCGGATTGCCGGGTTGTGGATATGTGTAGCATTAAGGCTCTGAAAGGCTGAGGCACGGGTGTTGGTTATGTCGTGCCATAGGGTGAAAGTGGTTTTACTGAAATTGTCCGACACGCGGAGGTGAGCTTCATTCCCGTGATCGAAGCCTAGCAACTCGGCTATCCTATTTTGCGAAAGTTCGAACTCCCGGCCAAGCAATCTGAACTTAGCCAAGCCGGTAAGTTGACTCTGAGAACCGGTAGGAGTGATGTAATGGAATGAGCTTAGGAATTCCAATGTCAGAAGCTCGAATGTGGGCTGGGGCTGACTGCAAAGATCCCACAGACCGACTTTTTGAAGTAGGCTCTTGACACTGTGTAACACGGTGGGAGAACTGACTTTAAGTAATGTTGCGGATAGCAAGAGTCGCCACCGACTTTTATTTTATCCAAAAGGAAAGGGTATAAAAGAACAGGAAAGACCTTAAGAGATATTTTTGGGTCCGGGGGGTAGGTTATGTAAAAGGAAGGTGTTAGCACCCTTTACATCCATGGTTATCCATGGGCTCTTAGTTACTTAGCTCACTTTTGAATTGTTTTTGAAAGTGTAGTGTGTGAATAGAAAAATTTTCAGAATAGTTAATAATAATCCATGTACGGATGTGTAAAAAACTTGTTTGAAAATTTGTTTGAAATTGTGGAAAGTTTGAAAGGTTTTTGAAGTGAGCAAGTACATAAGAGGAACCTACCCTAAAGTTTAAAGTCTTTCTTATTCTTTATCCTTTCCTTAGTAAGACTATCCCTACTATTAAGGAGTAGGTAGTCCTTACCTTGGATGTTAGGGACATGAGAGGGACATATGTTTTTATGAAGGCAACTGTGGGGTGTAATAAGCATACTGGAGGGACTATCATCATTATTCGAAGGGACTCGATCCGTAAAGGCAACCATGAGGGACTTGATGATTTTTTACTTTAGGGACTTGCTTTATACACCCCACTTGACCTTATTAATAGGCAACTTGAGGGATAACCTTAGAAAGTGAGACGGCGATTAAAATCGACTTACGTGTGTGAGTGTTTAATTTAATTATCTTATGATTAAGGTGATCTAATTTATTTTAAATAAAATACATATTTTTCACTCCCTAATTACTAACCATAGCAAAAATGATCAAATAAAATTTACATCCAAGAAGCAATTACAAAATTATAATAATAAGCAAAATAAATAGCAAATTAAATAATAAGCAAATTAAAAAATATATATAAACAAAATAGTAAGCAATAAATAAATAAATATTGGGTTAGTGATAAATAATAATAATAATAATAATAATTAGAAATAACAAACAAGGTTAGAAACATAAAAATATAATAATAAATAGTAGCATGGTTAGTAAATGATAAAGATTAATGAAATATATAAAATTAATAAAGCAAAATAAATAATATGGTTAGTAATAACAATAATAAATAAAATTAACCAAAATTATAATAATAAGAGGTTAACAATTTTTAATATAAATAATTATATTTAGAAAGACATATGAACAAACAATTATTTTAATTTACAAGTTATTAAGTTATTTTTGAATATATTATAACTACAAAATTTAATTATTATAAATTCAATTATTTATAAGCAAAAAAGTCATAAGAGAAAAATAAGTTATAAATATATTTACAAGAATTTACAAGAATTATAATAAATATATATACATAAAATTATGTAGAAAAAATAGAATTAGGTTTTATTTTAGAAAATATTTTTTAGGTTTTTTTATTTTATAATGTACAAAAACTATTAATATATATATATATATATTACAATTTAATCTTATAAATTTAAATTGAGAAAAGAAAGGAGTTTAGAAAAAAAATTTTAGAAAAGATACTATGAAGAATTAGAACATATGATATATACTTATTTTATAATATAGAAGATAATAATAATTTTAATTTTGTGTAAAATAATAAAAAAATAAAGCAAAAGGAAAGAAAGGAGATCAAAACCTGATGGGGCTGGGGTTTGAACCCAGTCCCCTATGCCTGCCATCAACTGCTCATACCACTGGGCTACCGTACGTTTGGGTACAAGAAAAGAGGTCCTAATGACTTTATGCAATATCTGGAAAAACTGTGAAAAATAAGGAAAAGCAAAAAGGCCTGGGGTGCGATTCGAACCCAGGACCTTTTGATTGCAAGCATGTACGCGTTACCACCTGGCTGGGAGAGCCTTCCTGTTAATCAAACCATCACAACTAATAATATTTTAAGAACGCAATACAAAATGAGAAAATATCAAGATATTGGCTGGAGGCAGGATTCGATCCCCTCCCCTTTGATCATACGCGTACAAGCCTTTCCACTGGGACAACTCAATGGTTGTGATAACAAAGCAGAGTCATAAAATAATATTTTAAATCAAAAATTTGAATAAGAGCTCCGCGCCAAAACCAGTCGTCTCCTTCCTCAGGACCTTCGAAATTTGCTGCGAATTCTGCCATCAAAATACCTGCGAAAATCAACTTGGCAGCAATACCTACGGATCTCATACATGGCCAAAACTGTAAAATTTCAATAAATTAATCAGTCAAGCATGATCACAAGACAATTTGGAGTCGAACCATGTTTTTAGAATAAATTTATATAGCCTAGATCATAAAGCCCTAATGGAGGTCATAAACCCTAGTAATGGCCGAATCCGTATGGGGTCACGAAAATCCAATTAATTTGTCCAGAATTGTTCCAAAGCTTCAACTAACATCAAATCAACACACAAATTTCATTAATAATGATCAAATAATGGAAATCGAAAAATAAATTTTCAAGAACAACAAAGCTTCGGGTTTAGCAATATGGAGCACATGAGATGCATATGAGTGATGCTTTAGCTTCAATGATGATCAATAAACATCTCTATGTTCTTACTTTGCCTTCAAATGCACTGGATTTCAAAATCCGAATCTCACTTTTTGCTTGAATTTTGAGTTTTTGAACTTACCTATGAGCTGCTGGATTTCGTCCTCTAGGGTTATGCTTATGATCAATACTTATAGGTGAATCAATCTAGGTCAGAAACTTCAATGGTTATGTGAAAGATTTGATTTAAAAAGATTGAGAAAGATGGTGCTTTGAATTTCAAATATTTTTGTACCAATGCTTTCTATTTCAAGCCAATCCATATAATTCTTGCATCAATTTGTTCCATATTGATTTTATGACTTTCTAGAATCAATAAATCAATTAAATCTTCACATTTAATATTTTATTTAAATTTAAAATGATTTTAAGAATAAAAAATCATAATAAATTAATTAAATAAAATAAAAATTATGAAAATATTATGGAAATTTCGTGCAAGATGTTATTGTATGGGTTGGGTCATAATTTGGCCAGCCCATTTGGAGAAAATTGTTTTTAGACCTCCATTTTCATCATAAACCATCACAAAATTTCCCAACTTTGCAAGGACACATATCCCTCAATTTTAAAGGTATGAGGGTGTTCTTGGACTTTTTGGAAATCTTGAAGAGTCCTCTAAACAACCCCATTGGTTTCAGGTCCATATCATTTACCAATCTCAAGTTATGCCCTTTTGAAGTTGTTGACTTTTTGTTGACTTTTGAAATGACCTATAATGTCTTAAGTCATATCTTTCAAATGAAGCATTTTTGGGCTTAACTTTCAAAATCAAAGTTGTAGATAATTCAATTTCCTTCAAAATGAGCTTTGGATGGAGACTTGGTGATGAAGTATGTGAAAGTTATGGCTGGTCAAAGTTCAGTTGACTTTTACTGAGGAAACCCTAATTCAGAAACTCCTGATTATTGATGATCTGGAATCTCCTTGATGAATCATGATCAACCCTTGATCAAATGATGAATTTTACTTCATATACTTGATGTTGGCAAAAAATCATGAAGTTTGACTTTGGTTTGACCACAGTTGACCTCAGTTTGACTTTTTAACTGCATTGACTGATTTTGACTTATCTGATCATTTGACTGAGCAAACTTTTGAGAAAAGTCTTGAAACTTGTCATGGGGGTTCTTACACACATATAAGATGTTATGAAACTCACTTGAGGTATTGGAAGTCCATTTAGTCTGATTAAAGTCAAAACCCTAGTTTTGGATGCACTGCTTAGGAGGTGCATTGTCTGAGGGAATTGTCAACTCCTTTAATCAATTGTGAACTTTGTGAACCTTGTGAATCTTCATAAAGTGTCTTGTGAACATCATGGGAGGTATTGTGAAGCTTGTGAACCTTGTGAACCTCATGAAGTGGCTTTGTAGACCTCATGAACCTCAGAAGAGCTTTGTAATCATTGTGAATCTTGTGAATCTTGTGAACCTTGTGAACCTTCAAGAAGTGACTTGTAAACTTCATGAACTTCAAGAAAGGTTATGGAAATGTTGAGAAACTTGTGAACCTTGTGAACCTTCAAGAAGTGACTTGTAGACTTCATGAACCTCATGAAAGGTATTGAAAGCATTGTGGGATTTGTGAACCTTGTGAACCTTCAAGAAGTAACTTGTAGACTTCATGAACCTCATGAAATGTTATGTAAATGTTGAGAAGCTTGTGAACCTTGTGAACCTTCTTAGAACACAAAGTCTTGTATTGTGAGGGCAAATTTTGGGGTGCAACAGCTGCCCCTGTTCAATTTTCTGAAACCTGAGGGGTTAGATTGGTATATTTGCCAGTCGTGACCTGGAAGGTTGAAGGGGATTGAACACAAAAGCCCAAAAATTTGCACTCACCAGTGCATTAGAGTGGTATAGATGGCTAGTTGAATATGATTGAGTGGGCTTAAAGATGCCACTAGGGGAAAGTTCTTCAGATATATTTCTTGGAAGATAAGGCAGTCCAAAATATGGAGGTATAATGAAAGCTGTCAGGAGTCTGGAGCAGTCCTGAGGTATTGATGATATGCTTTCAGGATACTGGAGTAATACTGATGTAACAGCATGTCTTCATGAGGATAGAGCAATCAATAATGATAACCCTAAAGCAGTCTTGAAGTAATAATATGATTTCAGGAGGATAGAGCAATCAATAATGATAACTCTAAAGCAGTCTTGAAGTAATGATTTCAGGAGGATAAAGCCATCAATAATGATAACTCTAAAGCAGTCTTGAAATAATAATGTGATTTCAGGAGGATAGAGCAATCAATAATGATAACTCTAAAGCAGTCTTGAAGTAATGATTTCAGGAGGATAGAGCCATCAATAATGATAACTCTAAAGCAGTCTTGAAATAATGATTTCAGGAGGATAGAGCCATCAATAATGATAACTCTAAAGCAGTCTTGAAGTCATGAGAATTTATCAGGAGGATAAAGTAACCCTAAGGTGACAATAAAGCAGTCCCAAAGTAATAAGAAGCTTATCAGGAGGATAAAGTAACCCTGAGGTTACGATAAAGCAGTCCCAAAGTAATAAGAAGCTTATCTGGAGGATAAAGTAACCCTGAGGTTACGATAAAGCAGTCCCAAAGTAATAAGAAGCTTAACAGGAGGATAAAGTAACCCTGAGGTTACGATAAAGCAGTCCCGAAGATCATAAGTTTGTCTGTTGGATAATTAACCTGAAAACAAGGCAGCATTTTGTATCATAACATTAGTTTATGCTTTATGTATGCATGTATGATATGATGTACTCAAGTAATGTATTATGTGTCTATGGATATATATGCTATGGTATGATGTAAATGATGTATGTATGATATGATACGGTCGGAAGCGTCTGGATATCTTCGTATAACAACTGCTGGCCAGGGAAAATAAATCCCGATTCGTTGCTGAAGAATATATAACCCTATGTCTGCTGGGGATAACAGGGTATAGATAACCTCCCGTATGATGGGGATAACAGGGTATAGATAACCTTCGTCTTCGTCTGATGGTAGGGTAGAGATAGTATCCCGTCTTCGTTCGTCGTACCCTTATTGGAAAGCAAATTCCTGAATATCCGTATGAGGATAAAAGAGATGGATATAAATTCCAGGGGAGATAAGACTTTACGAAGATGGATTCGTCCTACTGAGAGTTCGTAACTGTTTTGTAAAGGTGAACTGGCGAAGCTTCGTTGAAATCCTCCCCTCGTTCGTCCTTAGTAAATACTATTACTGCATTTTCATGCATTTCTGGTAAACATCAATCATATTAAGCATACATGCATTTCTGGTAAACATCAATCATATTCAAAAGCATACATACATTCAAACACAACCAATGGACGTTTCGCTTATGTAAATAGGGTAAAAGTAAATCTGGATTCAAAAGATGGAATTTATTTATATCAAAAAGTGACCCATACACGGGTAAGTTTGTACAAGGAGACATAAACCCTAGTAAGAGGATTTTGTCATAAAGTTTTTTACAAAACAAAGAGAATCAGCTATGTGGGAAACAATCCTATTGAGTTTCAATTCTACTATTGCCATTATCTTCAAGTATCTCATCTTCTGCTGTTGAGACGGAAACGATTGGATTGAGCTTTATCTGTTCGAGCTTGAGTAAGTAGTACAACTGGTTGCAGTTTCATGGGTGATCCAAACGAGACATAGTCATACGCTTTAATCCCTAATTTTTGCCTGGATTGCCCTTTCAGGTTTTCAATCCACCGGGATACCCTTTTTTGCCCAAGCCGCCTTTTCAGGTTTTCGACTTGCCGGGTGTACATCTTTTTATATATATCCCTAATTTTTGCCCAAACCCTTTTGGTTTGCCGGGATGCCCTTATTTTTGCCTAGGCCTGTCAACCTAGCGGGTCTCTTTTTACGCGTAGTATTTTTTAACTATGTCTGCGTTTACAGGCTGTGGGAAGTCTTCACCATCCATTGTAGTCAGTATCATGGCACCTCCTGAGAACACTGTCTTGACTACAAATGGTCCTTCATATGTTGGAGTCCACTTGCCCCTAGGATCACCCCGTGGTAATATGATACGCTTGATTACCAAGTCACCAACCTGATATACCTTTGGCTTAACCTTCTTGTTAAAAGCTTTGATCATTCGTTTTTGGTACATCTGGCCATGACAAACTGCTGCTAACCTCTTCTCATCAATCAAATTTATCTGGTCCAGTCGAGTTTGAATCCACTCATCTTCATCCAAGCCTGCATCCTTCATAATTCTCAAGGAGGGGATCTGAACTTCAATGGGCAGAACTGCTTCCATACCATAGACTAAGGAGAATGGGGTTGCCCCTGTTGAGGTACGTATTGTGGTACGATAACCATGAAGAGCAAATGGTAACATCTCATGCCAATCCTTGTAAGTAACAGTCATCTTCTGTACAATCTTCTTAATGTTCTTATTAGCAGCTTCAACTGCCCCATTCATCTTCGGACGATACGGAGAAGAATTGTGATGCTTAATCTTGAACTGCGTGCAGAGATCAGTAATCATAGTGTTGTTCAGATTAGAACCATTGTCAGTGATAATCCTTTCAGGGATGCCATACCTACATATGAGATTATTCTTAATGAACCGAGCCACAACATTCTTGGTAACAGATGCAAATGAAGCTGCCTCTACCCACTTCGTGAAATAATCAATAGCAACCAGGATGAAACGATGCCCATTAGAAGCAGTAGGCTTGATCTCACCAATCATATCAATGCCCCACATGGCAAAGGGCCAAGGAGCAGTCAACACATTCAATGGTGATGGAGGTACATGGACTTTATCAGCATAAATTTGACATTTGTGACACGTTCTGGAGTGTTGGTAGCAATCAGCTTCCATGGTAGACCAATAGTAACCTGCTCTCAATATCTTCTTTGCCATAGTATGACCACTGGAATGAGTGCCAAAGGTCCCATCATGCATCTCTTCCAAAATCTCAGTTGCTTCCTTCTTATCCACACAACGAAGCATAGTTGAATCATGATTACGCTTGTACAGAATCCCATTACTCAAAAAGAACTTAGTAGCAAACCTCTTCAGGAACTTCCTATCTTTGACAGATGCCCCTTCAGGGAACTCCTGAGCTTCGAGATATCTTTTCACTTCATAGAACCAAGGTTTCTCCTCTGCCCCTTCAGTGTCAATCTCATTGCAGTATGCAGGCTTTTCAAATCTATCAATAGTAATCTTGGGAACTTCATCATCCCAACTGATCTCAAACATAGATGCCATGGTGGCCAAAGCATCTGCCAACTGATTTTCTCTCCGTGGAATGTGCTCAAAGGTAATCTCTTTGAAATGTGGGATCAGAGACAGCACATGCTCTCTGTAAGGAATGAGGTTATCATGCTTGGTATCCCAATCTCCTTTAATCTGACTAATCACCAGGGCTGAATCCCCATACACATCAAGGAACTGGATCTTCATATCAATAGCAGCTTTAATACCCAGGATACATGCCTCATACTCAGCCATGTTATTGGTGCAATAGAAACAAAGTCTGGCAGTAATCGGGGTATGACAACCTTCAGGGGAACTAATCACAACACCAACACCATTACCAAGTGCATTAGAGGCACCATCAAAAACCATAGTCCATCGGGATCCTTGTTCAGGTCCGTCATATTGTCCAGGTTCTTTGGTAATAATCATAATGTCTTCATCAGGGAACTCAAAATTCATTGACTGGTAATCATCCACTGCTTGATGAGCCAAATGATCAGCAACAACACTTCCTTTAATGGCCTTCTGAGTAGTATACTGTATGTCATATTCTGTCAAGATCATTTGCCATCTTGCAATTCTTCCGGAGAGAGCAGGTTTCTCAAATATGTACTTGATTGGATCCATCTTAGAAATCAACAAGGTAGTATGGGTCAACATATACTGTCTTAGTCGGCAAGCAGCCCATGCCAAAGCGCAGCAAGTTTTCTCGAGCAGTGAGTATCTTGTTTCACAGTCGGTAAACTTTTTGCTAAGGTAATATATTGCCTGCTCTTTTCGACCAGACTCGTCATGTTGCCCCAACACACACCCCATTGAGTTGTCTAGCACTGTTAAGTACATAATCAAGGGTCTTCCATCAACTGGTGGCATCAAAATTGGTGGTTCTAGCAGGTATCTTTTGATTTCATCAAAGGCAGTTTGGCACTCATCATTCCATTCCATCACCTGATCTTTCTTCAACAACTTGAAGATTGGCTCACAGATGGTAGTTAATTGGGAAATAAATCTTGCAATGTAGTTCAATCGTCCCAAGAAACCTCTAACCTCCTTCTCAGTACGGGGAGTTGGCATTTCTCGTATAGCTTTCACCTTTGCAGGATCCACTTCAATACCTTTTCCACTGACAATGAAACCCAGGAGCTTTCCGGATCTAACTCCAAAAGTACACTTGTTTGGATTCAATCTCAACTTGTATTTCTTCAACCTCTCAAACAACTTGTGCAGATGATCAAGATGTTGTTCTTCATTCTGAGACCTGGCTATCATATCATCTACATATACCTCTATCTCATGATGAATCATATCATGAAACAAAGCCACCATTGCACGCTGATATGTTGCCCCTGCATTCTTCAAACCAAATGGCATCACCTTATAGCAAAAAGTGCCCCACTGTGTCACAAATGTTGTCTTCTCCATATCTTTAGGTGCCATCTTGATTTGATTATAACCAGAGAAACCATCCATAAAAGAGAATACTTTATGCTGAGCAGTGTTGTCTACCAGAATATCAATATGAGGGAGTGGAAAGTCATCTTTAGGGCTGGCCTTGTTCAAATCTCTGTAGTCTACACACATACGTACCTTACCATCTTTCTTAGGAACTGGTACCACATTTGCAACCCACTGAGGATAAGAAGTCACTGCTAAGAACCCTGCATTGAACTGTTTCATTACCTCTGCTTTGATCTTTTCTGACATTTCAGGACGCATACGACGAACCTTCTGCTTCTTTGGACGACAATCTTCTTTCACTGGTAAACGGTGAACCACAATGTCTGTATCCAACCCTAGCATATCTTCATAAGACCAAGCAAAGATCTCCACATAGTCACGTAACATCTGAATCAATCTGCTCTTGACTCTGTCCTCTAAATCAGCCCCTATCTTGACCTCTTTTCTGTTCTCTTCAGTTCCCAGATTCACAACTTCGACTGGCTCTTCATGTGGCTGTATAGCTTTCTCTTCTTGTTGTAACAACCTAGCAAGCTCTACAGGTATTTCACAATCGTCCTCATTTCAGTCTTCAGTTTGATAGATCGGATTCTCGAAATTATAATTGGCAATAGTAGAACTGTTATCAACAGGATCCAGAGTGGATGAGGATCTGCATTTTAGTGATGTGGGTGTGTGTAAGAACACATAGCTGATAAAGCAAAAAAAATAAAAGAAAAGAAAGACAAGGAACACAATATTTACGAAAACGAAACGTCCACTGATTTTATTGAATGAAGTATGCAAATGAAATGACAGCCCGTAACAAGCACACCATTGTACCCCGGGTAAGGCACATGGCTTGAAAGTTTTATTGTTCAGAAATTACAAATTTAAAAACATAACACAGTAATAGTATTTACTCCTGACTAAAGGAGATAGGGATAACATCTTCAGCTTTCCAATTATTGAGCCCAGCACCCACAGTAGGAAAAATCCATGCATCCAAGTTGTAGTCTTCATCATAGTCTCCCACAGCATTAATCTGGTTTTTCACAACCCCTTGATTAGTGACACGGGCAGCACGAGCACGACGAACAGCCTTCTGGGACTCTGCATTGAAACCCAAACCAAACTTGTCAGACTTGTATGGAATATCAGGAAGCTGACCCCAAATAGTACAACCACCTTCATCCACCACAGCTCTAGCATCATTGAGGGAGGCCATTGCCATTGTTGGAGGTTTTCTGGTGACAACAGGAACTTTCTTCACAGCAGGAGGAGCTACATAATCATTAACAACCCAGGGAACCACTTCAAATGACTGACACGGAGTCTCAATGTATTCACCTTCCACTTCCAGATACTTGAAAGTGTTTACATGGCTGACAAAGTATTCTTCTTCTCCATAGACAGTAACAACCTTTCCATTCACCGGATATCTCAACTTTTGGTGCAATGTAGAGGTCACAGCACCTGCCCCATGGATCCAGGGACGACCAAGCAGACAAGAGTACGAAGGACGAATATCCATCACATAAAATGTAGCAGTAAACACCTGAGAACCAACTTGGATTGGAAGATCAATTTCCCCATGTACCACTCTTCTAGAACCATCAAAAGCCTTCACCACAATATTACTGGGCTTTAGCACAGCATCTTCAGGACTCAGCTTGTTCAGGACTTCCTTAGGCAACACATTCAAAGAGGAACCATTGTCTATCAGCACATGAGACAGGGTAGTGCCCCTGCATTCAATTGAAATATGCAAGGCCCTGTTATGATCTCTCTTGGCAGGGGTCAAATCAGCATCAGAGAATCCTAACCCATTGTCATAGGTCAGGTGGGCAACACAATTCTCAAACTGGTCAACAGAAATGGCATTGGGCACATGAGCAGACTTCAGAAACTTGATCAAGGACTTGGCATGAGCCTCAGAACACAGCAACAAGGACAACATAGAAATCTTTGAGGGAGTATGCCCCAGCTGATCCACAATGTCATAATCACTCTTGCGAATGATTTTCAATACCTCTTCCATCTGCTTAGAGAGATCATCAGCAGCTGGCACATCAGTAGATACAGGCTCAATAATAGGACTCTTGCCCCGAGCATCAGTGGTGGAGGTAGCAGTAGGAGTAACTGCATTCTTGGAAGTATCTGGAGGAGAGAAGACTCTTCCACTACGAGTGATCTTACTAGATCCAGCAATATTATCAATGTCAGCAGGCACATCAGGTAAAGGCTCCTGCTTGACACCATGGATGTAAACATCAGACCCATAGTGCCAAGGCACAGCTTTATCAGATGTATAGGGAATAGGACCAGGAGTAGTAATGATCAAAGGAGTCACTCTGGCTTCAGCAACAACTTTCACGGGACCTTCAGCAGTAATTTTGATTGGACCCTGATGGGTGATTTTAATGGGACCCTTTGAAGTGATTCTTAGTGGTACTTTGTCAACCATGTCAACCTCTTCAATTTTCCTTCCTTGAGTCAGATGATCCACCATACTTTCTACAGACGATGGTCTTCTTTCAAACACTATAGTATACTTATCCATGAGACGCTGAATTCCATCTCTCAATATGAAGCAACTATCCGGCTTATAGGTACAATACAAACAATCTTCACGACATCCTGGAAAGATCCCAGCTTGTACTAACCTTTTCTTGATAACAGATAGTGGTGTGGTCAACTCCATAACTGAATAGACATGTAGATCTTCATCAATGGCATTGACAGTCTTCTCGTGATTTGGCATTGGAGCTGTAATCACATTGGGAGTACCTGGAGGATCAAACTCAATTTCTCCAGCATCAATCATATCCTGAATTTTATTCTTCAAGACCCAGCAATTATTAGTATCATGTCCTGGACAGTTTGAATGATATGCACATCGTGCATTGGGATTGTACTTGGGAGAGGTAACATTGGGATTCTGAGGAGCCTCCCTCAGGGTAATAAGTTCAGCCTTCAACAAGTGTTGCAATGCCTGAGCCATTGACATGTTGATCTTCGTGAACTGTCTTCTAGCCCTCTGTTGGTTGCCTTGAGGCTGCTCTGTTGTTGCAGGAGTTGGATTTGAAATATGAACTGCACTAACAGACTGATGCCTTCTGTTACGATCAGGTTGACCATAAACAGCATTGGATTCTTTCTTCCCAGTGGGAGGCTTCTTGGCAACACCTGATGAAGAAGTGCCCACTTGGATCTTACCACTCTTGATACCATTCTCTACCCGCTCTCCTGTCATGATCAACTCAGTGAAGCCAGATGATGAGCTTCCAATGAGATGACTGTAAAACGGACCATTCAGCGTGCACATGAACATATCAACCAGTTCCCTATCAGTCAACGGGGGTTGAACTCTTCCAGCTAAATCTCTCCATTTCTGAGCATACTCCTTAAAACTTTCTTTGGCACCCATAGACATGCTCTGAAGTTGCATGCGAGTGGGGGCTAAGTCAGCATTGTATTGATACTGCTTGTAGAAAGCTTCAGCAAGATCGTTCCAGTCTCTGATGTTGACACTCTCCAACTGATAATACCACTCCAACTGAGCTCCAGATAAACTCTCTTGAAAAAGTGGATCCACAACTTCTTGTCAGCAGTGTGGGGTTGGATCCTTCTAACATACGACCTCAAATGCAGCTTGGGACAAGAGACCCCATCATAGACAACAAAAGTAGGAACCTTGAACCCAATGGGTATGACTACCCCAGATATCAAACTCAAATCCTCAAAATCCAGCCCAGATGACTTCTGCAACTCCATAGCATCCATCCTATCCACCAGCATCTTGAATTTGTCTTCATTAGGCTCATGGTAGTAGTTAGCCTCAGAATCGGAGTCCCCTATTGAATGGTGGAGACTGCCTACCTCCTGCTCAGATTCTTCAGATTCATAGTCTTCAGCTGGTTGTTTGGTCTTGGCGAGACCTTTGAACCTTCTTCCCATGTTGATCAACCCAGCAGATCTTCTAGCCTTCTTAGTCTTCTTGGCCAGCAGTGTCTTCAATTCATCCTGCCCCTTGGATAGGTTCAGGATTAGCTCTTGGAACTGTGCATTCTGTGCCTGAAGATCCTTAACTGATTGTTCGAGAGCCATTGCTGAAATAAACAGCGAGAAGATGAGAAACCTGTGCACAATATAAACCTGTGATGTAATGAAATGATATGTGAATGCATATGCAATGTTTTCAAGGACCGCAGGATTTAAATTTGCTTAAACAAACAAGAAAGTAACTTTTTATTAGTAATAACTTGTTTTTGCCTTTTAGGCTTACAAAAAATGAAAGTGAAATAAGTACAAAAGATGGGGTTTTAAGTCTCCCATGGACGTTTCCTCTTGGTATTGAGGTATGAATTGAGGTTTCGTTCCTCGTGAAGTAGCTTGGTTAGCTCCAGGATCCTTGCTTGGCTTGCTTTGTAATGAGCCTCGAAAGTATCCCTTTGCTCCTTCAGTTGTATCCATGATCTCTGCAAGTCTTCCTTATCAGTAGGCATGTCTGGGTGAAGGATGGTATAAGCTGTGTCTCCTTCAGCAACAGGTTCCATGATAACTGGTAGGACGGCAGGATATGGCATCATGAGTGTCTGAGCACGAGATCGTACCCATCTGAGATAAGCCTCCATAGGAATAGTGTACTTAGGCTCTAGTGTCTTGCTGTCAATCCTGTTTACCTTTTCCCAAGCTCGTATGAATCTCTGACGGTAACCTTGAAGATCGTTGTCGTAATCAAACACAATGCCCTGAATCAACATGTCATGTGGACCATCGCTTCGGGCGTAACCAAACTGTCGCAAAGCTAGAGAGGGGTTGTAGGTGATGCCTCCTCTTATGCCTAGAAGTGGCACATTAGGAAACTCCCCACAACGGTCAATGATGGTGACATGCTCCATAGATCTGGAGCACCAATGGATGTCTGAATGAGAAAGTGACATGATCCTCTTGGACCATCTGAACCCTTGCTCATTCTTCATTACTGAGCAAGGAAGGTGAGAAATAAACCACCTAGAAAGTAACGGTATGCAGCACATCAAAGTTCCTCTTGCCCTTGTAGTACGGGTGTGAAGAGAATGTAGGATATCTCCAAGCAATGTAGGCACTGGATTGTGACTCAGGAAAATGTTGATGGCATGAACATCTATGAACTGATCTGGATTGGGGAACAATACTAAGCCATATATCAGCAAGGCTAAGATCTCCTCAAAAGCATCATAGCTCATGGCCTTCAATAACATTTGTGCCTTATCCATTAGCACCTTGGCAAGAATACCCTTGACTCCGCTTCTTGTCTCTAGAACAATGTCAGACTTCTTCAGATGTAGAGCTGCAGCAATAACTTCTGGTTTAAGCTCTTTCTCCAAGCCTGTAAAAGGTCTTTGATCAAGAACGGGTATGCCCAGAAGTTTAGAGAACTCCTCCATGGTTGGAACCAGCTGATAATCGGGGAATGTGAAGCAATGGTGCTTAGGGTCAAAGAACTGAAACAACACACTCATCATGTCTTCACTGAACCCTGAAGTAACTAGATCCAATAAGTGACCATGTCTCTTGTTGAACTGGGAATGATCAGGCACTTGGGAAACCAACTCTTTGAGCTTGGGAGGTATCCCTACAAAGTTGATCCTGATGGTGTTTCTACGAGCTGAAGCCATGACTTGCAACAAAGAACAAAGATAAATCCCTTGGTCCTTGAAATGGTTAGGGAAAATGCTATGCTTATGATGCATGATGATGTCATGATGTTATGTTCAATCACAAACATGTGGCACACACAAACAAGTCACACCATAGCCCTAGGTTTAAAGGCTTGCATGAGGTTTAAAGGTAAGTACCCTCCCCTGAAGTTAGATGGTTCATCCTGTCCTACAAAAGTAACCAGGTTCTAAGGGATCTCAATATCATTGATCCTTCACAAGGGTGGTTGATCAGAAGGCAACTTACTTGCCAACCAAAACCCTCCAAGTTTAAGATCTCAATGAGTGTAGTATCGAGTGTCAACCAACTTCAGTCTGCACCAAAGCCGGTTACCTCACTACTTTCTAAAGGCCAAGATGAGTTAACTAGGGTTCTAAAAGTTAGTTAGTGCATTGACAACATATGGCAGCCTCATATTATCCTCAACTTGACTTAAGGAACATAAGCACCAACCAAGAAGTTGCACTAACTATGGCCACCAGATCAACCGTATCGATATACGTCGTACAGTTTCCTTGGTCTATTGCCATTTACCTAAGGTACACTAGGTCCGGGTTAGGACCTTTCACACATAAGAGCAACCCCAACAATAATAATAAAGCAAACAAGGCAAACAATTTAAAGTGATCTTAATTCCTAAGGGTACCCCTCTTAAATTTAAATCCCCAGCAGAGTCGCCAGTTCTGTAACACGGTGGGAGAACTGACTTTAAGTAATGTTGCGGATAGCAAGAGTCGCCACCGACTTTTATTTTATCCAAAAGGAAAGGGTATAAAAGAACAGGAAAGACCTTAAGAGATATTTTTGGGTCCGGGGGGTAGGTTATGTAAAAGGAAGGTGTTAGCACCCTTTACATCCATGGTTATCCATGGGCTCTTAGTTACTTAGCTCACTTTTGAATTGTTTTTGAAAGTGTAGTGTGTGAATAGAAAAATTTTCAGAATAGTTAATAATAATCCATGTACGGATGTGTAAAAAACTTGTTTGAAAATTTGTTTGAAATTGTGGAAAGTTTGAAAGGTTTTTGAAGTGAGCAAGTACATAAGAGGAACCTACCCTAAAGTTTAAAGTCTTTCTTATTCTTTATCCTTTCCTTAGTAAGACTATCCCTACTATTAAGGAGTAGGTAGTCCTTACCTTGGATGTTAGGGACATGAGAGGGACATATGTTTTTATGAAGGCAACTGTGGGGTGTAATAAGCATACTGGAGGGACTATCATCATTATTCGAAGGGACTCGATCCGTAAAGGCAACCATGAGGGACTTGATGATTTTTTACTTTAGGGACTTGCTTTATACACCCCACTTGACCTTATTAATAGGCAACTTGAGGGATAACCTTAGAAAGTGAGACGGCGATTAAAATCGACTTACGTGTGTGAGTGTTTAATTTAATTATCTTATGATTAAGGTGATCTAATTTATTTTAAATAAAATACATATTTTTCACTCCCTAATTACTAACCATAGCAAAAATGATCAAATAAAATTTACATCCAAGAAGCAATTACAAAATTATAATAATAAGCAAAATAAATAGCAAATTAAATAATAAGCAAATTAAAAAAAATATATAAACAAAATAGTAAGCAATAAATAAATAAATATTGGGTTAGTGATAAATAATAATAATAATAATAATAATTAGAAATAACAAACAAGGTTAGAAACATAAAAATATAATAATAAATAGTAGCATGGTTAGTAAATGATAAAGATTAATGAAATATATAAAATTAATAAAGCAAAATAAATAATATGGTTAGTAATAACAATAATAAATAAAATTAACCAAAATTATAATAATAAGAGGTTAACAATTTTTAATATAAATAATTATATTTAGAAAGACATATGAACAAACAATTATTTTAATTTACAAGTTATTAAGTTATTTTTGAATATATTATAACTACAAAATTTAATTATTATAAATTCAATTATTTATAAGCAAAAAAGTCATAAGAGAAAAATAAGTTATAAATATATTTACAAGAATTTACAAGAATTATAATAAATATATATACATAAAATTATGTAGAAAAAATAGAATTAGGTTTTATTTTAGAAAATATTTTTTAGGTTTTTTTATTTTATAATGTACAAAAACTATTAATATATATATATATATATATTACAATTTAATCTTATAAATTTAAATTGAGAAAAGAAAGGAGTTTAGAAAAAAAAATTTAGAAAAGATACTATGAAGAATTAGAACATATGATATATACTTATTTTATAATATAGAAGATAATAATAATTTTAATTTTGTGTAAAATAATAAAAAAATAAAGCAAAAGGAAAGAAAGGAGATCAAAACCTGATGGGGCTGGGGTTTGAACCCAGTCCCCTATGCCTGCCATCAACTGCTCATACCACTGGGCTACCGTACGTTTGGGTACAAGAAAAGAGGTCCTAATGACTTTATGCAATATCTGGAAAAACTGTGAAAAATAAGGAAAAGCAAAAAGGCCTGGGGTGCGATTCGAACCCAGGACCTTTTGATTGCAAGCATGTACGCGTTACCACCTGGCTGGGAGAGCCTTCCTGTTAATCAAACCATCACAACTAATAATATTTTAAGAACGCAATACAAAATGAGAAAATATCAAGATATTGGCTGGAGGCAGGATTCGATCCCCTCCCCTTTGATCATACGCGTACAAGCCTTTCCACTGGGACAACTCAATGGTTGTGATAACAAAGCAGAGTCATAAAATAATATTTTAAATCAAAAATTTGAATAAGAGCTCCGCGCCAAAACCAGTCGTCTCCTTCCTCAGGACCTTCGAAATTTGCTGCGAATTCTGCCATCAAAATACCTGCGAAAATCAACTTGGCAGCAATACCTACGGATCTCATACATGGCCAAAACTGTAAAATTTCAATAAATTAATCAGTCAAGCATGATCACAAGACAATTTGGAGTCGAACCATGTTTTTAGAATAAATTTATATAGCCTAGATCATAAAGCCCTAATGGAGGTCATAAACCCTAGTAATGGCCGAATCCGTATGGGGTCACGAAAATCCAATTAATTTGTCCAGAATTGTTCCAAAGCTTCAACTAACATCAAATCAACACACAAATTTCATTAATAATGATCAAATAATGGAAATCGAAAAATAAATTTTCAAGAACAACAAAGCTTCGGGTTTAGCAATATGGAGCACATGAGATGCATATGAGTGATGCTTTAGCTTCAATGATGATCAATAAACATCTCTATGTTCTTACTTTGCCTTCAAATGCACTGGATTTCAAAATCCGAATCTCACTTTTTGCTTGAATTTTGAGTTTTTGAACTTACCTATGAGCTGCTGGATTTCGTCCTCTAGGGTTATGCTTATGATCAATACTTATAGGTGAATCAATCTAGGTCAGAAACTTCAATGGTTATGTGAAAGATTTGATTTAAAAAGATTGAGAAAGATGGTGCTTTGAATTTCAAATATTTTTGTACCAATGCTTTCTATTTCAAGCCAATCCATATAATTCTTGCATCAATTTGTTCCATATTGATTTTATGACTTTCTAGAATCAATAAATCAATTAAATCTTCACATTTAATATTTTATTTAAATTTAAAATGATTTTAAGAATAAAAAATCATAATAAATTAATTAAATAAAATAAAAATTATGAAAATATTATGGAAATTTCGTGCAAGATGTTATTGTATGGGTTGGGTCATAATTTGGCCAGCCCATTTGGAGAAAATTGTTTTTAGACCTCCATTTTCATCATAAACCATCACAAAATTTCCCAACTTTGCAAGGACACATCTCCCTCAATTTTAAAGGTATGAGGGTGTTCTTGGACTTTTTGGAAAGCTTGAAGAGTCCTCTAAACAACCCCATTGGTTTCAGGTCCATATCATTTACCAATCTCAAGTTATGCCCTTTTGAAGTTGTTGACTTTTTGTTGACTTTTGAAATGACCTATAATGTCTTAAGTCATATCTTTCAAATGAAGCATTTTTGGGCTTAACTTTCAACATCAAAGTTGTAGATAATTCAATTTCCTTCAAAATGAGCTTTGGATGGAGACTTGGTGATGAAGTATGTGAAAGTTATGGCTGGTCAAAGTTCAGTTGACTTTTACTGAGGAAACCCTAATTCAGAAACTCCTGATTATTGATGATCTGGAATCTCCTTGATGAATCATGATCAACCCTTGATCAAATGATGAATTTTACTTCATATACTTGATGTTGGCAAAAAATCATGAAGTTTGACTTTGGTTTGACCACAGTTGACCTCAGTTTGACTTTTTAACTGCATTGACTGATTTTGACTTATCTGATCATTTGACTGAGCAAACTTTTGAGAAAAGTCTTGAAACTTGTCATGGGGGTTCTTACACACATATAAGATGTTATGAAACTCACTTGAGGTATTGGAAGTCCATTTAGTCTGATTAAAGTCAAAACCCTAGTTTTGGATGCACTGCTTAGGAGGTGCATTGTCTGAGGGAATTGTCAACTCCTTTAATCAATTGTGAACTTTGTGAACCTTGTGAATCTTCATAAAGTGTCTTGTGAACATCATGGGAGGTATTGTGAAGCTTGTGAACCTTGTGAACCTCATGAAGTGGCTTTGTAGACCTCATGAACCTCAGAAGAGCTTTGTAATCATTGTGAATCTTGTGAATCTTGTGAACCTTGTGAACCTTCAAGAAGTGACTTGTAAACTTCATGAACTTCAAGAAAGGTTATGGAAATGTTGAGAAACTTGTGAACCTTGTGAACCTTCAATAAGTGACTTGTAGACTTCATGAACCTCATGAAAGGTATTGAAAGCATTGTGGGATTTGTGAACCTTGTGAACCTTCAAGAAGTAACTTGTAGACTTCATGAACCTCATGAAATGTTATGTAAATGTTGAGAAGCTTGTGAACCTTGTGAACCTTCTTAGAACACAAAGTCTTGTATTGTGAGGGCAAATTTTGGGGTGCAACACACTGTTAAGCATTCCCAGTTCTCTTAAACAGACAGTGTCGACATATCGCGTGGGTTGCACACCACGGTTCTGGAATCGGATGAACCTCTCTCTCTGGTTTTCTCCATGCTCACCATCTCTAAATTGAATAGCTTCCATTGCATGCAAGAATAAGAGTGGGAGATGAGGAGTTTTGATTTTTGTGGGAAAAAAATTGATAAAATGAGAGAAATAATGGTTCGGATTAATATTGCAAGGTGAGAATGTGATAGGTGTGGTGATAATGGAGAGGTTAATGGGGTTTAATTTGGTAATGGGAGGTTACGGAAGTTGGAGGAGATAATGGGTGGTTTTGAAAGTTATGGAAGAAGAAAGATGAAGAGGTTTCGAAGAAGAAACAGTTCTGTTTTTCACGAATCCTATAATTAGGGTCGTCACGGTCGTGACAAGGGGATGACGGTCGTGACGCGCTAATTAGCTTGTCACGATCGTTAGGGGGGTGATGACGACCGTGAGGGCTGAGTTCCTTGAATAATTTCCAGAAAGCATTATCTCTCTCACGCTTCATATAATTTATATAATATTTTTGATCACTTCTCACTCAATATTAAATATAAACACCATATAATAAATAATATCAACATAGTACTTTTAAATTGCATCACACGAGAGATTGTATAAAATATGAATCAATTCAAGCATAAAAGTATATAGATTGAAAACATATAAATTGATTAAAATGGAAAAATTTGTAAACTAGAAGTGCTTTGCATTTGATAATTGAAATGAAATTACAATAATGAAAATACGGTACGAAAATGTTTGCGAAAAGTAAAACTAACTAGAAACGAAAACAATAAGTAAAATAAGCTAGATCACTATAGCATTTTCAAAAGTGCTTCTTCAAATCTTCGATTGCGGAGTTCAGGTGGTAGAATTGCTCACAGGTTATGTCAGTTAGACCTATAATGTCCAATCGCATGCTCTTAATCTCATCCTTAACGGTATTTATATCGGTTTGGTAAGATTCAAGAGTGTTCATGATATTCTTTAAGTTGTTAGCATAATCTACTTGATTCACTTCAGGGGTTTCAATTACTTCGTAAGTGTGGTCAATGTCATGGTAACCAGGAGGTGTCTCAGGGTCACTTTCTACATCGGTCATTATATCATCTTTTATCTTGTAAGACTGAGGTGTTTCAGGAGTAGATGGATAGTCAGGTGGGGTTAACTCATAAAGCCAGTTATCCTTATTGTGAACACTTACTCTAGCATGGTTTGGTAGTGTGAACAGGGTTACTACCTCATTCCTGATTAGGTACTCGAAAGGTGGATGTCCTAAATTCCTTATGATATGGCGATTGAAGCAAAAGTTAAGATTCATAGGACGGATGGTACCTAAACGGTTACACCTGTGCAATTGGTATCTAAGTCCTAAGGCATCAACAATCATGGTTACAAGACCTCCTACTAATATAGGTAATTCAGGTTCTTCTTGGATTCGGGTGAAGGTTTGCATCATGGAAGGCACACCATTGACAGACTGTCCATTAGTGAAACATGACATAATGAATATCTCATCTTTAGATACTCCAGTAAGGTTTTCTTCTTTTCCAAAGAAGGTGTGGGCAAGAATCTTATGGAAGTAACGGATAGCTGGGTTATGTATCTCATCATTGTTCATGCTATTTGGTTCAGGGTGGTAGTTTCCGGTTAGTGTTCCCCAAAAGAAATCCAGCTCAATGTCCATCAATTCTACCTGTGTGGTAGTAAAAGCAAAGGGTCCAATAGGGAATCCTAATAAGTCAGCTAGCTCTTTATGGTTAAAGTCATATTCTATTCCAAATAGGCGGAAACTGATAAATCCTTTCCTGAATCCAAAACCGCGCTCGGGTAGGTAAACTAAGGAGCTAAGGAACTCAAGGGTGAGCTCGCGGTAAGTCACAAACTTATGTTGAATCAGTGCATTCTCCCATCCAAGTCGGTTAAACAAGTACAGGATGCTATCATGTATACCTAGGGTTTCCATAGTCAGATCATCCGGGTACAGAGTCAAATCCATTGGTCTCTGTGATAACTCTTCAAATTTCATTCTTTGGTTCCTACCTCTAAATTTGGTTTCCATAAGGTTTATCGGTTGGTTAGCCATGGTTAGTGCAAATACGGAGGAAACAAATCAGGGGGAGAAGGTAAGTGGAAAAGACTTTAGAAAATCTGTATAAATTAAGGAAAAATAAAAATAAAAATAAGAAAATAAAATGCATAAATTAAAAGCAATAATTGTAATAATGAAATAAAACTATAAAATGACAAAACAAATAAATGAATAATAAAATGATAAATGACAAAATAATAAAATGATGAGAATGATTTAAATGGGTAAATGGGTAAATGGGTTGCCTCCCACTAAGCGCTGTTTTTATCGTCTAAAGCCTGACGTAATGCTTAGGTGTAGATTAATCAGGGAAATTAGTGGACAACTCTAAAAGCCTTAGACTATTCGCATAATCTCTATTTTCAACTTTATGATAATATTTTAAACGTTGTCCGTTTACCGTGAATGGTTCACTATTCCTACCCTTAATTTCTATTGCTCCGCTCGGGAACACTCTAGTTATTTCAAAGGGTCCTGACCATCTAGATTTTAATTTTCCAGGAAAGAGCCTAAGTCTTGAATTAAAGAGGAGTACAACGTCTCCCACGCTAAATTTTTTCCTAGATAGGCGTTTATCATGCCATCGCTTAGTTCTTTCTTTATATATCTTAGCATTCTCATAAGCATCTAGCCTTAATTCTTCTAATTCGTTAATATCTAGGATTCGCTTTTCTCCTGCAGCATTATAGTTTATATTGAGAGTTTTGATCGCCCAATAAGCTTTGTGTTCTAGTTCTACCGGGAGGTGACAAGATTTTCCATAAACTAATTTGAAAGGTGTAGTTCCTATGGGTGTCTTGTAAGCGGTCCTATAAGCCCATAAAGCTTCATTAAGTTTAGATGACCAATCTTTCCGAGATATGGCGACAGTCTTTTCTAAGATTTGTTTGATTTCTCTGTTTGAGACTTCGACTTGTCCACTTGTTTGTGGGTGATATGGTGTTGCCACACGGTGTCTTACTCCATACTTAGATAGTAATTTGTCAAAGATTTTTGAAATGAAGTGCGAGCCACCGTCACTTATGACGAGTCTAGGCACACCAAATATGGGAAAGATTATATTTTTGAAAAGCTTTATTACTACTCGTGTGTCGTTTGTAGGAGAAGCTATAGCTTCGATCCATTTTGAAACATAATCAACAGCTACGAGTATGTAATTATTACCGAAAGATGATGGGAATGGTCCCATGAAATATATTCCCCAGACGTCAAAGATTTCTACTTCCAATATTCCTTTTTGAGGCATTTCATCTCTTCTTGAAATATTACCGGTGCGTTGACACCGATCGCAATTTATAACAGCGATGTGGACATCTTTCCATAGATTAGGCCAGAATAGGCCGGCTTGCAAGATTTTTGAACAAGTCTTGGAAGTGCTTGCATGTCCACCATAGGGAGATGAATGGCAATGAGCAATGACATCTTCTATTTCTTCTTCGGGAATACATCGACGAAAGATTCCATCGGGTCCTCTTTTGAACAATAATGGTTCATCCCAATAGTAATGTTTTAGATTGTGAAAGAATTTCTTTTTCTGCTGATAGGTTAAATCAGGTGGAAGAGCTCCTGCGTCTAGGTAGTTAACAATGTCAGCGTACCATGGCAGTCCTACAGTCGTTTGGATTGTTTCCACGGGTTCTGGTTCATCTATGTCTAACTGAACTGGGTCGCTTCCTATTTGTGCTATCAGCTGTTCATACGGAAAATCATCGTTAATCGACACTTGTTCGGGTTTAATACCTTCTATTCTAGATAAATGGTCCGCTACGACGTTTTCAGTACCCTTCTTATCTTTTATTTCGAGATCAAACTCTTGTAAGAGTAAAATCCATCTCAAGAGTCTTGGTTTAGCATCTTTCTTAGTCAATAGGTATCTGATAGCAGCGTGGTCTGTGTAAACGATTATTTTCGCTCCCACTAGGTAAGAACGGAATTTGTCAAGCGCAAAGACAACTGCTAACAGTTCTTTTTCAGTAGTGGCGTAGTTCATCTGAGCAGAATCTAAGGTTCTACTGGCATAGTAAATCGCATGAAGTTTCTTTTCCTTCCTCTGGCCTAGAACTGCGCTTACAGCATAGTCACTCGCATCGCACATGATTTCGAAAGGTAATCTCCAGTCAGGGGGTTGCATGATTGGTGCGGCGATGAGGGCTGTTTTCAGAGTTTCGAATGCTTTAAGACAATCTTCATTGAATATGAACTCAGCGTCTTTCATTAATAAACCAGTAAGAGGTTTAGTGATTTTCGAGAAATCTTTGATGAATCGTCAGTAGAAACCGGCGTGTCCTAAAAAGCTTTGTATTTCTCGGATGGTTTTAGGGGGTTGAAGATCTTTTATGACTTCTATCTTAGCTTTATCAACTTCAATTCCCTTGTCGGACATGACGTGGCCTAATACGATTCCTTCTCTGACCATAAAATGACATTTCTCCCAGTTAAGCACGAGGTTTACTTTTACACATCTTTCTAACACCATTTCTAAATTTGATAGGCATCCTTCAAAACTTTGCCCGCATACAGAGAAGTCGTCCATGAACACTTCCATGATGTTGTCTATAAAATCTGCGAAGATTGACATCATACATCTTTGAAAGGTTGCAGGAGCGTTGCATAATCCAAAGGGCATTCGTCTATAAGCGAACGTTCCATAGGGGCATGTGAATGTAGTCTTCTCTTGATCATCTGGATGGATAGGGATTTGGAAAAATCCTGAGTAACCATCAAGATAACAGAAATAAGAATGCTTGGCTAATCGTTCTAACATTTGATCTATAAAGGGTAGTGGGAAATGATCTTTTCGAGTGGCTTTGTTTAGTTTACAATAATCGATGCACACTCTATGTCCTGTCACTACTCTTTGCGATATCGATTCGCCTTTAACGTTTTTCACAACAGTGATACCTCCTTTCTTTGGCACTACATGTACTGGACTAACCCATTTACTATCAGAGATTGGATATATTATTCCGGCATCTAGTAGTTTCTTAACTTCTTCTTTTACTACAGTGCTAAGGATTGGGTTAATTCTTCTTTGAGATTCTCTGGAGGTTTTGCAATCTTCTTCTAGCAGAATACGATGCATACAGATTGAAGGGCATATTCCTTTGAGATCAGATATGTTATATCCTAATGCAGTTGGATATTTCTTTAAGACATCTAAAAGTTTCTTTGTTTCGATTGTTCCTAAACTGGAATTTATTATAACTGGTCTTTTACATTCAATGTCTAAGAATTCGTATCTTAGGTTATTAGGTAAAGTTTTTAATTCTAATGTAGGTTTATCTTTACTTGGCATGGGATCCGGTGTAAGTGCTAAACTTTCGCTTAGACTATCGTCCTGATATGGTGCACGCCAATTATCATCTTCGAAAATCGGAGGGATTTGAATTTTCATAATTTCAGAATAGGTAGTTTCTTTCATTTCCATTTCTCTTACATATTCGTCAATTACGTCCAATAGATAGCATGTATCCTCTATAGCTGGTGATTGTAAGAATTGTGTTAAAATAAATTCAACTTTCTCTTCACCTACTTCAAAGGTTAGCTTTCCTCTCTTTACGTCTATTATAGCTCCGGCGGTAGCTAAGAATGGTCTTCCTAGTATGATAGGTGTAGTGGAGTCTTCAGAGATGTCCATGATTATGAAATCAGTAGGGATGTAGAATTGTCCTATACGTACTGGGACGTTTTCTAGTATGCCTACAGGATATTTAACAGAGCGATCGGCTAGTTGAACAAACATTTTAGTTGGTCTTAGGTCTCCCATGTCTAGCCTTTTGCAAATCGTTAAGGGCATAACACTGATACTGGCTCCTAAATCGCATAGAGCTTTGTCAATGACGAATTTTCCTATTACACAGGGTATGGAGAAACTTCCTGGATCTTTTAGCTTAGGAGGCATATTATTCTGAATTATGGCGCTACACTCAGCAGTAAGTGTAATTGTTCCGTTATCCTCTATCTTTTTCTTATTGGATAAGATTTCTTTTAAAAACTTAGCATACGAGGGCATTTGAGTGATAACTTCTGTAAACGGAATAGTAATATTCAACTGTTTCAGAAGTTCGACAAATTTCTTAAACTGGCCCATCGTCTTGGAATTGGTTAATCTCTGAGGGTACGAAATTGGTGGTTTATAGGGTGGTGGAGGCACATAAGGCTTTTCTTTCTCCACTGCCTCTTGATTATTATCTTCCTTTTCTTCTGGATCATTCACCATTTCAGTCGGTTTATCCGGTTTTTGGTACATGGCTGAATTGTTAAGTCTTGGATCGGTAGGTCCGTCAAGTTCCTTGCCACTTCTTAATATCACAGCATTGGCCTGTCCTTTCGGATTAGGTTGAGGTTGTCCAGGAAATACTCCAGCTGGTGCAGCGGTAGGTGCTTTTTGTTGAGCTACTTGTGAAATCTGAGTTTCAAGCATTTTGTTATGTGTAGCTAATGCATCTACTTTGCTTACTAATTGCTTAATCTGCTCACTAGTGTGAATGTTTTGGTTTAAGAAGTCCTTGTTTGTTTGAGATTGGTTAGCTATAAAGTTCTCCATCATCAATTCAAGGTTCGATTTTCTAGGGACATTAGGAGCAGTCTTTTGATATCCTGGTGGTGTAGCTGGTGCTTGACCTGATGCGTATAAAGCATTGTTATTCTTATAGGATAAGTTCGGATGATTCTTCTAACCTGGGTTGTATGTGTTTGAGTACGGATTTCCTTGAGCATAATTCACTTGATCTGTGGGAATTCCTGTTAATAGTTGACAATCAGGAACTTCATGTCCTGGAACTCCACATAACTCACAGTTAGGTGTTACTGCAGCCACGGTGGCTGTTGGTGTTATGGCCAAGTTGTCGATCTTTTGGTTTAGTTGGTCAAACTTTGCATTGACTTGGTCCATACTACTCACTTCGTACATACCTCCTTTTGTTGGTTTCTCAGTTGCGACTCTCTCGCTTCCCCATTGGTAATGGTTTTGAGCCATACTTTCGATAAGTGCATAAGCATCATTATATTCTTTGTCCATTAGTGCACCGCCCGCGGCAGCGTCAATTGTCATTCTTGTATTGTACAAGAGTCCATTATAGAAGGTATGGATGACCATCCATTCTACTAATCTGTGATGTGGACAAAGTCTCAGCATATCCTTATAGCGTTCCCAAGCTTCGAATAGTGATTCGTTTTCCCTTTGCTTAAATCCGTTGATCTGAGCTCTCAGCATAGCTGTCTTGCTAGGTGGGAAATATCTGGTCAAGAAAACTCTCTTTAGTTCCTCCCACGTAGTTACTGAGTTCGAAGGCAGAGATTGAAGCCAGGCTCTTGCTCTGTCTCGAAGTGAAAAAGGAAACAAACGTAGTCTAATAGCTTCTTGGGTAACTCCATTGGCTTTTACGGTATCTGCGTATTGCACAAAGATCGAAAGATGAAGGTTCGGATCCTCGGTAGGATTTCCGGCGAATTGATTTTGTTGCACGACTGATATCAACGAAGGTTTTAGTTCGAAATCGTTTCGGTTGATAGCCGGTGCGGCAATGCTATAATGCGGTTCAGCTTGCGAAGGACTAGCGTAATATTTGAGTGGGTGATTCTGTTCTTCAGCCATCTCTGCGTCCTTTGATGTTACGACTGGTTTAGGTGGATCTAATTGAAGATCTGGAATATTGTAATTTTGTTCGTAATCAAATATCCGTCTTCTTACGTGTAAGAAGCGTTCTGATTCTGGGATTAGAGCTTGCAAGTCTTCGCCTTGGGAGCGAGTACTTGGCATACACTCGGGAATTTTGATTAAGAAAAGAAAATAGTTGTTACCTTTGTCTAGACAATGCTACCTAAAGTGCACTAGTAACTAAATTAAGGTCCCCGGCAACGGCGCCAAAAACTTGATGGGCTAAAGACGTATCTAATTATGAGTCTAGCGATATCTTAACTACAAGTGCACAGCCTATCGAAGTAATATTTAAGATTATCGATCCACAGGGACTCTATGGTTACTTAGTGCTAGAGGAATTTCTAGTTTAGCTAAGGTGAAGGGTTGTCACGACTTTTTGTTGTTTTTAAAGATTAAAGGCGGGAATTAAATTTAAGTTTAATAAAATAATACTAAGGCGGTCGGTATGTAATTATGCTAACTTAGGCGGGTCAATCTAACCTAGGCTTATAAAGATGGTTCACTTAATCTATTCTGTAGAGGTTACCAGTTTAAATATCCTTAACTCACACTCTCGTGGCCTTATCTCAGATCTTACCCCTAAAGCCCTATGCCTGCTCTCGCTAGCCCATAAGTGTTTAGAGATAATTTTTGGAAACTTAGTAATTCTAAGTTATTTTAAAGCGCTCTCGCTGTGTTTAATTTAAATGCCTAACTTTAGCTATCTGGTTAGAATCTCACACTCTCGTGGTCTTCTTGACCTAACCTAATACACTTTCCTTACTCTCGTAACAAAAAGGTTGATTTTATAATAAAAAGTATCAGCCAGAATATTAAGCTCTTAATTATTTTAAGCTTATAGTTGATTTTACCGATTTAGTTTGTTCTAATTACATACCGCCCTAAGGTATTTAGCTACTCATTTTTGTTGAACCAGACAGAGGCAGAGAAACATAAAACGAAATATTCATGGAAGAAAAATAAATATCCAACATAAATATAAAATTGCAAATTAATATAAACCTGGTTAACAATAAAAATGGCAGACTCCTTCTTCCACAGGCTGGAAAGCTCGGAGTATTTGTCGGAATCGGAAATAAACTCTAAAAATTCTGAAGGCTTTGAAACAAATAAATTTTATAACAATTTGTTGATGTTGGAAATTGTTATAGGGTTGGTTTGGATACAAGAAAAATAAAGCAATGAAAATAATGCTGGAAAAATATAAAGGGTGTAAAATAATTCGGCAGAGCTTCCGCAAGAAATTAATAAAACTAAACTCTGTAAATTGTTCATTCAAATTAAGCTATTTATAGAAGACTAAATGGGCTTGGTAGTTGGTTTGTTGCTTGGGCCTCGTAGGAGAATTGAGAGAATCCAGGGACGTGTGGATACTGGGTCAGCTGGAAAATAGGCACTTCATGCAGCGTGACGTTCATGACCAAGTCTTCAGTCAAATAACCTATTTTTCCCTTGTCACGGTCGTGACAAGGGCATCACGTTCGTGTTCCTTGTATTATAAGTGTCACGGTCATGAGGGATATGTCACGGTCGTGAGTGCTCCTTTTGGGGTGTCACGGTCGTGACACCTAGGTGACGACCGTGAGTGCTACAAAATATGCAGGTTATGCAGAATTCCTCATTTCTTCATCTTTTAATGGTTGTTTTTGCTCCTTTTGCTTGTGGCTCATGATTTAGCTCTGTATATGATGTACCTGCAAAATGGCAAAGAAAACTCGAGGAATCGGGTGTTAAAACGACAATTATGCGATAAAACGGTATTGAAACATAGCAATATAATCGATACATTTTCTCGTTATCACCATCCACCCCTTTTTTGTAGAGAAACGGATCGTCCCATAAGTAAAACCTGCAGTCATGAACAAACTTTTTCCTTTTGTTAGAATCAAAATCGTCAGGTATAATACCGCCAACAAGGTAGTTTGCATAATCTGCAAACCAAGGCACTCCAATAACAGCTAGGATGTGTTCGTCAGCAAACTCATCCTTTATTGGGCGTTGCTCTTCAGTCTCCTCAATTGGTGACATCCGAGAAAGATGATCCGCAACAGTGTTCTCACACCCTTTCTTATCGCGGATCTCGACATCGAGCTCCTGGAGAAGCAAAATCCACCTCAAGAGCCTGGGCTTTGAATCCTGCTTAGCAAAAAGATATTTCAAAGCAGCATGGTCAGTGTAAACAATCACTTTTGAACCCAACAAATATTTCCTGAATTTATCGAAGGCATACACAACAGCTAGCAACTCCTTCTCGGTAGTTGCATAATTTATTTGTGCGGGGTTCAAAACGTGACTAGCATAATAAATCACATGAAGCAATTTTCCTCTTCGCTGTCCAAGAACAGCCCCTACCGCAATATCACTAGCATCGCACATAATTTCAAAGGGTAGGGACCAATCGGGAGCGATAACAATAGGTGCCGACATTAATTCTTTTTTAAGTGTTTCAAAAGCATCGGTGCACTCCTTATCGAACACAAAAGCCTTATATTTAACCAACATAGTAGTTAAAGGTTTAGCTATCTTCGAGAAGTCTCTTATGAACCTGCGGTAAAAACCCGCATGTCCTAAGAAGCTTCTTATACCTTTCTCATAAATCGGTGGTGGTAGCTTCAAGATCACTTCCACTTTCGCCTGATCAACTTCGATCCCTTTTTGTGAGATCTTGTGACCAAGAACAATGCCTTCTCGCACCATGAAATGACATTTTTCCCGGTTCAAGATTAAATTACTTTCTTGACATCACTTCAAAACAAGTGAAAGGTTAGATAAATAGTGATCAAATGAGGATCCGAACACGGAGAAATCATCCATGAACACTTCCATGTGCTTTTCTAACATGTCAGCAAAAATGGATGTCATGCATCTTTGGAATGTCGTAGGGGCATTACATAGCCCAAATGACATCCTTCTATAAGCAAAAATGCCATAGGGACATGTAAACGCCGTCTTCTCTTGGTCTTCCGGTGCAACAGCAATTTGATTGTATCCGGAGTAACCATCTAAAAAACAATAGTAATCATGTCCCGCTAGTCTTTCCAACATTTGGTCAATGAATGGCAACGGAAAATGGTCTTTTCTCGTAGCCAAGTTCAATCTTCTATAATCAATGCAAACTCTCCATCCAGTAACAGTTCTGGTAGGAATCAACTCATTTTTTTCATTAGTTATAAGTGTTGTTCCTCCCTTTTTAGGTACCACATGTACCGGACTCACCCAAGCACTATCGGATATAGGATAGATCAATCCCGCATCCAATAGCTTAACAACTTCTTTTCGCACTACCTCCTTCATCACCGGGTTCAATCTCCTTTGGGGCTGCACGACCGGTTTGTGATCTTCTTCCATTAGTATTTTGTGCATGCACACCGTAGGACTTATACCTTTAAGGTCTTCAATCTTCCACCCAATTGCTCCCTTAAATTTCTTGAGAACTCCAATTAACTTGTCCTCTTGCACACTTTTCAAATTAGCGCTAATAATAGCGGGACATTTTTCCTCAGTGTCGAGAAAGACATATTTGAGATTCTCGGGTAGTTGCTTCAATTCTGATTTCTTTGGCTTGTCTTCGCCTTCATCAACCATTATAGGTTGTCTTAACTCTTCCCACCGGTGCATTCTAACTCTTTTCAGGATAGGTTGAGTTTCAAGCATAGCTACCACTTCCATATCACTACTTTCGACTTCCTTATCATCTTCAAAAATAGACATACTCAGTACCCTTTCTAGAGGCAATTGGGATACACTCTCTAAATGTTCACTAGCTTCCACTTGTTCTAACACTTGTATGTTACTACTAGTTCCCACATCATCTTTATACTTCAAAGTGTTCCTAACATCAATTTTCAACTCTTCATCGTACACTTTCAAAGTGAGTGTTCCCCCTTCCATATCTATCATGACTCTCCCGGTTTATAAGAAAGGTCTTCCCAAAATCAAAGTAATTTCTTCATCTTAAGGCATTTCAAGGATCACAAAGTCAACCGGAAACACAAATTTGTCCACTCTAACCAGAACATCATGGACAACTCCATATGGCCGCTTCACAGAATGGTCCACGAACTGGAGAGTCATCCGAGTATCTTGAACAGCACCAATACCCAACTTTTTGTAGATGGATAAAGGCATTAAACTGATGCTCGCTCCCAAATCAATGAGATCTCTCTTGAATGACCGGTCACCGATGGTGCATGGAATGGTGACAGCTCCTCTATCTTTTTTCTTCACTGGAATCTTTAGTCCCTGCAAAATAGCACTACAAGTTTCGGTTAGAATAATAGGTTCAGCTCCCATGGTCCTCTTTTTAGCAATGATATCTTTCATGAATTTGGCATAAGTGGGCATTTGCTCAAGTGCTTAAAGTAATGGAATATTCAGCTCCAGCTTCTTGAATAACTCAAGGAATTTCTCAAAATTCTTTTCTTGCTGCCCTTTCTTTTTGTTTCTTGTTGGATACAGAAGTTTGATCATCGGTTTCGGTTCAACTGCTTTTTCTTTGATTTCCGGTGCTGGGGTAACTTCTTTTTCTTTTTCAACAACTTCATTCTCTTTTATTTCCAGTTCCACTTCAATCATTTGATTTTCACTCTCAGAATTTTCTTTCACCTCTTCAATTGCTTTACCTCTTCGTGTTGTGATTGCATTGACTTTGTGATTATCTCTTGGATTTGTTACAGTAGCATTTGGAAGAGTCCCTGGAGTTTGGGGAATGGCGAGGTGTTGGGCAATTTGGCTCATTTTCACTTCAAGGTTCTTGATGGAGGCTCCAGAATTATTGAAGTTACTCCTCGTTTCTTCTTGGAATTTAGAATTGTGAGCTGCCATATTTTCAATGGAAATTTCCCAATCAGCTTTTCTTGGAACTGGTGGCTGATATTGTTGTTGCTGGGGCTGATATTGTTGTTGGCCTTGAACCGATTTTTGGATGTTCCCTTGTTGATCTTTCCAAGAGAAATTAGGGTGATTTTTCCACCCCGGATTATACGTGTTGGCATACGGATTTTTCTGCCTCAATATATTAATCTGTTCAACATGTTCTTGAGTTGCCAAACAGTGCATGGCGAAGTGTGGTCCACAACAGATCTCACAAATCACAGCTTGAACAGGTTCCACCTGAGCTACTGTTTGTGTGCCAAGATTCATCTTCTTTAACCTTCTTTCAACTTCTGCAGCAATTTGATCTTCCATTTTCACAACTTGCTCTGTCAGCTTTAAATCAATTTTCCCATCTGGTTGACTCACTGTGCGATCATATAATTCAAGGTGTTCATTGGCAGCAATGGCTTCTATGATTCTTTTGATACCAGTGGCTGTTGAGAAGTTTGTTGAGCCACCTGCAGCGGTATCAATAAGCTATTTTGTCTTGAGTCGCAACCCGTTCACAAAGTTTTGCATCTGCTCGGTCGCGTCCATATTATGAGTAGGACACGCGGTCAAACACCTTTTGAATCTTTTATACGCATCTCCAAGTGATTCACCCTCTTTTTGTTTAAAATTTACTATATCATATCTCTTCCGGATGAACACTGAAGCAGGAAAATATTCATTAACGAACGTTGTTTCCATCTCTTGCCATGTTGTGATACTCGCCGCTGGGAGAGAGTAGAACCACTCTTCTGCATCATCGGTAAGTGTGAATGGAAACATCACAAATCTTTTTGCCTCCTCTGAATGACCTTAGATCTTCAAAGAAGTGGTGGTGGTGAGGAATCTATGAAGATGCTTATTTGCATCCTCATTGATTCTTCCGGAGAAAGGCTTGCTCTCTAACTGGCGGATAGTGGATGGATGCAACTGAAAGTGTGCTACATTCACCGGTTGATTAACAATAGGCATCCTGTTAGGTTGAGCATTTGCCCCTCCATAGTCCCCTAAAAGTCTCTCTGAACCAGGTTGATTCCCTGCCATGTTATCAAGTCCTGGATCAGTCTCTCTGTCTGAGTCAGAGTCACTATGCTCAGAGTGCACAGATATGTCATCCTCCGTTTCTTGATTCGGGACACTTGAACCAGTTTCAGCCAGTCTATCAACTCTTGCCTTGCGGCGTCTCTCGTGCAAAGCTCTTTCTGGTTCTGTGTCAAAAGAAAATTTAGCTGAGGCCTGACCTCGCATAAACAGTTAGACACAAGTTAGATAACAAAATTTCAATAACACTAAAATGATATACAGAGAAAACAATAAAATTTTAGTCGCAGAGCAACAAAATTCCAATTGAAATAATACAAGACAACTTAGATCTTTAACAGTCCCCGACAACGGCGCCAAAAACTTGATCGGAAAAATAGCAAGTGTACTATTTTTACCGATGTAGTAATAGAAGGGAGTTATCCCAAATATCGATCTCAAGGACTGCGTACCGAAATAAGTTTTAATGAATTGATTTTAATTGGACAAAAGTTTTGGTTGATAGTTTGTTTTTCGATGAAATAGAATTAAAATTACTAAAACGTAAACAAAAACAGAAGTTGCACGAATATGAGTATAATGCCAGGGACGGTGTATAATTTGCAATGCAATGACTTAATAATTTCTCGATTCTACAGAGACATGCTTCAAACATTATCTTTCCTATGTTCAATATTGTTTTTCCAAAATTCCTTTAGAGAAAAACCTTTGGTATTCTTCCTCGACCTTAACGCCTCAATGGCCAAGGAAGAATATCAAGCAATAATTCTGACATAAAAATGGTTTTCACAGGATATTCCAATTCCTCGGTAATATTTACCGTGATAAAAATTACGCAACAAAGTTAGGCTGGTTGGTCAGACCCAATCCTAACTACGATCAATTATCCAATTTTCCAAAAAGATAATTAATTAAGAACGTTACATAAAATAAAGAAACGGGTTTAAACGCATAATCTCAAAGATTAAGAATTCAAAATGTCATTACATAAAGCAAATCAGGGACACCCCCTAGCATTGGGGGGTTTAGCCACTCATGTTCATAACAAAAATAAAAACTGAGCAATAATATAGAGACATTACAATTAACGTGGGATCGGTTGGATCGTCAATCGCTACCGCTCTTGATCAATCCTTCTTCTCCTACTATCGTTCAATCCCAAAATTCCCCCAATTCAAAAGTAAAAAACTATTTCAGTCTTAATCATCTAATATATCAGTCTTCCAAATACTCCGTGAAATATCCAGAATGCCCTCTGAAAATATCGCAACATCGTACAAATATCAGGATTTTTTTTCTGGTTTTCACAACACGGGCCGTGTTGTGCAACACGGGCCGTGTTGTGCAACACGGGAACCCGTGTTGTGCCACTGAGTCTTCTCAAAAGCTTCTTTCCTTCAGAGGCCATGACACGGGCCGTGTTGTACAACACGGGAACCCGTGTCATACCACTGGTTTGCTCCTTTTTATCCACAGACTTCCTCTTCAAAAGGCCTTCACAATACAGGCCGTGTTGTGCAACACTGGCACCCGTGTTGTGCTTCTGATATCCCTATTTTGCTGTTTTTTTTAACACTCGGATCATCTTTGCGAAGGATTCGAACAACTGATTAGATGCTGACCTGAAAACACATCAACAAAACAACCACATAACACATACCAAAGATAAAAATTGATAAAAAGACTAAAACTATACTTGCATGCTACATTAAGAAAACTACGACGAAAGCGTGAAAGAAATACTTCAAACAAACGAAAGTATACGCAAAGAACAACGAAAACGACTTGAAAACTACAACTAAAGATCACTGATCACCATCAATGGGCTGACATCTTTAAAAAACACCTTGCTGAGAATTGGTTCAATTTCATTCTGACTAATCTCAATATAGAATTATGTCCAGGATGATTGTGTTTAAGTCTATATATTTAACTTTCAGAATATTCCTATTTATATCTTCTGACCAATAATTCCTCTGAATAGAAGAAAAATATCAGAAGTTTTTCAGAAGATCTGACTGTTTGCTTCTTAGAAATTTTGTGTCAAGGAAAGAACATGCAGATCACTACATTAACATTTATCAATAAAGCTCCAGGCGTCCTTCTGAATCTGATTACGTGTTCTAACTCTGATAGAGGATAGAACATGCACTTCAGCACTTGAACAACTGTCCTCTGAGCTAGAATACGTGTTCAAATTTTGGGAAACTGAAACGACTGAAATGACAAAGTTGAGGGCTAGTTACATTGGTAACTGTTCCAAAATCTTTCATGCTACTCCCTTGTCAGAATTCATTAACTGCTTTTAATCATCATGTTTTGTAATTTAATTTTTCCACTAATTATGTTTTTTTTACCGTTGTATCTTATATATATATATATATATATATATATATATATATATATATATATATATATATGTGTGTGTGTGTGTGTGTGTGTGTTTGTGTGTGTGTGTGTGTTTATTTTCACCTCACAAACACTTTTCACCCTTCACTTTCACCTTCACTCTTCTCTTGCTTTCTATTTTCTATTGCTCTCTGCATTTGCATTTGCATTCAAAACCTCTTATTGTGAACAATATTCTCCACTTCAAAGGATGTTCAACCATCTTCTTCATCTCAACAATTTTATGTAGTTCAAGCATCAGAAGAAATTCATGCAACACCAGGCAGAACTCTACTCACCCCTATTGAAAATTTAGAAGTTCTATGTGAATTGTTCGTTGATTTTGAAAGTATGAAGGAGAACAGTTATGATCTTACTCCAGAAGCTAACTTTCAAGGCTGGGCAAAACACTTTAATCGTCTGATGGGTCAAGTATTTCCAAAATTGGTTAAGGAATTCGGGATTTTCGCTTTAGCTTCCAACAATCAAGTCACTTCTTATGTGATGGGAAAGAAGATCATCATCATCAAATACCTCATTTCAAGTCTTATTGAATCTGATGTCAATGGGATAAAATGTAGCGATATGGACAAAAATTCTGACCTAACCCTAGTTTCTAAAGAAATCTTTACAAATGGGCAACACTCCCACAAAATCAAGGATCTGAAGGATCGATAGAGAATTTGGTCCAAAAATATTTTGGATTGCATTAGCCATAGAAAACCAACCATCTCTCTAGGTTTTATCAATGTGGATCAACAATTTCTGCTTTACTTAATTGCAACAAACAAGAAGATCAACCTTGTTCACAATTTGTTCAACCACCTGAAGGTTAGTGTCAAATAAACAAGGGAAGATGAGAAAACTAAAAGAGACTGGATTCCTCTTGGAAGGCTTATTTTGACATTCTGACTGAAAAATAAGTTGGTGGAACATTTGGTTGAAGCCCAACAGATAGATGATTTGGAACGTATTGCTGGAAGACAACTCAACCCAAAGAATCTCAAGAAGATGAAAGATCATTGATAAAATTAAGAAGGACCCCATTCTTCATTCAAAGAAAGTAATCACAACCAGGAAATGCCTCTAAAGGATTTTCCTCTTTTTTCTGCTGATACACCTCCAGAAGTTTTAGTGAGATATCTGGAATCTTGCAAACAAGATGGAATTGACCATGGGTTCAATCCAGAAGAACTACACAGACCTGCTCCAGAAGTTGTCATGAAGAAATCCAAGAAAAGGAAAGCTTCCGAGGGAACTTCTCAGAAGACAACAAAGGTTGCCAAAAAGAAAGGTAACCCTTCAACTTTTGTCTATGTTATTGATTCAGTGATAACATCAACATTTGATCCTCCTCCAGAAACTCTTGCTTCTGAAAACCCTTCCTCTAATATTCATGTTTCCTCAAACCCAAACACTTCTGAAGCCCCATCTTCTGATATTCAAAATCTAGTTAATCCTCAACCAGAAATTCCACCCCCATTAGAAACACCTTAACCATCTGAAATTCCACAACTAGAAATTACCCAACTTGAAATCATTCCTTCTCAAAATTCTCATCCGAACACCACTCTCCACAAACACTAGATGATTTCCCATTGACCCAACTCCTCCGTTTGATCTCAACACTTCCTCCTTTGTTGAAACTCATTCAGAACTAGAATAAGTTTTGTCTGACATTGATGTTTTTCCACCTTATAATACAACCTCTCGATCCAACACTTATATTGTACCGCCACCTACCACCACTCAAACAATTCTTGGCATTAACTATCCTTAGAACTCTTCTTTACACACACTTATTTTTGACATCCCTTCTATATTCGAAGAATCTCTATCTTCATATGAATCCACTCATCCTAGATCAACCACTTTAACCACCATTCCAGATACTCCCATTCCCACCAACGAACCAGAAGATCCTCTGAAAATAGTCATTAACATTGATGCTCTTCAAAAATTAGCATCCATCACTAAGAAAATAGATATTCCAAAACCCAAACCAACACCAACCAAATTAGATGTTGGTGACCTGTTATTGGCTTTTGAAGCAGAGATGAAAAACAGGTTAGACAACTTGAAGACTGTTTGTGCAGAAAATCTGGATCCTGCAGCTTCAGATTATCTTTGGACTTCATTCAGAAAATGGTTTACCTCTGAATCCAAAAAGCTGAAGGATATATGCTATGATATTACTCAGCAAAACTTCTACGCAAATCTGAGAGAAGTTCTCAGCTGCTGGGAGAAGAAGACTCAACATCTTCTGGACTCTGAACCCTGGACTGAACCAAAACCAAAGGACTTCTCTTCTGAACTTTAGATTGTTGTTGCACCTTCTGCTGAAGACAAAGGGAAAGTGATTGTTTAGTCATCCTCTACTGAAGTAACTCCTGCTCCAAATTCTGATCAAGCTACTACTTCTGTTGAAGAAAATCCTCTAACTTCTTTGGTTTTGAAAACTATGGAAGAACTAAAAAAAGAGAATGAGGCTATGAAAATCAGATTAGACAAGCAAGATGAGACAAACGCTGAACTCAAGAACATGATTGGTCAACAGGTGGAGTCAACTTCTCAGATCAAGACTCTTCTGGAAGTGTTGTTCACAAAACTTAATCCCCAACCTTAGATCATGTCTCTTTGTTTTTCTGTTTAATGATTTTTTTGCTAATGTGGTCACTTGCTTAAAATGCTTAATGAAGAAGTTTATTTTGTCTATTTGTCTGATTTCTTTTTCTGATTATCTGCTTTTTGAATAATGACAAAAAGGGGGAGAACATGTAAACTATTTTGATTCATAACAGCTTACTAAGGCTAAGCCTCAAACATCCTAAAACTCTGATAAGTTTGTTTTAATGTTTAAGAACAAGATAAATATTTAACTCAGGGGGAGCTTCTACTTTAAGAACTTCTCATAGAAAATTCTGAAGGATCAACTCAACATCTCAAAGGGAGTTTTCTATTACCTTTTGTTCTTAATTAAAATTTATCAAAATATAATGTTTTGTCATCATCAAAAAAGGGAAGATTGTTAGAACAAGATTTTGATTCTACCTCTCTAATAAAGTTGTGATGATAACAATTAATCTAAGAATAAAATATGATACCTAAAAATTATTAATTTCTATGTGCAGGATCAGAAGTTCTTGCAAAGGGAAAGATATTCTAAGTTCAACATATTCTAAAGCTAAGCTGCTACTACAAAGATGATCTGATTGAAAGCATATAGAAGATCTCATGATTTACGTAAGACCAGTTGTAAAATATATATTCTGATACAGACTACGCAAGTTCCGATTCTCAAAATCAGACACATTTATTAAAGAATCAGGAATAACGGCTGAAGACAAAGATCTCTATTTTTGGAAGCTTTTAATGACATTTATCAAACAACCAAAAATAGCACAAGATGTCTCCAACAGATCTTTTCCTTCAAATCTATATAAAGGAAACACTTGACGAATTTTGAGTGCTCTTCTCGCGCGTAACAATTCACAAGCAAATCAAAATTCTTTAATCTCGTTCTCAATTTTGTAAAAACTATCACAATAGTGATGATTGCTTACTAGAAGCACTTTGTGTTACAACTTAGTTTATCAATCAATGTAATATTCCTTGAGTGACTAAGTTTAGTCAGTAGACTCAATAAGACTTTGACAGTAGGTCTTAGTATTTGTAATCCTATTTGATTAGTGGATTAAGATCTCGTTGAGAGAGGCGAAATCACTTTGGAGGGTGGACTGGACGTAGTTTGAGTTCAAACGAACTAGGATAAATCAAAGTGTTGTTCGCATTATTTTTTGAAATCTACAATTCAACCCCCTTTTCTTGTGTTTTTACTCCTTCAAATATTTGTTGTTAAATGCTTTTGTACATTGATTGTGTGATAACTCTGTCAATTTGAGTGAACAAATGTGAGATAAGAGACAAGTTGAGTACTTGTGATGTTGGAAGAACTTTTAGGAATTATCTAGATTGAATCAGGGAGTTGTTGATAAAAAAAAAAGAATAATGATGTTCATTGGTATGAGTAAGTATTTTACTTTTAATGATTTTTTCACTTTACAGATAGATTATTTGAGGACAAGCAACAAAGTAAGTTTGAGGTTGTGATGACACTTTATTATTACGCAATATTTGTGAGTATTTTTGAGTATTTTTTACGAAATAGATGAGATTATGAATAAAAACCAAGCAAATATGAAAAAGAATGGAGAGAAAAATACAAAAGTGGAAGAAAGTTGGGACTAGAAAAATTACACATTACATATCCCACACATACCCATATCCCTTAGCTACATACATTTAAGTCACACCTTTTTTCACCTTAGACTCACACTAATTTCATCTTCAATCACACATTCTTCAACATCCATTTTTCCGCAAAATATAAATTCATTCATCACTTTTTCCCTGCCTAAATTCACATCACACAAATCCCTCGTTCACTCTCCTATTCACCTATAAAACCACCCTTTCTAATTCATTATAAACACACCTTCAATCCCTAAAAAACACTTCCAAAACACTCCTAAACCATATCACATTAAATCTCATCTTCAAAAAAATTGAAAGCTTCACCTTAAATCTCCAAAGCTTTGAGCTATCACCCGCATCAATCCAATAGAATAAGAAAAGAAGAGGTTCTGAAGAAGAAGGAGAAACACATACAATAAAAGAAAGAGAAAGATTCGATCTTTATTATAAGAGAAACTCAATATTTACTTCTATTTATAAATAAATATGTCACAACTTTTGAGATATATTTATTGTTCATTGATTGTGTATGGTGAATATAAGTGTTACAATATGTATTTATAAACTTAGAATAAGTAAACAACATACATTAACTTTGTTTGCCACGTTTTTGTCCCATTAATCACCATATTATATCATGTAATATCATGTAAGATCTTGACTAACACTACTAATGTAGGCAATGTAGGTATAATTACAACCTAAAGACACTTTACCAACTAAGTAAAACTTTCATATTATCCAACCATGTCATCCTTAACCTTATTGTAATCATGCACTTCCTGCATTAATATTCGAATGATACATCATGTTTTATAGGTCATGATGTTACGACTAATAGGATAACTTCTTCTATAAATAACATGTTTTATAAGATCCAAACAACATCCGGTCAATCAATCAAGTTATACATTTTCCCTTATTCATCTTTGTTTTATTTCAATGAATTTTTCAAAGCATTAGTAAACTTTCCACGTATTTTCTTAATGCTTTTTAGAATAGTTAATGTTAATCAAGTGGGAGTGAATTGTAATATAATTTTTTCTGTAACTTTTTAAAACAATTTTTTTAAGGTTGATTTTAATAAGATGGTCAAGATATGAAGAGAGTTAGAGATTTACATGAAAGTAACGACATAAAAATAAACATATAAAAAATTATAGAATAACACGCCAATTTTTATCTTGGTTGGGCCCGAACTACGAGGCCTATGTCCAGTCCCCAAGGTTTTATATCATGATCAGTCCAAAAAATTCTTACACCAAGCTTTTATCTAAGATTTAGCTTGCAACTTTTATATAAAATATTATAGTCGATAGAACAACCCTATCTTGCTTAGAATTATAGACCATCAACAAATTTACACAAGATAACTCTACTTTAAATATTTACCCTCTTAACACTAAAAATAGTATTTAACTGAATATAAAAATTTAGTTGACCGGGGGAGTGAGTAGAAAATAGGTTATTTCATATTTCTTGTGTATTTTAAGATGAAAACAAGATCTCATTTTATAGTAAAAATTTTGGCCAAGAAAAGAAAATAATTTGGTCTACAACAAAAGCGATTAAGCTATGATCATAATATATTATGACAAAGCAAAATAGGAAAGACTTTGTTGGATTTGAACCATGATCAACTAGATGGTTTTCTTAATCGATTATTTAATGAGTTTGCTCTATAATTGATTAGACAAATGTGTGCGTGTATATGCGCGCGCGTGTGTGTGTGTGATTGTGTATGCGCGTGCACGTGTGTGTTTGCTTCAGTACTTTGGGAACATACACTTAAATTTTCATTTGATTACATAAGAAAATAAAAGAACGAACATAGCAAGGATCACATGCATTTTTTCACATATTAACTTCGTTTCTTGGTGAAGTTCTTTAACTTTTTATTCTTTTTCGTAGATCACTGAAAAACTCTTGATTTTTTATTTTATTCACATTTATTTATTGGATTGCTGATGTTTATGATTTTAATTTAAGTTCTTTGTCATCATAAAAACCAAATGTACTTGCATATCACATATAATAACAATCTTTCCCTTTTTTGATGATGAAAGCACATCTCTCAGAAGATGGTAAAAGTAGGGAAGTTAAGATGAAAAATATTAAAGTGTTTACCCCCTCAGATAAAGAGAGTATATTCCCCCCGAGGCATAGTAAAAAAAGCGTGAATGAAGGTACATGGAGTATCACTTCAACCTTAATTGCCAACATGTATTAAAGCCAAAAGAGGTTATAAGGAATGAAGGTACATGGATTTAGGGAAAACATGTTATTAGTGTGAAGAATGAAGCACAAGTGAGCTAGAAAACTGAATGGATAAGATCAAACACCACAAGATGAAATTTTGCAAAAGTTGTTGCACACAAAATTGCATGTTTCGTTTGTCGGCCTACGTGTTGCACCCCAAAATTTGCCCTCACAATACAAGACTTTGTGTGCTAAGAAGGTTCACAAGGTTCACAAGACCTTTCATGAGGTTCATAAAGTTTACAAGACACTTTATGAGGTTCACAAGGTTCACAAGACCTTCCATGAGGTTCATGAAGTTTCCAGGACACTTTATGAGGTTCACAAGGTTCACAAGACCTTTCATGAGGTTCACAAGACCTTTCATGAGGTTCAAAAGATTCACAAGACATCTTATGAGGTTCACAAGGGTCACAAAGTTCATCATTGGTCAGAAGATTTGACAATTCCCTCCGACAATGCATCCTCCTAAGTAGTGAATCCAAAACTAGGGTTTTGACTTTAATCAGGCTAAATGGATTTCCAAGACTTCAAGTAAGCTTCATAACATCTTATATGTGTCTAATAATCCCCATGACAAATTTCATAACTTTTCTCAAAGGTTTGCTCAGTCAGATGATCAGATAAGTCAAAATCAGTCAAAGCAGTTAAAAAGTCAAACTGAGGTCAACTGTGGTCAAACCAAAGTCAAAATTCATGATTTTTTGCCAACATCAAGTATATGAAGTAAAATTCATCATTTGATCAAGGGTTGATCATGATTCATCAAGGAGATTTCAGATCATCAAGAATCAGGAGTTTCTAAATTAGGGTTTCCTTAGGAAAAGTCAACTAAACTTTGACCAGCCATAACTTTCACATGCTTCATCACCAAGTTTCCATCCAAAGCTCATTTTGAAGGAAATTGAATTCTCTACAACTTTGTGTCTCACAAGCCAAGCCCAAAAATGCTTCATTTGGAAGGTATGAGCTAAGACATTATAGGTCCTTTTGAAAGTCAACAAAAAGTCAACAACTTCAAAAGGGCATAACTTGAGAATGGCAAATGATATGGACATGAAACCATTGGGGTTAGTTAGAGGATTCTTCAAGCTTTCCAAAATGTCCAAGAACACCCTCATAGCATTAAAACTGAAGGTTGTGTGCCCTTGCAAAGTTGGGAAATTTTAGGGAAGTTTATGAAGCAAATGGAGGTTTAAAACCAAATTTTGCTAAATGGGCTGAACTTTTAATGACCCAAAGTAATCCATGACATCATGCACGAAAATTATTTGATATTTTCATAATTTTTATTTTATTTAATTTATTTATTATGATTTTTTATACTAAAAATCATTTTAAATTTAAATAAAATATCAAGTGTGAAGATTTAAAATTATTTTTTGTTCTAGAAGGTCATGAATTCAATATGGATCAGAATGATACAAAAATAATGGTGATTGGCTTGAAATAGAAAGTGTTTATGCAAGAATATTTGAATTTTAAAGCTTATCTTTCTCAATCTTTTTGGATCAAATCTTTCACACAATGTTCAAGTTTTTTGACCTAGAATCATCACACTATAAGTACATGACACAACCCTACTCATAGAACACGAATTCACAGCCTCCAAAACCAGTTTCAAACTTCATAAAATTCATCAAAAATTCACATTCGGATTTCAAGGTAGAGGGATTTTCAATGAGTTTTGAGCATTGTAACATGTTCTATGATGTTCATTGAACGTATTTGGATCATGAACAACATCTAAAACATCCTCATTCATGCAAACCGAATCATTGTTCATCCAATTTTTGATTTTTTCGATTCTTATAATATTGACATTATTATCTGAATTTGATCTTATATTTGTGTTCGTGATGATGTCTGGAGACTTTCTGGATAAATTAATTCGATTTTAGGTACAAGATGGAGGAATCACCATGGCTAGGGTTCTTCGGCCATTTTAGGGTTCTTTGATTTATCAACTATAAACGAATTCTGGAAACATGGATATGTTGTATGGACTTCATAGAATGTAGTGCACTCATCAATTTCATAAAATATTGCCGTTTGCTTGATGTTTGATAAAACGCAGGATATCCTAGGAAACAAAATTCGCAGCAAAAACCCTAGCCAAATTCGTAGGAAATTTTGCAAGTCTGGAGGAAGAAGAAGGAGTTTCGCGCGCAGCTGGGAATTCAAAAATTGATTTTATATTATATAGTTTTATTTGTATTATAATTATTGAATGGTGCTGATGGTGCAGTGGTAAGTGTGTGCGCGTGTGAAGGCAATGACTTGGGTTCGAAACCAGCCTCAATGCATTTTTTTGTCAATTTGTTTTGTTTTACAGGATAAGCACAAAACCAAATGGATGCAATATGTTATCAGCTAGCGCGCGCTAGCCCAGTGGTTATGCTGTTGATCATTCAGGTAAAGGACATGGGTTCAAATCCCAGGTCCTGTTTTTTTTTGTTTTGGTTTTTTCTTGTTTTATTTCTTTTATTATTTCTTCATATTATTCTCTAAATTAATTTAAATAATTTTCTAAACAATAAATATAAATCATTTTTCTTTTAAAAAACTTATATTATGTTTTTTTAATATATTTATATGTATATAATTAAATTAATATTGTATATTAAATTAAAAAACCTAATATTTTTATATATAAAACCCTAATTCTTTTTAAACCCTAATTAATCCTAATAATTTTCAAAACCCTAATTTTTCTTCTTCTATTTATTTAATACTATTATTTGTATATATTATATTCATGACTTAATTAAAATTCTTAATTTAATTTTTGTTAATGTATAAATTGTTTATAATTTAAATTTTTATATGTAAATATGTTTAAAAATTAAAATTCTTAATATGATAATATGACATAATTTGTTTATAATTTAATTTTGCATGTAAATAATTTTTATTATATGATTAAAAATTGCTAATTTAATTTTTGTAATTATAATTTATTTTCATAATATGTTCATAATTAATTTAATTTTATAATTTGCATATAACTTAAAATTTATAATAATTGGTATAATTGCTCATATTTTTTTAATCTTAAAATAATTGCTTATATAAAAATTTGATCTTTTAATTATTATAATATTTTGGCTTATTTCATTATTATTATTATTAATTATGTTTATATTATTATTATTACTAACCACCTTGTGATTATTTTTATTATTATTATTTCACTAACCCAATTATTATTGTTATTTAATATTTTGCTTATTATATTTAATTTTTGCTTAATTATTATTATGTAATTGTTCCTGGATGTAATATTTTATTAATAATGTTTATTATTTATTTTATGATATGGTTAGTAAATAGGGAGTGTAAACATGTTTGTATATTTAAAATTAATTTAGATCATTTAAATTTAAAGATAAATATTAAAATTGTACACTCACACACGTAAGTCGATCTTTGATCGCCATCTCACTTCCTTAGGGATACCTCTCATGTTGCCTAATCAAAAAGGTCACGTAGGGTGTATAAAGCAAAAGTCCCTCAAATTTACATCATCTAGTCCCTTAACAGATAAAAGATCAAGTCCCTTCGAATGTTGCCTTCGTAATGATCTTGTCCCTTTCGAATAAAGATGATAGTCCCTTCGAATTGCTTATACACCCCACAATTGCCTAATTACCAGATGACCCTTCACTTGTCCCTCACATCCAAGGTAATGACTACCTATTCCTTAATAATAGGGATAGTCTTACCATTTAAAGGATTCAAGAACAGAAAAGACTTAAAACTTAGGGTAGGTTCCTCTTAGATACTTGCTCACTCTTCAAAACAATTTCAAACACTTCACACATTTCAAACAATTTTCAAAACAAAGGTTTTTTACGCATCCGTACATGGATCATTATCAAACTCTTAAGAAAATTTTTATTCACACACTTCACATTTCAAAACATTTTAAAGTGAGCTAAGTAACTAAGAGCCCATGGATAACCATGGATGTAAAGGGTGCTAACACCTTTCCTTTACATAACCTACCCCCCGGACCCAAAAATCTTTTAAAAGGTCTTTCCTGTTCTTTTATGCCTTTCCTTTGGATAAAATAAAAGTCGGTGGCGACTCTTGCTATCCGCAACATAACTAAAGTCAGTTCTCCCACCGTGTTACAAAACTGGCGACTTTGTTGGGGACTTAATAAAAGAGGGGTACCCTTAGGAATTAGATCACTTTAAATTGTTTGCCTTGTTTGCTTTATACTTATCTGTTGGGTTGTTCTTATGTGTGAAAGATCCTAACCCGGATCTAGTGTACCTTAGGTAAATGGCAATAGACCAAGGAAACTGTACGGCGTATACCGATATGGTTGATCTGGTGGCCATAGTTAGTGTGACTTCTTGGTTGGTGCTTATGTTCCTTAAGTCAAGTTGAGGATAATATGAGGCTGCCATATGTTGTCAATGCACTAACTGACTTTTAGAACCCTAGTCATCCCATCTTGGCCTTTAGAAAAGTAGTGAGATAATCGGCTTTGGTGCAGACTGAAGTTGGTTGATACTCGATACTACACTCATTGAGATTCTAAACTTGGAGGGTTTTGGTTGGAAAGTAAGTTGCCTACTGAACAACCACCCTTGTGAAGGATCAATGATATTGAGATCCCTTAGAACCTGGTTAATTTATAGGACAGGATGAACCATCTAAACTTCAGGGAAGGGTACTTACCTTTAAACCTCATGCAAGCCTTTAAACCTAGGGCTATTGTGTGACTTGTTTGTGTGTGCCACATGTTTGTGATTGAGCATAACATCATAGCATCATCATGCATCATAAGCATAGCATTTTCACTAACCATTTCAAGGACCAAAGGATTTATCTTTGTTCTTTGTTGCAGGTCATGGCTGCTACTCGTAGAAACACTATCAGGATCAACTTTGTAGGGATACCTGCTAAGCTTAAAGAGTTGGTTTCTCAAGTGTCTGATCATTCCCAGTTCATCAAGAGACATGGGCACCTATTGGATCTAGTCACCTCAGGGTTCAATGAAGACATGATGAGTGTCTTATTTCAGTTCTTTGATCCTAAGCACCATTGCTTCACATTCCCTGACTATCAGCTGGTTCCTACAATGGAAGAGTTCTTTAAACTTCTGGGTATACCTGTTCTTGATCAAAGACCCTTCACAGGCTTGGAGAAGGAGCTTAAACCAGAGGTTATTGCTGCAGCTCTACATCTGAAGAAGTCTGACATTGTTCTAGAAACGAGAAGCGGAGTTAAGGGTATTCTTGCTAAGGTATTAATGGATAAAGCTCAAGTGTTCTTGAAGGCCATGAGCTATGATGCTTTTGAGGAGATCTTAGCCTTGCTGATTTATGGCTTAGTATTGTTCCCCAATCCAGATCAGTTCATAGACGTTCATGCCATCAACATATTCCTGAGTCACAATCCAGTACCTACATTGCTTGGAGACATCTTACACTCTCTTCATACCCGTACTACGAAGGCAAGAGGAACTTTGATGTGCTGCATACCTTTGCTTTCTAGGTGGTTTATTTCTCACCTTCCTCGCTCAGTAATGAAGAATGAGCAAGGGTTCAGGTGGTCCAAAGAATTATGTCACTCTCGCATTCAGATATTCATTGGTGCTCCAGATCTATGGAGAATGTCACTATCATTGACCGTTGTGGGGAGTTTCCTAATGTGCCACTTCTAGGCATAAGAGGAGGCATCACCTACAACCACTCTCTAGCTTTACGACAGTTTGGTTACGCTCGGAGTGATGGCCCACATGACATGTTGATTCAGGGCATTGTGTTCGACTACGACAACGATCTTCAAGGTTACCATCAGAGATTCATACGAGCATGGGGAAAAGTAAACAAGGTTGACAGCAAGACTCTGGAGCCTAAGTACATTATTCCTATGGAAGCTTATCTCAGATGGGTGCGATCTCGTGCTCAGACTCTCATGATGCCATATCATGCTATCCTGCCAGTTACCATGGAACCTGTTGCTGAAGGAGACACTGCTTATACCATCCTTCACCCAGACATGCCTACTGACATGGAAGACTTACAGAGATCCTGGATCCAGCTGAAGGAGCAAAGGGATACTTTCGAGGCTCATTACAAAGCAAGCCAAGAAAGAATCCTGGAACTAACAAAGCAACTTCACGAGGAACGGAATCTCAACTCATACCTCAACACAAAGAGGAAACGTCCATGGGAGACTTAAAACCCCATCTTTTGTATTTATTTCATTTCATTTCTGTAAGCCCAAGAGGCAAAACAAATTTATTACTAATAAAAGTTTACCTTTTTGTTTGTTTAAGCAAATTTAAATCCTGAGGTCCTTGAAAACATTGCATACACATTCACATATCATATCATTGCATCACAGGTTTATAATTGTGCACAGGTTTCTTATCTTCTCGCTGTTTATTTCAGCAATGGCTCTTGAACAAACAGTTAAGGATCTCCAAGCACAAAATGCACAGTTCCAAGAGATTATCCTGAACCTGTCCAAGGGGCAGGATGAATTGAAGACACTGCTGGCCAAGAAGACTAAGAAGACTAGAAGGTCAGGTGGCCTGATCAACATGGGAAGAAGGTTCAAAGGTCTTGCCAAGACCAAAGAACCAGTTGAAGACTATGAGTTTGAAGAGTCTGAAAAAGAGGGAGGCAGTCTCCACAACACTATGGGGGACTCTGATTCTGAGGCTAATTATTACCATGAGCCTAATGAAGACAAATTCAAGATGCTGGTGGATAGAATGGATGCTATGGAGTTGCAGAAGTCTTCTGGGCTGGATTTTGAAGATTTGAGTCTGATATCTGGGGTAGTCATACCCATTGGTTTCAAGGTTCCTACTTTTGTTGTTTATGATGGGGTCTCTTGTCCCAAGCTGCATCTGAGGTCTTATGTCAGGAGAATCCAACCCCACACTGCTGATAAGAAGTTGTGGATCCATTTCTTCCAAGAGAGCTTATCTGGAGCTCAATTGGAGTGGTACTATCAGTTGGAGAGTGTCAATATCCGGGACTAGAATGATCTTGCTGAAGCCTTTTATAAGCAGTATCAATACAATGCTGATTTAGCTCCCACTCGCATGCAGCTACAAAGCATGTCTATGGGTGCGAAAGAAAGTTTCAAGGAATATGCTCAGAAGTGGAGAGATTTAGCTGGAAGAGTACAACCCCCTTTAACTGACAGGGAGTTGGTTGATATGTTCATGTGTACATTGAATGGTCCTTTTTACAGTCATCTCATTGGAAGCTCATCATCTGGCTTCACTGAGTTGATAATGACAGGAGAGCGCGTGGAAAATGGTATAAAGAGTGGCAAGATCCAAGTGGGTACTTCTTCATCAGGTGCTGCAAAGAAGCCTCCCACTGGGAAGAAAGAATCCAATGTTGTTTATGGTTAGCCTGATCGTAACAGAAGGCATCAGTCTGTGAGTGCAGTTCATATTTCAAATCCAACTCCTACAACACCAGAGCAGCCACAGGGAAATCAACAGAGGGCTAGAAGGCAGTTCACAAAGATCAACATGTCAATGGCTCAGGCATTGCATCACTTGTTGAAGGCTGAACTTATCACTCTGAAAGAGGCTCCTCAGAATCCTAATGTTACCTCTCCCAGGTACAATCCCAATGCACGATGTGCATATCATTCGAATTGTCAGGGACATGATACTAATAGTTGCTGGGTCTTGAAGAACAAAATTCAAGATATGATTGAGGCTGGGGAAATTGAGTTTGACCCTCCGGGTACTCCAAATGTGATTACTGCTCCCATGCCAAATCATGAGAAGACTGTCAATGCCATTGATGAAGATTTACATATCTATTCAGTTGCAGAGTTGACCACACCATTGTCTGTTATCAAGAAGAAGTTAGTGCAAGCTGGGTTCTTTCTAGGTTGTCGTGAAGATTGTTTGTATTGTACCTATAAGCCGTATAGTTGCTGGAGATTGAGAGATGGAATTCAACGTCTCATGGATAAATATACCATAGTGTTTGAGAGGACTCCATCGTCTGTAGAAAGTATGGTGGATCATATTACTAAAGGTAGGAAGATTGAAGAGGTTGATATGGTTGACAAAGTGCCGGTAAGGATCACTTCTAAGGGACCTGTTAAAATCACTCATAAGGGTCCAATTAAGATTACTGCTGAAGGCCCTGTAAAGATTGTTGCTGAAGCTAGAGTGGCTCCTATGGTCATTACCACTCCTGGTCCTATTCCGTATACGTCTGATAAAGCTGTGCCTTGGCATTATGGGTCTGATGTTTATATCCATGGTGTTAAGCAGGAACCCTTAGCTGATGTGCCTGTTGATGTTGATAATATTGCTGGGTCTAGTAAGATCACACGAAGTGGAAGAGTCTTCTCTCCTCCAGTTACCGCCAAGAATGCAGTTACTCCAGCTGCTACCTCCACCACTGATGCTCGGGGCAAAGGTCCTGTTATTGAACCTATACCTACTGATGTGCCAGCTGCTGATGATCTCTCTAAGAAGATGGAAGAAGTATTGAAAATCATTCGCAAGAGTGATTATGACATTGTTGATCAGTTGGGGCATACTCCCTCCAAGATTTCCATGTTGTCTTTGTTGTTATGTTCTGAAGCTCATGCCAAAGCTTTGATTAAGTTTCTGAAGACTGCTCATGTACCCAATGCAATTTCTGTTGACCAGTTTGAGAATTGTGTTGCCCACCTGACCTATGATAATGGGTTAGGTTTCTCTGATGCTGATTTGACTCCTGCCAAGAGAGATCATAACAGGGCTCTGCATATCTCAATTGAATGCAGGGGCACTACCCTGTCACATGTATTGATAGACAATGGTTCCTCTCTGAATGTGTTGCCCAAAGAAGTCCTGAATAAGCTGAGTCCTGAAGATGTTGTGCTGAAGCCCAGTAATATAGTGGTAAAGGCTTTTGATGGTTCGAGAAGAGTGGTGCATGGAGAAATTGATCTCCCAATCAAAGTTGGTTCTCAGGTTTTTAATGCTACATTTTATGTGATGGATATTCGTCCTTCGTACTCTTGTTTGCTTGGTCGTCCCTGGATCCATGGGGCAGGTGCTGTAACCTCTACATTACATCAGAAGCTGAGATATCCGGTAGAAGGGAAAGTTGTTACTGTCTATGGAGAGGAAGAATATTTTATTAGCCATGTGAACACCTTCAAGTATCTGGAAGTGGAAGGTGAATATGTTGAAACTCTGTGTCAGACGTTTGAGGTGGTTCCTTGTATTGTTAATGATTATGAAGCTCCTCCGCTTGTCAAGAAAGTTCCTGTGGTTACCAGAGTACCTCCTACAATGGCCTCCCTCAAAGATGCTAGAGCTGTGGTGGATGAAGGTGGTTGTACTATTTGGGGTCAGCTTCCTGATATTCCGTACAAGTCTGACAAATTTGGTTTGGGTTTCACTGCAGAGTCCCAGAAGGCTGTTCGTCGTGCTCGTGTTGTTCGTATCACCAATCAAGGGGTTATGAAGAACCAGATCAATGTTGTGGGTGACTCTGATGAAGACTACAATCTGGATGCTTGGATTTTTCCTACTGTGGGTGTTGGACTCAATAATTGGAAAGCTGAAGATGTTATTCCTATCTCCTTTAGTCAGGAGTAAATACTATTACTGTGTTGTTGCTTTTTAAGTTTGTAATTTCTGGAACAATTGAACTCTCAAGCCTTGTGCCTTACCCGGGGCACAATGGTGTGCTTGTTACGGGCTGTCATTTCATTTGCATACTTCATTCAATAAAAATCAGTGGACGTTTCGTTTTCGTAAATATTGTGTTCCTTATCTTTCTTTTCTTTTATTTTTGCTTTATCAGCTATGTGTTCTTACACACACCCACATCACTAAAATGCAGATCCTCATCCACTCTGGATCTTGTTGATAACAACTCTACTATTGCCAATTATAATTTCGAGAATCCGATCTATCAAGCTGAAGACGGAAATGAGGACGATTGTGAAGTACCTGTAGAGCTTGCTAGGTTGTTACAACAAGAAGAGAAAGCTATACAGCCACATGAAGAGCCAGTCGAAGTTGTGAATCTAGGAACTGAAGAAAACAGGAAAGAAGTCAAGATAGGGGCTGAATTAGAGGACAGTGTCAAGAGAAGATTGATTCAGATGCTACATGATTATGTGGAGATCTTTGCTTGGTCCTACGAAGATATGCCAGGGTTGGATACAGACATTGTAGTTCACCATTTACTAGTGAAAGAAGATTGTCGTCCAAAGAAACAGAAGGTTCGTCGCATGCGTCCTGAAATGTCAGAGAAGATCAAAGCAGAGGTAATGAAACAGTTTGATGCAGGGTTCTTAGCTGTGACTTCTTATCCTCAGTGGGTTGCAAATGTGGTACCGGTACCTAAGAAAGATGGTAAGGTATGTATGTGTGTAGACTACAGAGATTTGAACAAAGCCAGCCCCAAAGATGACTTTCCACTTCCTCATATTGACGTTCTGGTAGACAACACTGCTCAACACAAGGTATTCTCTTTTATGGATGGTTTCTCTGGTTACAATCAAATCAAGATGGCTCCTGAAGATATGGAAAAGACAACATTTGTTACACAGTGGGGCACCTTTTGCTATAAGGTGATGCCATTTGGTTTGAAGAATGCAGGGGCAACATATCAGCGTGCTATGGTGGCTTTGTTTCATGATATGATTCATCATGAGATAGAGGTATATGTGGATGATATGATAGCCAGGTCCCAGAATGAAGAGCAACATCTTGATCATTTGCATAAATTGTTTGAGAGGTTGAAGAAATACAAGTTGAGATTGAACCCAAACAAGTGTACTTTTGGAGTTAGGTCTGGTAAACTCCTGGGTTTCATTGTCAGTGGAAAAGGTATTGAAGTGGATCCTGCAAAAGTGAAAGCTATACGAGAGATGCCAGCTCCCCGTACTGAGAAGGAGGTTAGAGGTTTCTTGGGACGATTGAATTACATTGCAAGATTTATTTCCCAATTAACTGCCATCTGTGAGCCAATCTTGAAGTTGTTGAAGAAAGATCAGGTGATGGAATGGAATGACGAGTGCCAGACTGCCTTTGATGAAATCAAGAGATATCTGCTAGAACCTCCAATTTTGATGCCACCAGTTGATGGAAGACCCTTGATTATGTACTTAACAGTGTTAGACAACTTAATGGGGTGTGTCTTGGGGCAACATGACGAGTCTGGTCGAAAAGAGAAGGCAATATACTACCTTAGCAAAAAGTTTACCGACTGTGAAACAAGATACTCACTGCTCGAGAAAACTTGTTGCGCTTTGGCATGGGCTGCTCGCCGACTAAGACAGTATATGTTGACTCATACTACCTTGTTGATCTCAAAGATGGATCCAATCAAGTACATATTTGAGAAACCTGCTCTCTCCGGAAGAATTGCAAGATGGCAAATGATCTTGACAGAATATGACATACAATATACTACTCAGAAGGCTATTAAACGAAGTGTTGTAGCTGATCATTTGGCTCATCAAGCAGTGGATGATTACCAATCAATGAGTTTTGAGTTTCCTGATGAAGACATTATGATTATTACCAAAGAACCTGGACAATATGACGGACCTGAACAAGAATCCCGATGGACTATGGTTTTTGATGGTGCCTCTAATGCACTTGGTAATGGTGTTGGTCTTGTGATCAGTTCCCCTGAAGGTTGTCATACCCCGATTACTGCCAGACTTTGTTTCTATTGCACCAATAACATGGCTGAGTATGAGGCATGTATCCTGGGTATTAAAGCTGCTATTGATATGAAGATTCAGTTCCTTGATGTGTATGGAGATTCAGCCCTGGTAGTAAGTCAGATTAAAGGAGATTGGGATACCAAGCATGATAACCTCATTCCTTACAGAGAGCATGTTTTGTCTTTGATCCCACATTTCAAAGAGATTACCTTTGGATATATTCCACGAAGAGAGAATCAGTTGGCAGATACTTTGGCCACCATGGCATCTATGTTTGAGATCAGCTGGATGATGAAGCTCCCAAGATTACCATTGATAGATTTGAAAAGCCTGCATATTGCAATGAGATTGACACAGAAGGGGCAGAGGAGAAGCCTTGGTTCTATGAAGTAAAAAGATATCTTGAAGCTCAGGAGTTCCCTGAAGGGGCATCTGTCAAAGATAGGAAGTTTTTGAGAAGGTTTTCTGCTAAGTTCTTTTTTAGTAATGGGATTTTGTACAAGCGCAATCATGATTCAACTATGCTTCGTTGTGTGGATAAGAAAGAAGCAACAGAGATTATGGAAAATATGCATGATGGGATCTTTGGCACTCATTCTAGTGGTCATACTATGGCAAAGAAGATATTGAGAGCAGGTTATTATTGGTCTACCATGGAAGCTGATTGCTATCAACACTCCAGAACATGTCACAAGTGTCAAATCTATGCTGATAAAGTACATATACCTCCATCACCATTGAATGTGCTGAATGCTCCTTGGCCCTTTGCCATGTGGGGCATTGATATGATTGGTGAGATCAAGCCTACTGCTTCTAATGGGCATCGTTTCATCCTGGTTGCTATTGATTACTTCACTAAGTGGGTGGAGGCAGCTTCATTTGCATCCGTTACTAAGAATGTTGTGGCTCGATTCATTAAGAATAATCTCATATGTAGGTATGGCATCCCTGAAAGGATTATTACTGACAATGGCTCTAATCTGAACAACACTATGATTACTGATCTCTGCACGTAGTTCAAGATTAAGCATCACAACTCTTCTCCGTATCGTCCAAAGATGAATGGGGCAGTTGAAGCTGCTAATAAGAATATTAAGAAGATTATACAAAAGATGACTGTTACTTACAAGGATTGGCATGAGATGTTACCATTTGTTCTTCATGGTTATCGTACTACAATACGTACTTCAACAGGGGCAACCCCATTCTCCTTAGTCTATGGTATGGAAGCAGTCCTGCCCATTGAAGTTCAGATTCCCTCCTTAAGAATTATGAAGGATGCAGGCTTGGATGAAGATGAATGGATTCAGACTCGACTTGACCAGATAAATTTGATTGATGAGAAGAGGTTAGCAGCAATTTGTCATGGCCAGATGTACCAGAAACGAATGATCAAAGCTTTTAACAAGAAGGTTAAGCCAAAGGTATATCAGGCTGGTGACTTGGTGATCAAGCGTATCATATTACCACAGGGTGATCCTAGGGGCAAGTGGACTCCTACATATGAAGGACCATTCGTAGTCAAGACAGTATTTTCAGGAGGTGCCATGATACTTACTACTATGGATGGTGAAGACTTCCCACAGCCTGTAAACGCAGGCATAGTTAAAAAATATTACGCATAAAAAGAGACCCGCTAGGTTGACTGGCCTAGGCAAAAATAAGGGCATCCCGGCAAACCAAAAGGGTTTGGGCAAAAGTTAGGGATATATATAAAAGATGTACACCCGGCAAGTCGAAAACCTTAAAAGGCGGCTTGGGCAAAAAAGGGTATCCCGGTGGATTGAAAACCTGAAAGGGCAATCCAGGCAAAAGTTAGGGATTAAAGCGTATGACTATGTCTCGTTTGGATCACCCATAAAACTGCAACCAGTTATGTTACTTACTCAATGCTCAAACAGATAAAGCTCAATCCAATCGTTTCCGTCTCAATAGCAGAAGATGAGATACTCGAAGATAATGGCAATAGTAGAATTGAAACTCAATAAGATTATTTCCCACGTAGCTGATTTTCTTTGTTTGTAAAACTTGTTATGACAAATTCCTCTTACTAGGATGTCTGTCTCCTTGTATAAACTCACCCATGTATGGGTCACTCTTTGATATGAATAAAATTCCATCTTTGAATCCAGATTTACTTTTACCCTATTTACATAAGCGAAACGTCCATTGGTTGTGTTTGAATGTATGTATGCTTTTGAATATGATTGATGTTTACCAGAAATGCATGTATGCTTAATATGATTGATGTTTACCAGAAATGCATGGAAATGCAGAAATAGTATTTACTAAGGACGAACGAGGGAAGGATTTCAACGAAGCTTCGCCGGTTCATCTCTACAAAGCAGTTACAAATCCCCAGTAGGACAAATCCATCTTCATAAAGTCACATCTCCCCTGGAATTTATATCCATCTCTTTTATCCTCATACGAATATTCGGGAATTTACTTTCCACTAGGAGTACGACGAACGAAGACGGGAGGTTATATATATCCTACTATCGAACGAAGACGGGAGGTTATGTATACCTTGTTATCCCCAGCAGACGGGAGGTTATATATACCCTACTATCGAACGAAGGCGAGAGGTTATGTATACCTTGCTATCCCTAGCAGACGGAAGATTATGTATATCCTACTATCAAACGAAGACGGGAGGTTATGTAACAAGACGGGAACAAGTTCCTCATATTCTTCAGCAACGAATCGGGATTTATTTTCCCTGGCCAGCAGTTGTTATACAAAGATATCCAGACGCTTCAGGCTGCATGATGCATACATACATCATTTATATCATATCATACATATACATAATACATTACCTAAGTGCATCATATTATACATGCATACATAATACATAAACTAATATTACCATACAGAATGCTACCTTGTTTTCAGGTTAATTCTCCAGCAGACAAATTTCATCAACAAATTGTGACTATTGGGCTGTTGTTTATCTTCCCAAAGGTTACCATTTCCTCAGGACGTTGTTATCCTCCTGAAAGCTATCAATCCCTTAGGACGTTGTTTATCCTCCTGAAAGCATATCATTTCCTCAAGACGTTGTTTATCCTTCTGAAAGCATATTATTACCTCAGAACGTTGTTCATCCTTCTGAAAGCATATCATCACTTCCTCAGGATGTTGTTTATCCTCCTGAAAGCATATTATTACCTTGGGTCGTTGTTTATCTTCCCAAAGGTTACCACTTCCTCAGGACGTTGTTTATCTTCCTGAAAGCTATCACCCCTACCTCAGGACGTTGTTATCCTCCTGAAAGCATATTGTTACCTCAGAACGTTGTGTATCCTTCTGAAAGCATATCATTTCCTCAGGACGTTGTTATCCTCCTGAAAGCATATCATTACCTTGGGCCGTTGTTTATCTTCCCAAAGGTTACACCACTACCTTAGGACGTTGTTTATCTTCCTGAAAGCATATCATTACCTTGGGTCGTTGTTTATCTTCCCAAAGGTTACACCACTACCTCAGGACGTTGTTTATCTTCCTGAAAGCATATTATTACCTCGGGACGTTGTTTATCTTCCTGAAAGCTATCATTATACCTTCATATCTTGGACTGCTTTATCCTCCAAGAAATGTATCTGAAGAACTTTGCCCCAAGTGGCATCTTTAAGCCCACTCAAGCATATACAACTAGTCATCAGTATCACTCTACGCACCGGTAAGTGCAAATTTTTGGGCTTTTGTGTTCAATCCCCTTCAACCTTCCAGGTCACGACTGGCAAATATACCAATCTAACCCCTCAGGTTTCAGAAAATTGAACAGGGGCAGCTGTTGCACCCCAAAATTTGCCCTCACAATACAAGACTTTGTGTGCTAAGAAGGTTCAAAAGGTTCACAAGACCTTTCATGAGGTTCATAAAGTTTACAAGACACTTTATGAGGTTCACAAGGTTCACAAGACCTTCCATGAGGTTCATGAAGTTTGCAGGACACTTTATGAGGTTCACAAGGTTCACAAGACCTTTCATGAGGTTCACAAGACCTTTCATGAGGTTCACAAGATTCACAAGACATCTTATGAGGTTCACAAGGGTCACAAAGTTCATCATTGGTCAGAAGATTTGACAATTCCCTCATACAATGCATCCTCCTAAGCAGTGCATCCAAAACTAGGGTTTTGACTTTAATCAGGCTAAATGGATTTACAAGACTTCAAGTGAGCTTCATAACATCTTATATGTGTCTAAGAATCCCCATGACAAATTTCAGAACTTTTCTCAAAGGTTTGCTCAGTCAGATGATCAGATAAGTCAAAATCAGTCAAAGCAGTTAAAAAGTCAAACTGAGGTCAACTGTGGTCAAACCAAAGTCAAACTTCATGATTTTTTGCCAACATCAAGTATATGAAGTAAAATTCATCATTTGATCAAGGGTTGATCATGATTCATCAAGGAGATTTCAGATCATCAAGAATCAGGAGTTTCTAAATTAGGGTTTCCTTAGGAAAAGTCAACTGAACTTTGACCAGCCATAACTTTCACATGCTTCATCACCAAGTTTCCATCCAAATCTCATTTTGAATGAAATTTAATTCTCTACAACTTTGTGTCTCACAAGCCAAGCCCAAAAATGCTTCATTTGGAAGGTATGAGCTAAGACATTATAGGTCCTTTTGAAAGTCAACAAAAAGTCAACAACTTCAAAAGGGCATAACTTGAGAATGGAAAATGATATGGACATGAAACCAGTGGGGTTAGTTAGAGGATTCTTCAAGCTTTCCAAAATGTCCAATAACACCCTCATAGCATTAAAACTGAAGGTTGTGTGCCCTTGCAAAGTTGGGAAATTTTAGGGAAGTTTATGAAGCAAATGGAGGTTTAAAACCAAATTTTGCTAAATGGGCTGAACTTTTAATGACCCAAAGTAATCCATGACATCATGCACGAAAATTATTTGATATTTTCATAATTTTTATTTTATTTAATTTATTTATTATGATTTTTTATACTAAAAATCATTTTAAATTTAAATAAAATATCAAGTGTGAAGATTTAAAATTATTTTTTGTTCTAGAAGGTCATGAATTCAATATGGATCAGAATGATACAAAAATAATGGTGATTGGCTTGAAATAGAAAGTGTTTATGCAAGAATATTTGAATTTTAAAGCTTATCTTTCTCAATCTTTTTGGATCAAATCTTTCACACAATGTTCAAGTTTTTTGACCTAGAATCATCACACTATAAGTACATGACACAACCCTACTCATAGAACACGAATTCACAGCCTCCAAAACCAGTTTCAAACTTCATAAAATTCATCAAAAATTCACATTCGGATTTCAAGGTAGAGGGATTTTCAATGAGTTTTGAGCATTGTAACATGTTCTATGATGTTCATTGAACGTATTTGGATCATGAACAACATCTAAAACATCCTCATTCATGCAAACCGAATCATTGTTCATCCAATTTTTGATTTTTTCAATTCTTATAATATTGACATTATTATCTGAATTTGATCTTATATTTGTGTTCGTGATGATGTCTGGAGACTTTCTGGATAAATTAATTCAATTTTAGGTACAAGATGGAGGAATCACCATGGCTAGGGTTCTTCGGCCATTTTAGGGTTCTTTGATTTATCAACTATAAACGAATTCTGGAAACATGGCTATGTTGTATGGACTTCATAGAATGTAGTGCACTCATCAATTTCATAAAATATTGTCGTTTGCTTGATGTTTGATAAAACGCAGGATATCCTAGGAAACAAAATTCACAGCAAAAACCCTAGCCAAATTCGTAGGAAATTTTGCAGGTCTGGAGGAAGAAGAAGGAGTTTCGCGCGCAGCTGGGAATTCAAAAATTGATTTTATATTATATAGTTTTATTTGTATTATAATTATTGAATGGTGCTGATGGTGCAGTGGTAAGTGTGTGCGCGTGTGAAGGCAATGGCTTGGGTTTGAAACCAGCCTCAATGCATTTTTTTGTCAATTTGTTTTGTTTTACAGGATACGCACAAAACCAAATGAATGCAATATGTTATCAGCTAGCGCGCGCTAGCCCAGTGGTTATGTTGTTGATCATTCAGGTAAAGGACCTGGGTTCAAATCCCAGGTCCTGTTTTTTTTGGTTTTGGTTTTTTCTTGTTTTATTTCTTTTATTATTTCTTCATATTATTCTCTAAATTAATTTAAATAATTTTCTAAACAATAAATATAAATCATTTTTCTTTTAAAAAACTTATATTATGTTTTTTTAATATATTTATATGTATATAATTAAATTAATATTGTATATTAAATTAAAAAACCTAATATTTTTATATATAAAACCCTAATTCTTTTTAAACCCTAATTAATCCTAATAATTTTCAAAACCCTAATTTTTCTTCTTCTATTTATTTAATACTATTATTTGTATATATTATATTCATGACTTAATTAAAATTCTTAATTTAATTTTTGTTAATGTATAAATTGTTTATAATTTAAATTTTTGTATGTAAATATGTTTAAAAATTAAAATTCTTAATATGATAATATGACATAATTTGTTTATAATTTAATTTTGCATGTAAATAATTTTTATTATATGATTAAAAATTGCTAATTTAATTTTTGTAATTATAATTTATTTTCATAATATGTTCATAATTAATTTAATTTTATAATTTGCATATAACTTAAAATTTATAATAATTGGTATAATTGCTCATATTTTTTTAATCTTAAAATAATTGCTTATATAAAAATTTGATCTTTTAATTATTATAATATTTTGGCTTATTTCATTATTATTATTATTAATTATGTTTATATTATTATTATTATTACTAACCACCTTGTGATTATTTTTATTATTATTATTTCACTAACCCAATTATTATTGTTATTTAATATTTTGCTTATTATATTTAATTTTTGCTTAATTATTATTATGTAATTGTTCCTGGATGTAATATTTTATTAATAATGTTTATTATTTATTTTATGCTATGGTTAGTAAATAGGGAGTGTAAACATGTTTGTATATTTAAAATTAATTTAGATCATTTAAATTTAAAGATAAATATTAAAATTGTACACTCACACACGTAAGTCGATCTTTGATCGCCATCTCACTTCCTTAGGGATACCTCTCATGTTGCCTAATCAAAAAGGTCACGTAGGGTGTATAAAGCAAAAGTCCCTCAAATTTACATCATCTAGTCCCTTAACAGATAAAAGATCAAGTCCCTTCGAATGTTGCCTTCGTAATGATCTTGTCCCTTTCGAATAAAGATGATAGTCCCTTCGAATTGCTTATACACCCCACAATTGCCTAATTACCAGATGACCCTTCACTTGTCCCTCACATCCAAGGTAATGACTACCTATTCCTTAATAATAGGGATAGTCTTACCATTTAAAGGATTCAAGAACAGAAAAGACTTAAAACTTAGGGTAGGTTCCTCTTAGATACTTGCTCACTCTTCAAAACAATTTCAAACACTTCACACATTTCAAACAATTTTCAAAACAAAGGTTTTTTACGCATCCGTACATGGATCATTATCAAACTCTTAAGAAAATTTTTATTCACACACTTCACATTTCAAAACATTTTAAAGTGAGCTAAGTAACTAAGAGCCCATGGATAACCATGGATGTAAAGGGTGCTAACACCTTCCCTTTACATAACCTACCCCCCGGACCCAAAAATCTTTTAAAAGGTCTTTCCTGTTCTTTTATGCCTTTCCTTTGGATAAAATAAAAGTCGGTGGCGACTCTTGCTATCCGCAACATAACTAAAGTCAGTTCTCCCACCGTGTTACACTACGCAACAGGCCTGTCACAGTACATGTTGTCTCATGCATGCTGGAGTTGTATACATGAAGCTAATATGAAGTAAAGGAGAAATAATATGATTAATTTATTTAGGAAAAACAATGAATATTCACAAGGCCCATGGTCCAATGACAAGATAAAACACTAAAAGTTAGATGGTATAAAAGAAACCTCTTAGACGAAATGGAGAGAGGTTCAAAAGTTGAGAGACTCGAGAAATCACTTAGAAAATAAATCATTAAAGAAGGAGAAGTATGACCTAGTAGTGAAAAGTTCCTTATATTTTCCTTCCAATGAAGAAGTGTTGAGCATCCTGGCGCGAAAGAACTTGCCTCCTGTAGATTGAAAATTGCAAGGAGTAGAGTGTCATACTTAGGTTTATATTTTCTTTTCATTTGTGTTTAGAAATTTTGAATGTAAGAACTTGTGTTGCTATATTTATTTTGCTCATCATTATCTAAACCTCTCTATGTTGAGCAATGTGAAGCTTAATGAAGTAGTATTTTATGTTAAAATGGTGTGATTGGAAGTGATATATTTTACTGTGTGAAATAACTATATACAACAAATTATTTGCTTAGTCCCCTTAGAAATTGGTAAAAGTTGTTTAAGGGTTGAGAGATTCTTAGCTTCATCGCAACTCCACACCGCCTCTTTAATCTCATAAGTAAATAAGGTTGAAATATTATGATAGACATATTCACTATATTGGTCACATTAGAGATAAATGACTACAACATAGGGGAAATCAAGAGTAAAAATAGACCCAATTTAATGTTATTCCGAGGCCTTGATAGTTGTAATATTGACTTAATGCATATGCTTTGATGTTGTAGACATACATCACTAGATTACTTCTTGCCTCATCCATCATGACATGTTTCATCAGAACATATACAAAATATAAACTTCATTGGATGGATCATTTCCCAACATGTATCTCACTATTTATTTAAATTCTTCATTATTAATTAATGCATTTCAACCTAAATATGCGACAATCCATTATTGTTATTACCTTTTTGTCAGGGTTATTCACAAGATTTTATCATGACGATCAATTTAAGTTATTACAATCTTTGTGGGATCGATACTCTTACTTTTACATCACTTCCTACTAGAAATATTTCTCCTTGGTATGAGATCCTTATCACTTTCCTTACAATCACTACATGATCACACTCACTCAATGCTTAAAAGCTTAAAAGTGATCAACACTTTACAACTCAATAAAAACAATCCAGCTCTAGTATCAACAAGATATACGAGAGGCTCACAAAATAACAAACCCTAAAACTCACTAAAATCAATATATGTTAGATATTATAATTAGGGTTGATCCATCCTATATATAGCTATAAATCAGACTGGATATTAGGCTTCAAATCGCAGTACATCCGATGCACAAAATCTGTAAATTATTCTCCAAGAAAATAGAACTTTAATCTAAAGTTTCCTAAAATGTCTCCGTGTTTAGAAAACTGCAAATCTTCAATCCCAAACTTAATCTCTAAAAATATTCAATCTTGGATGCCAAATAGGATCACATAATATTCAAATAATATTTTGTAATTTGTACATATGAAAGTTAAGTTCAAACTATCAACTGATAGGTAGGATGTCGAATAAATTTGTTAGGACATCTTATCCGACATCTAGAAAAATTTGATATTCTTCATAATAGAACATCATGTTCAACGTGTTCTTGTCAAGTTGTTTTACCAAAATTAATGTCAACCTTAAATATGTAGAATTAACAATTTTTCTGCACATATGGAATAACTACATCATTCGACATTGCATTATCAATAATTATGGTATACTCATTCCTAATTCTCCAATACCTTAACACATCTTCTATATTCCTACCTACCGTATCACCCTTATAGTTTGGAATAATTGTGAAGCTTGTAATTTTCTTTTGTTAATTCCACTATTTATCCACAAAGTGTGTCGTGATGGTTAAGTAATTTTGTTTTGGATAGAAGTCCAACAACCAGTAGTAAGTGTTACCCTATTGTAGTAAGACTTAAATAACTTTTTTAGCTTTTGTTCCTCATCCAAGTGTATATCCAAATAGTCTCTAGCTACCATACGCCTAGATGGGACGGTAAATTGGGGTTGCATTACTTTAGAATAATACTTAAAACCTTCACCGTCAACTGTACTAAATGATTGTTCATCTAGAACCAAAAAAATTGACAAAGCTTTTCTACAAGCTTGCTTGTCAAATTCAGAGCTAACATGAATAAAATTAGATCCTTCTACAAATGGGTATGTGAGTAGATTTTGGATGAGATCGGTGTTTCTAGGCTTCTTTGCACATTTTAAAATGTGATGGTTCATGTTGGTGGTCCCATAAGTCCTATAGTCACATAAGTAGTTTTTGTGGCAATGATTACAAGTTGCAATTGGTGTATCAACAAAGTCATCTGATAACCTAATAAAGTGTTCCCAGTAAGCAGATGATTGCCTATAACCACTTGCACTAGCTTTACTCTTCTTTGTAGGGTTGTATTAACCAATTCAGGTCTAGCAACTTTAGGTGTTGTTGTTGAACCGTCTATATTTGATAGATTTTGATTAGGATGACCAACCATTGAAAAATGAAGGATCAATTACAGGTCTGTTTCTACACTTACACTTATATCAGTTAATACACTTACATTTATCACATCAGTTAACACACAAACAACAATTACATGTTTGTTTCTACACTTACACCTACATCAATTAATACAATTATAATTAACATATCAATTAACACTCAATCAACAATTACAAGTCTATTTCTACACTTACACTTACATTAGTTAAAACACTTACAATTTGCACATCAATTAACACCCAAGCAATAATTAGCACAATTACAAGTACGTTTCTACTAAGATGTTTTCACGCTTAACACACAACACAATGATAACTAAGTATAAGCATAACACAATTACAGTTTCAGTTAATACACTTATAGTTACATTGATCCATTCCACTTTGACCTTGCTGAGAACCTTGTTATGAACAGGTAACAACCTTATTGACAACCTGAATAAAAAAAAAGGTAAAAATCCACACAAAAAAAAGTTAACTAAAGAAAACATTTTTCAAAAGTAATTGAAAACAAAACAAACTAACAAAGTCAAAATCATAACCTTAATCACCCTTGATCCATATACATAATTAGTTCAAAGCCTTTAATCAACTATAAGCAACAATAATAAGCATACACTAGGAGTTAGAGAGCCGAGAGAGTGAAAGAAATAACAACAATAATAAACAAAAAACAAAAACCCTAATTAGATGTAGATTGAGAGAACTGGTTCAAAGCCTTTAATCACCTATAAACAACAATCGTTACAAACCCTAAATTAAAAATCGTCGATTCAGTAATCATAAATAAGAAACCATAAATAACAAACCTAAATGAGAGATAGAATGATGGGATCCTTTTGATTTCCGAGTGAGAGAATTGAGAGAATGAGAGAGAGTGAAAAATTGGGAACGAGAGAGTGAGATAACTAGGAACAAGAGAATGAAAGAAGTGAAAACGAGAGAGTGAATAAATTCAGAGGTATTACCCCCTTGTTGACAAAACATATTCGTTTCTTAACTGGGCGGATCTAGGTACCTACAAGTCATATTTTTGTACCAAATCTGCTCATATATTCCCTTTAATCTGATTTTGCAACCAATTGGACCGATCCAACTCTTTCAATTATCTTTTTTTTTAATTCCATCGAGATGGTTGGATATATGGTTTATGTCCATCCCCATTAGCAACAAAATGACAGTGAAACTCTTTATGTTGTTTTTAATATATATATATATTTTTAAATGTGTCTTAAACCGTTGTAACAATAAAATAAAATAAAATATTTTAGTATATGTTGTAAAAGGATTTAGTAATTACACTCACTAGTTTTTTATTTTATTTATTTTATAAATGTATTTACCCAAACTTTATAAATGTATCTATCCAGTTTTGACTGGAAGATTTCTTTTTAGTAGATTAATTTTACAAGATATTGTAAAAAGAAAATGAGGAGTCTTAACAACACTCTCTCAAACACTCACTTATTTATTGGTTAAAACATGTGTGAGTGAGTCCCTTAATTTGGAAATAAACCTCGCATTAAGTGATAGGACTCACACATGTTTTAATCAATAGAAAAATGAGTATTTGAGAATGTTGAAAATAAAGTGTTATTAGCATTTCTAAAAGAAAAAATATATCTTTAATAAATTTGAATGCACTAAAAATTAGTATAATTGTGTAAAGAGGGATATTCGGTAAAAAAAAATGATACTCCCTCCATTTTTATTTATAAATAAATTTTGACTTTTTAGGTTCATTGACTAAATGATGCATTTAGAATATATATATATATATATATATATATATATATATATATATATATATATATATATATATATATATATATATATATATATATATTAAATACATCAATTATCAATTATTTATAGAATCTTAATTTTTTTTTTATATTTATAAATAAGGATAAAGGGAGTATAAAGTAATCGTAAATTTAAATCAATGTAATGTATCTGGACGTAATCAGCGAACTCATATTTTTCTTATGTTAAATAAATGTAACTATAAATATAAAAAAATAGTACCAATGTTTTCGGATTACAACCGTGGAATTTCAGATTTCATCTGGTAAGCAACGCGACACGTCGTCGTTTTGACACTGTCGGTTCAATTCTGCAATCCATACCGTGATTCTGAATCATTTCCTTCCCTCTACTTCAATTTCGTTTTCAGAATTTCGTCAACGAACCTCACTCTCCTCTTTTGCTGCATGTCATCATGGCCTCAGGTTCAGGTGTATTTCAATTTCTCTCACCACTTCGTTTTTCACATTCTTTAAGGTTTTGGATTTTCAATTGATCATCTTTTCTTGAACTATTGGTTCTTCAATGTTACCAAAATTTTATAATCTTGGATTTTGGGGCTGTAATTATTTTTCAATGGTTTTAATTTGGGGATTTTAATTATTTAGTGCGTAGAGTAATTAATTTTGAGCATATTATTATTGAAATTGGAAGATTAAAGGTATGATTAATTGTTAATATCAAAATGTATCTTCATTTTTTGTTTATGTAGATTTTGCTTTAACGGCCCCTTCTGAACTGGAATATGCTTTGAAGTTGAAGACCGTTAACTACTTTGTTACAAGGAGGCCATGGCTTGGTATTTATTTCCATGCTACTGCAATTGTTATTTTACTATTGTTTGTTTGGTGGTCTTAGATTTTAGGTCAAATTCACTTCTTATTTTGTGTACGTGTTTAATTTAAAGATCTTTATGGAGTTAACGTGAGACCTGTTGCGCCGTTTGGAAGTACAAGTAGAAAGCCTTATGTGGATACCGCACTTATACATCGTGCCTTACCAGATGAGCTGCTCTTTGAGGTATTGAATTTGACATGATGTAGCTCTACTATTCGGTCACGGCTTCTTGACATTGTGCGAGACTAGTTATTAATGCATGGGAGTAGTTGCTTTGTTTGTGTTTTACTTCAGATCACTTATATGCAATAATTATGATGTGATTCTGTTAGGCCATTTTTATGAAATACCGTTACATATAGATGAAATTTAAAAGAAGGTATCATTTTTACAATAATAGATGTGTGAAACTTCTTGACTGTATTGGGTGCATTATCGTTGGTTCTACATCTTTGAGCATCGAAACTGTTCTTAAAATATGAATCAGAATGTGGATAAGCTATCATGAGTCTCCTTTTTAGGCCTTTAGACTGATTTTTGGACAAAATAGATGTGTGAAAAATCATGCACAGAAAGGTTTATAGTTTTAAACAGGAGCATCTTTCTAAGAGAATATTGAATATATTTTGCAGGTCTTTGCTCGAATGACTCCATATGATCTGGGAAAAGCATCTTGCGTGTGTCGGAAGTGGCGGTATACAGTCCGTAACCCTGCTTTTTGGCGCAATGCGTGCTTAAAGGGTTGGCAGGTAAGGTCAATGGAGGTTTAGAATATGGAACTTTTTGTTGGTTATAAGGTTAATTTCTGATTATGGAACCTTTTTATGAAGCTTTCTGGAGCGGTTGAAAACTACCGGATACTTCAATCAAAATACGACGGCTCATGGCGGAAAATGTGGCACTTGCGACCAAGGTTGCGAACTGATGGTAAAGGCTCTTTTTTATAGCCTTATTTCCCACTTCTCATATTGATTGGCAACTTGTGATGGTTCAATTTTTTATTCTAGCTGAAACAAATATTGTATGGAAATGTAATGTATTTAAAGGTGTGATTTTCATGTAGATTATATGATTTTCCCTCTCCTCCACTGCAAATGACAAAAAAATAATAATATGTAAATAGCTGTAATATCATGCTTACAAAAGATTTGCATGATCTTACCGTTCCTTTTCTGTTATACTATTTTGTCTATGCCGCATTGTCTTATTACTGTCCTGTATCGCAGGTCTTTATGCAAGTAGAAATACCTACATTCGGGCTGGAGTTGCTGAATGGAAAATCACTAATCCAGTTCATGTGGTATGCATTCATGTCTACTTGTACTACTATGAAATATATATCTTTTTAAATTCTGTTCATTGTTAGATCTGCATTAGAAATTAACCTTTTACATATATTTCTCAAATCTTTTGCATATGTATAATGACCTAAGTAATAGCAAACCATGAATAAATCTTGTGAAGTGTTTCATTTTTTTTTACGTATTTTCTTCATATACAATTTTCCCCCATATTCTGCAGGTCTGTTATTTCCGGTATTTTCTTCATATATAATTTTCCCCCATATTCTGCAGGTCTGTTATTTCCGGTATTTTCTTCATATATAATTTTCCCCCATATTCTGCAGGTCTGTTATTTCCGGTACCTGAGATTTTTTCCTTCTGGGAGATTTCTTTACAAGGTTATTATTTGGTGCAGTTTGAATCCATTTAGAAATAGATGTTTTTCCTGTATTTGATTGTATGAGAAATTGATTGTGTTATACAGAATTCTTCTCAAAAGATCAAGGATGTGGTGAAGTGCATGAACTTTCGATCATCTAAAGCAGACAGTGTCTTTGGTGGACACTACACATTGACAGATGACAAGGTTATGTAATTTTTTTTTTAATCTTCATTATTTTCATATCTACTAGACATTTCTTTCTAGAAATAATATTGAGTATTATTAAAATCTATATACAGATCTTGAGGCATTTGCTGTTGATATTATCATTGCAGGTTGAAGCTGCTGTCTTGTATCCAGGCATGCGACCTACTGTTTTGAGGATGCGCTTGAGGTAATTGATAAATTTGCCTGATAACATGTCCTAACAACAAGAACTTGAAAAGAAGCATTGTATTCCCTGTCTGGTTAGGTTGGGATTTGATGTGCCAATATGCTCTCTGCTAAGAGATAGATCAAAATACGTTTGAAGCATCTTCATTAGGTGAAGGATCATGCTTTCACTTTGATCTAATGATATATTTTTTAGATCTCGGGTTCACCATTTCCCAGTTGATCCCCTACTGGAACAAAAGAAGCTTGAAAGAGCAGTATGTTTCTTTTTAGTATGAAGTCAGTCATCATTGTTTATACATGTGAAGAGAGCAAACATAGGAAGGAAGGGTATGACTGTGTTTTTAGGAATAACTGTGTTGGATGACATTCATGTACTATTAGCAAAGCTTCTTGTAGTGTGTTAACATCTGTACCATGTTTGACAATTTGGAGTAGGACCTCGAAATATGGCATATGTAGTAATAAAAGAACAATAAGTGGATAGTGAATAATCAATAGAGGTAGAATACTAGAACTCAGAAGATTAAAGTGGAACAGTAAATTTAGGCTAAATCCATGGAGAGACTTCAGGTAAGCAACCTTTATCTAATTTTGAAGCCAAACACTGATTAATAATTACATTAGTTTCCTTTAACATTTTGTTAGATGGGTTGCCTAGCATCCTTCCCATCCTTTACACGTCTTAAGTGAACCACCAACTCTCTAGTTCATTGCAAGGTTACATCCTTGTGTGACTCGCATCACATTTTAAGTGATTTTGGAACAACATAGTTGACCCAGAAAAACATGCAACTTGAAACAATGCTGCATAGAACAGCTAGGATGTTTTTAATAAGAATCAACTGATCCAGAGATTGGAGGAGTTAGTTGAACTATATCTAGCAAGGAAGTTATATTAACATTTCAATCTCGTTAGAAGAGTAGGTAAATGACCCTACTAGTGATGTTACCATACTGATGGCAGAAATATAACACATCCGAGAAGTCAGACTCGAGAAGAATTTACAACACAGAAATGCAATATCACAACCTCAATTAAGCCTGAATATTAGCTGTTAAGTGAGTACCGTCTATCAAAGGAAGTAAAATAGCAAGGCAGAGTGTGGTTGACCATGGTAGAACCCCAATTAAAGAGTAGTTATACTATTATTGATTGAAAAGATAAGCAATACTATTAAAGAAGAAAATATTTGCAGTTCCAGAGCTAAGCTCCTCGAAGAAGAGATGATTCTCTCTCCGTCCAAATCTCTTAAGGTCCTAACAGAAAGTTACTGAATGAATCCCCCCTTTCCATGCCCACTTCTTATAACGATGTTGCATTCCATGAAGGCTCCAACTAACTGCCACATCATCAGTTCTTCTCTAACTTCCATGGTCAGCTTAGTTGTAGTGCTTAGTCCCAAACCCACTGTCATATCAGACAACTACAAATAAAACACAAGAGATACTGTATAAACAAATATGGGATGGGCGGGGATCTAATTATTACCTAAGTATAATTCTTTTTAAGTGTATAGTAAATGTCTGTCTCTCAGCCTATCTTAACATGAATGTTCAACTGATTTAACATTTAGTATGCATGATAAATTGATGATCCAAATAAATTCACAAGACCTAATGGCAAGGTTTGTTGAATTCAATCTAGAAAAAGTTAATAAATGGTGCACTCATCCAACATTGTCTTCGGAGTAAGTGGTTCCTCTCACATGTAAAATAATTAATCCATTTATACCAAATCAACAAAATCACTTCTAATAGATAAAGAAAGTTAGAATGAAATCATCAAAATCCAAAAAGTAGGTGTGGTTGATCCTTCTTTATCTTACATCACTGGCAGACTTCTTCATAGTTGCGAAAAAGTTTTGATTTCATGAAATTGAACAGTTCTGTATTGAAAAATGGAATGCATAAACGAACAAAAGAGTTTTGTATCCTAGGAATGTAGCAGCATTTAAACAAAGAAAGTATCTGGTTTATCAAAATTTTCCTGTTTTTGTTATTTCTTTTTTAAGCTAAAGTAATTACTACTCAAACTATTATTTCGCCTGTTTTTGTTATCTTTTTTATAAGCTAAAGTAATTACTACTCAAACTATTATGTCACAACTAATATGTCAAAAGAGTTAGACTTGCGTCATAACTATGCTTATATGGATCTACCTGTGGTACAGGTTAAGAGGAACAACAACAGGGGCAAACAATAGGATGGATTTGATCTCACTTGTCACTAGTGGTGTGAACACTAACGAGGCAAGTGCATTTGAGGAGGACATTCTTGGAGTCGTTGAAGGATGGCAGGATGATGAAACACACAACCCAGATGTGCCAGCAGTCTCACATAAAAGGGGCATGACCCCTTTTGTCTTTGTTCCATTTGAGGAGGTACATTTTTGTCTTGTTGGCTTTCTTCTCTGACCAAATTGAGGAATAAACATTTAAATGAGCCAAGCTTCATTGAGCATTGAATCTTGTTTTTGCCTTTTTGTTTAGGTGGAGACATCTGTTTTGAATTTGCCCGTGGAGAAAATGGATTATTACGTTCCTGGTTGAATGATGCCCTAAGAATAAATCTGCTTCAGTTGTAAATATTCTGTATGTTCAAATATAAGGTCATAATAATGTGTAATTACATGTATGTACAACTAAGGGGTGACGAGATTTGATTCTGGCTCATGTTGTGGTATTTATCTCTTGTTTTGCTCTGTGCATCTAGGTAGCCACAAACGGTTTGTACATAATGGAAAGATTTGTAATTGTAATTTGTTACATACAAATCAAGTTGTATTTCGAATGACTGTATCCTTTATTTTTAAAATATAAAAAAGTTTGAAGGATAAACCGGGAGCATTTGGTATTGAAGGATAAAAAAGTTTTTACGAAGATCTTCCTTGACGGGTAAAATAATGAATGAAATACAGGTGAGTCTTGCGATAAGATCTTGAGCATAACTCATGTTAAAATTTTACACGAGAGAATCTAAAATCAAGACATTCGACATGTAAATGCCTAGTAAACTTGATTATGTGATATTAATTTGGTCAAAATTGAGTTTAAACTTTAAAGTAAAATAATCTAAGTTTACATAATTTACTCCAGAAACAAGTTTGACATATTTTTTTTTTCAACTCTTTCAATCTAATAGAAAAACTATTTCACCCCCGGTTAGTTAATTTAAGAATCAAAAGCAAATATTAATTACCAAACAACTGTGTTCCTTGTTAAAATATTTGAGTTTTACTTAAACATTACTTAGATTTAAATAAGGTATTTTTAATTATGTATCTTAATTTTGAGATTCATTTTGGTCTCTTGACTAAAAAAATATTCACATGGATCCTTTAACTATTCAAAATGTTTGTGAGAGACAGAAAACTTTCAACAGAAAAACAAAAAACAATAGTTAAATTCTTCAAAATGTTTGTCATATTAGAGATGAAAACTCGCAACAGAAAAACTCAAAAAACAAAAATAATTAGATAAAAATGAATAATATAAACATTTTCAAGTCAAGGGACCCATACGAATCTCTTAAGTTAAAGATCCAAAATGAATTTCAAAACTAAAATGGGTACTAATCCTTTGAATAAATATATTCTAAAAGAAAGTTTGATACTAAAAACATACTTTAAATTTTTCACTCACAAAAACTAACTATTGCTTCAAGTTAAATATAGGATTGAAGGCAAAAATGAATAGCCATACAACCGAGTTTTTATTAATATCACTTTTGATAGAAAAAGGAAAATCAAATTTAGCATTGTGCCATGAATGCAATCACACAGTTATTCTGAGTAGCTGAGCTTACTTAACCACCATACATAGCTTAACTTCCATGAAAACATACAAAGTTTTAAGAACCACACCAACAGTGCCTGGTAGGTTTAGAGATTAGATGCATCATTCTCTTTGTACACCACAGAATTCCAAGAAGGGTTCTTCACAAGAAACGTTCCCTGCCAACAACATAACGAAAAACCCTAAAATCATAACCTACCTTTTCAAAACCCTAAAATTGCAATCAATTATCAAAATCAAATAAAAAAAAACCAGAAACAGATCATGAAAACAAACTCACCGAGATGTAAGAACACGATGGAATGATTGACAAGGAATGAGTAGTAGCGTGATTAAACGCGGCGACAGTGAGATGAGAAGCCAAACCTAAACCTCTCTTGGAAGGAGGAACGTAAGTGTGTACCAAATCCAACACTTTTCCGTTGTTTCTAACTTTATACTCCAAATACGCTTCTTTGTCATTTGTTTCAAATCTCTTTCCTTCTTCGTTCCACACGATCGTTGGAATTCCAGCTCCGCCAACAATATTCGCCATTTTCACTCACCTCAATAGCTTTTTCTCTGTTTCTTCTCAAATTTTCGCTGATTCATGGGTTTATATATTTATTTATTTTCGTTAATTCATATGCTTATTATATTTAATGCTAACAGTAATACAGTATATCACCACCGTCACACGAATCACCAAAATTGTGGTATACTCTTTATTTTTACCATAAATATCGATGGTGATGTAATTAAAAGTATGTTTGTGGTAAAGAGACCATGCTTTAGGATTTGATGGAGTCAATTTTGATTTTAGTAAAAGACTTGGACCTTAAATTTTTTTCAAGTGACAAATTAATGAGACTCGAACCGCACCTTTATCACACTTATTCCAAAGATCATCCTTAAATGTTGTCTAATTTTTTTTAGATATTTTTAGTTGGGTGTATGTATAAAGATTCTTGCAAACCCTCTAAATTTAGTTATTGATAATTTTATTTCTGAGAAGTCGTTATAGTGAATGAAGTGGTGGACGATGTAAATCAGAGGGAAAATAGTTGATTTTGTTTAAAGTGACATTTTAAGAACAATAGTTGATTTTGTTTAATGTGATATTTTAAGAAGATTTATGATTCAATTGAATGAGGATATTTTGTTGTTGAGACGAGGAAAATTGGATTCCAAGAAAGATGGAGACAATGGGTTAAATAGTGTATCCAACCTGCTTCAACATCAATTCTTGTTAACGGGAGTTCGACAATTATTTATGATGGTGATATGTTTAAGGGAGGATGACCCTGAATCATTTTTCTATTCTTGGAAGCGGCATAAAGTTTGAATGTCATGTTGAAAGATTAAGTTAATTTCGATCTCTTTACAAGTTATAGAATTTGTGCAAACTTTGATTTCAAAATCTCTCACATGCAATTTGTTAACGAAACTTTGATTATATGTGAGAAGAGTAAAGAAAATATTAAATCTTTGAAGGAAAATTTTGATACTTTTGAAATGATCTTGGGTTTTGATCTCACCTGATCAGAAGGGCCTTCCAGTGACTTGATGCAAGGACCAGAGGATGAAAGGAGAAAGGGGGGTGTACATGCAAAGCACTTCAATGCTTAAGTCAGAAGAGGTACAGTATAGTATGGTTAATTCAAGTGAGTGAGAATACCTGACCCTTTACTGAAAAAGGGTATTTATAATGTGCCCCCAGCGCTGGGCCAAGGCCCCTCAATGGGCTTAATCCAACTAGGCCCATGGAGGAACTGCCAAGGGACGCGTAAGAAGCGTGAAAACCTAGCTAAAAGGTCTGCTCCTTGGTCCAACTGCCCCTATCTTTCAGGATATTATAAAGGGAAGTTGGGTGACGTGGTAGGTGAGCTGGCAGACATTCTCTCTGCCCGTCCTTAGTGTATGCCTGTCGCATAAGCAGACGGTTTGTCCAAAAGGTGCTTCTGCTCGAGTAGATGGGCCTTTGCTCGACATGTTGGGCCGTGGCCCTATACATTTTGGCAGCCTAGTCCAGAACAGGAGCCCCCCAAGTTGAGTCTCCGGGTCAGAGTGATGACTTGTATTACAGTCGGGCACATGCCTCAAGGACAAAAGTAGCGGACATATGGTCGGGTCAACATGATGTTTACAGAGCTGACCGTAGCATTCTTTCCCCCGGGCACGTGATGTTCTCAAGGAAGTCGAGGACGCCATACGGGGTCGAGGACGTTCCGTAGAGTCGGGGAGGTGTATAGTTGCCCGACGTCGTTCCAAATTCTTTATGGATTGATGTGTTTCAGCATTAATGGTGCGTCGCTTCGTTTAGTGTGCAAACGGCGGCGTAAGCAGTAGGCATTGATGGCCTAGCGCGTCAATCCACGCGCCTGTGACTATAAAAGGGGGTTGAGTCATTTCATTTACACTTTTTCGCTCAGACATTCAGCGGAAGCTCTGAAGAAATTTCTTGTCTCCGCCCGTCTCACCACCTGAACCACCGCTGTCGCTCGAGCGCCGCCGTCTCTTTTTGACTTTCACTATGTCAGGTACTGTTTTTGCCTTTTTAATCCTCTATTTTCCATGTTTTTCTGCGTTTAATAGCTGTGAATGCATGTTTCATCTGTATAGAATGATTAGATTTAACTTAGAAATAGTTAAATAGGCTGTAGATGTGAAAAATAGGGTTAGGATTAGACTGTCCCGGGCAGAAATTTCATGTGTATGTGAATGTGTCGGGCAAAAATTTCATAAGCATGTATGAGATTTTTGCCTGGGGCAAAAGAACGTTCACATGCATATTACTGCCTCGAACACGTGCGAAATTTCTCAACTGGGCCTGGTGTCATTGGTTAGAGTTTTGCATTGGTACCCGTGAACATCGCCCCTACGCCCTTTCACTTGACCTGCGATGGAATGGTGAATTTGATATGACGTCGAATTCACTCTTTCTGTCTGCGTTTCAGGTGCAACAGGGCGTCTACGACCGAGAGGAGAAGAAACCGGACCGCGGCCCGTGGATGCGGACATTGCGCGCTTGTCTGTCGAGGAAGGGAATGCCAGAGGTGGTACTGAGCACGTCTCATCATCCGGGCAAAATGACCTCTCTTGGGTTGCGGACGAACTCTTGGACGAGGAATCTTACTTTTGCGACGAGGCGACCCACATTTATGCCGTGGTGGAAAATCGAAGCCGTGAAGATCCTGAAAACTAGCAGTGTCATGCTCCCAAAGAGGCAGACCGGATATGTCACCGTTTCCCGGGGAAGCAGTTCGCCATGTACGAGTTCGCTTTCCGAGAGGCGGGGATTAGGCTGCCCTTTAATTCCTTCCAGATGTCTATCTTCAAGTGGCTCCGGCTGACGCCGTCACAGTTACACCCCAATGCCATTGCTTTTATGCGGGCGTATGAGTTGGTTTGCCGCTTCCTCGGTATTGGGTGTACCCGGGCCCTCTTCTTCCATATTTTCCATCTCCAGCGGTCCGGTCTTCGGGGGCGTCACAGTTGGGTCTCCTTCAAACAGCCCGTGCGGCTGTTCAAGACGTACGTGGATTCTGCCCGTCATTTCAAGGGGCGGTGGTATATGGTGAGACCGATCACCCGTGCCGCCCTTCACTCTCTTTATTACTACAAACGAAATGCGGATGGTGAGGAGAAATTCATGTCGAAGATACCGTTGAGGTGGCAGCGCGACCATTTCGATCTCTCCACCAGCCACTATCGGATCAAGTTCTCGATGTTAGGTGTCGAGGATAGACTCGCTTATAAGAAGCTGGTGGAGTACATGCAGAGCTTCAACCTGGCGGTCTGGGCTGATCGAAAGGGTGTGCCTTATCTTGATGAGGCCGGGATGCCGATCTGCGAGCCTCGTCTCATCAATACAAAGGCATTGCTCGAGTGTAGAACCGAGGAGCAAGCCATGGAATTATTAAGTAGGTGTTTCTTTTATTATTATGCTTTTTGTTTATGTTTTCGCCCGCTGACGTATATGTCCCCGTTTTGTAGGTGCTATGCCTTCTGCTCGCGATCGGGTTCTCAAGCTGGCTAACCAAGCAAGTGCCCCAGACAGGGTTTCAAAGAAGAAGAAGAAGGTCGCGCCTCGTGTCCAGGAGGTAGCTGGTGACTCAGGGGCTGGGACCTCAAACACAGCGAGTCTAGTGCTCTCCTCCCCTCCCCGCACATCTATGATCGACATACCAGACAGTCCGCCTCCATCAACCTCCCATCTCCACAAGCGGAAGCGCCCGGATGGAACACTCTCCAGGTCAACTTTAGCGGGGAGCAGCAGTCCGGGTGGCCCTGGAAGTTACTTACTGCCCCCTTGCTATGTAGAGCAGACTTTTTTCAAGACAGAGGACGCCATTGCTGTACCAGCGCTCGAGGCGAAGGCTATCTTGAACCGAGAAGCAGGTGTACGACGCAAAGAATTGGCTAGGGACTTGGCCGCCGTCATCAGGGTGATGGGAACGGCCATGGTCCTGACTGACACCTCTTTGTCCACTGTCTCCTTGGAAGATGCCCTTATGCAGGTCCGGTCTGAAAAAGACAAGCTGTCCAAGGACTTGTCGGATTATAAGGAGGAGCATCAGCTGCAGGATGGGCTGAAGAAAGAGTTGGACGAGGCCAAAGAGGAACGAGACCTGCTGAAGGCGGCCAAGGCTAGTCTGGAGGAGCAAGCTTCTGAGCATCAGAAGGTGACTGAGGAGCATGCTGGATTGCGTGCTCGTCTTGCTTTGCTCGAAGACAATGTCTGTCTGTTGGCTGATGAAACTGAAGAAGAGTGTCATACCCCAAATTTGTCCTACCCTTGCCATTTTACTGTCTGATCATTGTTTCAAGAAGTAATCAAAAAAACTTGTACCACTTTATGTATCTGTCTAACAAATATTTCGAAAATTAAAATTAAAAAAAACATGTATTTCTCTGTCAAACTAAATATGTACTAGCTGTTTTTGTCCGATATTTCAAAAAAAAAATCCAAAATATGCATCGTTTTTTTCTATACGTTATTCAAAAAAATCCAAAAAGTGCATTTATTTTTTAACTAAAATTTATTTCTGTTCTTTATCATAAATTATTTTTGTTATTTAATTCTTTATCCAAAATTACAAAAACTATTATCATTATTTCTTTAAGCTCATTATTTCTCCTTTATCCTTAATCACAAAACCACAAAAAGATCTTTATTATTATTATTTTTTATTAAGTTCAATTTCTTTAACCCATTTCCATTTTCAAAATATTTATTTAATTATCTCATTTATTTATATTATTAACCCTTTTGTTATTATTAACCTTCCATTTATTGTTATTATTATTCATGTTTATTCTAACTCCTTTTTCTTTTATTTTTTTTATATATAAGAGGCTTTTTATTAACAGGATTAAGTTTATTATAATTTTTTCTTTTGTTTTCACTAAGTCCAAAGAGCATCCCTTTTTTCCAGTTGGCCACCACCACTCACTAATTTTCTTATTACAAAACTGTACGATATTATTCCTTCCACAACGCAAGGTAACATACCTCATCCGCACTACACCACCTCAATACAGCTTTTACACAAGGCATTGCATATAACAGAATACACAATCTTTAAAAGGGGGGGGGGGGACTCATTCACAAAACAGAGAAGAATCTTATCCCTCAACCTGTAATAAACATTCAAAACAAAAAAATTCAACCTTTTCTCACATAACCAAATCAAAAATCCTAAAAAAAACACAGAACAATTTTCATTTTCTCAGAAACCATAAACCATCATCAATATCATATATCCTTCATTTTCACACAGCACCATCCCTCATACACTTTAAACATAAAACAAAAAAGAAGAGAGATGAAACGAATTTGGAACCGTAAATCCGCGAACAAACCGAAACGCTGAACCTCATATCATTTCCGCTTTCGAAACCACCAAACCAAACCCAAACAGAAACGTCCACTGTTCACCACCTACACCTTTAAACCAACCTGCGACCTTCGAAAATCTTCGAGAAATCGTATCCGCCCGCACAGCCGCGCGAACAAGCGTCAAAACAGATAAAAAACGCATCCAAGCCGGCCATCCGCAACAAAACCGCCGCGCGTCACCACTCCACCGACACTCACACCAGCCGACCCAAAACCAGGCGAATCAGCAAAACCACTTACCAAATGAACCATCAATCGCCGGCCACCCCTGAGACAACCGCACGAAACCTTTCACTTTCTGCAAAACCTTTCCGTCGAAACTCAGATCTCCGAGACCACCACCGTCGTCGTTCCGCATCATCATCACACAGAAACACAGTCGCGACGAAGCTAGACCGGGAGAGAGTCACCGTTCGCGAGCTTCGAAGAGAGAAGTGGATCTGGTGCCTACGATTGAAACTGAGAGAGCAGCGCCGTTGTTCTTCAGAAGGGTGGGTACTGTTTTGTTTAATCTTTTTTCTTATGGTGATAAATGATGAAAAGCAGAGAGAGACGGTGTGTTGATGTTCTTACCTTTTGGGTTTCTCTCTCCGAAATGCATGTTTGATTTGAAATGAAGGGCTGAGTTTTCCCATTTGAAAAACACGTTGTGTTGTTCGAATTTTTTTTATTATTATTATTTTTTATTATTTTTATATTTTAAGAAAGTTTGGTTTCTAAGTTTTATTATTAATTTTTTTTTAACTTTGCTTTTTGCTGTTTGTTTCTCATGTCATTTATTTACAATAAGTTTTAATCCATGGATCCACCAATGTCTCTACACATCGCACATGACCTCCTTTCCTTTATTTCTTTATTTTTGTTTCTTTTATATATTGGACTGACTAATATTATTGTTTGATATGGGTTTGTTGTATCCCATGAATTACACTTCATTTTTTTACACACACTATTATCCACCTTATACAATTTCATTATAAGTGGTTTATTCTTTCTTAAAAGAAGGGGGTTTTCCTTGTTTCTATCATGGTGGGTCAAGCCCACGTTTTTTTTCTGTTTACACCACTAAACCAGTCCACCGACCCCCCTCTGTTATGTTTTTATTATTATTATGATTTTCATTTTCTTAAGTTTATAACTTTATAATTTTGATAGTTAGTATTGATCTTCTTGAGCAATAAGGCTTAGTATATTATTTCTGTCCAATTTTATTTCATTTTGATTTTCTTCTGTTTTTATTATCTTCAGGACCAATGATATTACAACAAATTAAACTTCTTCCAATATTTTTAATTGGGGAGTTTTATTAATATGAGGCTTTTCTTTTTATATATGTATAATTCAAATTTCAAAAAAATTAATCTAACTTTTATTATAATATTTCGTTTATTTAATATTATATTAAATTCAACTTAATTTGACTATTCATATATTTATTCTAAATTGTTGCAATTCAATTTAATTTCTTATATTTCTTTTTTTTATCGCTTTAATCAATTTGCGAACCATGTAAGCCGAGCATCGCGCCTCGCAGTCAACTTTTCCGAACTCGACAATTCGAATATTTTTCATAATCAAAATAACGGATAAACTGAATTCTGGAGTCTCGCATTCCTCGAATTCTTGAATGAACACTCCCGAGGCTCGCCCCGTGGGACGCGGTTCATTCGACTTTCCGTAATTTAAAATATTTAATCCACATACCAAATAATGAAAGAATTGAATTCTGGAGTCTCGCATTCCTCGAATTCTCGAATAAATTCTCCTGAGGCCCGCCCCTCAAGACGCAGTTTATTTACCCTTTCATTCTAGAAAACCCTAATCAAATCAAACATTTTTTAAGCGAACTTTATTTAATCCTTTCTATCTCACAAACAAGCTAGCGCTTCAGCCTCCTATCGCGAGCAGACAAGCCAATGCTTAGCAGTTAGAATGCGATTTAAATAACTGTTCATTAAATCAAACCGATTAACCTTAGTACCACGAACTACGAGGCTCTGACTTTCCCATTGCACAAGGGAATACGTAGGCACACGGATCTTACTCCTTGCCGAGCACCCTAGGAACAAAACAACCCATTTTCCGTAACCTTAGATTATAATCGTTCGCATTTATTTATTATTCGAAGAAAACAGAAAGCATAAGTCAACATTAGATTGCAAGTTAAACTAAGAGGTTCCCGTTGAGTACAACGGTCGTAAGGGGTGCTAATACATTCCCCTTACGGAATCGACTCCCGAACCTAGAATTTGGTTTCAAAGACCTTGTTCTATCCATTTTTCTAAAAAAGGTTTCTCGATATTTTCCCTTTCCTTAATTGGAATAAAATAAGTTCGGTGGCGACTCTGTTGTTTTTTAATTTTTATCTGCGGTATCTTTTTATCGCGAAGTCGTATTTTTCGAGGTGCGGCAGATGGCGACTCTGCTGGGGACAGAGAGAGTCAAGCCTAACTTAGTTTACGTTGTGATCAATGTTTACATTGCTTATCTGTTTTCTTCATGCTTTTTATTTATGCTTGTTTATTCGCTCTTCTTATTATGATTATTATCATACCTGCTTGTTGGATCCTGGGATGACATCTGAGTTTGCGAAAAAGAAGAGGGAACACCTAGTTTAGAATCGGAAGTTATTAGTGTTAGTCTCTAAGGACTCACTCCTTGCAAGCCTAGCATGAAAGCTCCCCCTAGAGAGTAGACCTATTCATAGATCTCGTCATAATGCAGCTAGCCTGTCACATGACTTGATTCATGAAAGGGTTGTGACTCTGGGACCACTTTTAGAACCAGTTTCAATGTTGGTAGTTGCGTAGTGTTAGTCTCCGAGGACCCGCTCCTCATACGGCTAACATGAGAACTCCACTCAAGGTAGATCTTATCGTTATTATCGTCATAATACAACTAGCCTGTGGCAGGACGTTAGTACGATTAGCGTCTATTACCTTGAGTATCTTATCCATAACCGTAGAAACTATCTTGTGAGTGGTTTTATGAGTAAAAAAACTTAGAACAATCCAATAAGAGTCTACCTGCTAAGGTTTCTTTTATCAAGAGATACCGGTTATTTACTCGTTACTATGGTTAACCTCATAGCAGATTATACTCGTAATCCTGGATCTTGCATTGCATCCATGCGCATATTCATTTCATTTGCATATTTGTTCATCTTGCATTTCATTCCAAAGTCGTAAACTCATTGCATGTTCCTTCATCTTCAGTAAATCAAGTTGGTTTCCCGACGCCCGTATCTAACCCGAGCTAACACTAGAAGACTGATGGACGTGATTCAAGAAGAACAAGCTACTATGAGGGAAGAGATTGACTCGGTCAAGAACAAGATTGACCAGATTTACAAGACCATACAAGATTTGGCTAGGATGGAAGAAAGCCGCGAAGCTGCTGCCGCAATGAACAATGCTCTAGTGCAAGGATCTGCCTCGCGAGCAATGCCTTCAGTTCCAGTTCCAAATCCTTTGGTCTATGGATTTCCTCCAAGTTTCACTCCTGCTGTTGAAGAGGTCACTTCCCAACCAATACCTACCTCTGGTGTTACTGTTGGTGCTATTCCTCAAGTTCAACCCATTCCAACTCAAGTTCAGTTTCCTCATGCTGAAGAGGATCATCAAGTTGAGTATGAGATGCATACTGTTGTTCCAATCACCAATCTCCATGCTGTGCAAGAATCTGAAGCTATGAAGATGTGTCGCGAGTTAGCTGAAAAACTCTGAATCATGGAAGGACACAATTCAACTTCTCTGAGTGCTTCAGACATGTGCTTAGTTCCAGATGTTGTAATCCTTGCTAAGTTCAAACTGCCAGAATTCGAGAAATACAAAGGCCTCAGTTGTCCTGAGCTTCATTTGTGGATGTATTGCCGGAAAATGGCTGCTCATGCCAAAGATGATAAGCTTATGATCCATTGCTTCCAAGATAGCCTGTCTGGAGCATCTCTAGAATGGTACATGCAGCTCGAACGCAACAATGTTCGTACTTGGCTTGATCTATCTGATGCATTCAAGAAGCAATACAAGTACAACACTGACCTTGCTCCTAACTGTACTCAACTTCAGAGTATGACTCAAAAGGAGAGCGAATCCTTCAAAGAGTACGCACAACGCTGGAGGGAGTTAGCTGCCAGAGTGCATCCGCCTTTGGTTGACCGTGAATTGATCGACATCTTCATGGGCACCTTGCAGGGGCAATACTACGAGAAGTTGATCAGCAGTGTATCTTCTGGATTTTCAGACATGGTGATGGTAGGAGAAAGAATTGAAGAGGGTCTGAAAAGTGGAAGGATTCAATGAGGTCTTAGCAGCCAAACCAATGTCAAGAAACCCTTCAATGGGTACAAAAAGGGCGTAACAAATGCCATTTCTGCTGCAAGTGGGAATCCTCAACAGAGTGCACCTACTCCAATTCTCTACTACCAATATCCATATGTTGCTGCTGCACAATATGCTCTTGTGCCATATCAGCCAGTTCCTCTAATGCCTTACCAGCCAGCTATTCAAGCTCCGTTTCTGCCTCAGATGGCTTATCAACCACATCCATATTCTATGATTGCAGCTGCGCAGTATGCACCCAATCCGTACCAGCAGCCATCCTACCCACAACGGCCTGGTCAACAACAACAACGCGCTCCTCAACAACGCCCACCATATCAACAAAGAGGATATGATAGACACATTGATCCTCTGCCTATGACATATTCTGAAATCCTTAATCAGCTGATGGCAAAAGGATCTCTTACTTTGAAAGATATGCTACCTCAAACTGGTAATGCCCGAAACTTTGATGCCAATGCTCATTGTGAGTATCACAAAGGCGCTCCAGGTCACACAATCGAGAACTGCCATTCCTTCAAACACATGGTACAGGATATGATCAACTCTAAGGATCTCACCCTCACTCCGAGAAATGCAAATGTCCAGAACAATCCATTTCCGCCGCACGATGCCAGCAAGTGAAGACATTTGAAAGGGGTGTTGAAGACCAAGCTGAGTAGTCTCCAACTTTGAAGTATTCAATCAAGAGAAGTTCATTCCTCAAATCAAGGCAGCCATCGCCATTTATCATTTTCGCAGTCTTTGTTATTTTGTACTGTTTTGTTAAGTACTATTTGCTTTGAACATTATCATTTGTACTTGGTTTTGTTAATATTATGTTTATGCGTGTTTTGAATCAATCTATTCGCATTTGCTCATTATTTATCACAAAATCACAAAAATATTTCCCTCACTTCACTTTAGCAAATATTTGAGGGAGGATGATGAAAACGAAATACCCATAACTCTTGCGGTATGCTTTCGGATAAAACTTCGTCAATGATGTACATGCATTTATTCAAATCCCTAAACACTGAAGAGATAAGGAGTTAATCCCTAGTCAACCACTTCGAGCCTAGAAGTAAGAGTTTTCTTTCGGATACAACCATTACATCTAACCCGGGGCAGGGTAGTTGTTCAGTTAACCTGACTACACCTTCAAATTACGAGATGAGACATCCCGTCGGAGGACCAATCAACAAAGGACTTGGCAGTCACAACATTCAAACAAAAAGAAAAAAAATAGAAAAAGAAAAAACCACTAAGTTGAGCACCCGAAGGGAAACTTAGTCGAAAAATCAAAAGAGGAACTCAAATCCTCAGCAAAAGCAAAGCAAATATCAGTGGCCACTGTAACACGGTGGGAGAACTGACTTTAGTTAAATGTTGCGGATAGCAAGAGTCGCCACCTACTTTTATTTTTTCCAAAGGAAAGGGCATAAAAGAACAGGAAAGACCTTAAAAGATTTTTGGGTTCAGGGGGTAGGTTATGTAAAGGGAAGGTGTTAGCACCCTTTACATCCATGGTTATCCATGGGCTCTTAGTTACTTAGCTCACTTTAAATTGTTTTGAGAAGTGTAGTGTGTGATTAAAAATTTTCTTAATTACTTTATAATGACCCTTGTACGGATATATATAAAGACTTTGTTTTGAAAATTGTTTAAAATGTAAAGTGTAATGAAGTAATTTGATGAAAAAAAGTGAGCAAGTACTTAAGAGGAACCTACCCTAAGTTAAATCTTTACTGTTCTTAAATGTTCTTTCAATGGTAAGACTATCCCTATTATTAAGGAATAGGTAGTCATTACCTTGGATGTTGTATGGGACATGTATAGGGACATCTGTGTTTAGGCAACTGTAAGGTGTCTTAGCAATTCGAAGGGACTTATCATCTTTTATTCGAAAGGGACAAGATCATTTACGTAGGCAACATCGAAGGGACTTGATCTTATAATCTTAAAGGGACTTGATGATATTTCATGAGAAGGGACTTTGCTTTTTAGACACCTTACTTGACCTTTTGATTTAGGCAACATGAGGGATAACCTTAGGAAGTGAGATGGCGATCAAAGATCGACTTACGTGTGTGAGTGTTTATTTTCAAATATTTATCTTTTTTAAATTAGTCACCTAAATTCAATTTTTAAACACAAACATGTTTTCACTCCCTATTTTACTAACCATAGCAATTTAAATAAACAATAAAAATTCTACCACTATTACATAGCTTGTACAATTACATTATAATAAAAACAATTTAAATAATAATTATAACAAATCAATAAAAGGTTAGTAATAATAAAAAATAAATATAAGAGAAAAAGAGGTTAGCATAATAATATAAAATCAAATTAAAATTTTCAATATTAGATAAATAATTTTTTTAAGAATTTTAAGAAGATGAATAAATAATAATAATTATATACTAATAAACATGATTAATAGTTTAATAATTTAATTATATATATATATTAGAAATATTTATTAAGTATAATTAAACAAACATAATAAAAATAAGAAATTAAAATTATAAAAGAAAATTAGGGTTTTGAATTGTTAGAAAATAAATTAGGGTTTATAAAAAAATATTAGGGTTTTTAATTTTAATTTACATTATTAATTTAATAAATAAATAAATATATATATATATATATATATATATATATATATATATATATATATATATATATATATATATATATATATATATATATATATATATATATATATATATATATACTATAATTTTATGTACATAATAAATAAATAAAAACATTAATTTTAGAATTTTAGAAAATAATTTCAGAATTTAGAAAATATAAAATATTTACATGTTATTTTATATATATATGATTATTTTTAATTAATAATAAAATAATTTAAACCAAATCAAGTCAATAAAGCAAAAAAGAGAAAAAAAATTGGAACTTACCTGGGGCAGGGATTGAACCCACGCCCTAGGCTTCAATATCATTAGACCAACAAGCCAGCCACTGGACCAGCTACGCGCTGGTGATAGTATAACAGGTTCTATTCTTTTTATTTTTAACCTGCAAAAATGAATGAAAATAACAAAAAATAAATGGCCTGGGGAAGGTTTGAACCCATGACCCTTTCTATCTCACACGCACATGCTAACCAACTGAGCTAGCTTGTTCTTCTGAAATAATAATAACAACAATATCATAAAATATAATATCAAAATTTCAAATATGAATTTGGCGCGCTGGACTTCATCTTCTTCCTCCTGACTTGCGAATTTTGCTACGATTTTTCCTATAAGTTTTCCTGCGAATTTCCATTTGCAGCAAACCCTAAAATCCAATTGATTCATCCAGAAAGTATCCAAACATCATCATAAACACAAACCAACAGTTAGTTTTCATTATCAATGTACAAATCATTCAAATCGAAAAAAGTTAGAATATGAACAATGTGCATTCGATTTTCACGATTTAGTGCATGGATGGATGATTTTATGATCCAGAAACAATCAGTGAACCTCAAGGAACAATTTGCAACCTTTAGTTTGTCTTGAAAGTGACTAAAAGTACCAAACCGAATTGGAGTTTTTGATGAGATTTTTGAAGCTTGAAGATGATATGAGGAGGCTGTGAATTCGTGTCCAATGGTTTGCTAAATGTTGTATATATATGAGTGAATTAATTAGGTCAAAGACTTCACCAATTTGATGGATATTTGGATCATTGAAGATTGAAAAAGATTAGCTTTAAAAATTTGAATATTCTTGATATGAACTTGCTATTTTAAGACAATCTTCATAATTTTTGTATCAATTAGATCCAAATAACCTTTATGACATTCTAGAAGCAAAATAATTTTAAATCTTCACCATTTTATATTTTATTTGAATTTAAAATGATTTTTAATATAAAAAATCATAATAAATAAAAATAAAATGAATAAAATTATGAAAATATTAAATAAATTTCGTGCATGATGTCATGGAACATATTGGATCACAAAAAAGTCAGCCCATTTGAAGAATTATGGTTTTAAGACCCCATTTACTTTATAAACCACTCAAAAATTTCCCAACTTTGCAAGGGCACAAATCCATCAATTTTAATGCTATGAGGGTGTTCTTGGACATTTTGGAAAGCTTAAAGAGTCCTATAACTAACCTCTTTTGTCTCATGTCCATATCTTTTACCATTCTCAAGTTATGCTCTTTGGAAGTTGTTGACTTTTTGTTGACTTTTAAAAGGACCTATAATGTCTTAGCTCATACCTTCCAAATGAAGCATTTTTGGGCTTGGCTTGTGAGACACAAAGTTTTAGAGAATTCAATTTTCTTCAAAATGAGATTTGGATGGAAAATGTTTGAGGAAGCATGTGAAAGTTATGGCTGGTCAAAGTTCAGTTGACTTTTCCTATGAAAACCCTAATTTAGAAACTCCTGATTCTTGATGATCTGAAATCTCCTTGATGAATAATGATCAACCCTTGATCAAATAATGAATTTTACTTCATATACTTGATGTTGGCAAAAAAAATCATGAAGTTTGACTTTGGTTTGACCACACTTGACCTCAGTTTGACTTTTTAACTGCTTTGACTGATTTTAACCTATTTGATCATCTGACTGAGCAAACCTTTTGGGAAAGTCTTGAAACTTGACATGGGGATTCTTTAACACATATAAAATGCTATGAAGCTCACTTGAAGTCTTGGAAGTCCATTTAGCCTGATTAAAGTCAAAACCCTAGCTTAGGATGCATTGCTTAGGAGGATGCATTGTCTGAGGGAATTGTCAAATTTTATGACTAATTGTGAACCTTGTGACCCTCGTGAGATGTCTTGTGAACCTTATGAACCTAGTGAAACTCTTAGTACACAAAGTCTTGTCTTGTGGAGGGAAAATTTTGGGGTGCAACAACCACCAAATCAGAAATCAAAGGGTCACCAATAACAAAATAAGATAACTGTCAATGTCAAGTAAACTTTGAAGCTTCATCTTCACTCTTGCAAAGTCAAAACGAATACAAATGCATGTGTAGAGTTAACTGAACATAGGACTGGAGAACATAACGAAGAAGGGTTGGGTACAAATCAAACTTTGATCCTTATATCCTTTGTTTCTCAGACCATTAACCAGACCACGTTACAACCCTCAAAAGTCCTAATTGAGGCAGGGTTTATTCTGAAAGCATGCTACCAATAAGGTTGCGTAAACTGACTCCCATATATTTGCTAATCTTCAATCTCGATTGCACATTATTCTTGCTGCATCTTTCACGCACTTTCTATATCAACACCTCGTGTGGACTAACGGTCCATTCGTCACACTTTCACAACATTCAAATAAATTGACTTTTTCAAAACTTACATGAACTTTACATTAACACTACCATTTGTGTATGAATAATTTAATTGCAATTTAGTGCTTGACATCAGTGCAATCCCAACAAGGGGCAATTAAAAGAGAAATTTGAACTTCATTGGTGCCAACATAAAACAAGACTACCTCAAATGTCCAATCAGGGGCAAAGCATATTCAATAGCCCAATCAGGGGCAATTTATATCAAAGTCCATTAATCAGGGGCGAAAATCATCTCCCAGCGGCCCAATCAGGGGAAAAATTATTCTCAATAGCTCAATCAGAGGCATATCATCAAAAAAACTCACTCAGGGGTAGGCGTCCACCAAATCCAGACACTGGGGCAGATCATGTCATGGCCATCGTCAAAGCTTCCCCACCAGAATTATTTAAATACCCTACAGGCAGGGGCAAGCAAAAAAGGAGCAAATCTTCCTATCTCTTTTCAAGCAGTTCTTGCCAGACGTTGGCAATCATTCAAAGTAAAGAAATTTTCTTGCGTTAATTAAGTCGTTCCGCTCATCAACAAGTAACCAAACTTGGAGCTTTCAGATCCATCTTCTGACCATACATCATTGTGGATCGAGTGTCGGGGAATCAAACCCTCCACCCACCCAAAGTCCAATCGTTATTGGCAACTACCAGACCAAAAGTCCATAAAGCTGGCACCTTTCAATCGCTCATATGCATCATATGCATCATATGCATACCTAAATAAATCATACTTTTTTATATATCCCCAACATTTTTAATTTACATCTCAGTGCATAAACACTTGCATCGTATCTCCATCCTTATGGAATACCATCTCAAAAAAAATCCAGCATAGTTGCATAATTCAGGATCCAGGATCAACCCAAGTTTTCAGTCCTTTCCCCAGCGGAAGTCCGGATCATATAAATCGAAGATTCCAGGCATCTCCTCGGCGGATTCAATGGCCGTATTTAAATTTCGTTCGCCTTATCATCCTCTGGTGAGAAGTGATTTTACTTTCAATCTTTCGCCTTATCATCCTCTAGTGGTAAGCGATTTTATTTTCAGTTATTCGCCTTATCATCTCCTGTTGATAAGTGAGTTTATTTTCAGTCATTCGCCTTATCATCCTCTGTTGATAAGTGAGTTTATTTTCAGTTATTCGCCTTATCATCCTCTGGTGATAAGTGATTTTATTTTCAGTTATTCGCCTTATCATCCTCTGTTGATAAGTGAGTTTATTTTCAGTTATTCGCCTTATCATCCTCTGTTGATAAGTGAGTTTATTTTCAGTTATTCGCCTTATCATCCCCTGTTGATAAGTGAGTTTATTTTCAGTTATTCGCCTTATCATCCTCTGGTGATAAGTGATTTTATTTTCAGTTATTCGCCTTATCATCCTCTGTTGATAAGTGATTTTATTTTTCAGTCAGTTGTCTTATCATCCTATGTTGATAAGTGATTTTATTTTCAGTTATTTGCCTTATCATCCTCTGGTGATAAGAGATTCTTTATTTTTTTTTCTGTCATTCGCCTATCATCCTCTGCTGATAGTGATCCTTTATTTTTTCTGTCTTTCGCCTATCATCCTCTGTTGATAGTGATCCTGTATTTTTCTGTCTTTCGCCTTATCATCCTCTGGTGATAAGTGATTTATTTTGTTTTATTGTTTCTTGTTGTGTCACCTATTATTTCCATTTTTATTCATCTGCTACTTTCGCAATTTCTTTCTTTGTCGGACAAATTTGGAGTCTGTTAATATCTAATTATCTTATACCTGGAAAGATTGGACGCTAGTCAGTTCATCTTCCTCGGTCTAAGCCAATTCGATAGGGGCATCTGTCATACCCCAAATTTGTCCTACCCTTGCCATTTTACTGTTTGATCATTGTTTCAAGAAGAAATCAAAAAAACTTATACCACTTTATGTATCTGTCTAACAAATATTTCGAAAATTAAAATTAAAAAAACATGTATTTCTCTGTCAAACAAAATATGTACTAGTTGTTTTTGTCCGATATTTCAAAAAAAAAAAATCCAAAATATGCATCGTTTTTTTCTGTACGTTATTCAAAAAAATCCAAAAAGTGCATTTATTTTTTAACTAAAATTTATTTCTGTTCTTTATCATAAATTATTTTTGTTATTTAATTCTTTATCCAAAATTACAAAAACTATTATCATTATTTCTTTAAGCTCATTATTTCTCCTTTATCCTTAATCACAAAACCACAAAAAGATCTTTATTATTATTATTTTTTATTAAGTTCAATTTCTTTAGCCCATTTCCATTTTCAAAATATTTATTTAATTATCTCATTTATTTATACTATTAACCCTTTTGTTATTATTAACCTTCCATTTATTGTTATTATTATTCATGTTTATTCTAACTCCTTTTTCTTTTATTTTTTTTTATATATATAAGAGGCTTTTTATTAACAGGATTAAGTTTATTATAATTTTTTATTTTGTTTTCACTAAGTCCAAAGAGCATCCCTTTTTTCCAGCTGGCCACCACCACTCACTAATTTTCTTGTTACAAAACTGTACGATATTATTCCTTCCGCAACGCAAGGTAACATACCTCACCCGCACTACACCACCTCAATACAACTTTCACACAAGGCATTGCATATAACAGAATACACAATCTTTAAAAGGGGGGGACTCATTCACAAAACAGAGAAGAATCTTATCCCTCAACCTGCATTAAACATTCAAAACAAAAAAATTCAACCTTTTCTCACATAACCAAATCAAAAATCCTAAAAAAAACACAGAACAATTTTCATTTTCTCAGAAACCATAAACCATCATCAATATCATATATCCTTCATTTTCACACAGCACCATCCCTCATACACTTTAAACATAAAACAAAAAAGAAGAGAGATGAAACGAATTTGGAACCGTAAATCCGCGAACAAACCGAAACACTGAACCTCATATCATTTCCACTTTCGAAACCACCAAACCAAACCCAAACAGAAATGTCCACTGTTCACCACCTACACCTTCAAACCAACCCGCGACCTTCGAAAATCTTCGAGAAATCGTATCCGCCCGCACAGCCGCGCAAACAAGCGTCAAAACAGATAAAAAACGCATCCAAGTCGGCCATCCGCAACAAAACCGCCGCGCGTCACCACTCCACCGACGCTCACACTAGCCGACCCAAAACCAGGCGAATCAGCAAAACCACTTACCAAACGAACCATCAAATGCCGGCCACCCCTGAGACAACCGCACGAAACCTTTCACTTTCTACAAAAACTTTCCGTCGAAACTCAGATCTCCGAGACCACCACCGTCGTCGTTCCGCATCATCATCACCACACAGAAACACAGTCGCGACGAAGCTAGACCGGGAGAGAGTCACCGTTCGCGAGTTTCGAAGAGAGAAGTGGATCCGGTGCCGACAATTGAAACTGAGAGAGCAGCACCGTTGTTCTTCGGAAGGGTGGGTACTGTTTTGTTTAATCTTTTTTCTGAAACCTGAGGGGTTAGATTGATATATGTGCCATTCGTGACCTGGAAGGTTGAAGGGGATTGAACACAAAAGCCCAAAAATTTGCACTCACTAGTGCGTAGAGTAACACTAATGATTAGTTGTATATGCTTGAGTGGGCTTGAAGATTCCACTTGGAAGAATTGGAGATGGGCTTAGAGATGCCATCTGGAGATGGGCTTAGAGATGCCATCTGGAGATGGGCTTGGAGATGCCATCTAAAGTATCAGGATGTGATGATGTCTTTATGTTGATACTGGATATCAGTACTGGGTCTTTGTATAGGCCGTCTCTGAATCATTTATGCAACATGATTTGAATTGTTGAATGGACCAGTAGAAATAAATCTTCGTGACGATTATCTCTTCTGGAAATATCTTGGATTAGGGAATGGATCCTTGTACAGACCGTTTGCCTATTCTCCAAGGTCAAAAGAACGTCAGGATTAGTTCTTCTGAAAAATATTTTGAACCAGGGAATGGATCTTTTTACAGACCGTTTGCCTGCTATTTAAGGGTCAAAAGAACGTCAGGATTTGTTCTTCTGAAAAATATCTTGAACCAGGGAATGGATCTTTTTACAAACCGTTTGCCTGTTATTCAAGGGCCAAAAGAACGTCAGGATTTGTTCTTCTGAAAAATATCTTGAACCAGGGAATGGATCTTTTTACAGACCGTTTGCCTGCTATTCAAGGGCCAAAAGAACGTCAGGATTTGTTCTTCTGAAAAATATCTTGAACCAGGGAATGGATCTTTTTACCGACCATTTGCCTGCTATTCAAGGGCCAAAAGAACGTCAGGATTTGTTCTTCTAAAAAATATCTTGAACCAGGGAATGGATCTTTTTACAGACCGTTTGCCTGCTATTCAAGGGTCAAAAGAACGTCAGGATTTGTTCTTTTGAAAGATATCTTGAACCAGGGAATGGATCTTTTTACAGATCGTTTACCTGCTATTCAAGGGCCAGATAGATGAAATCTTCTGGAAATATCCTGGATTAGGGAATGGATCTTATTACAGACCGTTTGCCTACTCTCCGAGGACATCTTGAGTAATGTATGGATCATTTCTGACCTGTTATGAATTGTTGATAGTATTTTATCTGCATATAACTATCCTGTAAGGAAAAAGTTAGTTTATGCCATATGTATGCATGCATAGTATGATGCACCTAAGTAATGTATTATGTATTTATGGATATGTATGTTATGGTATGATGTAAATGATGTATGTATGAATCATGCAGCCTGAAGCGTCTGGATATCTTCGTATAACAACTGCTGGCCGGGGAAAATAAATCCCGATTCGTTGCTGAAGAATATGAGGAACTCGTTCCCGTCTCGTTTGATAGTATAATATTCATAACTTCCCGTCTTTGTTCGTCGTACTCCTATTGAAGGAATAAGTTCCTGAGTATCCTGACTGAGGATAAAAGAGATAGACATAAATTCAAGGGGAGATGTAACTCGACGTATCTATGATGATAGATTTGCCCTACTGGGGGATTTGTAGTCATCTCGTGGGGATGAACCGGCGAAGCTTCATTGAATTCCTTCCCTCGTTCGTCCTTAGTAAATACTATTACTGCATTTTCATGCATTTCTGGTAAACATCAATCATATTAAGCATTTTATGCATTTCTGGTAAACATCAATCATATTCAAAAACATACATACATTCAAACACAACCAATGGACGTTTCGCTTATGTAAATAGGGTAAAAGTAAATCTGGATTCAAAGATGAAATTTTATTTATATCACAAAATGACCTATACATAGGCACGTTTGTACAAGGAGACAGAAATCCTAGTAAGAGGAATTCGTCGTAAATTTTTTACAAAACAGAGAAAATCAGCTATGTGGAAAATAATCCTATTGAGTTTTAATTCTACTATGGCCATTATCTTCAAGTATCTCATCTTCTGCTGTTGAAATGGAAACGATTGGATTGAGCTTTATCTGTTAGAGTCTGAACTAAGTAGCACAACTGGTTGTAGTTTCATGGGTGATCCAAACGAGACATAATCATACGCTTTAATCCCTAACTTTTGCCTGGATTGCCTTTTCAGGTTTTCAATCCACCGGGATACCCTTTTTTGCCCAAGCCGCCTTTTCAGGTTTTTGACTTGTCGGGTGTATATTTGCTATATATATCCCTAATTTTTGCCCGAACCCTTTTGGTTCGCCGGGATGCCCTTATTTTTGCCTAGGCCAGTCAACCTAGCGGGTCTCTTTTTATGCGTAGTATTTTTTAACTATGTATGCGTTTACAGGCTGTGGGAAGTTTTCACCATCCATAGTAGTAAGTATCATGGCACCTCCTAAGAATACTGTTTTGACCACAAATGGTCCTTCATACGTAGGAGTCCACTTGCCCCTAGGATCTCCCTGTGGTAATATGATACGCTTGATTTCCAAGTCACCAGCCTGATATACCTTTGGCTTAACCTTCTTATTAAAAGCCTTGATCATCCGTTTCTGGTACATCTGACCATGACAAACAGCTGCTAACCTCTTCTCATCAATCAAATTTATCTGGTCAAGTCGAGTCAGAATCCACTCATCTTCATCCAAGCCTGCATCCTTCATAATTCTTAAGGAGGGAATCTGAACTTCAATGGGCAGAACTGCTTCCATACCATATACTAAGGAGAATGGGGTTGCCCCTGTTGAAGTACGTATTGTAGTACGATAACCATGAAGAGCAAATGGTAACATCTCGTGCCAATCCTTGTAAGTAACAGTCATCTTCTGTATGATCTTCTTGATGTTCTTATTAGCAGCTTCTACTGCCCCATTCATCTTTGGACGATACGGAGAAGAGTTGTGATGCTTAATCTTGAACTGCGTGCAGAGATCAGTAATCATAGTGTTGTTCAAATTAGAGCCATTGTCAGTAATAATCCTTTCAGGGATGCCATACCTACATATGAGATTATTCTTAATGAATCGAGCCACCACATTCTTAGTAACAGATGCAAATGAAGCTGCCTCCACCCATTTTGTAAAGTAATCAATAGCAACTAGAATGAAACGATGCCCATTAGAAGCAGTAGGCTTGATCTCACCAATCATATCAATGCCCCACATGGAAAAAGGCTAAGGAGCAGTCAACACATTCAATGGTGATGGGGGTATATGGACTTTATCAGCATAGATTTGACACTTGTGACATATTCTGGAATGTTGATAGCATTCAGCTTAGACCAATAGTAACTTGCTCTTAATATCTTCTTTGCCATAGTATGACCACTAGAATGAGTGCCAAAGATCCCATCATGCATATCTTCCATAATCTCTATTGCTTCCTTCTTATCCACACAACGAAGCAAAGTTGAATCATGATTACGCTTGTACAAAATTCCATTACTCAAGAAGAACTTAGCAGCAAACCTCCTCAGAAACTCCTTATCTTTGACTGATGCCCCTTCAGGGAACTCCTGAGCTTCAAGATATCTTTTCACTTCATAGAACCAAGGCTTCTCCTCTGCTTCTTCAGTTTCAATCTCATTGCAGTATGCAGGCTTTTCAAATCTATCAATAGTGATCTTGGGAGCTTCATCATCCCAGCTAATCTCAAACATAGATGCCATGGTAGCTAATGCATCTGCCAACTGATTTTCTCTTCGTGGAATATGTCCAAAGGTAATCTCTTTGAAATGTGGGATCAAAGACAACACATACTCTCTGTAAGGAATGAGATTATCATGCTTGGTATCCCAATCTCCTTTGATCTGACTTACTACCAGGGCTGAATCTCCATATACGTCTAGGAACTGAATCTTCATATCAATGGCAACTTTGATACCCAGGATACATGTCTCATACTCAACCATGTTATTGGTACAATAGAAACAAAGTCTTGCAGTAATCGGGGTATGACAACCTTCAGGGGAACTGATCACAACACCAACACCATTACCAAGTGCATTAGAAGCTTCATCAAAAACCATAGTCCATCGGGATCCTTGTTCAGGTCCGTCATATTGTCCAGGTTCTTTGGTAATAATCATAATGTCTTCATCGGGGAACTCAAAACTTATTGACTGGTAATCATCCACTGCTTGATGAGCCAGGTGATCAGCTACAACACTTCCTTTAATGGCCTTCTGAGTAGTATACTGTATATCATATTCTGTCAAGATCATTTGCCATCTCGCTATTCGTCCAGAGAGAGCAGGTTTCTCGAATATGTACTTGATTGGATCCATCTTCGAAATCAACAAGGTAGTATGAGTCAACATATACTGTCTTAGTCGGCGAGCAGCCCATGCCAAAGCGCAGCAAGTTTTCTCGAGCAGTGAGTATCTTGTTTCACAGTCGGTAAACTTTTTGCTAAGGTAGTATATTGCCTGCTCTTTTCGACCAGACTCGTCATGTTGCCCTAACACACACCCCATTGAGTTGTCTAACACTGTTAAGTACATAATCAAGGGTCTTCCATCAACTGGTGGCATCAAAATTGGAGGTTCTAGAAGATATTTCTTGATTTCATCAAAGTCAGTCTGGCACTCATCATTCCATTCCATCACCTGATCTTTCTTCAGCAACTTGAAGATTGGCTCACAGGTAGCAGTTAATTGGGAAATAAATCTTGCAATGTAATTCAATCGTCCCAGGAAACCTCTAACTTCCTTCTCAGTGCGGGGAGCTGGCATCTCTTGTATAGCTTTCACTTTAGCAGGGTCTACTTCAATACCTTTTCCACTGACAATGAAACCCAGGAGTTTACCTGATCTTACTCCAAAAGTACACTTGTTTGGGTTCAATCTCAACTTGTATTTCTTTAACCTTTCAAACAACTTATGCAGATGATCAAGGTGTTGCTCTTCATTCTGGGACCTGGCTATCATATCATCCACATATACCTCTATCTCGTGATGAATCATATCGTGAAACAAAGCCACCATAGCACGCTGATATGTTGCCCTGGCATTCTTCAAACCAAATGGCATCACTTTATAGCAAAAGGTGCCCCACTGTGTAACAAATGTTGTCTTCTCCATATCTTCAGGTGCCATCTTGATCTGATTATAACCAGAAAAACCATCCATGAAGGAGAATACTTTATGCTGAGCAGTGTTGTCTACCAGAACATCAATATGAGGAAGTGGAAAGTCATCTTTGGGGCTGGCCTTGTTCAAATCCCTGTAATCCATGCACATACGTACCTTACCATATTTCTTAGGTACCGGTACCACATTTGCAACCCACTGAGGATAAGAAGTCACAGCTAAGAACCCTGCATCAAACTGTTTCATTACCTCTGCTTTAATCTTCTCTAACATTTCAGGACGCATGCGACGAACCTTCTGCTTCTTTGGACGACAATCTTCTTTTACCGGTAAACGGTGAACCACAATGTCTGTATCCAACCCTGACATATCTTCATAGGACCAAGCAAATATCTCCACATAATCATGTAACATCTGAATCAATCTGCTCTTAACATTATCCTCTAATTCAGCCCCTATCTTGACTTCTTTCCTGTTCTCTTCAGTTCCCAAATTCACAACTTCGATTGGCTCTTCATGTGGCTGTATGGCTTTCTCTTCTTATTGTAACAACCTAGCAAGCTCTACAGGTACTTCACAATCGTCTTCATTTCCATCTTCAGCTTGATAGATCGGATTCTCGAAATTATAATTGGCAATAGTAGAACTGTTATCAACAGGATCCAGAGTGGATAAGGATCTGTATTTTAGTGATGTGGGTGTGTGTAAGAACACATAGCTGATAAAACAAAAATAAAAGAAAAGAAAGACAGGGAACACAATATTTACGAAAACGAAACGTCCACTGATTTTTATTGAATGAAGTATGCAAATGAAATGACATCCCGAAACAAGCATACCATTGTGCCCCGGGTAAGGCACAAGGCTTAAGAGCTTAATTGTTCAAAAATTAAAAACTTAAAAGTAACAACACAGTAATAGTATTTACTCCTGACTAAAGGAGATAGGGATAACGTCTTCAGCTTTCCAGTTATTGAGCCCATCACCCACAGTGGGAAAAATCCAAGCATCTAGGTTGTAGTCTTCATCATAGTCACCCACAACATTGATATGATCTTTCATAACCCCTTGATTGGTGATACGAACAGCACGAGCACGACGAACAGCCTTCTGGGACTCTGCAGTGAAACCCAAACCAAACTTGTCAGACTTGTAAAGAATGTCAGGAAGCTGACCCCAAATAGTACAACCAACTTCATCCACCACAGCTCTAGCATCCTTGAGGGAGGCCATTGTAGGAGGTACTCTGGTGACCACAGGAACTTTCTTGACAACAGGAGGAGCTTCAAAATTAGGAACAACCCAAGGAACTATTTCAAACGTCTGGCACGGAGTTTCAACATATTCACCTTCTACTTCAAGATATTAAAATGTGTTCACATGGCTAATCATATATCCTTCCTCTCCGTAAACAGTGACAACCTTTCCCTCTACTGGATATCTCAGCTTCTGATGTAAAGTAGAAGTCACAACACCTGCCCCATGGATCCAGGGGCGCCCAAGCAAACAAGAATACGAAGGACGAATATCCATTACATAAAAGGTAGCATTGAAGACCTGAGAACCTACTTTGATTGGGAGATCTATTTCTCCGTGCACCACTCTTCTTGAACCATCAAAAGCCTTCACCACTATATTACTGGGCCTCAACACAACATCTTCAGGACTAAGCTTATTCAAAACTTCTTTAGGCAACACATTCAGCGAGGAACCATTGTCTATTAACACATGTGACATGGTAGTGCCTCTACATTCAATAGAGATATGTAGAGCCCTGTTATGATCCCTCTTGGCAGGAGTCAAATCAGCATCGGAGAAACCTAATCCATTATCATAGGTCAAGTGTGCAACACAATTTTCAAACTGGTCTACAGAAATCTCATTTGGTACGTGAGCAGTCTTCAAAAATTTAATCAAGGCCTTAGCATGAGCCTCAAAACACAATAATAAAGACAACATGGAAATCTTGGAGGGAGTATGCCCCAATTGATCAACAACATCATAATCAATCTTGCAAATGATCTTTAGTACTTCTTCCATCTGCTTAGAAAGATCATCAACAACTGGTACATTAGTTTGTATAGGTTCAATAACAGGACCTTTTCCCCGAGCATCAGTAGTGGAGGTAGTAGCTGGAGTAGATGTATTCTTGGAGGTAACCGGAGGAGAGAAAACTCTTCCACTTCGTGTGATCTTACGTGATCCAGCAATATTATCAACATCAAGGTTTTCATCAACAACAGGTGTATCAGCTAAGGATTCCTGCTTAACACCATGAATATAAACATCGGAACCATAATGTCAAGGCACAACTTTATCAGAAGTATACGGAATAGGACCAGGAGTGGTAATGATCATTGGAGCCACTCTAGCTTCAGCAACAATCTTCACAGGGCCTTCAGCAGTAATCTTAATTGGACCCTTATGAGTGATTTTTGACAGGACCCTTGGAAGTAATCCTTACCGGAACTTTATCAACCATATCCACCTCTTCAACCTTCGCACCTTTAGTTATGTGTTCAACCATGCTCTCTACAGAAGGTGTCCTCTCAAACAATATGGTGTAATAGTCCATGAGACGTTGAATTCCGTCCTTCAACTTCCAGCAGCTATCTGGTTTATAAGCACAATAGAAACAATCTTCATTACAACCTGGAAAGAACCCAGCTTGTACCAACTTCTTCTTAATAATAGATAATGGTGTGGTCACATCTGCAACTGAGGAAATATGTGAAACTTCATCAATGGCATTAACAGTCTTTTCATGATTTGGCATGGGAGCAGTAATCACATTTGGAGTACCCGGAGGGTCAAACTCAATCTCTCCAACATCAATCTTATCCTGAATCTTATTCTTCAATATCCAACAATTATTGGTATCATGTCCCGGGAAATTAGAATGATATACACATCGTGCATTAGGATTGTACCTGGGAGAGGTAACATTGGGGTTCTGAGGAGGGTCCTTCAAAGTGATGAGTCCACCCTTCAACAAGTGTTGCAAGGCTTGGGCCAGTGACATGTTGAACTTGGTGAACTGTCTTCTAGGCCTCTGCTGATTGCTCTGTGGTTGTTCTGGTGTTGCAGGAGGAGGATTGGAGATATGAACTACACTCACAAATTGATGCCTTCTATTACGATCAGGTTGACCATAAACAACATTTGACTCTTTCTTCCCACTAGGGGGCTTCTTTGTAGTACTTGATGAAGAAGCACCCACTTGTATCTTGCCACTCCTTATACCACTTTCTACGCGTTCTACTGTCATTATCAACTCAGTGAATCCAGATGATGAGCTTCCAATGATATGACTATAAAAAGGACCATTCAACGTACACATGAACATATCCACTAACTCCCTGTCAGTTAGCGGAGGTTGTACCCTACCAGCCAAATCTCTCCACTTCTGGGCATACTCCTTGAAATTTTCTTTAGCACCCATAGACATGCTCTATAGTTGCATGCGAGTAGGGGCTAGATCAACATTGTATTGATATTGCTTATAAAAGGCCTCAGCAAGATCATTCCAATCACGGATGTTGACACTCTCCAATTGATAGTACCATTCCAATTGAGCTCCAGATAAGATCTCTTGGAAGAAATGGATCCACAACTTCTTATCAGCAGTATGGGGTTGGATTCTCCGGACATAAGACCTCAGATGCAGTTTGGGACAAGAAACACCATCATACACTACAAAAGCAGGGACCTTGAAACCAATGGGTATAACCACTCCAGATATCAAACTCAGGTCTTCAAAATCCAGCCCAGAAGACTTTTGCAATTCCATAGCATCCATTCTATCCACCAGCATATTGAACTTATCTTTATTAGGATCATGATAGTAGTTAGCTTCAGAATCAGAGTCCCCCATGGTATTATGGAGACTGCCTCCCTCTTTCTCATACTCCTCAGACTCATAATTTTCAACCTGTTCCTTGGTCTTGACAGGACCTCTGAACCTTCTTCCCATGTTGATTAGGCCTTCTGACCTTCTAGTCTTCTTAGTCTTCTTGGCTAGCAGTGTCTTCAATTCATCCTGTCCCTTGGACAAGTTCAGGATCAGCTCTTGGAACTGTGCATTTTGTGCCTGGAGATCTTTGACTGTTTGTTCAAGAGCCATTGCTGAAATAAACAGCGAGAAGATAAGATACCTGTACATAAGAAGCCTGTGATGCAAAGATATGGTATGCAAATGTGTATGCAATGTTTTCAAGGACCGCAGGTTTTAAATTTGCTTAAACAACCAAGAAAGTAAACTTTTATTAGTAATAAATTTGTTTGCCCCTTGGGCTTACAATAAAAATGAAAAGAATACAAAATATGGGGTTTTAAGTCTCCCATGGACGCTTCCTCTTTGTGTTGAGGTATGAGTTGAGATTCCGCTCCTCGTGAAGTTGCTTTGTTAGCTCCAGGATTCTTTCTTGACTTGCTTTGTAATGAGTCTCAAAAGTATCCCTTTGCTCCTTCAACTGGATCCAGGATCTCTGTAAGTCTTCCATGTCAGTGGGCATGTCTGGGTGATGGATGATATAAGAGGTATCTCCTTTAGCAACAGGCTCCATAGTAACTGGCAGGATGGCAGGATATGGCATCATAAGAGTCTGAGCACGAGATCGCACCCATCTGAGATAAGCTTCCATAAGAATAGTGTACTTGGGTTCCAGAGTGTTGCTGTCAACCTTGTTCACTTTTCCCCATGCTCGTATGAACCTTTGACGATAACCTTGCAGATCGTTGTCGTAATCAAACACAATACCTTGAATCAACATGTCATGAGGACCATCACTCCGAACGTAACCAAACTGACGTAAAGCTAAGGAAGGGTTGTAGGTAATTCCCCCTCTTATGCCAAGGAGTGGCACATTAGGAAACTCCCCACAACGTCAATGATAGTAACATTCTCCATAGATCGAGAGCACCAATGAATATCTGAATGAGAGAGTGACATAATCCTCTTGGACCACCTGAACCCTTGTTCATTCTTCATCACTGATCGAGGAAGGTGAGAAATAAACCACCTAGATAGCAAAGGTATGCAGCACATCAGAGTTCCTCGTGCCTTTGTAGTACGGGTATGAAGAGAATGTAGGATGTCTCCAAGCAATGTAGGCACTGGATTGTGACTCAGGAATATGTTGATGGCATGAACGTCTATGAACTGATTGGGATTGGGGAACAACACTAAGCCATAAATCAACAAGGCTAAGATCTCCTCAAAAGCATCATAGCCCATAGCCTTCAAGAACACTTGAGCCTTCTCTATCAATACCTTAGCAAGAATGCCCTTAACTCCACTCCTGGTTTCTAAGACAATGTCTGACTTCTTCAGATGTAAAGCTGCAGCAATGGCTTCAGGTTTAGGCTCTTTCTCCAAGCCTGTGAAAGGTCTCTGATCAAGAACAGGTATGCCCAGAAGTTTGGAGAACTCTTCCATTGTAGGAACCAACTGATAGTCGGGGAATGTGAAGCAATGATGCTTAGGATCAAAGAACTGAAACAGAACACTCATCATGTCTTCATTGAACCCTGAAGTAACTAGGTCCAGTAAGTGACCATGCCTCTTGATGAATTGGGAGTTTTCAGAAATTTGAGAGACCAACTCCTTAAGCTTAGGAGGTATTCCTACAAAGTTGATCCTGATAGTATTCCTACGAGCAGAAGCCGTGACCTGCAACAAAGAGCAAAGATAAATCCTTTGGTCCTTGAAATGGTTAGTGAAAATGCTATGCTTATGATGCATGATGATGTTATGATGTTATGCTCAATCACGAACATGTGGCACACACAAACAAGTCACACAATAGCCCTAGGTTTAAAGGTAAGTACCCTCCCCTGAAGTTAGTTGGTTCATCATGTCCTATAAAGTAACCAGGTTCTAAGGGATCTCAATATCATTGATCCTTCACAAGGGTGGTTGTTCAGTAGGCAACTTACTTGCCAACCAAAACCCTCAAAGTTTAAGATCTCAATGAGCGTAGTATCGAGTATCAACCAACTTCAGTCTTCACCAAAGCCGGTTATCTCACTACTTTTCTAAAGGCCAAGATGGGATAACTAGGGTTCTAAAAGTTAGTTAGTGTGTTGACAACATATGGCAGCCTCATATTATCCTCAACTTGCTTAAGGAACATAAGCACCAACCAAGAAGTCACACTAACTATGGCCACCAGATCAACCATATCGGTATACGCCGTACAGTTTCCTTGGTCTATTGCCATTTACCTAAGGTACACTAGATCCGGGTTAGGATCTTTCACACATAAGAGGACCCAACAGATAAGTATAAAGCAAACAAAGCAAACAATTTTAAAGTGGTCTAAATTCCTAAGGGTACCCCTCTTTTATTAAATCCCCAGCAGAGTCGCCAGTTCTGTAACACGGTGGAAGAACTGACTTTAGTTAAATGTTGCGGATAGCAAGAGTCGCCACCGACTTTTATTTTATCCAAAGGAAAGGGCATAAAAGAACAGGAAAGACCTTAAAAGATTTTTGGGTTCGGGGGGCAGGTTATGTAAAGGGAAGGTGTTAGCACCCTTTACATCCATGGTTATCCATGGGCTCTTAGTTACTTAGCTCACTTTAAATTGTTTTGAGAAGTGTAGTGTGTGATTAAAAATTTTCTTAAGTACTTTATAATGACCCTTGTACGGATATATATAAAGACTTTGTTTTGAAAATTGTTTAAAATGTAAAGTGTAATGAAGTAATTTGATGAAAAAAAGTGAGCAAGTACTTAAGAGGAACCTACCCTAAGTTAAATCTTTACTGTTCTTAAATGTTCTTTCAATGGTAAGACTATCCCTATTATTAAGGAATAGGTAGTCATTACCTTGGATGTTGTATGGGACATGTATAGGGACATCTGTGTTTAGGCAACTGTAAGGTGTCTTAGCAATTCGAAAGGGACTTATCATCTTTTATTCGAAAGGGACAAGATCATTTACGTAGGCAACATCGAAGGGACTTGATCTTATAATATTAAAGGGACTTGATGATATTTCATGAGAAGGGACTTTGATTTTTAGACACCTTACTTGACCTTTTGATTTAGGCAACATGAGGGATAACCTTAGGAAGTGAGATGACAATCAAAGATCGACTTACGTGTGTGAGTGTTTATTTTCAAATATTTATCTTTTTTAAATTAGTCACCTAAATTCAATTTTTAAACACAAACATGTTTTCACTCCCTATTTTACTAACCATAGCAATTTAAATAAACAATAAAAATTCTACCACTATTACATAGCTTGTACAATTACATTATAATAAAAACAATTTAAATAATAATTATAACAAATCAATAAAAGGTTAGTAATAATAGAAAATAAATATAAAAGAAAAAGAGGTTAGCATAATAATATAAAATCAAATTAAAATTTTCAATATTAGATAAATAATTTTTTTAAGAATTTTAAGAAGATGAATAAATAATAATAATTATATCCTAATAAACATGATTAATAGTTTAATAATTTAACTATATATATATATATATATATATATATATATATATATATATATATATATATATATATATATATATATATATATATATATATATATATATATATATATATATATATATATATTAGAAATATTTATTAAGTATAATTAAACAAACATAATAAAAATAAGAAATTAAAATTATAAAAGAAAATTAGGGTTTTGAATTGTTAGAAAATAAATTAAGGTTTATAAAAAAATATTAGGGTTTTAAATTTTAATTTACATTATTAATTTAATAAATAAATATATATATATATATATATATATATATATATATATATATATATATATATATATATATATATATATATATATATATATATATATATATATATATATATATATATATATATACTATAATTTTATGTACATAATAAATAAATAAAAACATTAATTTTAGAATTTTAGAAAATAATTTCAGAATTTAGAAAATATAAAATATTTACATGTTATATTTTATATATATATATATATATATATATATATATATATATATATATATATATATATATATATATATATATATATATATATATATATATATATATATATATATATATATGATTATTTTTAATTAATAATAAAATAATTTAAACCAAAACAAGTCAATAAAGCAAAAAAGAGAAAAAAAATTGGAACTTACTTGGGGCAGGGATTGAACCCACGCTAGGCTTCAATATCATTAGACCAACAAACCAGCCACTGGACCAGTTGCGCGCTGGTGATAGTATAACAGGTTCTATTCTTTTTATTTTTAACCTGCAAAAATGAATGAAAATAACAAAAAATAAATGGCCTGGGGAAGGTTTGAACCCATGACCCTTTCTATCTCACACGCGCATGCTAACCAACTGAGCTAGCTTGTTCTTCTGAAATAATAATAACAACAATATCATAAAATATAATATCAAAATTTCAAATATGAATTTGGCGCGCTGGACTTCATCTTCTTCCTCCTGACTTGCGAATTTTGCTACGATTTTTCCTATAAGTTTTCCTGCGAATTTCCATTTGCAGCAAACCCTAAAATCCAATTGATTCATCCAGAAAGTATCCAAACATCATCATAAACACAAACCAACAGTTAGTTTTCATTATCAATGTATAAATCATTCAAATCGAAAAAAGTTAGAATATGAACAATGTGCATTCGATTTTCACGATTTAGTGCATGGATGGATGATTTTATGATCCAGAAACAATCAGTGAACCTCAAGGAACAATTTGCAACCTTTAGTTTGTCTTGAAAGTGACTAAAAGTACCAAACCGAATTGGAGTTTTTGATGATATTTTTGAAGCTTGAAGATGATATGAGGAGGCTGTGAATTCGTGTCCAATGGTTTGCTAAATGTTGTATATATATGAGTGAATGAATTAGGTCAAAGACTTCACCAATTTGATGGATATTTGGATCATTGAAGATTGAAAAAGATTAGCTTTAAAAATTTGAATATTCTTGATATGAACTTGCTATTTTAAGACAATCTTCATAATTTTTGTATCAATTAGATCCAAATAACCTTTATGACATTCTAGAAGCAAAATAATTTTAAATCTTCACCATTTTATATTTTATTTGAATTTAAAATGATTTTTAATATAAAAAATCATAATAAATAAAAATAAAATTATGAAAATTATGAAAATTATGAAAATATTAAATAAATTTCGTGCATGATGTCATGGAACATATTGGATCACAAAAAAGTCAGCCCATTTGAAGAATTATGGTTTTAAGACCCCATTTACTTTATAAACCACTCAAAAATTTCCCAACTTTGCAAGGGCACAAATCCTTCAATTTTAATGCTATGAGGGTGTTCTTGGACATTTTGGAAAGCTTAAAGAGTCCTCTAACTAACCTCTTTTGTCTCATGTCCATATCTTTTACCATTCTCAAGTTATGCTCTTTGGAAGTTGTTGACTTTTAGTTGACTTTTAAAAGGACCTATAATGTCTTAGCTCATACCTTCCAAATGAAGCATTTTTGGGCTTGGCTTGTGAGACACAAAGTTTTAGAGAATTCAATTTTCTTCAAAATGAGATTTGTATGGAAAATTTTTGATGAAGCATGTGAAAGTTATGGCTGGTCAAAGTTCAGTTGACTTTTCCTATGAAAACCCTAATTTAGAAACTCCTGATTCTTGATGATCTGAAATCTCCTTGATGAATCATGATCAACCCTTGATCAAATAATGAATTTTACTTCATATACTTGATTTTGGCAAAATAAATCATGAAGTTTGACTTTGGTTTGACCACACTTGACCTCAGTTTGACTTTTTAATTGCTTTGACTGATTTTAACCTATCTGATCATCTGACTGAGCAAACCTTTTGGGAAAGTATTGAAAGTTGACATGGGGATTCTTGAACACATATAAAATGCTATGAAGCTCACTTGAAGTCTTGGAAGTCCATTTAGCCTGATTAAAGTCAAAACCCTAGTTTAGGATGCATTGCTTAGGAGGATGCATTGTCTGAGGGAATTGTCAAATTTTATGACTAATTGTGAACTTTGTGAACCTTGTGACCCTCATGAGATGTCTTGTGAACCTTATGAACCTTGTGAACCTCTTAGTACACAAAGTCTTGTCTTGTGGAGGGCAAATTTTGGGGTGCAACAACCACCAAATCAGAAATCAAAGGGTCACCAATAACAAAATAAGATAATTGTCAATGTCAAGTAAACTTTGAAGCTTCATCTTCACTCTTGCAAAATCAAAACGAATACAAATGCATGTGTAGAGTTAACTGAACATAGGACTGGAGAACATAACGAAGAAGGGTTGGGTACAAATCAAACTTTGAGCCTTATATCCTTTGTTTCTCAGACCATTAACCAGACCACGTTACAACCCTCAAAAGTCCTAATTGAGGTAGGGTTTATTCTGAAAGCATGCTACCAACAAGGTTGCGTAAACTGACTCCCATATATTTTCTAATCTTCAATCTCGATTGCACATTATTCTTGCTGCATCTTTCACGCACTTTCTATATCAACACCTCGTGTGGACTAACGGTCCATTCGTCACACTTTCACAACATTCAAATAAATTGACTTTTTCAAAACTTACATGAACTTTACATTAACACTACCATTTGTGTATGAATAATTTAATTGCAATTTAGTGCTTGACATCAGTGCAATCCCAACAAGGGGCAATCAAAAGAGAAATTTGAACTTCATTGGTGCCAACATAAAACAAGACTACCTCAAATGTCCAATCAGGGGCAAAGCATATTCAATAGCCCAATCAGGGGCAATTTATATCAAAGTCCATTAATCAGGGGCGAAAATCATCTCCCAGCGGCCCAATCAGGGGCAAAATTATTCTCAATAGCTCAATCAGAGGCATATCATCAAAAAAATTCACTCAGGGGTAGGCGTCCACCAAATCCAGACACTGGGGCAGATCATGTCATGGCCATCGTCAAAGCTTCCCCACCAGAATTATTTAAATACCCTACAGGCAGGGGCAAGCAAAAAAGGAGCAAATCTTCCTATCTCTTTTCAAGCAGTTCTTGCCAGACGTTGGCAATCATTCAAAGTAAAGAAATTTTCTTGCGTTAATTAAGTCGTTCCGCTCATCAACAAGTAACCAAACTTGGAGCTTTCAGATCCATCTTCTGACCATACATCGTTGAGGATCGAGTGTCGGGGAATCAAACCCTCCACCCACCCAAAGTCCAATCGTTATTGGCAACTACCAGACCAAAAGTCCATAAAGCTGGCACCTTTCAATCGCTCATATGCATCATATGCATACCTAAATAAATCATACTTTTTTATATATCCCCAACATTTTTAATTTACATCTCAGTGCATAAACACTTGCATCGTATCTCCATCCTTATGGAATACCATCTCAAAAAAAATCCAGCATAGTTGCATAATTCAGGATCCAAGATCAACTCATGTTTTCAGTCCTTTCCCCAGCGGAAGTCCGGATCATATCAATCGAAGATTCCAGGCATCTCCTCGGCGGATTCAATGGCCGTATTTAAATTTCGTTCGCCTTATCATCCTCTGGTGATAAGTGATTTTACTTTCAATCTTTCGCCTTATCATCCTCTAGTGGTAAGCGATTTTATTTTCAGTCATTCGCCTTATCATCCTCTGTTGATAAGTGAGTTTATTTTCAGGTATTCGCCTTATCATCCTCTGGTGATAAGTGATTTTATTTTCAGTTATTCGCCTTATCATCCTCTGTTGATAAGTGATTTTATTTTCAGTCAGTTGCCTTATCATCCTCTGTTGATAAGTGAGTTTATTTTCAGTTATTCGCCTTATCATCTCCTGTTGATAAGTGAGTTTATTTTCAGTTATTCGCCTTATCATCCTCTGGTGATAAGTGATTTTATTTTCAGTTATTCGCCTTATCATCCTCTGGTGATAAGTGATTTTATTTTTCAGTCAGTTGTCTTATCATCCTATGTTGATAAGTGATTTTATTTTCAGTTATTTGCCTTATCATCCTCTGGTGATAAGAGATTCTTTATTTTTTTCTGTCATTCGCCTATCATCCTCTGCTGATAGTGATCCTTTATTTTTTCTGTCTTTCGCCTATCATCCTCTGTTGATAGTGATCATGTATTTTTCTGTCTTTCGCCTTATCATCCTCTGGTGATAAGTGATTTATTTTGTTTTATTGTTTCTTGTTGTGTCACCTATTATTTCCATTTTTATTCATCTGCTACTTTCGCAATTTCTTTCTTTGTCGGACAAATTTGGAGTCTGTTAATATCTAATTATCTTATACCTAGAAAGATTGGACGCTAGTCAGTTCATCTTCCTCGGTCTAAGCCAATTCGATAGGGGCATCTGTCATACCCCAAATTTGTCCTACCCTTGCCATTTTACTGTTTGATCATTGTTTCAAGAAGAAATCAAAAAAACTTATACCACTCTATGTATCTGTCTAACAAATATTTCGAAAATTAAAATTAAAAAAACCATGTATTTCTCTGTCAAACAAAATATGTACTAGTTGTTTTTGTCCGATATTTCAAAAAAAAAAATCCAAAATATGCATCGTTTTTTTCTGTACGTTATTCAAAAAAATCCAAAAAGTGCATTTATTTTTTAACTAAAATTTATTTCTGTTCTTTATCATAAATTATTTTTGTTATTTAATTCTTTATCCAAAATTACAAAAACTATTATCATTATTTCTTTAAGCTCATTATTTCTCCTTTATCCTTAATCACAAAACCACAAAAAGATCTTTATTATTATTATTTTTTATTAAGTTCAATTTCTTTAACCCATTTCCATTTTCAAAATATTTATTTAATTATCTCATTTATTTATACTATTAACCCTTTTGTTATTATTAACCTTCCATTTATTGTTATTATTATTCATGTTTATTCTAACTCCTTTTTCTTTTATTTTTTTATATATATAAGAGGCTTTTTATTAACAGGATTAAGTTTATTATAATTTTTTATTTTGTTTTCACTAAGTCCAAAGAGCATCCCTTTTTTCCAGCTGGCCACCACCACTCAATAATTTTCTTGTTACAAAACTGTACGATATTATTCCTTCCGCGGCGCAAGGTAACATACCTCACCCGCACTACACCACCTCAATACAGCTTTCACACAAGGCATTGCATATAACAGAATACACAATCTTTAAAAGGGGGGGGACTCATTCACAAAACAGAGAAGAATCTTATCCCTCAACCTGCATTAAACATTCAAAACAAAAAAATTCAACCTTTTCTCACATAACCAAATCAAAAATCCTAAAAAAAACACAAAACAATTTTCATTTTCTCAGAAACCATAAACCATCATCAATATCATATATCCTTCATTTTCACACAGCACCATCCCTCATACACTTTAAACATAAAACAAAAAAGAAGAGAGATGAAACGAATTTGGAACCGTAAATCCGCGAACAAACCGAAACGCTGAACCTCATATCATTTCCACTTTCGAAACCACCAAACCAAACCCAAACAAAAATGTCCACTGTTCACCACCTACACCTTCAAACCAACCCGCGACCTTCGAAAATCTTCGAGAAATCGTATCCGCCCGCACAGCCGCGCAAACAAGCGTCAAAACAGATAAAAAACGCATCCAAGCCGGCCATCCGCAACAAAACCGCCGCGCGTCACCACTCCACCGACGCTCACACCAGCCGACCCAAAACCAGGCGAATCAGCAAAACCACTTACCAGACGAACCATCAATCGCCGCCCACCCCTGAGACAACCGCACGAAACCTTTCACTTTCTGCAAAACCTTTCCGTCGAAACTCAGATCTCCGAGACCACCACCGTCGTCGTTCCGCATCATCATCACCACACAGAAACACAGTCGCGACGAAGCTAGACCGGGAGAGAGTCACCGTTCGCGAGCTTCGAAGAGAGAAGTGGATCTGGTGCCTACGATTGAAACTGAGAGAGCAGCGCCGTTGTTCTTCAGAAGGGTGGGTACTGTTTTGTTTAATCTTTTTTCTTATGGTGATAAATGATGAAAATCAGAGAGAGACGGTGTGTTGATGTTCTTACCTTTTGGGTTTCTCTCTCCGAAATGCATGTTTGATTTGAAATGAAGGGCTGAGTTTTCCCATTTGAAAAACACGTTGTGTTGTTCAAATTTTTTTATTATTATTATTTTTTATTATTTTTATATTTTAAGAAAGTTTGGTTTCTAAGTTTTATTATTAATTTTTTTTTTTTACTTTGCTTTTTGCTGTTTGTTTCTCATGTCATTTATTTACAATAAGTTTTAATCCATGGATCCACCAATGTCTCTACACATCGCACATGACCTCCTTTCCTTTATTTCTTTATTTTTGTTTCTTTTATATATTGGACTGACTAATATTATTGTTTGATATGGGTTTGTTGTATCCCATGAATTACACTTCATTTTTTTACACACACTATTATCCACCTTATACAATTTCATTATAAGTGGTTTATTCTTTCTTAAAAAAAGGGGGTTTTCCTTGTTTCTATCATGGTGGGTCAAGCCCACGTTTTTTTTTCTGTTTACACCACTAAACCAGTCCACCGACCCCCCTCTGTTATGTTTTTATTATTATTATGATTTTCATTTTCTTAAGTTTATAACTTTATAATTTTGATAGTTAGTATTGATCTTCTTGAGCAATAAGGCTTAGTATATTATTTCTGTCCAATTTTATTTCATTTTGATTTTCTTCTTTTTTTATTATCTTTAGGGCCAATGATATTACAATAAATTAAACTTCTTCCAATATTTTTAATTGGGGAATTTTATTAATATGAGGCTTTTCTTTTTATATATGTATAATTCAAATTTCAAAAAAATTAATCTAACTTTTATTATAATATTTCGTTTATTTAATATTATATTAAATTCAACTTAATTTGACTATTCATATATTTATTCTAAATTGTTGCAATTCAATTTAATTTCTTATATTTCTTTTTTTTATCGCTTTAATCAATTTGCGAACCATGTAAGCCGAGCATCGCGCCTCGCCATCAACTTTTCCGAACTCGACAATTCGAATATCTTTCATAATCAACTTCTCGCATTCCTCGAATTCTTGAATGAACACTCCCGAGGCTCGCCCCGTGGGACGCGGATCATTCGACTTTCCGTAATTTAAAATATTTAATCCACATACCAAATAATGAAAGAATTGAATTCTAGAGTCTCACATTCCTCGAATTCTCGAATAAATTCTCCTGAGGCCCGCCCCTCAAGACGCAGTTTATTTACCCTTTCATTCTAGAAAACCCTAATCAAATCAAACATTTTTTTAAGCGAACTTTATTTAATCCTTTCTATCTCACAAACAAGCTAGCGCTTCAGCCTCCTATCGCGAGCAGACAAGCCAACGCTTAGCAGTTAGAATGCGATTTAAATAACTGTTCATTAAATCAAACCGATTAACCTTAGTACCACGAACTACGAGGCTCTGACTTTCCCATTGCACAAGGGGATACGTAGGCACACGGATCTTACTCCTTGCCGAGCACCCTAGGAACAAAACAACTCATTTTCCATAACCTTAGATTATAATCGTTCGCATTTATTTATTATTCGAAGAAAACAGAAAGCATAAGTCAAAATTAGATCGCAAGTTAAACTAAGAGGTTCCCGTTGAGTACAACGGTCGTAAGGGGTGCTAATACCTTCCCCTTACGGAATCGACTCCCGAACCTAGAATTTGGTTTCAAAGACCTTGTTCTATCCATTTTTCTAAAAAAGGTTTCTCGATATTTTCCCTTTCCTTAATTGGAATAAAATAAGTTCGGTGGCGACTCTGTTGTTTTTTAATTTTTATCCGCGATATCTTTTTATCGCGAGGTCGTATTTTTCGAGGTGCGACAAAGAGCTTGCTCTCGGTTCCCGGGGTGAGTTGGTAGGGCACATTCGCTCTCTTAACCAGGACCTCGTAGCTGTATTCAAGGAGGGTTTTGATAATGCCGTCGAGCAGCTGAGGATATTAAATCCGTAGTTGGTGACGGAGGGGTCAGCCCATAATTATTGTGTCCAGGATGGGGAGATTGTGTGCCCTTTCGAGGCTGAAGAGGAGCTGGGGGAGGATGAAGGAGAGGAAAATGCTGAAGAGTAACTCCGGGCGGAGTCTTTGGATTTTTAATTTGTTTTGTTTATATGGCCTGCGTGCCCGTTTTGTATGGCCTGCGTGCCTATTTTGTATGAATATTGGCCTTCGGGTGTACTTATCTTTTGTTGTGGCCGTCAATGAATGAATATTTCGTTTTTTTATCTCTTGCTCGGTTTTTTATTTAGTTCATATCTTGTATTTTATGAACTGTTTTATGCTTGACCATGTTTGTCTCTTCGGTTTAGGGAACCGACGAGGTAGCGGGCGTTGTGCCCGTTTAAGATCGAAACCGAGTTCGTGGTTTGGAACTCTGGCCCCGAGGCTTGGGCTTTCCCATCGCGAGTTGGGTGCCTTGCCGATCTTGGTACTGCGACGTTGGTGCTCGATCGAGGTTCCAACCGTCGGAGAGGGTTGTGTTCGCTGGAGGGGTGCGTTCGTCTCCGGGTCGCGCGGTTCCTCTATGTAGTTTTGGAGGCGAAGAGCGTGGTCGTACCTCCCACGTCTCCCCGTGACATATTTAGCTGTAATATTGTCTAAGTTTCTCTGTGTTCCATGGTCGAGAAAGCTCTTCGCCTTGTAGGTTTTCTAAATAGTAGGCCCCATTGCTCGTCTTGTCGCGGACGCGGTAGGAGCCCTCCTAGTTGGCGGCCAGTTTACCCTCTCTTGGGTTTTTTTGGTTTCTTCTGAGGACCAGGCTGCCCACCTGGAACTCTCTTTTTATGACCTTCGCGTCGTGGCGCAAAGTTATCTTTTGTTTGAGGGATATTTCTCTAAGGGCTGCTTCGGAGCGGATCTCGTCGACGAGGTCCAGCTCGGGTCTGAGTGCCTCGTCGTTCATTTCTTCGTCTAGGGGTTCTTCTATGCGTCTCATTGGTTCTCGTATTTCTACTGGGATGACTTCTTCGGTGCCGTATGTTAGTCGGAATGGGGTCTCCCCGGTTGTGGAGTGAGGTGTTGTGCGGTAAGCCCATAGGACGCTATGTAACTCCTCGACCCACGCTCTCTTCGTCTCGCCAAGCCTGCGTTTTAGTCCGCGCATGATTACCCTATTGGCCGCTTCTGCTTGCCCGTTGGTTTGAGGGTGCTCGACAGATGTGAAATGTTGTTTAGTACCTAAGCTAGCCACGAAGTCTTGGAACCCTCCGTCCGTGAATTGCGTTCCGTTGTCCGTGATGAGGACCTGGGGCACGCCGAACCGAGCTAGGATATTTCGTTTAAAGAATCGAAGAATGTTCTGTGCTGTTATTTTATCCAGCGCCTCTGCTTCGATCCATTTGTTAAAATAATCTACCCCTACGATGAGGTATTTATTCTGGTACGATCCGGTTACGAAAGGCACGAGGATATCCATGCCCCACCATGCGAAGGGCCGTGGAGAGGAGAGTGTTTTTAGTTCGTTCGGGGGCGCGAGGTGCATGTCGGCGTGCCGTTGGTACTTGTCGCATTTTTTGACGTGTTCCTTGGAGTCGTGTTGCATAGTCTGCCAGTAGTAGCTTGCTCGAAGAGCCTTTCGTGCCAGTGATCTCCCGCCGGGATGTTGGGCGTTGATTCCTCGGTGCATTTCCTCCAATATGTCGGGAACTTTCTCTTCCTCGACGCATTTGAGTAATGGGATGGAAAACCCCCTACGGTAGAGTTTCCCTTTGAGGAGAACGTACGAGCATGCTTTACGTTTTGTGGTGGCCGCCTCTTTGGGGTCGGTGGGGAGCTCGCCCTTCGTGAGGTAATTATAGATGGGCGTCATCCAACAATGAGTATCCCCGATCACGTTGACCTCAAGTGGAGGAGGTGGCTTTTCGATACTAGGTTGAGGAAGGATTTCTTGGATTACTAATTGTTTCCGCCCTTCTTTCTCGTGCTAGCTAGCTTTGATAAGATGTCGGCCCGCGTGTTGTGCTCGCGTGGTACGTGTTGCACTTCCCACTTCTCAAACTTTGCGAGTCTCTCTTTGACGAAAGCTAAGTACTCGACAAGGTTGTCGTTCTTGGTCTGGTACTCTCCCCGTACTTGTGATGCCACGAGCTGGGAGTCTGTTGATATTTTTACCTTCTTTTCTCCTAGGTCTTCGGCCAATCTCAGACCGGCGATGAAAGCCTCGTATTCGGCTTGGTTGTTTGATGTCGGGAAAGCCAGTGCTAGTGAGACCTCGATCAGGATCCCGTCCTCATTCTCGAGGATGATTCCGGCTCCGCTGCCCGTCGTACTGGAGGCGCCGTCGACGAAGATCGTCCATTTATGGGCGCCGTCCGTCGGTGTCGGGCTATGGGTCATTTCCGCGACAAAGTCGACTAGTGCTTGAGCCTTCAGGGCCTTCCTGTTCTCATATTGTATATCGAATTCGGAAAGTTCCAGCGACCATTTTAGCATTCTTCCGGCCATATCTGGTCACCCGAGGAGTTGTTTGATTGGTTGGTCGGTTCTCACCTTGACCGTATGGGCGAGGAAGTAGTGACGTAGCCTCCTTGCCGCATTTATTAGAGCCAGGGCGACCTTTTCGATTTGTTGGTATCTGAGTTCGGGCCCTTGGAGCGCTTTGCTCGTGAAATAGATGGGTTTTTGTCCTTCGTCAGTTTCCCTTATTAGGACGGCACTGACGGCTTTGGCTGCCACAGACAAATACATGTATAAAGTCTCTCTTTACAACGGTCGTGATAGGACCGAGGGCTTGGAGAAGACCTTCTTCAAATGGAGCAGTGCCCGTTCACATTCGTCGGTCTATTCGAAGCTGGCCTCCTTACGAAGGAGTCTGAAGAAAGGCAGCGCATGCTGGGCAGATTTGGCGATGAAACGGGAGAGTGAGGCGAGCACCCCGTTGAGGGATTGTATTGATATTTTGGTCTTCGGGGTTGGAAATTCCGAGAATGCTCGGCATTTGTCGGGGTTGGCCTCGATTCCTCTCTCGGTGAGGTAGAAACCCAGGAATTTTCCTGCCCGGACGCTGAACGTGCATTTTTCAGGGTTAAACCTCATTTTGCACTGTCTCGCCTGCTCGAAGACTTTGTAGAGGTGTCGAGCATGGTCGACCTCCTCGTGTGACTTGATGATCATGTCGTCCATGTATACCTCGAGCATATCCCCTATCTCTCCCTTGAAGACTTTGTTCATCATGCGCTGGTATGTGGCCCCGACGTTCTTAAGTCTGAAGGGCATTACGTTGTAGTAGTAATTGTCGGTCGGGGTCATGAACACTGTGTGTCTCTTGTCCGTGTCCGACATAGGGATTTGATTATATCCTCTATATGCATCCATGAAGGACAAGAGTCTGAAACCTGCAGAATTGTCAACGAGCTTATCTATGTTAGGGAGAGGGAAAGCATCTTTGAGGCAAGCCCTATTAAGATCAGTATAATCAACACACATGCGCCATTTTACATTATTTTTCTTAACGAGGACTACATTAGAGAGACAGGTTGTGTACTAGGCTTCAGAAATAAAATTTGCCTCTGAGAGGTCTTTTACAGCTCGCTCGACAGCCTCCGCTTTCTCGGGGGACTGCTTGCGCCTACGCTGTGCTATGGGCTTGACTGCTTGATCCAAAGCTAGTTGGTGGCACGCGACCTCAGGATCTAGGCCGGGAATTTCTGCGGCGTTCCATGCGAAGAGGTCGGAGTTCTCATTGAGGCACGTCGCGAGCTGCTCCCTTGTTTCCTCGGGAAATCCTTTGTCTATCCTTACTGTTCTTCCAGGGTCGTCGCCCAGAGGGATGAGCTCGAACTCTCCGTCAGGGATTGGCCGGAACGGGTGTTCGGAAGTCTGTTCCTCGGTGGGCTTCCATTCTTCCGTTTCGTCCTGGCCAATGCGGCAATCGAGGTCGATGGCGTTAATTCCCTGGAAGGGAGGATCTTCGGTCTTGGGTTTTTTGTTGCTCTTTGTATTGACCGTGGCCTGTCCTTTTACTGCAGCGTCGTAACACCGTCGGGCGACCTCGATGTCGCCGTGGACGGTGACTACACGACCTAGTTTGGTGTAGTACTTCATCTTTAGGTGGACGGTAGACGGGACCGCGTTCAGTTCGGCTAATGTCAGGCGGCCTAGGATGCAATTATAGAGAGAAGGACACTCTATGACCAGGAATTGGATTTTGATTTCTCTGGCCGTCTCCTGTTCTCCGAAAGTGACGAGGAGCTCGACTTATCCCCACGGTTTTGTCGTGGCTTCGTTGAATCCTTGGAGATCGGATCCGACGTAGGGAGATAGGTTGGTTTTTTCTAATTTCAGAGTCTTGAAAAGGTGGACGTACATGATGTCCACTGAGCTGCCTTGATCGACCAGAATGCGTCTGACGTCGAACTGGGCCATCTTGGCTCTAATCAATAGTGGGATGCCCGAGTTTGGGGAGCCGCCCGGAAGCTCTTCTAAAAAGAAGGATATTAGGTTGGATTTGCCCCGATATTTTGTCAGCGTTGCCTTTTGCTCGGGTGCGGTCAGAAGAAGCTCGTCGAGCTTGCGTTTTACTGAAAGGGCGGAGGCCTCGCCGTTCATCCCTCCGCCCGATATGACAAGGGCAGTCGGGAAGTCTTCCCAGGGGCTTAGTGCAGCGATCCGGCCTTCGGGCAGTGTCTCGGGGAAGCTGAAATCCTCTGGACGTGATACGTAGAGGGCCACTTGATAAGGAGAGTCGTCGGGGGGAGTATCCTCCCGAGGTCTCTTCTTCTCCGGTTCTTCGTGCTTGGAGGTTTCGTTTCTCCTAGTGTACTGATTAAGATGCCCTTCCTGGATTAAGATCTCTATTGCATCTTTTAAGTGAACGCAGTCTTCAGTCACATGCCCGTGGCTTCTGTGGAACCTGCAGTATTTGATTTGTCGGTGTGTGGCTTGGGTACAGATGGTTTTGGGAACCTCACTCTGCCCTGTTTGAACTCGGAGTTGATGCATTCGGCGAGGATGCGCTTGCGGGGAGCTGTCAGCAAAGTATACTCGCTGTATTGGCCCGCGGGACCTCTTCCTTCTCGAGGTTCGCGGGGTTTCTCTTCCCTTCGCCTGTCTCCGTTGCGACGGGGAATGTTCGGATCTTCACGCTTGGGGTGATCAGTATCCCCGGTATTGCGGCCGCTGCGAGCGTTGTGGGCCACCTGTTTTTCCTCGTATCTGATGTAGGCATGAGCCTTATGTAGGAGGTCATTCAAGGTGCGGGAAGGCTCTATCCCAATGGCTCGACTGAGCTCGCTACTGGGCAAGAGTCCCCTCTCGAGGAGGTATTTCTTCATGTGTTCAGTGGTGTCCACCTCGACAGCTTCTTGGTTGAATCGTTCGATGTACGATCGCAATGTTTCGTTTTTCTTTTGTACTATGGCTTCAAGGGTCGCCTCTGTCTTGGGATGGCGCCGGGAGGCTGTGAAATGCCTCGTGAACATGGATCTCATAACTCTCCAGGATGTGATGGATTCCGGGGCCAAGCTTTTGTACCAGGCCATGGCCCCTTTCCTGAGGGTCGTCGAGAACAACCTGCACTTGAGATGCCCGGTGATGTCATTGCGGTAGCCGAGCATTGCGTTGACGTTGTCGACGTGATCGTCGGGGTCAGTAGTCCCGTCGTACACAGCCAGGTTAAGAGGTTTCTCCATGCCTTTGGGGAGCGGAGCTTCCATTATTGTCCGTGATAGGGGGCAGTGCAGGTCTTCTTCATCGCTCCTTGGTGGAGAGAGTTCGTTGCGGTCGGGGCTACGATCGCGCCTCAGCGAGGTTCCCGACCGACCGGTGTAACGGCGGGCGCGTGCCCTACTGACGTTAGGCTCTGGGGAGCGACGTCCTCGTTTCTTTGTTGCTTCTGGACGTTGTTGTGTCCTCCTCTCTTGTTGAGGTCGGACCTCCTGTCGACCAGCTTCTAGGGCCATGATTCTCTCATGCTGCTGGTAGAGCATGGAGCTGGCCTAGTTGAGGGTGTTCACCATAACAATCATGGTGGCGTTTCCCTCGACGGGAACGGGGATGGGTTGAAACGCCTCAGTCCCCTGGTTTTGAACTTGAGGGGGTCCCCATTATTCTGGGGCTCAGGGGACGGGGTGGCTGGACGGCCATCTCGGGTGTCTGCTTCATGGTACTGCAGGCTGTCCTCCATCGTGTAGTCGACGAGGGGACGGTTGCGCTCATTAAGTTGTTCTCCGGACATACTGGAAGGACGGTGTTTGAGCTTTGATCTTCTGTTGTGGAAGATGGGGAAGCTAGTTTCCCACAGACGGTGCCACTGATCTCACTTGATCAGAAGGGCCTTCTAGTGACTTGATGCAAGGACTAGAGGATGAAAGGAGAAAGGGGGGTGTACCTGCAAAGCACTTTAATGCTTAAGTCAGAAGAGGTACAGTATAGTATGGTTAATTCAAGTGAGTGAGAATACCTGACCCTTTACTGAAAAAGGGTATTTATAATGTGCCCCCAGCGCTGGGCCAAGGCCCCTCAATGGGCTTAATCCAGCTAGGCCCATGGAGGAACTGCCAAGGGACGTGTAAGAAGCGTGAAGACCTAGCTAAAAGGTCTGCTCCTTGGTCCAACTGCCCCTATCTTTCAGGAAATTATAAAGGGCAATTGGGTGACGTGGTAGGTGAGCTGGCAGACATTCTCTCTTCCCGTCCTTAGTGTATGCCCGTCGCATAAGCAGACAGTTTGTCCAAAAGGTGCTTCTGCTCGAGTAGATGGGCCTTTGCTCGATATGTTGGGTCATGGCCCTATACATTCTGGCGGCCCAGTCCAGAACAGGTTTGTAGGCTAATTTTCACAAAAATTCGTGGATGGTAAAGGCTGGTGTGTAAATCCATTCTCGTAGCTAATGTGTAGTATCAAAAGTAAACACAATACTTTTTTGATATTCCCGCCTCAATCGAAACCCATTTCAGTAGCTGATGTGTAATATCAAAAGTAAGTACCGTTTTATCGTATCTACGGGAACTAGTGTCATATTATCGTTGTTCAACAATTAGTATGATTTTAAGTGATGATTTGTAAGATGTTTGTTATTAAATGTAAAGGAATGTAAAAACGATAAATGATATGTAAAAGTAACAGAGATATTAGCTCGTTGGGATTAGAGTTCATAAACCTAGTTCATATGTATTTTCCTAATCAGATATATTAATTCTAATTATTAATCAACATTATCAAGTACCGCTAACAAACATTGTTTATGTCTAAACAAAGATGTGATTCCAACTATATTATTCAATCGACGATCTCTCAACCTATTGAATAATATGATAGCATTAAGAATCGGTACTTTTGGTGAATATTAAACCTAAATCTATCTCTAGAGTTTAGTGTTTAACATATGCTTATCATAAATCCAAATTCAATTTGTATTTCTCAATAACTATTCAAATCTAATCATCAATAGTAATGAATAAATAGATTATTGATAATATCATGATAAAAAGAATACATACGAGTACAATTTATTACATTTAATTCCAACAAGAGAGAGAGAGTGAGTGAGTGTGAGAGATTTGACTACCCATTGTCATGTTAGCTTGGTACAAATGAGAAGAATAAATATGAATTAACATCAATAGTGATTTCTCGACAATTGCTACATATCCACCTTCGATTCTCCGAGTTACAACTTGCCCTTGTTTTTGCTTTGTTTTCTATTTTTGGAAAAAATGTGATATCCTTTTCTGGTTATGTTTGAATGTTTTTTTATACTGATCCTGAAATCATGTTCTCGCTTAGCGAGCCAATGTCTCGCCTAGCGAGATGACCTTCCTTCACCATGAAGATTTCTAAACCGCCTTCCTAAAGTTGCCCTTCCTCTACTAGCGAGAGTTTAGCTCTCTTAACGAGCTTTTTTGATTTGACCTCGCAAGGCAAAACTATTGATTTCCGAGATCTTGGAAATTTTGACTTTGCTCGCTTGGAGCTCACTAGGAGAGAAGGTTGAATTTGAAGTTCATGAACATTCTGCCTTCTCTCACCTGGTGCTCAGTATGGCTCGCTAGGCGAGACTGTTGATGTTGGAATTCTTTGTACTTTCTAACTCCACTTGCCCGGTGCTCGCTATGTATCGCTGAGCGAGAGTTGTGTAGCTCATATCCATGGTTTGCTTGACAAATCTTCAAGATGAGTAAAAACACCTACAAAAAATGGTTAGAATCAGTTATGTAATGCATAATTGACTGGTATATAAGATTTTCACTATGGTTGGATTTTTTATGCCTGAAACTTACGAAATAAGTTAATAAGTGCCCTAATTATATGTGTCAATTTACCATATTTTGGCACTTACCAGTCACTCTCCCGGGAAGGAGTCTCACATGCCCCGAGATGAATATGACCGAGGTATGAATGGATGATTTGATAAGTACACCCCTTAATGTTTCTAGGGAAAAAATCTACTAGGAGTGTGTCAACACCAAATTTTGGAAAGGAGGAATCTGACATCTTTATCCCATCAAAGAAACATCTCGCACTAATAAATTAAAGTATTGTCGCTTCCATAGAAGTCACAACCACACCATAGAACTTTGCATCTAACTGAAGGATGGCATTGAAGAGCTAATTTAGAAGGGCAAACTGACTGGGTATGTCAAAGTGGGCAAAAAAGATAAGAAGTAATCAATTAAAGGCAAACCCCTCTATTACCTTGGATTTTTCGACTTAACTATAAGGGACAAGTATTATTGAGAGTAACAACAGATATGTCACGTGGAAATTCAAAATAGAATGAAGTCACATGAAAATCAAGTTGACTCGAGGTCGGAGGTCACGTAGAGTGATATTGGTCGAAGATGGTAGGGTCGAATGACATTGTGAGGAGTTTGAGGACTTAATGAAATTGAGTAATATGCTATGTTGGCTAAGGTTGGAGTGCATCATTATAATGGAAATAATGTTGACTTGGACACTACATGTGGAGTTCATCATTACAATGGAAGGTACTATAGAGTGTGTTATCGTAACATGGTCGATTTCAAAGACCTAGACATGGTTAGTCAGTTCCTGGAGACTAGAAAAAGTAGTTAAGATATTTGAATGATGCTACATAACGAGAATTGGTTTAACATAGACAGTTACTCAGAAGCACGCGGGGGATCGTCGGAGGAAACCACTGCATGGATTTGGGACGTGTCAGAATAGGATTTGGCGGTCGTTCTTGTCGCTCCCACCAAATGAGGCCAGGTCAAATGGGGTACAGACGCGAACGGTCGGCGAAGGGGGGGGGGGAGAACACACAGGGGTGAGCTCAAAAGACAAGAGTCGCCTAGGAGGATATGGATAAGACGGTTGCGAACCAGAGAAACTGAGAAAGGGGGTTGGTTACAACCTGGGAAGGTATTAGCACCCAGATTGTCCGCCGTACTCGACGGGATCCACGCTTGAAAGATTTGTGTTTTAAAGGGGTAGTGTAAGTGCAATTTGTGTATCAAAGCTGGAAAGAATGCAAGTGTCAGTGTATAAGATAAGTGTCAGTGCGAGAACAGGGTGAAAAGCTCAAGACTATGAGGCTTAAAGAATAATGCTGGAAAGAGGGGGAATATACAGAGACTTTTGTTCGATAACTGTTAAGTTATGCCTACGTATCCTCTCGTGCAATGAGGAAGTCAGAACACCGTAGTTCGACCCAAAGAGACTGAAAGGTAAATTGACTTATGAACTGCTTACTTGTTTATGCTCAAGTGTATGACCTGTCTGGCTCAGGTGCTAACTGTCTTGCATTAGAAGGAAGAAGCAAGTTCTCGTTTGTGAGTGAATGAGATGAGAAAAGAATCCCGGAGGAGACGGTTATTGTTTGTTTTTGATGTTTTCAATCTTTTATTGCTTTTTGGTGTTTGTCATAGGTTAATGAGCTTAAGACTAAACCAAAGGGTTAGTAAACTCATCACATCTTCCCTCTGATTAGGGGTAATGAGAATACCTTAAGTGTGAAGTCAGCATCTCACACTCAATCACCATGGTGTAGGATTAAGATCATTAACCTACTTGTGATTATTTAGATGTTTTTGTTGTTTTTGTTTAGTGTTAAGTAATGAGTTTAAGCCATAATCAAGGATTTAATGGACCCATTACACCATCCTAATAGAAGGATAATAGATGAGAACATTTAAGCTGAAGAAGATACCTCAACTCAATCCATGATTAGGGATTAACCTCATGACAAAAAAAGCCTTTATTAAATGGATTTTAGTTAATGACAAGGTGAAGAAGTGAATTTTATGATTTGTAATCCAACTTGAGGGGGACTTGTCCATTAACACTAGGGTTAGTCCTTCTTAACCAATTAAGGAAGAAATAGAACCCTAATGCAAGGCCCAAGTTACAAGCTTGATGTCTTAGTGATTATTAAATGAATTGATTAAAGGATTTAAACACATTAAGGGTTTAACACTTAGGATTAAAGTTATACACTCCATCCTAATAGAAGGAGGCAGGCATAAACTTAATCACAAAGCCTTAAAGCCTTTAGGGTTTAGTCCCTGATTATGAGATGAGAAGAGAAGACTCAAAGCTGACACAAAGGTAAAACTAAATGGGGGGACTAATCAAAACCCTAATTATTATCATGCTTGGTCATTCCTAGGGTTAATGAGGTTTGCAAGAAGATCTTCAGAGAAACCACCAGGAAGGAAGCAGATGAAAGGAGCAAAGAGAAGCAAAACTTGCTTCACTTAAGAAGACAAGTTGCTTGAAGGAAAAAAGTAAGAGATGAACATGAATGAGCAAGCTCACTCTAATGCACATACAAAATACAGCAAAGAAAGTATGAAAGAGATGCAAAGAGATGGTGAGAAGTGAAGGCAAATTCACTTCTCAAACAACTTACCACCTGAAATGTTAGCACAAGAAAATGAAATGCAATGAGAATGAGATGCAATGCCATGATGCCAACCAAAACCAGAAGTATAAACATGATGTTAATGATGCTAAGAGATGATGCAAACATATGGCAAGATATGAGAATGATCATACAAGCATAAGGATGCAAATGAGGCATGTTTTGAACCATGGAAGTTCATGAATGTTTATGAAATGCAATGGACATACAACATGGAAAATGAAAGATGCAATGATCAAACATGATTATAATATGTCCTAAGATATATTATGAATCATGTGGATGCACAAAATGTCATGGCAAGTCATTGGATGCAAGCAAATGAGAAATGGATGCAAAGGAAGGCACAAATTAGGGTTTATGATCAACACACAAAGCAAAATTCAAAATCAGAAGCATATGACATGATAAAAAATTGAAAATGCAATCAAAGATACCCTAAACCTATACAAGCTCACTGCCCAAAGAAGAGGATCCAACTCTTAACCTAGTGAAAGTTATGAATTTCTCAAGTTGGCTAGGGTTTTAAGGTACTTCACGAAGAAAAATGCAAAACAAAATGAAAATGCAAGATCAATTCAAACCAATTTTATCCTATAAACTACATGCTATGTGGGATGCAATGCAAAAATAATCATTGTATCACTCTCAAGGGTTAGGCAGAATGAAATTTTTGAAGATTGAACCAAAATATTGCCTTAAAATGAAATTAATTCCAATGAAAATGATCAAAAAGCATCAAGAACAAAAAAGAAATTTGGTTTGAGAGTTGGACAATGTTTCTAACTGTTTCTAAATGCAATGTGAATTTTTTTTGTGATTTTTAAATACCTAAATGTATTTTTAATTAATTAATTTTCATTAACTAATTAAAAATAAACATTTAAATGATTTAAAAATAATTTTTAATGCAAAAAATGAAAAATAAAAATATTTTTGTGCTTTAAAAATTAATGAAATCTTTGACAAAAATTTTCATAATTTTTAAATGATTTTTGCTATTTTAAATAATTCGTATAAATAAAATGAAAAGAAAATGAAATTAAAATGAAAATAATGAAAAGTATGACAATCCAAAGGCTGAGATTCAAAGTTGGGTGGAGGGAGTTGACTGACGCGTAAATGAGTGGTCCAGATGCGCTCTGACTAATTAATTCAAATTAAGTTAATTAATTGAAGATTAAGGTTTAATGACTTATCCTGGCCATCCAAACGCGCGGGAGTCAATGTTAGTCAACCCAATCCATGGTCCACATTTAAACCTGGCTAAACCTAATTATCAAACCCTAATCACTTTCAGGTCACCGGAGAAGAGCTCCGGTCGTCTTCTCCGGTGACACCCCTCCTGAGAAATCTCAAACTCACTCTCCTGGTCATTTTAAAAGCTGTAAAGCTCCAGATCAAACCTCTCAACCTCCCTAAACATGAATCTACCCTCAAAATCCATTTCTTTTTACTCAAAACCAAGATTCGAATCAAAAACATAAAAATGACCAAACTTTCAGAGATGCAGTACATGCTCAATACTCAATCATTTTCAAAAATACAAAGTGCAAAGCAATCAGGGGAACATGTAGATCATTTTAGTAACTTAAAACAAGGTTTCTGGAAAAATAATTTCGCAAAGCTACCTGAGATGAAGCTTTCAGTTTGGAGCTTTCAGCATGTCTCCTTGCTTCCAATCACCTCTACTGACCTCCCTCAAGTGTTTGCAAAGCTTGTTTGGAGTTTATTTTGGCTAGTTTGTGAGATTGATTGAGTTCTGTTCAGAGAGGGGAAGAAATCGTGTTTTCATTTCAGGGGGTTTCAGGGCAAGGTGAAGGGTCAGGGATGATCAGTGAAGTGTTTTGAGATGGATGGTGGAAGAAATTTGAGGAATTGGTGGCTGAGTTAAGAGATTCGATAGAAAATGCAAGATGGAGGATTCTTGTGAACTATGGCTTGTGAGAGTTTTCAGGCCTGTGTGTGTGTTGTGTTGAGTCTCTTTTGGTCCACTTATCACACTTGGATGGGTCAGAGAAGTTGGTGTGGCACTGTGGGATTGGTATGGGCCATTATGCATAAAGTCAAGTCTAGGTGTACTTGAGGTATGGGCAAGTGTGAGGTTGTGATAGGGGCATGGTTTGGCTCAGCTGAGATCATGGAGTTCTTGTGGACCAGATTTTGTGAGCTGTAACAAGTAGAGGCATGGCTTCATGAGTTTTTGCAAGTTGGTACATCTTTGGCCCCTTTGGAAATTCATGAGGTTCAAGGCATCAAAATGCATAAGTCTTGGGCCAATTCTGATTTTTAGAAGTCACATGAGCATGTTGTGGAGAGTTTGTGCACATTTGAAGTCTTTAGAATGCTTGATCACACCATTTTGCAAAATGCCTCTTTGGTACAAAACTTGAAATTATGTGATTTCTCCCAACTTTGACAAGCCATAACTTTTGATCCAAAATGAATTAGAATGAGTTCTTGTACTTTTTGAAAAGGGAATGATCCATTCTACAGCTTTCATGACCAAAGTTTTCTCATTTGAGGCATTTTTGAATCAAAAAGAAAGGTTTGAAAAACTTTCCCAAAATGGCAAGTTTCCATTACAAGTCATTTTCCCAAAAAGGCAACTTTGCAAATGGCTTGAAATTCTTCAATTTTGTGAAATTCTAACATCTTCTATGATCAAATAAAGATCATACACATTCAAAATGATGAAGAACACCCTTTGGTTGGGTCATTGGGGGCCTCAGATGCCCTGATTTTGCACTGACTTGCTCAAGAAGTCAACTCTTGATTAGATGCCTTCCCCATGGAATTTCTTCATGAAAATTGATATGCATGATCCTCATATCATATAGAGACCAATAGAAACAAGAATAACCAAAAAAATTGGAGTTATGGCCTTTGAAACCAAAACCCTAATTCTAGGTCATCTGTGCAGTTAAGTCTGGCTCTGCTTCCATGCCATTCTCATTTCTTGTGATTCTTTGACTTTCTTGACTTTGTGGGGATATAATATGATGCTTGAACATACATGGATCCCTTTGAAGTGATTGAAGACCTTTGGAGTGGCTCAAATGACTCAGGGATAACTCAAATCACAAACCCTAGATGCAGATGACTTAGAAGCAATGCAGTGAATCAAAATGTAATATGAGAGGTTATGATTTAATTTATGCATATGAAGATATCACAAGCCATGGTGTGAATGGGTGAGGGAAAATTTGGGGTGTTTACAGTTCTTAGGCATTTATTTTAGAGTAGTATATAAGGGGACTCATGTTTATTTTGAAAGGGGTCTGCAATTATACACACATTTATGCAAACTCAAAGTATCTGTGTGTTGAGAAACGAGTGAGGAAATATGTACGTATGTGTTCCACTATTTATACACTTCAAGCATTTTTATATTAAAATTACTTCTATGCATTAAATTACTTCTCAATTGCCTTTACAATTCCTGTCATTTTATGTTACTTGCATTTTGATTTCAAGTCTTTACTTTATTTGCATTTTGATTTTTAAGCCTTTCCACCCTTAAAAGCTTTCTTTACTTCAAGGGGCATTTATAAACCCCAATAATATTTTCAAGAAGTACATTTCGACTTCGATAGCACAATGGTTTTCCAAGTCATAAATACACACAAATATGTTCCGGTAGATTTTCGAGTTTGATCCCTTAAGTATTAGAAACTTGTATTTGTTTACCAAATTTCACCATAAACACCCTCGAAGACAACAAATGTCGGGACCAACAACAAAATCCAAAAGGATAGTAAATGAAAGTCCCTGTACATATCCGTTATCACTAGAGGAACACCTCAGGAAAATCTCCCATCCAAAGGGAAAATGAAGAGGAAAATCGCCGAGAATATGGTTGTCTACAAAAAGGAGGCATGTATGTCGATGAAGATTCTTGACCATCCCATGTTAGGGTTCTAGGACTTGGAGGAGGCCGGAGGCATCACCAAGAAAAATTCCCCCTGGCGATCACCACCGTCATTGGGTTGTTTAACGTTTCTCAATTCCTTACGATGGCAACTTAGAAGAAATCATGTACTTGGAGTTTTTCGAGAAGGTGAGAATGGACAAAAGAAGCTTATGGCTGTATGAAAGTCTTGGCCTTTAGGCGTTCAATGGAACAATCATTTGTCCTTTGGGATATATGGAATCTGTATGCAATTTTAAGGACATTTGGGCAATCAGTTAATAATTCATTGTTGTCCCATGTAGGAGCATCTACAAATATATCTTGGGAATATCTTTTGTAGCTATGTCGGATTCAATAGCCTTGACGATGCATCTAAAGCTAAAGTATTACAATTTCCACGGAGAACCAACCCCCATCAGCGCCGACCTCGAAGGGGTGAAATAAATTTAGCAAGCATTCAATAAAGATTAAAGAAAAGGATTGGTCATGGAGATCAATGTATCTTCCCTCACCATACAACTTAGTAGGATGGACATTTTTCCTCTAAAAAGGGGCTAGACCAATAAAGGTTGGCAAAAGGAATAAATGTTTGTTTTTTTCCTTGCCTCACTCATATTAAATAATGTAATTTGATAACCATCATCCTTATATACAAAGATATTTTACGATTATAAATGAAACATGTCATTTTCTTAAATATATGCTTCTTTCTATTTTGTGCATATGGATGACGAGTTTGGGGTATGACCACGAGCTCGAGGCTCGATACACAAAAATTCAGGGGTGTTGTCAGAGACACTTTGCACGTTCGACAAAAACACTCAATTCCCCACGAGTACAAAGCATACAAACATGAAATCAGGGGTGCTTCCACATACGGTTTGTATGTCCAACTACAATAATTAATTTCTTACCTAAAGTTAGGGGTGTTGTCGGAGACGCTTTGTACGTTTGACTATAATAATCAATTCCGTATCTAAAGTCAAAGGTATGGTCGAAAATGTTATGTACGTTCGACCATAACAATCAATTTCCCACTAACAATCACAATCCACCCCTATAACATTTATCCATTCTAGAGGTCGTGGTGGGTGAGCCACATGTCTACCCTGATCGCATTTTCATATGGTGGGGGAAGGAAACTAACCTTTAACCAAGAACGACCTTAGTGACGTCCAATTAACTTCGATGGAAGATCTCATTAATTCACAAAAGATCCAGAGATATGCACTCATGATCCTACAAAGACACCTTAAATAGGTAAACAAATATTTCACTCCAAAAAAATATCAGTATATGCACAAATATTTTTCCATTACAAGGTACTTTACATGCATTATACACACAAAAAAGGAGGCCGACATGTTTACTTCCTTAGAGAAATAATCTTTCCATTTTGGAGCATTTGATTCTACCGAATTCGCTCCCTTGAACAATTAAAGGAATGTGAAAATACTCATGTAAAGTCCCAGATTTTCATCCAAGACATGACTCATAAATTACTATCAAAACTTGTTTAAACAAGAATAAATAGTTTTAAACGTTAATTAGCTTGATGACAATTCAAATTCATAAGTGAAGAATCGTTGTTTCAATTCATTCGAAAGAACATAAGTAAATAACTTAAAATAGAATGTAATCAGTTCATAACTGCTGAAACATTTTTATTTTGAAAAACCCCTTCTTCCCATGATCACACATCAAGCAGACATCAATCACTTTGAAATTCCACATTTGTACCTAAAATGTTGTTGTAAGAGTCAATTTCCATTAACTACAATCCATGTCAAACCAAACTAAACAAGAGCTAAAAATCCAACAAATATAAACATACATTTCATGTCCAAGAGAATTAAATAACATAAAATTCACCAAAATTATTAATATCAAACTGTAGCCATCACGCCATACACATAAAGTAATAAACTCAAGACCAACGTCAACAACAACCACAAAGTGTTATATGCACAAATGTACATGCTCTTAAAACTATATGATCTAGATATTGCAGCCCGCCACTAAGACACCACACATAATTCATTCCATAATGATGGGGAAAATAATCCGCCACTAAGGCACCACACATAAATGCATATGTCATGACATGTATGATGAAAATACACGAAATCAACTGCCACTAAGTCAATCAGAAAATGCGCATGACATTATAGTCCGATCCCGCCTCTTAGGCACCAATAAGTAAAGTAACATTTACTTCTTTAAATTAAATATAATATTCTTCACAATTACCTCCAATAAATAAATAATAATAATAATAATTTATATATATATATATATATATATATATATATATATATATATATATATATATATATATATATATATATATATATATATATATATATATATATATATATATTAAAAAAGCTCATCGCAGCACACTACATCTCTTTTTGCTAAGAGAGGAAGAGAGGGTATATAGATTTATATTTCTCTAATAACTAGTATTGGCTCTAAAATTGAGAAACATATTAAATACACCATGAACTAGCAACATAAGAATTTACAAATCATGAAATACATAAACCATTTAATGATTAATATCTTACTCACACATAGCAGGCCAGTTACATTCTCAGTCCTTGTGTAAGCGAGAAAGACAAATGAGTATTTTATTTTGACACCAAATTATCCTCTCATAAAGTACCCACGCAATATTGCGTCACTCAAAACTAATTATCTACTAAGTATATCACACACCACATGGTTTTAAAAGAGAAATTTATTTCTACTCCAATCTATAACATTATTAATCTGCTATATTCATTAGGAGCCACTTATTTAATTAACTAACTTACTAAATTCTATACACACATAATAGAATTAATCAAACAAGACTAAGTACAAATCTAAACTTCCTGAACTACTACTTCCAGGAAATAGAACCAACACAATTTATCATTAGGCTAAAGAATTAAGTTAACAACAATCAGAATATGGAATTAACAATAAATAGAAAATACATAATTTAGATATCAGTTCATCATCTATAATTTAATTAAAAATTGTTGCACTTCATTATATGAATAAATATCATTAAATCTTTTTTTTTTCTATTTGAATCTTTTCAATTAGTTCAATCTCTAGAAAATAAAATACGTAATTTACATTTATTCAACTCCTAACTCAGGTCTAATTTAATTTTACATAGGGAAAAAGTCCTTACCTTAATTTATTTTTCTCTGAATTGAAACTACTCTATGATCTGATTACACAAATTGTCGGTGACTAGAATATTTCCTGAGAATATTTTTTCCTATTCTGTGTAGGGTTTGTATGTGCTTATGGAGTTTTAGAGTAGGAATTGAGAGAATGTGGGAATGATTAGAGAATAATATGGGATCAATTGTGAATTTAATTAACTTTATTTTATTAATATTAATACCCACATGACTCGCATAATCCCATGATACATTATTCTACATCAAATAAATATATTGGAAAATTATAAATTAATAATTCAAACATTCTCATAATAATTAAGAACACCCAATTAGAACTCATCATATTTTGATTATGTTCGATCGTTTGATAATTTATCAAGAATTTAAAATTAACTTAATAGCTAATTAAATAGTCGAAAAAGAGGTGTTACAACTCCATTTGCTGCAAAGCATTCTCAAACAACTACGAAACTCCCTCGAAGATAGCGCTTGTATATCAATCATCTACTTAGTCAAATAAGCTTTATGAAGATGAAAAGACTCTAACTCCTATTAAGCAGATGGCCAATTGCCTCGGGTAGAAACCAAATAATGGGTTTTCCTCGAAACCTTCCTCACTAGATGGGTCATCTGGTCGTTAAGAGATCTAGCCAGTTTAAGAGGGAACAAACCATCCCAAACCCCGGTAATAGAGGTAGAATCCTTCTCTATTTCCTGCAGGTATTTATCCCGCTGAAACTTCAGATCGGGAATTCTCTCCTCCAATCGTCACTCGGACCAAAAAGGCTCCCAATGGCTAGTCCCTCCAAAAGTCAAATCGGCAAAAGTATGCATGACATACTGATCCATAGTAGCCAGTTCTTCCTCCATAGCATGCACAACAAATTATCCAAGTAAGACCAGTCTTCATCTTAAGGAGGGGTTCAATGACCTCCAGTAGAACAAAAACTAAACCCTATAGTAGTGGACAAACAGTCAGACCTGGGATACCTGGTAAACTCAGCTGAGTCTCTAAAATATTGTCACTCTCAATCGATTGTATTCCCTGCCTTATAAGTCAGAGTTGTACTATATTCTTTATATAATCAGTACATGATTATTATTATTAAAGCAAATACATCATAAACAAGCAAATTCATAACAAAAAGTACGAAGGTTTAATAATTTACCAAAGATAACCTTTCTCTCTTCCCGAGAACAAGCTTATATAAACAATCATACGTCAATAAGGCGCTGCAAGTGTTTCTTGTCGACCTCTTATGCATACTTCTTACGAAGTATCCCAAATTGGTTATGAAGTTAATCATCAGTTTCTTATGATACAACCTTATCATAAAGATCCTCTCCCTTGTATACATTAAAATTGTTTCCCATAAGAAAATGATTTTCGGTCCAATATTTAGGAAATAAATCGGCACATAACGACGCAAACCATATCACGAACTTTGGGGCCAATGGGAGTGACAAAAAAGAATCGGTCCTCAAAGGACCATATCTTAAGAAGAGGCTCAAATCCATGAATAATCGGCTCCAGATAGGTTAACCCCCAACTACACGCCTGGGTCATAGAGCCACGACGACATTTAAAGAGGTGGAAGAAAAATGTTACAAAAGGCTTTCCTTTCAGGTACTCACACCAATAATGGTACACCTTCACATACACCAAACTTGCATGATGAAGTTGTGAATAAGCCATCTCCATATGCTTCAAGACTTTTATCTCAAAGGCACTGAAGGGAAGACAAAAACCTATGATAGAGAAAGTGCACTCATAAAAAGAGAACGACGCAATCATCATACTTATTGCATATCCTCTCATTCTTAGTGGGACTCAAGACTCCCAAGTAAAAATAAGGTTCAAATTTAGTAAAAGCGTCATCAAGACCGTCTAATTTTGTGAAAGCAGAAACAATAGAAGAGTAAATAGAATCCACCTAGGAAGTCGACACATAATTTTGTGTTTTGTGAGCATTCTTCAGTGATTTTTTTACCCATTATGCACTAACCTCTAAGATGCATGGAAGTAAAATTCCAAGGAAGAAGATGATTGCTAAAGGGAGAAAATGACTCAAAGAAAACGATGTTGATTCTTTGAAGACTTTATTCTAGAATGCAAAAGAAAATAGAATCAATGAGACACATTAAATCACTCGCACATAACACTAAAATGTTTCCATTCCAAAGAGTTGTAATGATGATAATTCAAAAAAGACATTTGAAGTATGAATCATTAAATGCACGAATCCCCAATAAATTGAAACATTTCCCTTTTGCCCATCCGAACGCAATTGATGGACTGATCGAGATCCGAGGCTGACATAATAGGCCATCTCTGCTACACATGAGCAAAGGCTTGGGAGGAAACTGTTCTGGACCGACCATATTAACAATGTCCGACCACCATGAAAGAATTATAATCCTTGCAGATTATTCTTAGCACACGAGAGTTATCATCCCGATGATCACAAAAGTTCTCTCAACATCAAGTACATCCAATGATTCTTTGCAATTTACTCATAACAAATAACGAGTTCGTTAAATTCAATTTCACTTCACTCTTGTTCCTTACATATTAACTTGAACATTAAAATGTTAACCTTGCAAATCTCCCACTTCACCACCTCTAAAGGTTTGATCCACTGTCACAATTGCTTCTCTACTCATTTTTGATTCCAGAACATAACACATTTCGTTTTGATTTTCGAACGAAATAATATATATTAATAGAAAAAATAAAAAAGCACACTGACAACATAAAATAATTTTATACCAACATTCAATAAAAAATAATTTTATACCGACAATTAATATTTGACCAAATCATTGAAATCTTTTAGAATGAATTACATGACATGAAATACTAATTTCTTATTAGATGATATTATAAAACAATTTTACATGGTAACTCATAAGGGTATTCATTAAACTCAAGATCAATATCAAACTAAACAAATATAATCACAAGACTAAAAAAAAAAGGATATCTTTAAATGACAAATACATATTTGAATTTAGAAGAGTAAAAAAGAAACCAAAAGATTTTCAGAAAAAAAGAAAGAAGAGAAGAGAAATATGAAAAACATATAAAGTAAAAAGAGGGAAAAATAGTATGCGTTCACGTTTCTCTTTCTTGAACAGAAGAATGTTTTAGGCAGACACTCCAAGTCTCCAACCATGGCGGATAGGGTGGACACGCTTGCAAGATTAGCACAGTGGAAAATCGACAATTTTGGACCTTCTTCCTACAGAAAGTCCGTTCCTTTCAAGCTCGGAATCTGGAACTGGTCTGTGTATCTCAACTCTCTCTCTTGTATTTCAATGAGCTTTAGGTTTTCAATTTTTCTTTGTTTCCTCTTCTTTCCCAATTCTCCAGGCACTTTACAATAGTAAGGAATCGATTCTTCTCCATTCATCTTTTTCCAGAACCTTCTCGTCTTTCTAAGGAACACCCACCTGTTGCTCGATTTATCCTTCGAGTCTCCGTTGCTGGTTCATCCCGCAAGTTTATTATTTCTCCTGGTAACTCTATTCACCAACACTTTTTTTTTTTGTTTATTTACTATTTGTGTGTGTTGCTGATAATATTTATTTGGCATTTTATTTGCATAAATGTGATAAAAAAGGATAAATTTTTTGTATGTGTATTGGCTTTTGATCAATGATAAAAAATGGAATTGTATTGAAATGATTTACAAAATGGCTATATCAGACCTTTATATAGGTTATTATTTCTAAGTATTATTTGTGGAACCATTAGCATAAGTTCTTAGTTTAGTAAGTTACTTGTCATTTACAGTTAGGAGTTTGTCAGAACTCAATCAACTTCCAACTCTCCTATATATTGTACACTATATCAGTTGTAAACTTTCAAGCTTTGAATCAATAAAAACAAATATGAATTAGAGATTCATCACAACTTCGCTTTAACATGGTTTAAATTGTCGTCTATCCTATCTTCCGCCAGCTAGTCTTTCATCGTCTTCTTCTGCATTGCTTTCTGCTTTGCGTTTATTCAAGCTTCCATCAATAGTAGATATTGATGAATTGTCCTCTGTGTTGAAGAATTGAGCTTCATCAATCATCACAAGTCACATGTGCGCTATTTGGTAGCTCATCGTCTTCAACTTCTTTTGGTCCAAAACTCTCTATTAAGTTGCAGTATAACAACTACTTGCTCTGGAACCAGCAAGTTGACGGGTGTGATCTTAACGCATAAACACCATGGTTGTGTTGTCAATCCAAAGATCCCTCCTATGTTTAAAGCAAATGAAGATCGTCTCACCAACATCATTTCAGAGGAGTATGAGATGTGGTTCGTCCAAGATCATACATTGGACAGCTGTCTGAAGAACTCTAAGATACCTCAGTGGCACAATCATCTATGGCCTCACTTTGATTCTTTCTAATGATCATAACAAGTTCTCTCTTAGAGCATATAATGATAGTGATTGGGCTAGTGACATTGATGATAGAAGGTCCACTTCTGGCTCATGCATTTTCTTTGGCTAAACCTAGTCTCTGGAGTTCCAAGAAGCAATATTTAGTTGCTAGATCCAGTGCAGAAGCCGAATAACAAGCACTAGCTCACACTACTGGACTTTTGTGGCTCGAGTCTCTCCTATCTGAGCTATGTATTTCTTTCTTCCTCCCACCTTTTTACGTGACAACCTCAGTTCATCTGTCACATAACCCTGTCCTACATTCTCGCACGAAGCACTTTGAGCTGAACATCCATTTTGTGAGAGAAAAAGTATCATCCAATAACCTGTTTGTCCAACATGTCCCTGCTTCACTTCAGATAGCGGATACACTTACCAAGCCTCTAGGCTCTGCAACATTTCGTGACCTTAGAGTCAAACTCAGGTTGGTTTGCAACCACCTTGAGCTCGAGGGGGGAGTATTGCAAGTATTATTTGTGAAGCCCATTAGTCTAAGTTCTTAATTTAGTTAGCAACTCGTAATGACAGTTAGGAGTTAGTTTTGATAGTTAAGAGTTGGTTAGAGTTTGTTTCAACTCAATCCACTTCCAACCCTCCGATATATTGTACACTATCTCAGTTGTAAACTTTCAAGCTTTGAATCAATAAAAACAAAGATGAATCAAAGATTTATAACGTTTCAGCTTTAACCGTGGATCAACTAACTATCTCTAATAGCAGTTAATTAAGGTTAGATGAGTGATATTTTGAGTTTTGTATTTGATTAAGTGTCATTCAATCTCTATATGTCTTGGATGTATTGATTGTAACAGCCTTAGGAAATTTTGCCTCAAGTGATGTGCATGTTGCCCTGTCTTCCTTTATCATTTTTGCATCTCCTTTGTGTCAAGAGGAAATATGGATAACTTGATATCGCTTCCTCAAATTGGAGAATGAGAAGTTTACCACTGCAATTACCTAGAGGTTTAAAGATTATATAATGAAATGCTGATGCAGGTTGTTTCTGTTTGCTTGTATGCAGTTTTTGAAAGGCTGCTTAGGACACAGGATGACTTTGTCTGGCCTGTTGATACTGCTTTCACAGGTCGCTTCATCATAGACGTTGAGTTTCTTGACCTAAAAATTTGCCATATGAATGTGAGTTTCTAATTCCTATTCTTTTCTAATACCAATACAAATGTAGGCGTATTTGACAAACAAACCTCTGCACTAGTATCAGAGTTTATCTGCTTAATGCTTTGTTTTTTCTTTTAAACTCAGGGTGGAGAACCTAGTTCTATATGGTCATCTGATGGAAATTCTCCATGCAACAAAGCTCAAAAAAGTACTCTCCACTGCCTCTCTCGCATGCTCGACGAGTCTATACATGCCGACCTAACCATTATAACTTCCAATGGTACATTGAGAGCTCACAAGGCAGTTTTGTCCGCAAGTTCTCCTGTGTTTCAAAGCATGTTTCATCACAACCTGAAGGAAAAAGAGTCATCAACAATTCATATAGAAGACATCTCACTTGAATCATGCACCGCTCTTCTAAGATACTTGTATGGAGCAATCAAACACGAAGATTTCCGGAAACACTGTCTTGCATTACTCGGCGCAGCTAATAAGTATGACATCGGTGATCTGAAAGATTTATGCGAGGAAAGCCTTGTTGAAGATATTAACTCAGGCAATGTTCTTGAGATGTTAAATGAGGCCTGGCTTTATCAATTACATAAGTTAAAGAAAGGGTGTTTAACGTTTTTATTTGAGTTTGGTAAAATATATGATGTTAAAGATGATGAAGTAAATAACCTTTTCCAGCATGCAGATAGGGAGCTAGTGATGGAAATGTTTCATGTGATGCTTACAATTTCCAACCCAGAATAGGTTAGTTAATTGTGTGGGGAAATTATTGGTCACTTTGATAATGTAAATGGTAATATCAATGTCATTGTATATATTTGTCTTTGGGAATTTCTTAATCTAACCATGTATTTCCTCAAGCACCTCATAAAAAAATTTGGAGGTAAATGCGGAAGTAAAAGTGCACGAAATGAAATAAAGTCACCGGTAAATTCAACGCTAATATCTTTACATTATTAAAAAAAATTAAATCAATTTTTTTTTTATATTAAATTGATAAAAATATATATTTTAATATTTCCAAATTAAGTTATATGTTAAAAATCAAAGTAGCCACAATATTTATAAAGTATTTTGAATACTATACGGTCAATATTTCTTATTTGCCGTCGTGCAGTGTTAAAGGGGATTGTATACTACCAAATTATTTTATGGGAAAATATTTTTAGTCTCTTAATTATATTTTTGAATTCGGTTTGGTCTCTTAATTTTTTTCTGTCAGATTGGTCCTTTTGAAATTTTGGTATGACAGACTTAGATATCGAATAGGATGTTGAGACATCTTATCTGTTACATATAAACATGGCAAGATATATACAATAGTATTTAAAATTCTGATATATCAGTTTCAAACATTCTTCAGGATGTTTAAACATCTGATATAACATTCAACACATATACCGCATAAAATAAATTGAAAGCTATAAAATAAAGAACACATTCAAATTGTTAACCCAGTTCGATGTTAACTCATCTACTCTGGGGGCTACCAAGCCAAGAAGAAAATCCACTATGTAGTATAAATTCAAAGACTTCTCAGCAAACACCTACAGTTTACAGTCTTCTCACTTAATCACTACCCGTGCAACTTCTACTTAGGAACTCCTAAATATGAGAAACTCATCCTCACTTCCAATCACCTCAGTGATGACTCACAGTCCTAACAATGAGTTGTTGTTATTGACGGCTCTTTACCTACACAACAATCCAAATCAGAAGCCACACTTCCAATACAACAGCTTAACCTTGCTTAGCAGCTTCAATTAAGTACAATCCACCTCTTACTTATCAGCTTCGAGGTTTACAAATAAAACAGTCACAACAGGGTTCCTTGTTACGCACGGCTGCCACAAGAACACAACCCTAATAATGTTTACATTTTCGTTGGTTGGTTCTGAACTGTAGTGGTAAAAACATGAGTGTAAGCTATTGGTTAACTTAACTCAAAGTAAACAGAGTCGCCACCGCGCCTTATTTTTTATTCCAAGAAGAAAAGGAAAAAAGAGCGAATAAATCCTAATGAATCTAAAAGCAAAAAGCTAAAGAAACACAACAGAGAAACAAGTAAGGGGATAGGTTACACAATGAGAAGGTTTTATGCACCCAAAATGTCCGTGGTACTCCACGGGAGCCCTTTGAAAAATTTACTGCTTTTGGTTTGAAAATTGTTTGTAAAATATGAGTGGAGGGATGAGAAAAAAATTATTTTTTTAAATATTTTTGTGTTTGGAGAGGTTTACCACCTCATGCCTACGTACCCACAAAGTGCAATGCAAGATCAAAATCCCGTAGTTCGTGGTACAAATAGTGAAAAAGGTGGGTTATGATTAATTTTATTAAGTGAAGAGAATTTGTCATCTTCAAGTGGATAGCCAAACAAATCTACCATGAGAATGAATGCATGGACTCATACATCATTATGGGGAGGGCGCCAACTCGGATAAAATCAACGAGTATGCCACTAAACCCCCACAAATGACAAGAGACTCAATTACATCAAACTACAACCATGGAGATTGAGAGACTTGCACCCGACTAAAGAATAATGACTCATAATCGGCACTTTTTAAAAGAAAATAAACAAAAGTGCACAAAGGCACAAAACAAATTGAATGAGTTTGGTTCTTTTTTTTTTTAATTAAGGTCAACATGATTAGATTCATTGATTTTAAAAGAAAAGAAAAAGAGTAAAAGCCACTTGACAAAAGTCAGGGTTTTTGTTTATTAAAGAGGTGATGATTTAAAAAGAAGGAATCCTTTGAAAAAGGGAGAAGGTTTTGAAAATTGAAGAATGGGAGGAGATGAAGGGACTATCCTAAAAAAGAAAATAAGGAGATAAGGGAAGAAAGATCTAACCAAACTTGATGACATTCCAAATTATGAGCATAAGAGTTCCATCCTTATGAGCTAGCAAATAACCAAATAAAGGCTAAATTCAACTTCATGAAGATCAAATCATGGGAAAAGGATCCTAAAATCTAAGTCCAAAATCTCCATTCCAATGCCAAGGATAGTAACCAAAAGTCCACAAATTAAAGTCACAAGTCTTTTAGAAGTTTAATCATTTATTAATGTTGTTGATTTTTAAATTGGTATCAACACGATTTAAAGTCAAGGTGGAGATTATTGTAAATGTGCCTTAAAATATTTGTTGATAAAGAGAAGAAAAACATATTTTGGAGATTGCATTTACCACGAAAATTGGAAGTTTTAGAAAGTTGGACGAAAGTCGAAAAGAAAGAAAAAAATCGGTCGAATGAATACTGACGTATGTACGGATGAATAGTGACGTTCGTACAATGAATAGTGATTTCAGGTTTTCAGGCTTTTCAACAGTTTCTCGTTTGGCATGTTTCGGACTGTTGTGCTTTTGGGCTTTGTTTGTTGGGTATTTGCTATTATAAATATGTATATCTTATATGTTTGATGTGTGACAATCTTAGGGTTTACACCAACAGGGTAGAGCAATGATTTAAAGGTATTAGGTTTCAACATAAAGAAAACCTTGGATTAGGTTTGAGTGATTCATATATTGAGAGTTGGAGAGGTTGGGAAACACTTGGGGTAGAAAATAGGGTTGTTCTTGGATTCCTTCAGGGTTGTTCTTGGGAACCTGAAGGCAAAAGTTATTTTCTTGTAACTCATTTGTAATCTCTTGTAACAACTTTTTGAGTAAAGTGAATTGGAGAGTTGCTCTCTCCCCCAAAGTAGATCATTTGATCGAACTGGGAAAACAAACTTTCGTTTTGTTCTTGCCTTATTCTGTTATATTATCTATGTACGAATTATTACTACTGTAGACCATTTATTTTGGTTGCTATTGTTCTTTGCTCCACAAATTGATATTGAATTTTGTTGTAACTCACAACAAGATTCACAACAGTTTGAGTGGACAATACATTTTAGATGGAATTCTAAACGAATTTAACTCGATTCCAATCCACAATGTATGATAAAATTACTTAACGTAGGCTTTTATTTTACAAAAGAAAAAAAACATGTTTGGTTTGGATAGTAAAAATTGCACTTCTGAAAATATTTGATATGCTAATTAAGTCATGGGTTAAAATCTATATAGGTGAATTTTGTTGCGAAACTTTTTTTTTTTAATATGAAAGATAAACTTTATTGCATTTTGCTTAATGAGTTACTTCACACAATGACATGGTACATGCATTTATTATGATGTACACATGTTGCTTTTACACTTTTTTTACACTACTACATATACTATTAGAGTCATGTTTTGATTTTACATATATGGTGCATCTTTTCTGATACTCCTCCACAAGGTCAAATAGGGATGTAAAAATCAAATTTGATCTTTGTGCAAAGATCATGAAAAACTGTCGTGCCAAGACGCTTTATAAGAGTATCTGCAACCTGCAAACTAATAGAGACATGTTGGATCTTCATCTTCTTAGCTATGACCCTCTCACACAAAAAGTGTATATCTAGCTCAATATGTACATACGTGAATGAAGTATTATATTATGGGATAAAATTACAACACTAAGATTTTCCATAAAGAAGCGTGGGAGACAAGGGACTACAAGCTCAGTGAGAAGAGACTCTAACCAGAGAAACTCTGAGGTTGTGTATGATAAGGCATAATACTCCTCCTTAATATTTTCTATACAAATAAGAGGGTTTTTTACGGAGCTCCATGTTACAAGGTTGGGTCCAAAAAATATGCAAGAGTCAGAGGTAGACCTGTGGTCATTTGGATTACTCGCCCAATCCAAGTAATTATAGGCCCTTAGAGAAAAATTTGAGTCAATGAAGATGGAGAAAGGAGAAATCCATGTGCTATAGTACCACTGAGATATCTTAGAATTCTCTTAACCATATGCCAATGAGTATCCAAAGGATAGGTCGTTAATTGGAAAGCCTTATTTACACTGAAAGCAATATATGACCTATAAAGAGTCACATATTGGAGAACACCTACCATAGATCTATACAAGTGAGGGTTTGGGAAGGGATGGGAGTCATGTTTTCTCATTTTACACCTGCTCATCATATGAGTGGATAAACCATTTGCATTGCTCATCATGGTTTGAGCAAAAAGATCTCTAATATACTAGGATTGTGTGAGGATCATGCAACTATTTTTCAAGTTCTTGACCTCAATACCTAAGAAATAATCAATAGTTTATTTAGTGAAGATGTGGCATGTAGAGAATAAATCAATTTGTGAATTAGAATAGATGACGACCCTATGATGAGAATGTCCTCAACATAGAATAGTTCATAAATGGTTAGACCTTGATGGAAATAAATGAATAAGGAATGATCAAACATGTTATGAGAGAAACCAAACTGAATTAATACTTGAGTAAGTTTCTCATAGCATGCTTGTGGATCTTTCTTGAGGCCATGGAGGGATTTATTCAGTTTTTAAACTAAGGTTAAATCTTGTTTTTCAAAGCCAAATGGTTGAGACATATACACATTTTATTGAAGAGAGTCATTGAGGAAGGCATTATTGTTGTCAATTTGTTGGAGATCCTACTTGTAATTCAAAGCAAGAATGATTATAAATCTGATTATGGTTGGCTTCACAATTAGAGAAAAAGTATCATTAAAGTCAAAGCCAAATTTTTGATGATTTCCTTTGGCTACAAGTTGGGCTTTGTACTTGTTGATTGTTCCATTAGGATTCACCTTCACTTTGAAGACCCATTTTCACCCAAATAGTTTTCTCTGGGGGTGGAAGAGTTGTTAATGTCCAAGTCTAATTAGCTAAGAGAGAATCATACTCTACTTGCATAGCTTGGTGCCACTTAGGTTGAGAGAGTGTTTTCTTGAGAATGAGATAAGAAATTTTTTGGTTTGGAATGGATAGTTTTGGCTCTTGTTAACATGGGATGATTATTAATACACAAATTTATTAAATGTGTAGAGTTGTGTATGGATGGTTAGAGAGACATATCAGACCAATTGGTAGTAGTGAGGACCTGTGATCCATAACCACTAGCGGTAGGTGTTGAGAATCAAGTGAGAGAAATAAGTCTCACATTGATTAGAAAAAGGAAGATGGAAAACTATATAAGTGAGAGAACTCACACACATATCACCTTAAAATTTAGGTGGATATGTGGTGTGTCTCTCACAAAGGTGTGTCCAAAGTAGAAATGCTCCCTCGTTGACCCCCCTTAATTTCTCTAACAGTGGTATCATGAGCATTTGGTTTTGAGTGAAGGGACCGACCTACTTGTATCGAAACACTTCCTGCAGGTGTGGGTAGAAGGTGTTCCGTTGAGTTCAACGATGATACAATTATATGTGGAAGAGAAAGCTTACACTTGCAGGGGAACATTGTGTATAGACTCACTCACACTTGAGGGGGAGTGTTGAGAATCAAGTGTGAGGAAGAAGTCTCACATTGATTAGAAAAAAGAATATTGAACACTATATAAGTGAGAGAACCCACACACCTATCACCTTAAGGTTTTAGGTGGATATGTGGTGTGACTCTCACAAAGGTGTGTCCAAAGTAGAAATGCTCCTTCGTTGATCCCCCTGAATTGTCCTAACAGTAGTTAGGGAATAAATCTTGTCCAGAGGGGGCCATCATATTCATCTTGAGAAGGAGTGGGCCTAAGGCTAAGTTGAGTATAAGATGGAGACACTTGATTAAGACTTCTAGGAGTACTTTAAGCCAGGTTATGATCATGTCAATGACCTGCATAAGAATTTGGCCTATCAACTTGAGATTTAATAGGTGATATACTTTCTTGCAATACTTGAGGAATCAAGTCAGTGACCACATATATTGTGGAAGTTAATTTATGACAATTTTGAGTAGATAATTGAGGAAATGTAATTGACTTAGGTTCACATGTATGTTGGCTTGTACGAGTAATGTTATTTTGAAACATGGTTGGAAATGGAAAATGATGGTCATTAAACATAACATCCTTAGAGATGAACATTTTATCTGACTTGTTGAGACACTTAAAGACTTTATGCTGAGAGGACACTCCTAGATACAAACACACTCTTCACTCAGATATTGAAGTTTATGCTTGTTGTATGGTCTTGTGAAAGGAAAGCAATCATAACCAAAATCCTTAATAGACTCATAACTAGGCAGTTTCTCATACAAGGCATGAAAGGGTGAATGGAACTTGGTTTAGGCAGTAGTTTGGAGCCTATTGATTATGTGCATAGATGTGGCAAAGTTATGGTCTTAAAATTCTAGAGGAATAGATTTGTGAGATAACATGGTAAGCTATATTTTAATAATATGTCTATGTTTCCTTTCAACGGTCCCATTTTGGTGAGAGGTGTACATGCGAGTAAGTTTATGTGAGATGCCTAATTCAGAAAGATATTTAGTAAATCATATAAAATCTCCCCTATAATATGATTTTAAAGCTTTTATAATGGTATAAAATTGAGTTTTGACAAAGATGAGAAAGAGTTTGAAGGCATGAAGTTCCTCTGACTTCTGTTTCAAGAAATAGATCAATGTATACATGGTATAGGCATATACAAATGCAATATAGTATTGGAATCCAAAAGTAGAAAGGTGAGGAGAAAGGCCCCAAAGATTAGTAAGAACAACTTCAAAGGGAGTATTATATATATAGTAGATGAGAAACGAACATGTATTCTATGAGCTTTTCCTAAACAACAAGATTTACAAGACACATTGTTTCCTTTATTAGAGATATTCACATTAAAATGCTTCAAGGGAAGTCTAATAGCAGGAAAGTGAGCATGAATAAGCCTATAATACCACAAAGAGTTAGTGTTAGGTTTATTTACATCAGTAATGACCGAACATGAAATTGAATTATCATTTGTACTAAAAGTAAAAGGAGCACTACGATTGATAGTACTCAAAGACGATGGATGTCCTTGAAGACTCTACTAGAAATTGTGGATTGAGTCAAGATAGCCTTCTAGAAGGGTGAACTTAGAAACCTGAGATTTAACATATCACATATCAATAAGGAATTCAAACACAACTTTATCTTTAGAAAATTTAGACATTGATAATAGGTTTCTTATTATGCAAAGAACATAAAGAATTTCATTAAGAGTTAGAGAGATAGTATGGGACTTGGAAAACATAGAGGATCCTACATACCCTCTTTAGAGAAAATGAAGTGAATTACTTTACCCAATGACATAATGCATGTATTTATACTGGTGTACACTGCTGCTTTTGCATTTTTGCTACACTACTACACACATAATGTTATGTTTTGTTTCTACATATATGCTGCACCTTTTCTAATATTAAAAATAAATAAGTGTGAAATTGTATATTAATTTTCTAAAATCATCAAACTTTGGAGAAAATAGTTTAAAACAATATTGGAAATGAAACTTTGACAAAATAATTAAATAACTGAAATTGCAAGCTGAAACATAAGGCAAAATCTGACAAGACAAGCTGTTTTTCTTTACAATAATGTATGCAACATGAGCTTTTAATTTTACTTTATGAAGTATATTTATGTTAATAAACTACTTTGTCATTAATTTAGATCATGATGAGCTTCTCCTATGTCAGATGTTATTGTATTTGTATGTGTATCACATGGTGAGACCTTTGAGAAAGAGTTTTCAAATATATTTTACTTGACCATTATGTGAGTTTGATTTTTTTTTATAATATAAATTATGTGATTGTGAGTATGATTTCATTAAACTATATTAACAGGGTCTATTTTCTTATTAATAGTCAGTTATGTATGGTTTGACTTGATAGATCTTGTGAGTGTGAGCCATTATGTTTTTTCAGTGACTTTACTGTCTTGGCAAAACTAATGGAATAACAAAGAGAAAATTAGATTAGAAGTCGAATTAATGTTTTTAAAATAAAAATATAAGTGTAAAATATATTTATTTTTTGGTTCTTGATTGCACTAGTTAGTTATCATCCAATCTACATTCTTGATAAATGAGAATATAAGAACATTTTCAACAGTGAACTTATTTTTGAGTTATTTTTTTAGAATCTATTAAATCATGTTAGTTTGAAGTAATCCAATTAATTTTTCACTCTAATTATATAACTCTGAAGAATTTATATTGAATTTCACAACTTTACTTTATATATTAATATTTTATTTATATTAAATTTTATATTAATTAAAATAATATTTTTAATTATTTAACTTAAAATTGATATAAAATAAATAAAATTCAAATTAAACTTATAATTTAAAATGGTAATTAAAATTAGATTTAATATCATTTTTGGTCCTCTAACTATAGGTCAGGGTCTAATGTGATCCTCTTTCTTTTAAAAGTTTTAAATTGATCTCATACGTTTTTAAAATAGTCCACGTTGGTCCAAACCGTCAAATAGATGCAAACAATGTTAAAAATGATGGTGTGTATTCTGAGGTGGCATTGTGAAATGTACAATCAGCGTCTCCTTCTTCATTGTGTTGTGTTTGTTATAAATCTAGGTCACGATTTCCATTTCCAATTCCAAAAGTTAGGTCACAAATTCCCTCTTCTTCAAATTGAAACGAAAATCCTCCCTAAATCATGAGTTATAGGCGCGGTTCCTCTTCTTCTTCAAGAACTGGGTTCGATTCACAAGTGTACACAAGTTTTGGGAAGCTTATGTGTGCTTGTGGAGACCTAGCTGTTCTTCGAAAAGCAAGAACACCCAACAACTACAGAAAACTATTTTTGGGTTGTCAACATTTTAGGATAATGTTATATCTTCATAACCTTGTTTGACATTCTTTTCTTCAATATTCTGAATGCAAATCATTGTTGTACAGGGAAGCACAAATTCTGGGTGTGGCTTCTTTGAATGGTTTTATGATGTTTCTAATGGTGAAAAGAAAGAAAGCATCAGGAATATGGAATAGAAAATAGAAATGCAATACAAAGAGATGGATGAAGTCAAAAAAGAATTGACTGAGGCAAAAAAAATGGTGGAAGTTTTGAAGGTAGAGAGTTTGCAGTTAGACGAAGGCTTGAAGAACACTAACAAATGGAAGATTATATGGAAGTGCTTGTGTTACACACTGTTCTTTGTCTTAGTAGTTACGATGTTATGAAAATTAAGTGTTGTAGTTGAGATGTATTTGTCACTTCTGTTGTACCAAGTTTATTATGAATGAAAAAATGTTGGTTTAATTGGCATATTTTAGTGTTCTTGCCTTAATTTGTTGCCTTAATCTGATAGCAGTTGTGTACCATAATTTGATATCTTAATAAGATAAGAAGTTGATACCTTAATTTGATAACAGATCATAACAGGTTGTGTACCATAATTTGATAACAAGTTGAACTTTGTAACAAGTTGATACCTTAATTTGACCATAACAGGTTTTGTACCATAACAGGTCTTTGAACCATAACAGGTTTTGTACCATAACAGTTGTGTAACATAAAATACTTTTGCACATAATTTGATAACAGATAAGTAGCATTACATATAACAGTTTAGTAACATTACATACTGTTGCACCCCAAAATTTGCCCTCACAATACAAGACTTTGTGTGCTAAGAAGGTTCACAAGGTTCACAAGATTCACAATGCTTTCAATACCTTCCATGAGGCTCATGAAGTCTACAAGTCACTTCATGAAGGTTCACAAGGTTCACAAGCTTCCCAATGCTTTCAATACCTTCCATGAGGCTCATGAAGTCTACAAGTCACTTCATGAAGGTTCACAAGGTTCACAATGCTTACCAGACTTTTTATGAGGTTCAGGAAGTATACAAGTCACTTTATGAAGTTCACAAGGTTCACAAGGTTCACAATACCTCCCATGAGGTTCATAAGACATTTTATGATGGTTCACAAGGTTCACAAAGTTCACAACTGGTCAGAAGAGTTGACAATTCCCTCAGACAATGCACCTCCTAAGCAGTGCATCCAAAACTAGAGTTTTGACTTTAATCAGGCTAAATGAACTTCCAAGACTTCAAGTGAGCTTCATAACATCTTATATGTGTTTAAGAATCCCCATGACAAGTTTCAAGACTTTTCTCCAAAGTTTGCTCAGTCAGATGATCAGATAAGTCAAAATCAGTCAAAGTAGTTAAAAAGTCAAACTGAGGTCAACTGTGGTCAAACCAAAGTCAAACTTCATGATTTTTTGCCAACATCAAGTATATGAAGTAAAATTCATCATTTGATCAAGGGTTGATCATGATTCATCAAGGAGATTTCAGATCATCAAGAATCAGGAGTTTCTAAATTAGGGTTTTCTTAGTAAAAGTCAACTGAACTTTGACCAGCCATAACTTTCACATGATTCATCACCAAGTCTCCATCCAAAGCTCATTTTGAAGGAAATTGAATTCTCTACAACTTTGTGTCTCACAAGCCAAGCCCAAAAATGCTTCATTTGGAAGGTATGAGCTAAGACATTATAGGTCCTTTTGAAAGTCAACAAAAAGTCAACAACTTCAAAAGGGCATAACTTGAGATTGGTAAATGAAATGGACATGAAACCAGTGGGATTGGTTAGAGGACTCTTCAAGCTTTCCAAAATGTCCAAGAACACCCTCATACCATTAAAATTGAAGGATATGTGCCCTTGCAAAGTTGGGAAATTTTGGGTTGGTTTATGATGAAAATGGAGGTCTAAAACCAATTTCTTCCAAATGGGCTTGCCAAATGATGACCCAATCCATACAATAACTTCATGCACGACCCAAACCATTAAAAATCAGATTTTTTATTATTTTATTTTTATTTATTTTGATTTAATTCATTAAAAATCACTTTAAATAAAAATAAAATATGAAAATGTAAGATTTGATTTGGATCAAGCTTCTAGAAAATCATAAATTTGATTTGAATTGAAGAGGAAAGAAATCATGAGGTTTAGCCAAAAATAGCAAGCATTCACACATGAATATTTGATTTTTAAGGCATGATCATTTTGAATCTTTTCATATCAAATTTTCCACACAACCATTCAATTTTTTGACCTAAATTCAATCACCTATAAGTACTTAACACATTACCCTAGCAAGCCACGAATTTCTGCCCCCTCAAGAGTAAGTTCACAACTTCAAAAATTCTTCACTAATTCAAATTCGGTTTCAAGCTTTTAGGGCGTTTTAAGGTAATTTGAGACCATAGAAACATTGCCTGAACATCCCAGATGCAATCCCAGCTCTCATTTGCATCAGAAGCATCATGAACCATGAATACCGAATTCACTTTTATCTTGAATTTCAAATTTTCGAATTCATTAATATATGCATTATAAACTGTTTTTGATGATTGGTATGTGTTTGTTGTGATGCCTAGATTGTTTCTGGATAAAAGAATCAAAGAAAACAGCCCTAACCCGCAAGTTGCCATAGCTAGGGTTCTTGAGTTGAAATTGGGATCTTTCGATTTAGCCAACATAAATTAATTTTGAGACCACAATTGGATTGTGTGTTGTATGGGGATTACAAATATGTGACTAATTTGATAAAATGTTGCTGTTTAATGGTGGTTCGAAATTTGCAGGTTTAAGTTGCAAGTAAAATCGCAGGTAAACTCATAGTAAAATTCGCAGGTAAATCCTACGAATCCAAGGTTGAAGACGAAGGTTGTTGGCGCGTCCTGGAAAATTCAAATTTTGTTTAAAATATTTTATGTTTTATTGTTGGTTTATTGCCACAAGCGTGCAGCTTGTCTCAGTGGTAAGATTGGTTTGTGTATTGCGTGATGGCACTGGTTCGATTCCTGGCTTGGTGCGTTTTTTTCCTTATTTTTCAGGTTAAACATGAAATATAATATATTATGTATTATGGCCAACATAATGACAGGCTCGCTCACCCAGCAGGATTGGTCATGTGTATGTTTGCGCGTTTAAAAGGTCCTGGATTCGATTCTACCCCCAGGCCTTTTGCTTTATTTTTTCTGATTTTCCAGGTTTCAAAGCACAAAACCAATCAAACTCATTCCACTATAACACATGCGTGGCTGGCCTGGTGGTGCGTTTTGTTGCTGGCAAGCTAGGCTTCCTGGGTTCAAATCCCAGCCAGGTAAGTTTCTATTTTTGCTTCTTTTTTCTATTTTTATTTAATTGATTTAGGTTTTATTAATAATTATATATGTAATTAAATAATTCTATAAATGTTTATTCAATGTTTTTCTAATATTCAGAAATTATTTTTTCTTAATTCAAAAATTATTTTTTTAATAGGTATTTAAATTATAATGTATATATATTTATTAAGATAATTTTGTATATTAGATTATAAACCCTAAAAAATATTTTCTAACAAAACCCTAATTTTAGAAACCCTAGTTTATCTTTTCTAAATAATTATTAAAAACCTAGTTTTTATTTTCTAAATTTTGTAAATATAGTTATTGTGTATATATTTTAGTTAATATAATTAAATCATAGTTAATCCCATTTTAATAATATTATAGCATTGTTTATAATTAATTATATATGTAAATAATTTCTAAAATTGCAAATTTGATAATTTCTTATAACATGTTCATAATTTATTTAATTTATTTATAATTTTAAATTTTATGATTAACTAATATAATTGTTCTTATTTTTCTATTATGCCATTAAAATTTTATTTTGTTAATTATTATTACTAATCATGGTTATTACTAATCTATTTTTTTTTTATGCTTATTATTATTATTTCACTAACCCCATTTATTTTAATTTTAATTACTAACCCCTATTATAATTGCTTATTTATTTATTTTGCCTCTTATTTATATTTTGCTTATTTATTTATTCTCGCTATTTATTTAAATTGCTTTATTTTATTATTATTGTAAATGCTCCTGGATGTAATTTTTGTAAATATTTAAATTATTTAATTTTCATGCCATGGTTAGTAAAATAAGGAGTGTAAATATGTATTATATTTAAAAATTGAATTTAGGTCATTTAAATTATAAGATAAATATTAAATTAAACACTCACACACGTAAGTCGATCTTTGATCGCCATCTCACTTTCTAGGGTTGCCTCTCAATGTTGCCTAATCATAAGGTCAAGTGGGGTGTATAAAGCAAAGTCCCTTAAAAGAAAAGTCATCTAGTCCCTTAAATAATCAAAGATCAAGTCCCTTAATGGTTGCCTTTCAATATGATCTTGTCCCTTTTCGAATAATGATGACAGTCCCTCCAAAAATTGCTTAATACACCCCACAGTTGCCTTCATTAAAACAGATGTCCCACACTTGTCCCTCACATCCAAGGTAATGACTACCTATTCCTTAATAATAGGGATAGTCTTACCATTTAAAGGATAAAGAACAGAAAGACTTAAACTTTAGGGTAGGTTCCTCATAGTTACTTGCTCACTACTTAAAAATTTCTCAAACACTTCACAATTTCAAACAATTTTCAAACACAAGTTTTTTACGCATCCGTACATGGATCATTATTAAACTCTTATGAAAACTTTTATTCACACACTTCACCTTTTCAAAAACAATTCAAAGTGAGCTAAGTAACTAAGAGCCCATGGATAACCATGGATGTAAAGGGTGCTAACACCTTCCCTTTACATAACCTACCCCCCGGACCCAAAAATATTTCAAAAGGTCTTTCCTGTTCTTTTATGCCTTTCCTTTGGATAAAATAAAAGTCGGTGGCGACTCTTGCTATCCGCAACATAACTAAAGTCAGTTCTCCCACCGTGTTACAGAACTGGCGACTCTGCTGGGGATTTAATATTAAAGAGGGGTACCCTTAGGAATTAGATCACTTTAAATTGTTTGCCTTGTTTGCTTTATATTATCTTGTTGGGGAGCTCTTATGTGTGAAAGGTCCTAACCCGGATCTAGTGTACCTTAGGTAAATGGCAATAGACCAAGGAAACTGTACGACGTATATCGATACGGTTGAAATGGTGGCCATAGTTAGTGTGACTTCTTGGTTGGTGCTTATGTTCCTTAAGTCAAGTTGAGGATAATATGAGGCTGCCATATGTTGTCAATGCACTAACTAACTTTTAGAACCCTAGTTAACTCATTTTGGCCTTTAGAAAAGTAGTGAGGTAACCGGCTTTGGTGCAGACTGAAGTTGGTTGACACTCGATACTACACTCATTGAGATCTTAAACTTGGAGGGTTTTGGTTGGCAAGTAAGTTGCCTTCTGATCAACCACCCTTGTGAAGGATCAATGATATTGAGATCCCTTAGAACATGGTTACTTTTTGTAGGACAGGATGAACCAACTAACTTCAGGGGAGGGTACTTACCTTTGAACCTCATGCAAGCCTTTAAACCTAGGGCTACTGTGTGACTTGCTTGTGTGTGCCACATGTTTGTGATTGAGCATAACATCATGACATCATCATGCATCATAAGCATATCATTTTCCCTAACCATTTCAAGGACCAAGGGATTTATCTTTGTTCTTTGTTGCAGGTCATGGCTTCTGCTCGTAGAAACACCATCAGGATCAACTTTGTAGGGATACCTCCCAAGCTTAAAGAGTTGGTTTCTCAAGTGTCTGATCATTCCCAGTTCATCAAGAGACATGGTCACCTACTGGACCTAGTCACATCAGGGTTCAATGAAGACATGATGAGTGTCCTATTCCAGTTCTTTGACCCTAAGCACCATTGCTTCACATTCCCCGACTACCAGCTGGTTCCAACCATGGAGGAGTTCTCTAAGCTTCTGGGCATACCTGTTCTTGATCAGAAACCCTTCACAGGTTTGGAAAAAGAGCTTAAACCAGAAGTTATTGTTGCAGCTCTACATCTGAAGAAGTCTGATATTGTTCTAGAAACGAGAAGTGGAGTCAAGGGTGTTCTAGCTAAGGTGTTGATAGAGAAGGCTCAAATGTTCTTGAAGGCCATGAGTCATGATGCTTTTGAGGAGATCCTAGCCTTGCTGATTTATGGCTTAGTATTGTTCCCCAATCCAGATCAGTTCATAGATGTTCATGCCATCAACATTTTTCTGAGTCACAATACAGTGCCTACATTGCTTGGAGACATACTACATTCTCTTCACACCCGTACTACAAGGGCAAGAGGAACTTTGATGTGCTGCATACCTTTGCTTTCTAGGTGGTTTATTTCTCACCTTCCTCGCTCAGTAATGAAGAATGAGCAAGGGTTCAGATGGTCTAAGAGAATTATGTCACTCTCGCATTCAGATATTCATTGGTGCTCCAGATCTATGGAGAATGTCACCATCATTGACCGTTGTGGGGAGTTTCCTAATGTGCCACTTCTAGGCATAAGAGGAGGCATCACCTACAACCCCTGTTTAGCTTTACGACAGTTTGGTTACGCTCGGAGTGATGGTCCTCACGACATGTTGATTCAAGGTATTGTGTTTGATTACGACAACGATCTTCAGGGTTACCGTCAGAGATTCATACGAGCCTGGGGAAAAGTAAACAGGGTTGACAGCAAGACACTGGAGCCTAAGTACACTATTCCTATGGAGGCTTATCTCAGATGGGTGCGATCTCGTGCTCAGACTCTCATGATGCCATATCCTGCTATCCTGCCAGTTACCATGGAACCTGTTGCTGAAGGAGATACTGCTTATACCATCCTTCACCCAGACATGCCTGCTGACATGGAAGACTTACAGAGATCTTGGATCCAAATGAAGGAGCAAAGGGATACTTTTGAGGCTCATTACAAAGCAAGCCAAGAAAGAATCCTGGAACTAACAAAGCAACTTCACGAGGAACGGAATCTCAACTCATATCTCAACACAAAGAGGAAACGTCCATGGGAGACTTAAAACCCCATCTTTTGTACTTATTTCATTTCATGTTTTTGTAAGCCCAAGAGGCAAAACAAAGTTATCACTAATAAAAGTTTACCTTCTTGTTTGTCTAAGCAAATTTAAATCCTGCGGTCCTTGAAAACATTGCATATGCATTCATATATCATTTCATTGCATCACAGGTTTATAATTGTGCACAGGTTTCTCATCTTCTCGCTGTTTATTTCAGCAATGGCTCTTGAACAAACAGTTAAGGACCTCCAGGCACAGAATGCACAGTTCCAAGAGCTGATCCTGAACCTATCCAAGGGGCAGGATGAATTGAAGACACTGCTGGCCAAGAAGACTAAGAAGACTAGAAGGACAGGTGGCCTGCTCAACATGGGAAGAAGGTTCAAAGGTCCTGTCAAGACCAAAGAACAGGTTGAAGACTATGAATCTGAGGAATCTGAAAAAGAGGGAGGCAGTCTCCACAACACTATGGGGGACTCTGATTCTGAGGCCAATTATTACCATGATCCTAATGAGGACAAATTCAAGATGCTGGTGGATAGAATGGATGCTATGGAGTTGCAGAAGTCTTCTGGGTTGGATTTTGAAGATTTGAGTCTGATATCTGGGGTAGTCATACCCATTGGTTTCAAGGTTCCTACCTTTGTTGTTTATGATGGGGTCTCTTGTCCCAAGCTGCATCTGAGGTCTTATGTCAGAAGAATCCAACCCCACACTGCTGATAAGAAGTTGTGGATCCATTTTTTCCAAGAGAGCTTATCTGGAGCTCAGTTGGAGTGGTATTATCAATTGGAGAGTGTCAACATCAGGGAGTGGAATGATCTTGCTGAAGCTTTCTATAAGCAGTATCAATACAATGCTAATTTAGCTCCCACTCGCATGCAGCTGCAAAGCATGTCTATGGGTGCCAAAGAAAGTTTCAAGGAGTATGCTCAGAAGTGGAGAGATTTAGCTGGAAGAGTTCAACCCCCTCTGACTGACAGGGAATTGGTTGATATGTTCATGTGTACGCTGAATGGTCCTTTTTACAGTCATCTCATTGGAATCTCATCATCTGGCTTCACTGAGTTGATAATGACAGGAGAGCGTGTGGAAAATGGTATAAAGAATGGCAAGATCCAAGTGGGTTCTCCTTCATCAGGTGCTGCAAAGAAGCCTCCCACTGGGAAGAAAGAATCCAATGCTGTTTATGGTCAACCTGATCGTAACAGAAGGCATCAGTCTGTGAGTGCAGTCCATATTTCAAATCCAACTCCTGCAACCACAGAACAGCCACAGGGCAACCAACAGAGGGCTAGAAGGCAGTTCACGAAGATCAACATGTCAATGGCTCAGGCATTGCAACACTTGTTGAAGGATGAACTTATTACTCTGAAAGAGGCTCCTCAGAATCCCAATGTTACCTCTCCCAGGTACAATCCCAATGCACGATGTGCATATCATTCAAACTGTCAGGGACATGATACTAATAACTGCTGGGTCTTGAAGAACAAAATTCAAGATATGATTGAGGCTGGAGAAATTGAGTTTGACCCTCCGGGTACTCCAAATGTGATTATTGCTCCCATGCCAAATCATGAGAAGACTGTCAATGCCATTGATGAAGATTTACATGTCTATTCAGTTGCAGAGTTGACCACACCATTGTCTGTTATCAAGAAAAAGTTAGTACAAGCTGGGCTCTTTCCAGGGTGTCGTGAAGATTGTTTGTATTGTACCTATAAGCCGGATAGTTGCTGGTGATTGAGAGATGGAATTCAATGTCTCATGGATAAGTATACTATAGTGTTTGAGAGGACTCCATCGTTTGTAGAAAGTATGGTGGATCATATTACTAGAGGTAAGAAGGTTGAAGAGGTTGATATGGTTGACAAGGTACCGGTAAGAATCACTTCAAAGAGACCTATTAAAATCAGCCATCAGGGTCCAATCAAGATTACTGCTGAAGGCCCTGTGAAAGTTGTTGCTGAAGCCAGAGTGGCTCCTCTGATCATTACTACTCCTGGTCCTATTCCATATACATCTGATAAAGCTGTGCCTTGGCACTATGGGTCTGATGTTTACATCCATGGTGTTAAGTAGGAGCCCTTAGCTGATGTGCCTGTTGATATTGATAATATTGCTGGATCTAGTAAGATCACACGTAGTGGAAGAGTCTTCTCACCTCCAGTTACTTCCAAGAATGCAGTTACTCCTGCTGCTACCTCTACCACTGATGCTCGGGGCAAGGGTCCTGTTATTGAACCAATATCTACTGATGTGCCAGCTGCTGATGATCTCTCTAAGCAGATGGAAGAAGTATTGAAAATCATTCGCAAGAGTGATTATGACATTGTTGATCAGTTGGGGCATACTCCCTCAAAGATTTCAATGTTGTCCTTGTTGTTATGCTCTGAAGCTCATGCCAAAGCATTGATCAAGTTTCTGAAGACTGCTCATGTGCCCAATGCCATTTCTGTCGACCAGTTTGAGAATTGTGTTGCCCACCTGACCTATGATAATGGGTTGGGATTTTCTGATGCTGATTTGACCCCTGCCAAGAGGGATCATAACAGGGCTCTGCATATTTCAATAGAATGCAGGGGCACTACCTTGTCCTATGTATTGATAGACAATGGTTCCTCTCTAAATGTGTTGCCCAAGGAAGTCCTAAATAAGTTGAGTCCTGAAGATGATGTGCTGAAGCCCAGTAATATTGTGGTGAAGGCTTTTGATGGTTCTAGAAGAGTAGTGCATGGGGAAATTGATCTTCCAATTAAAGTTGGCTCTCAGGTTTTTACTGCTACATTTTTTGTGATGGATATTCGTCCTTCCTACTCTTGTCTGCTTGGTCGTCCCTGGATCCATGGGGCAGGTGCTGTAACCTCTACATTACATCAGAAGTTGAGATATCCGGTAGAAGGAAAGGTTGTTACTGTCTATGGAGAAGAAGAATACTTTGTCAGTCATGTGAATACCTTCAAGTATCTGGAAATGGAAGGTGAATACATTGAAACTCCGTGTCAGACATTTGAAGTGGTTCCCTGGATTGTCAATGATTATGTAGCTCCTCCTGTTGCGAAGAAAGTTCCTGTGGTCACCAGAAAACCTCCAACAATGGCAATGGCCTCCCTCAATGATGTTAGGGCTGTGGTAGATGAAGGTGGTTGTACTATTTGGGGTCAGCTTCCTGATATCCCATACAAGTCTGACAAGTTTGGTTTGGGTTTCACTGCAGAGTCCCAGAAGGCTGTTCGTCGTGCTCGTGCTGTTCGTATCACCAATCAAGGGGTTATGAAAGATCAGATCAACGCTGTGGGAGACTATGATGAAGACTACAATCTGGATGCTTGGATTTTTCCTACTGTGGGTGCTGGACTCAATAATTGGAAAGCTGAAGATGTTATCCCTATCTCCTTTAGTCAGGAGTAAATACTATTACTGTGTTGTTGCTTTTAAGTTTGTAATTTCTTGAACAATTGAACTCTTAAGCCTTGTGCCTTACCCAGGGCACAATGGTGTGCTTGTTACGGGCTGTCATTTCATTTGCATACTTCATTCAATAAAATCAGTGGGCGTTTCGTTTTAGTAAATATTGTGTTCTTTGTCTTTCGTTTCTTTTATTTTTGCTTTATCAGCTATGTGTTCTTACACACACCCACATCACTAAAATGCAGATCCTCATCCACTCTGGATCCTGTTGATAACAATTCTACTATTGCCAATTATAATTTCGAGAATCCGATCTATCAAACTGAAGACGGAAATGAGGACGATTGTGAAGTACCTGTAGAGCTTGCTAGGTTGTTACAACAAGAAGAGAAAGCCATACAGCCACATGAAGAGCCAGTCGAAGTTGTGAATCTGGGAACTGAGGAAAACAGGAAAGAGGTCAAGATAGGGGCTGATTTAGAGGATAGTGTCAAGAGCAGACTGGTTCAGATGTTACGTGACTATGTGGAGATCTTTGCTTGGTCTTATGAAGATATGCCAGGATTGGATACAGACATTGTGGTTCACCGTTTACCAGTGAAAGAAGATTTTCGTCCAAAGAAGCAGAAGGTTCGTCGTATGCGTCCTGAAATGTCAGAAAAGATCAAAGCAGAGGTAATGAAACAGTTCAATGCAGGGTTCTTAGCAGTGACTTCTTATCCTCAGTGGGTTGCAAATGTGGTACCAGTTCCTAAGAAAGATGGTAAGGTACGTATGTGTGTGGACTACAGAGATTTGAACAAGGCTAGCCCCAAAGATGACTTCCCACTTCCTCATATTGATGTTCTGGTAGACAACACTGCTCAGCATAAGGTATTCTCTTTTATGAATGGTTTCTCTGGTTACAATCAAATCAAGATGGCTCCTGAAGACATGGAGAAGACAACCTTTGTTACATAGTGGGGCACTTTCTGTTATAAAGTGATGCCATTTGGTTTGAAGAATGCAGGGGCAACATATCAGCGTGCTATGGTGGCTTTGTTTCATGATATGATTCATCATGAGATAGAGGTATATGTGGATGATATGATAGCCAGGTCCCAGAATGAAGAACAGCATCTTGATCATCTGCATAAGTTGTTTGAGAGGTTAAAGAAATACAAGTTGAGATTGAACCCAAACAAGTGCACTTTTGGAGTTAGGTCTGGAAAGCTCCTGGGTTTCATAGTTAGTGGAAAAGGTATTGAAGTAGATCCTGCGAAAGTGAAAGCTATACGAGAGATGCCAGCTCCCCGTACTGAGAAGGAGGTTAGAGGTTTCTTGGGACGATTGAATTACATTGCAAGATTTATTTCCCAATTAACTGCCATCTGTGAGCCAATCTTCAAGTTGCTGAAGAAAGACCAGGTGATGGAATGGAATGATGAGTGCCAGATTGCCTTTGATGAAATCAAGAGATATCTGCTAGAACCTCCAATCTTGATGCCACCAGTTGATGGAAGACCCTTGATTATGTACTTAACAGTGTTAGACAACTCAATGGGGTGTGTGTTGGGGCAACATGACGAGTCTGGTCGAAAAGAGCAGGCAATATACAACCTTAGCAAAAAGTTTACCGACTGTGAAACAAGATACTCACTGCTCGAGAAAACTTGCTGCGCTTTGGCATGGGCTGCTCGGCGACTAAGACAGTATATGTTGACCCATACTACCTTGTTGATTTCGAAGATGGATCCAATCAAGTACATATTTGAGAAACCTGCTCTCTCCGGAAGAATTGCAAGATGGCAAATGATCTTGACAGAATATGACATACAGTATACTACTCAGAAGGCCATCAAGGGAAGTGTTGTTGCTGATCATTTGGCTCATCAAGCAGTGGATGATTATCAGTCAATGAGTTTTGAGTTCCCTGATGAAGACATTATGATTATTACCAAAGAACCTGGACAATATGACGGACCTGAACAAGGATCCCGATGGACTATGGTTTTTGATGGTGCATCCAATGCACTTGGTAATGGTGTTGGTGTTGTGATCAGTTCCCCTGAAGGTTGTCATACCCCGATTACTGCAAGATTGTGTTTCTATTGTACCAATAACATGGCTGAGTATGAGGCATGTATCCTGGGTATTAAAGCTGCTATTGATATGAAGATTCAGTTCCTTGACGTGTATGGAGATTCAGCCCTGGTAGTTAGTCAGATCAAAGGAGATTGGGATACCAAGCATGATAACCTCATTCCTTACAGAGAGCGTGTTTTGTCTTTGATACCACATTTCAAAGATATTACCTTTGGACATATTCCACGGAGAGAAAATCAGTTGGCAGATGCATTAGCCACCATGGCATCCATGTTTGAGATCAGCTGGGATGATGAAGCTCCCAAGATTACTATTGATAGATTTGAGAAGCCTGCATACTGCAATGAGATTGACACTGAAGGGGCAGAGGAGAAGCCTTGGTTCTATGAAGTGAAAAGATATCTTGAAGCTCAGGAATTCCCTGAAGGGGCATCTGTCAAAGATAGGAAGTTCCTGAGAAGGTTTTCTGCTAAGTTCTTTTTGAGTAATGGGATTTTGTATAAGCGCAATCATGATTCAACTATGCTTCGTTGTGTGGATAAGAAGGAAGCTACAGAAATTATGGAAGAGATGCATGATGGGACCTTTGGCACTCATTCTAGTGGTCATACTATGGCAAAGAAGATATTGAGAGCAGGTTAATATTGGTCTACCATGGAAGCTGATTGCTATCAACACTCCAGAACATGTCACAAGTGTCAAATTTATGCTGATAAAGTCCATGTACCTCCATCACCATTGAATGTGTTGACTGCTCCTTGGCCTTTTGCCATGTGGGGCATTGATATGATTGGTGAGATCAAGCCTACTGCTTCTAATGGGCATCGTTTCATCTTGGTTGCTATTGATTACTTCACGAAGTGGGTAGAGGCAGCTTTATTTGCATCTGTTACCAAGAATGTTGTGGCTCGATTCATTAAGAATAATCTCATATGTAGGTATGGCATCCCTGAAAGGATTATAACTGACAATGGATCCAATCTGAACAACACTATGATTACTGATCTTTGCACACAGTTCAAGATTAAGCATCACAACTCTTCTCCGTATCGATCAAAAAGATTGTACAGAAGATGACTGTTACCTACAAGGATTGGCATGAGATGTTACCATTTGCTCTTCATGGTTATCGTACCACAATACGTACTTCAACAGGGGCAACCCCCATTCTCCTTAGTCTATGGTATGGAAGCAGTTCTGCCCATTGAAGTTCAGATCCCCTCATTAAGAATCATGAAGGATGCAGGCTTGGATGAAGATGAATGGATTCAGACTCGACTTGACAAGATAAATTTGATTGATGAGAAGAGGCTAGCAGCAGTTTGTCATGGCCAGATGTACCAGAAACGAATGATCAAAGCTTTTAACAAGAAGGTTAAGCCAAAGGTATATCAGGCTGGTGATTTGGTAATCAAGCGTATCATATTACCAAAGGGTGATCCTAGGGGCAAGTGGACTCCTACTTATGAAGGTCCATTTGTAGTCAAGACAGTATTCTCAGGAGGTGCCATGATACTTACTACAATGGATGGTGAAGACTTTCCACAGCCTGTAAACGCAGACATAGTTAAAAAATACTACGCATAAAAAGAGACCCGCTAGGTTGACAGGCCTAGGCAAAATAAGGGCATCCCGGCAAACCAAAAGGGTTTGGGCAAAAATTAGGGATATATATATATAAAGATGTACACCCGGCAAGTCGAAAACCTGAAAAGGCGGCTTGGGAAAAAAAGGGTATCCCGGTGGATTGAAAACCTGAAAGGGCAATCCAGGCAAAAGTTAGGGATTAAAGCGTATGACTATGTCTCGTTTGGATCACCCATGAAACTGCAACCAGCTGTATTACTTATTCAAGTTTGAACAGATAAAGCTCAATCCAATCGTTTCCGTCTCAACAGCAGAAGATGAGATACTTGAAGATAATGGCAATAGTAGAATTGAAACTCAATAGGATTATTTCCCACATAGTTGATTCTCTTTGTTTTGTAAAATTTTATGACAAAATCCTCTTACTAGGATTTATGTCTCCTTGTACAAACTTACCCGTGTATGGGTCACTTTTTGATATAAATAAATTCAATATTTTGAATCCAGATTTACTTTTACCCTATTTACATAAGCGAAACGTCCATTGGTTGTGTTTGAATGTATTATGCTTTTGAATATGATTGATGTTTACCAGAAATGCATGTATGTTTTTTTAATATGATTGATGTTTACCAGAAATGCATGAAAATGCAGTAATAGTATTTACTAAGGACGAACGAGGGAAGGATTTCAACGAAGCTTCGCCGGTTCATCTCTACAAAACAGTTACAAATCCACAGTAGGGCAAATCCATCTTCATAAAGTTACATCTCCCCTGGAATTTATATCCATCTCTTTTATCCTCATACGGATATTCGGGAATTTACTTTCCAATAAGGGTATGACGAACGAAGACGGGATGTTATATCTACCCTACTATCAAACGAAGACGAAGGTTATATATACCTTACTATCCCCAGCAGACGGTAGGTTATATATACCTTACTATCCCCAGCAGACGGAAGGTTATGTATACCTTATTATCAAACAAGACAGGAACAGGTTCCTTATATTCTTCAACAACGAATCAGGATTTATTTTCCCTGGCCAGCAGTTGTTATACGAAGACATCCGGACGCTTCAGGCAGCATCATATCATACATACATCATTTACATCATATCATAACGTACATATCCATATATCCATAATACATTACATAAGGTGCATCATATTATACATGCATACATAATACATAAGCTAATATTATCATACAAAATGCTACCTTGTTTTCAGGTTAATTCTCCAGCAAACAGATTTGTGATTATCAGGACTGCTTTATCCTCCTGAAAGTTATCATCCCTCAGGATTGCTTTATCCTCCTAAAAGCATACTATCACCTCATGACTGCTTCATCCTCCTGATAGCTTCTTGTACCTCAGGATTGCTTTATCCTCCTGAAAACATACAATTACCCCAGGAATGCTTCATCCTCCTGGAAGATTATTACTACCTCAGGATTGCTTTATCCTCCTGACAGCTTATTGTACCTCAGGACTGCTTTATCCTCCTGAAAGCATATTATCAAATCTCTCAAGACTGCTTCATCCTCTTGAAAGCATATTACTACATCAGGACTGCTTTATCCTCCTGAAAGCTTATTATTACCTCAGGATTGCTTTATCCTCCTGACAGCTTATTATTACCTCAGGATTGCTTTATCCTCCTGACAGCTTATTATTACCTCAGGATTGCTTTATCCTCCTGAAAGCTTATTATTACCTCAGGACTGCTCCATCCTCCTGATAGCTATTATCAATATCTCAGGACTGCTTTATCCTCCTGAAAGTTATCATCATACCTCCATATTCTGGACTGCTTTATCCTCCAAGAAATGCATCTGAAAAACTTTTCTCCAAGTGGCATCTTTAAGCCCACTCAAGCATATTCAAACTAGCCATCTATATCACTCTATGCACTGGTGAGTGCAAATTTGTGGGCTTTTGTGTTCAATCCCCTTCAACCTTCCAGGTCACGACTGGCAAATATACCAATCTAACCCCTCAGGTTTCAGAAAATTGAACAGGGGCAGCTGTTGCACCCCAAAATTTTCCCTCACAATACAAGACTTTGTGTGCTAAGAAGGTTCACAAGGTTCACAAGATTCACAATGCTTTCAATACCTTCCATGAGGCTCATGAAGTCTACAAGTCACTTCATGAAGGTTCACAAGGTTCACAAGCTTCCCAATGCTTTCAATACCTTCCATGAGGCTCATGAAGTCTACAAGTCACTTCATGAAGGTTCACAAGGTTCACAATGCTTACCAGACTTTTTATGAGGTTCAGGAAGTCTACAAGTCACTTTATGAAGTTCACAAGGTTCACAAGGTTCACAATACCTCCCATGAGGTTCATAAGACATTTTATGATGGTTCACAAGGTTCACAAAGTTCACAACTGGTCAGAAGAGTTGACAATTCCCTCAGACAATGCACCTCCTAAGCAGTGCATCCAAAACTAGAGTTTTGACTTTAATCAGGCTAAATGAACTTCCAAGACTTCAAGTGAGCTTCATAACATCTTATATGTGTTTAAGAATCCCCATGACAAGTTTCAAGACTTTTCTCCAAAGTTTGCTCAGTCAGATGATCAGATAAGTCAAAATCAGTCAAAGTAGTTAAAAAGTCAAACTGAGGTCAACTGTGGTCAAACCAAAGTCAAACTTCATGATTTTTTGCCAACATCAAGTATATGAAGTAAAATTCATCATTTGATCAAGGGTTGATCATGATTCATCAAGGAGATTTCAGATCATCAAGAATCAGGAGTTTCTAAATTAGGGTTTTCTTAGTAAAAGTCAACTGAACTTTGACCAGCCATAACTTTCACATGATTCATCACCAAGTCTCCATCCAAAGCTCATTTTGAAGGAAATTGAATTCTCTACAACTTTGTGTCTCACAAGCCAAGCCCAAAAATGCTTCATTTGGAAGGTATGAGCTAAGACATTATAGGTCCTTTTGAAAGTCAACAAAAAGTCAACAACTTCAAAAGGGCATAACTTGAGATTGGTAAATGAAATGGACATGAAACCAGTGGGATTGGTTAGAGGACTCTTCAAGCTTTCCAAAATGTCCAAGAACACCCTCATACCATTAAAATTGAAGGATATGTGCCCTTGCAAAGTTGGGAAATTTTGGGTTGGTTTATGATGAAAATGGAGGTCTAAAACCAATTTCTTCCAAATGGGCTTGCCAAATGATGACCCAATCCATACAATAACTTCATGCACGACCCAAACCATTAAAAATCAGATTTTTTATTATTTTATTTTTATTTATTTTGATTTAATTCATTAAAAATCACTTTAAATAAAAATAAAATATGAAAATGTAAGATTTGATTTGGATCAAGCTTCTAGAAAGTCATAAATTTGATTTGAATTGAAGAGGAAAGAAATCATGAGGTTTAGCCAAAAATAGCAAGCATTCACACATGAATATTTGATTTTTAAGGCATGATCATTTTGAATCTTTTCATATCAAATTTTCCACACAACCATTCAATTTTTTGACCTAAATTCAATCACCTATAAGTACTTAACACATTACCCTAGCAAGCCACGAATTTCTGCCCCCTCAAGAGTAAGTTCACAACTTCAAAAATTCTTCACTAATTCAAATTCGGTTTCAAGCTTTTAGGGCGTTTTAAGGTAATTTGAGACCATAGAAACATTGCCTGAACATCCCAGATGCAATCCCAGCTCTCATTTGCATCAGAAGCATCATGAACCATGAATACCGAATTCACTTTTATCTTGAATTTCAAATTTTCGAATTCATTAATATATGCATTATAAACTGTTTTTGATGATTGGTATGTGTTTGTTGTGATGCCTAGATTGTTTCTGGATAAAAGAATCAAAGAAAACAGCCATAACCCGCAAGTTGCCATAGCTAGGGTTCTTGAGTTGAAATTGGGATCTTTCGATTTAGCCAACATAAATTAATTTTGAGACCACAATTGGATTGTGTGTTGTATGGGGATTACAAATATGTGACTAATTTGATAAAATGTTGCTGTTTAATGGTGGTTCGAAATTTGCAGGTTTAAGTTGCAAGTAAAATCGCAGGTAAACTCATAGTAAAATTCGCAGGTAAATCCTACGAATCCAAGGTTGAAGACGAAGGTTGTTGGCGCGTCCTGGAAAATTCAAATTTTGTTTAAAATATTTTATGTTTTATTGTTGGTTTATTGCCACAAGCGTGCAGCTTGTCTCAGTGGTAAAACTGGTTTGTGTATTGCGTGATGGCACTGGTTCGATTCCTGGCTTGGTGCGTTTTTTTCCTTATTTTTCAGGTTAAACATGAAACATAATATATTATGTATTATGGCCAACATAATGACAGGCTCGCTCACCCAGCAGGATTGGTCATGTGTATGTTTGCGCGTTTAAAAGGTCCTGGGTTCGATTCTACCCCCAGGCCTTTTGCTTTATTTTTTCTGATTTTCCAGGTTTCAAAGCACAAAACCAATCAAACTCATTCCACTATCACACATGCGTGGCTGGCCTGGTGGTGCGTTTTGTTGCTGGCAAGCTAGGCTTCCTGGGTTCAAATCCCAGCCAGGTAAGTTTCTATTTTTGCTTCTTTTTTCTATTTCTATTTAATTGATTTAGGTTTTATTAATAATTATATATGTAATTAAATAATTCTATAAATGTTTATTCAATGTTTTTCTAATATTCAGAAATTATTTTTTCTTAATTCAAAAATTATTTTTTTAATAGGTATTTAAATTATAATGTATATATATTTATTAAGATAATTTTGTATATTAGATTATAAACCCTAAAAAATATTTTCTAACAAAACCCTAATTTTAGAAACCCTAGTTTATCTTTTCTAAATAATTATTAAAAACCTAGTTTTTATTTTCTAAATTTTGTAAATATAGTTATTGTGTATATATTTTAGTTAATATAATTAAATCATAGTTAATCCCATTTTAATAATATTATAGCATTGTTTATAATTAATTATATATGTAAATAATTTCTAAAATTGCAAATTTGATAATTTCTTATAACATGTTCATAATTTATTTAATTTATTTATAATTTTAAATTTTATGATTAACTAATATAATTGTTCTTATTTTTCTATTATGCCATTAAAATTTTATTTTGTTCATTATTATTACTAATCATGGTTATTACTAATCTATTTATTTTATTTTTTTATGCTTATTATTATTATTTCACTAACCCCATTTATTTTAATTTTAATTACTAACCCCTATTATAATTGCTTATTTATTTATTTTGCCTCTTATTTATATTTTGCTTATTTATTTATTCTCGCTATTTATTTAAATTGCTTTATTTTATTATTATTGTAAATGCTCCTGGATGTAATTTTTGTAAATATTTAAATTATTTAATTTTCATGCCATGGTTAGTAAAATAAGGAGTGTAAATATGTATTATATTTAAAAATTGAATTTAGGTCATTTAAATTATAAGATAAATATTAAATTAAACACTCACACACGTAAGTCGATCTTTGATCGCCATCTCACTTTCTAGGGTTGCCTCTCAATGTTGCCTAATCATAAGGTCAAGTGGGGTGTATAAAGCAAAGTCCCTTAAAAGAAAAGTCATCTAGTCCCTTAAATAATCAAAGATCAAGTCCCTTAATGGTTGCCTTTCAATATGATCTTGTCCCTTTTCGAATAATGATGACAGTCCCTCCAAAAATTGCTTAATACACCCCACAGTTGCCTTCATTAAAACAGATGTCCCACACTTGTCCCTCACATCCAAGGTAATGACTACCTATTCCTTAATAATAGGGATAGTCTTACCATTTAAAGGATAAAGAACAGAAAGACTTAAACTTTAGGGTAGGTTCCTCATAGTTACTTGCTCACTACTTAAAAATTTCTCAAACACTTCACAATTTCAAACAATTTTCAAACACAAGTTTTTTACGCATCCGTACATGGATCATTATTAAACTCTTATGAAAACTTTTATTCACACACTTCACCTTTTCAAAAACAATTCAAAGTGAGCTAAGTAACTAAGAGCCCATGGATAACCATGGATGTAAAGGGTGCTAACACCTTCCCTTTACATAACCTACCCCCCGGACCCAAAAATATTTCAAAAGGTCTTTCCTGTTCTTTTATGCCTTTCCTTTGGATAAAATAAAAGTCGGTGGCGACTCTTGCTATCCGCAACATAACTAAAGTCAGTTCTCCCACCGTGTTACACATACTAGCAACATCAAAGTTCCAAATGCTGAGTACACAAAATTTAAGTAGCATTACACAAAATATCATTCACACTAAACAGTTTTGACAAAAGATAACATTACACAACACAACCTAAGCTACAAACTATAAGAGGATTTCTTTGGGATGTTCCTTTTAGTAGGAGTTGTCTTCCTAGTTGTCGGACCCACTGTATTCTGTTATGCATTCAGCCTGGTAGTGGGGCCTCTTGAAACTAGTGTTGGTTTTCTAAAAGGAGACTTGTGTCTAGCATGTGTTGCAATCCTCTTGTGAATTGTCTGAGATGCCTGAGTAGCTTGAGTTGTATGTTCTGTTGCACTACCCTGAGTTGGTTGAGTTGCCTGCGTAGATTGATTTTCCTGAGTTGATTGAGTTATCTGAGTAGGCTGAGTAGACTGAGAAACATGTGTTGCCTGGTCTGATGTAGTTGCTTGAGTAGTTTATGGTGTCTGCTTATAGGTAGATTTGTTATGTCCAGTTTTTCTACACCTTGCACACCTTAGAACCATGCCAGTTTTCCTTATTTTCCTATCAGACCCATCAATCTCAACCTGCTCACGATTCCTCCTTTTTTTGGGTCTTCCAGGCATCTTCTTGTATTTGGGTGGCTGCACATCATGGTACTCAATCCAAATCCATAAATTGGTACCATTAAGTGGATAGATTATTGGTTCATAAACCTGAAGGTACATAGCCTTCTTATAATAATCTGGGAAAAATCATCAACAGAAAGACCTCTAGACTTCATTTAAGAAATTCCATGGACACAAGGAAGACCTGTCAACTACTGTTTTCTGCAAGAACAATCCTACTCCTTTAGGTTAACAATAAAGATATCACTTTGGTTCTCAATATGCCTCACCTCAAAGATATACTCAACTGACATCCTAAACAAATACTCAATTGACATCCCAAGCTTGTGGGTAAGTTTCTCTAGCTGATCTCCAAATTATCTCCTTCAATGTTTTTCCTGGAAATCTCTTCCTGAAATTGTTGTATAAGTGCCTCACACTAAACCTTTGCTCAACACCTGGTAGTAATTCATCCATAGCAGGAAGCAGACCCTGCAGATACATATAACAAATCACAATAAATATAGATAATGTTCAAAAATAAAGTTAATATTCATAAGCAATAAAGTGGTACCTTTTGTTGATCAGAGATGAATGTATAAGTCCTACAGCCTTCTCTTACCCCTAAATCATCAATCAGTAGTTTCAAAAACCAAGTCTAATTATCTCTAGTCTCACGTTCCATCACAACAAAAGCAATAGGCATCATTTGGTCATTAGGGTCTGTTCCAATTACTGCCAGAATCTGACCACTATATAGGCCCTTCAAAAAGCATCAATCAAGGCCAATTATTGGCCTACAGAACTTGAAACTCTTCTTGTAAGCAGCATAACAAATGTAGAGTCTCTTGAAATAAGGTCTTGTATCCTCAGCCCCCTCTTGAACATGTGTGACATTGAGTTTGACAGTAGAACCATGATTGATCCTTAAAATTTCATGACAGTAGTCATAAATCCTTGTGTAATCTCTTAAGAAAGATCCATCCATCATATCCCTTGCAGCAAACCTGACCCTGATTTCCTTTGTTTTGTTAACCCCTACATTCCATTTCTCAAGTGCCTTCTCCTTTATATCTTTCAGCTTGAGTTTAGGATTATCTTTCAAAGAGTTTTGTAACCTCTTACTAAGTTATATTCTACTCATCATCTTAACATTATACTCTCTAGGACAATTATGTATGTCAACTAGTTTCCTAAGTTTCCAAGTCTCCTCATCAGGAAATTTTCCATAATATGCCTCCCACTCATATCCTTCCTTACACACAACCTTCATTCATTTGTTGTCATTTTTCAAAAACTTTAAACCTCTTCCATTCTGAATTGCATATGTCTGTATGGCTTCCTTAAACTCACTTTTGGTACTAAACTAAGTCCCCAACTCCCACTTTTAGTTAGAAATTGTTAATTCTATGATTTTATGATTGGCATTATGTTTGGTAAAACTAATGTAGATGTTTAAGAATTGGCAGAATTTTTGACCAAACAAGAAATGTTAAATTCAGTTCAGAATGTCCTATCAGATGTTGGGACATTATCAAACAGAGTATGTGAATTTATTTCAGGATGTCTCATCAGATGTTGGAACATTGTGTGAATAAATTAAGTTCAGTTTTTCAGGATGTCCCAACAGATGTTGAGACATCTCAGACCTGCTACCAGAATTAATTATTGATTAACAGATCAGAGATATTTAAGGAGAACTATCTGGAATTAATTAATGCTGGATAAAAACAGAACAAGGCGCATCTGTAGGGAGTTTTAAATTGAAGATTCAGATTAAAACAGAAGACCTAATGCACCTAGAATATAGGAGGTAACAAACCCTAAATTCAAGGTGACAGTTGCTGCACATTAGGGCTGGATCATTCTACAGAAAGCCCAAAATTCAGATACCTATTTAAACAACAGAAACTCATAGAATTGAGTACGAATTTCAGAAGACTAAATAGGGTGTCTAGTGTTTTAATAGCAGGTTGTTTTTATGTACCACTTTATGAGCTTTTAAGCAAAAGTGCATTTGTGACTTGATTGAAACTGTGAAGTAAGATCAAGCTGTTTTTTGTTTGAAGTGTGACTTCAATTTAATTAAACTTGTAAAATTGATCACTGGGTGATTGAGGGGGAGTGAGTAGGGTACTCTTATCTAAGTGAGTCTTAGGTAGAAATTGCATTGGGTAAGTATTAAGTGATAGATTAAACAGGGTGGTTTAAGTCTAGAATTAATATTACTAATAGTGGATTTCCTCCTGGCTTGGTAGCCTCCAGATGTAGGTGTGGTTATACACTGAACTGGGTTAACAAACTTCTGTGTTGTTTATTTTTCCTGCTGTTTAAAGTTTTGGTTAAATTTGTCAAATGTCCTATTAAGTGTTGGAACATCTCTTAGGACATCTCATTACAGAATTTCAATTGGCATCAGAGCAGGCACCCTGCCTGTTTATACTGGGTGAGATCTAGGGAAAACAAATTCGGTAACATGGACAGAGATATAGGGTCAGTAAATAGACCACCTATACTGGATGGTTCTAATTATGACTACTGGAAGCCAAGAATGATTGCATTCTTAAAGTCACTTGACAACAGGGCATGGAGAGCAGTAAATGTTGGATGGAAACATCCTGTTCAAAACACCAAAGATGGATCAATAGTTCTGAAACCTGAAGAAGAATGGAGTAAAGAGGAAGAAGATTCAGAATTAGGCAACTCAAAAGCCCTAAATGCTTTATTCAATGGCATTGATAGAAATATTTTCAGACTGGTGCATCATTGTGAGCTGGCCAAAGATGTGTGGGATACCCTCAAGACAACTCATGAAGGAACATCAAAAGTAAAAATGTCAAGACTTCAACTTCTCACCACCAAGTTTGAAAACTTGAGAATGAAGGAAGATGAATCAATTCATGAGTTCTACATGAACATCTTGGATATAGCCAATACTTCTGGAGCCTTGGGAGAAAAGATGACTGATGAAAAGCTTGTAAGGAAGATTCTCAGATCTTTGCCAAAAAGATTTGACATGAAAGTCACAGCAATAGAAGAAGCACAAGACATATGCTCCATGAAAGCTGAAGAACTAATTGGTTCCCTTCAAACTTTTGAGATGGGAATGAATGACACACATGCTAAAAAGAACAAAAGCATTGCCTTGGTTTCAAATGCAGATGAAGAAGAAGATGATGAACTAGCAAATGATAAAAGCTTATCAGAAAACCTTGTATTGATTACAAGACAGTTCAAACAGATTCTCAGAGGTATGGAAGGTAAATCAAATTCCAGTGGAAGATTCACAAACTCTTCTGAAAACAAGAGAACCTATGATGCTAACAGAAGATCAAATCTTGCTGAAAAGACCAGTCAAGAAAAAGGAATCAAGTGCCATGAATGTGAAGGATATGGACACATCAAGAAGGAATGTCCTAACTTCTTAAAAAGACAAAAGAAGGGACTATCTGTAACCTGGTCTGATGAAGACTCAGGAGATTCAGAAGAAGAATCAGCTAAGCACATTGCTGCTTTAGCTGGACTGTGTGAATATGACAGTGATTCCATCTGTGAAGAGCTTACTTATGCAGATCTTGAGCAAGCCTTCAAGGATCTGTACAAGAGAAGTACTGAAGTATGCAGTGAGGTCATAAAGCTAAAGAAGCAGAATGAAGTACTAGAAGAAGAAAAAGCAAGTGATCAAGTAATCATTGATACCTTAAAAAGTGAAGTAACTCTTCTCAATTCTAAGCTGGAACATATGTCCAAATCTGTTAGAATGATGAACAGCAGCTCAAATACACTGGATGCTATTCTCTGCAATAATAAACATTCAGGGGACAAAAGTGGACTGGGATATAACAGAGATGAAGCAAGCTCTAGCAAAACTACTTCAAAAACTATACAGTCAATCAAGATGTCTCAACAGATGCTCCAACATCAGAACACAAAGACAAACATAATGTTCCAACAGATGTCTCAACATTCTGGAAAGAACAAAATGAAGAAAAAATATCAAAGATGGAGATGCCATCACTGTGGAAGATTTGGGCATATCAAACCTCACTGTTATAAGCTACATGGATATCCAAATCAGATGTGTCAGCAACCTTCCAAGCAGAAAGTAGAAGGTACCAAGAAAGTGATGCATAGAAATCAGCAACCTCCTAAGCAAAAGACAGAAGTAATCAAGACAGTTTGGAGACCAAAAGCTGACATTCAGACTGATCAAAGCCACATACACAAGAACAAGATCAACAATCAAGCTTGGAGATCAGCTGAACAACACTCAGAGCAGAGGCATCAAAAGAAATCTCAACTCATCTGGTCAAAGAAAAGTACTGCATACATAGCACATACATCATTGAAAGTATCAGCTAAAGAAGACTGGTACTTTGACAGTGGATGCTCAAGACACATGACTGGATTGAAGAATTTGCTAGTAAACTTAAAGTCACATTCATCCAGGTATGTTACCTTTGGAGATGGAGCTAAAGGAGAGATCAAGGGAGTTGGAACCTTGGATTGTCAAGATGTTCCAAGACTAGATGATGTGCTGCTTGTTAAAGGTTTAACTGCTAACCTGATCAGTATAAGTCAGTTATGTGATCAAGGGTACAGTGTAAACTTTACCAAATCTGAATGTATAGTGACTAACAAAGAACAAGAGGTTGTCATGAAAGGAGCCAGATCTAAAGACAACTGTTACATGTGGGAATCCCAAAATCTCAGTCTCACTTCAACCTGTTCTCTAGCTAAAGAAGAAGAAGTGAAACTGTGGCATCAAAGACTAGGTCATCTTCATTTCAGAGGCATAAAGAAGATCATATCTATGGATGCTGTAAGAGGTATTCCTAAACTGAAGATTGATGATGGCAAAATATGTGGTGAATGTCAAATAGGCAAGCAAACCAAGATGTCCCATCCAAAGCTTCAACATCTGACAACTTCCAAAGTTTTGGAACTTCTACATATGGATCTTATGGGACCTATGCAGGTTGAAAGTCTTGGTGGTAAGAGGTATGCCTATGTTGTGGTTGATGATTTTTCAAGATATACATGGATAAACTTCATCAAAGAAAAGTCAGATGTATTTGATGTATTCAAAGAATTATGTCAAAGATTGCAAAGGGAAAAATCTAGCTGTGTGATCAGAATAAGAAGTGATCATGGAAAAGAATTTGAGAATCAAAAGTTCTTAGATTTCTGCTCTTCAGAAGGAATCAATCATGAGTATTCTTCACCTATCACTCCTCAACAGAATGGGATTGTTGAAAGGAAGAATAGAACCATTCAAGAATCAGCAAGAGCTATGATACATGCTAAAAAGCTACCTCTGTATTTCTGGGCTGAAGCCATGAACACTGCCTGCTATATCCATAACAGAGTTACCTTGAGAAAAGGAACTTTGTCCACAATATATGAAGTCTGGAAGGGCAGAAAACCCACTGTTAAGTATTTTCATGTATTTGGAAGTAAATGCTATATTCTGGCAGATAGGGAGCAAAGGAGAAAAATGGATCCTAAAAGTGATGAAGGAATTTTCCTTGGATACTCTATAAACAGCAGAGCATATAGAGTATTTAACTACAGAACAAATGTTATCATGGAGTCCATAAATGTGATAATTGATGATGCTCCTACAGATGTCCCAGAAGATGTTGGAACATCTGCTGATATCAAGGTTGAAGCTGAAGAAAAGAATGATCAATATAACTTCACTCAAAATGATACAAGGTCAGAAGATTCAAGCAAACCTCCCTCCATCAGAATACAGAAGGATCATCCCAAAGATTTAATAATTGGTGATCCCAACAGAGGTGTGAGCACTAGATCAAGAGAAGTGATTTCAGGTTCTTGTTTTGTTTCCAAAATAGAACCTAAAAATGTCAAGGAAGCTCTCACTGATGAATACTGGATTTGTGCTATGCAAGAGGAATTAGGTCAATTCACAAGGAATGAAGTGTGGAATCTTGTACCTAGACCTGATGACATAAATGTGATTGGTACAAAATGGGTGTATAAGAACAAGTCAAATGAACAAGGAATTGTTACAAAGAACAAAGCTAGACTTGTGGCTCAAGGATACACTCAAATTGAAGGAGTAGACTTTGATGAAACCTTTGCACCAGTAGCAAGGCTTGAATCAATAAGACTACTGTTGGGAATTGCTTGTATCTTAAAGTTCAAGCTATTTCAAATGGATGTGAAAAGTGCCTTTCTTAATGGTTATCTTAATGAGGAGGTATATGTAGAACAGCCTAAAGGATTTGTTGATCCAAGCTGTCCAAATCATGTATACAAACTCAAGAAAGCACTTTATGGTCTGAAGCAAGCTCCAAGGGCATGGTATTAAAGACTTACCACATTTCTTATCAAGCAAGGATACAGAAAAGGTGGGATTGATAAAACCCTGTTTGTTAAAGATGAAGAAGGTAATGTCATGGTTGCACAAATATATGTTGATGACATTGTGTTTGGTGGGATGTCTGATAAGATGGTCAAACATTTTGTCAAGCAGATGGAATCTGAATTTGAAATGAGTCTAGTAGGTGAATTAACCTATTTTCTTGGTCTGCAAGTTAAGCAAATGGAAGACTCAATGTTCATCTCACAAAGCAAGTACTCCAAGAACATAGTGAAGAAATTTGGAATGGAAAATGCTTCTCATAAAAGAACTCCTGCTCCTACACATTTAAAGCTGACTAAAGATGAGAAGGGTGAGAATGTAGATCATAGTTTATATAGAAGCATGATTGGAAGCTTGTTATACTTGACTGCTAGCAGACCAGACATTACATTTGCAGTAGGAGTTTGTGCAAGATATCAAGCTGATCCAAAAGTCAGTCATCTCAATCAAGTCAAGAGAATCCTTAAATATGTTAATGGTACTTGTGACTATGGCATAATGTACTTTCATGGTTGCAAACCTATTCTCACTGGCTTCTGTGATGCTGATTGGGCAGGAAGTGCTGATGACAGAAAAAGCACTTCAGGAGGATGCTTCTTTCTAGGAAACAATCTGATTTCTTGGTTCAGTAAGAAACAGAATTGTGTATCTTTATCTACAGCTGAAGCTGAATACATAGCAGCAGGTAGCAGTTGTTCTCAGTTGGTTTGGATGAAGCAGATGCTCACTGAGTACAATGTCCCACAGGATGTCATGACATTGTACTGTGATAACTTAAGTGCAATCAACATATCTAAAAATCCTATTCAACATAGCAGGACAAAGCATATTGATATCAGACATCATTTCATCAGAGATCTTGTAGAAGAGAAGGTGATTTCATTGGAGCATGTTGCTACAGATCTGCAATTAGCTGATATCTTTACCAAAGCATTGGATGCTACACAATTTGAGAGCTTAAGGGGCAAACTTGGAATCTGTGTATGTGATATCTAGCAGTTAATGAGATGTGCCAACATGTCATATGACATTGCATGGCATAAGTTCCAGATGGCAAAGCTAGTCTGGACTAGATCCTTGGGAATTTCATTCCTAATCATTTGGACTGTAACGGCTACTTATTTAGTAATTCCTTATAAGCAGCTATCAAGAGTCTCATCACATCATCACAAGCGAATCACATTAACTAGTAATCCTTCAGAAATCTTAAACCCTAAAGCTGCACATTCATCTTCCTTTACAATGTCTCAAAACCCTAAAACAGCTGAGGAAATTCTCAACAAGGAAGACGTGGTTCATGCCACTCCAATCTCTGTTGTGCCAATGCCTTCAACACCATTGGACGAGCTCAGGGGAAGCGCTTCTCACACTAAAAAGGCAAGAACACCAAAGAGAGCTAAAGATCAAGTTTGTAGCAAAGCCAAAGGAGGCATTCCTTCTCCTGCTAACATGCCACCAAAATCTTCAAACTATGTGGATGATTCAATCAAGGAGATTGTCACCCAAATTCTGTTTGAACAAAGAAAGGTGAGTGGGATCTCTGTTCCATTGAAAACCATGCCTGCTCCCCAAGAAGAACCTGCTCAAGATACAAAGAACACTGCTGCAGAACAAGATGTCCCAACTGATGTTGGAACATATGCAGATGAGAAAGCAAACTCATCTGATGCTGATACTGAACAGACTGAGGACAAGAAAGAGGTCTCAAGTGAAAGTGATAAAGAAGTTTCTATGGAACAGGCTAAAGACTCAAATGAAGATCAATCTTCTACTGATCAACAAGCTGAAGAAGAGACTGCTCAATCTCCTCCAGTGGTCAACCTGGAGCAGGACTCTGATGCAGAAATCATAGCATCTGTCAAACCCAGCATAGCCAAAAGACTCAGGTCCAGGAAGGGTAAGATGCAAGCTGAAGCAGCAATTCCTGAAAAGAAGAAAGCCTCTCCAAAGAAAGGGAAAGCTAAAGCCTCTTTTGGGCCATCAAAACAATGGAGTAAAGTTCAAACTCAGAAAAGAAAGGCTGTCACACCATCAGATTCAGATGTTGAATCAGATGTCCCAACATCTCCTCCCAAGAAGAGACCAGCAACATCCAGAGCTTCAACTGCTGTACCAGAAGCTCCCTTGGACAACATATCATTTCACCATGTCTCTAGTGTGAACAGGTGGAAGTATGTGTACCAAAGAAGGGTTGCCCTGGAAAGAGAACTGAGCAGCAATGCACTTGAGTGCACAGAACTGATTGATCTCATCTCTGCTGCAGGACTATTCAGAACAGTCTCAGACCTCTCTCCCTGCTATGAACTTCTTGTCAAAGAGTTCATTGTGAATCTTCAGGAGGATTGCTCAAATGGTAAGTCTTCTGAGTTTAGAAAAGTTTTTGTTAGAGGTAAATGTGTACAGTTTTCTCCTCAAATCATCAATGAGTATTTAGGAAGAGAAACAGATGGACCCAGTGAACTAGGTAAGACAGATAATCAAGTCTGTAAAGTGATCACTGCAAACCAGGTCAAGGCATGGCCTGTAAAGGGTAAGCTTTCAGTGAGCATGGCATACTTTCTCAATCTCAACTGCTAATTGGGTGCCGTGCCTACAAACCACACTTCCTCAATCTCAACTGGTCTAGCCAGATTTATATATGCTGTTGGAACTCAAACCAAAATGGACTATGGAGCTTTTATCTTTGATCAAACCATGAAGCATGCCAGCTCCTCTGCAACCAAGCTACCAATAGCCTTTCCATCATTGCTGTGTGGTATTGTTCTAAGTCAATACCCTGGAATTTTAACTGAGAAGGACATTGTCTGCAAGAGAGAGAGCCCCCTGGCTTTTCACTACAAATTATTTCTCAGTCACCATGCTGCAGATGTTGAAACACCTGCTGGGACATCTGCTGGTCCCTCCTCTGCTAAGAATCCAATCTCCAAGAAAGAATTAATTGCTGAGCTAAAGTGCACCTGCAAAGAGCTTGAAGCTAGAAAGAAGAAGCTGGAGGAAATAATAAAGAGGTTGGAAAGTGAAGAAGATCAGACAGCTGCATCTGATGAAGACAGTGAAGCTGAAAGTGAAGCTGATAAAGATGAAGACACTGAAGTGGAGGAAGCTCCTGAGAATGATGAATCTGAGTGATCTTTGTATGTGAGGCATTTGTAATGACAGCAATGATTTGTAATTCTGGATAATAGTCTTTGGCCCCTAATTTTGTGTCTACCAAGGGGGAGAACAACATCAAATAACATCAAATGTAATTGCTGTTTAAATGAATGAAATCTGTTTGTTTCTGCCTGAACTGAATAAGTGTGAATATTTCTGTTGAAACAAGACTGGACTCATATATGTTTGAGGGGGAGTAAAACTCAAATATGAATCAACAGAAAAGTAATGATATACTCTGATAAAAAGAACTTCTGCTGCACTCTGAAAACCAGGAAAGATGTTAGCCAAAAATTAGCCAAAGGGGGAGTTTGTAGATGTTTAAGAATTGGCAGAATTTTTGACCAAACAAGAAATGTTAAATTCAGTTCAGAATGTCCTATCAGATGTTGGGACATTATCAAACAGAGTATGTGAATTTATTTCAGGATGTCTCATCAGATGTTGGAACATTGTGTGAATAAATTAAGTTCAGTTTTTCAGGATGTCCCAACAGATGTTGAGACATCTCAGACCTGCTACCAGAATTAATTATTGATTAACAGATCAGAGATATTTAAGGAGAACTATCTGGAATTAATTAATGCTGGATAAAAACAGAACAAGGCGCATCTGTAGGGAGTTTTAAATTGAAGATTCAGATTAAAACAGAAGACCTAATGCACCTAGAATATAGGAGGTAACAAACCCTAAATTCAAGGTGACAGTTGCTGCACATTAGGGCTGGATCATTCTACAGAAAGCCCAAAATTCAGATACCTATTTAAACAACAGAAACTCATAGAATTGAGTACGAATTTCAGAAGACTAAATAGGGTGTCTAGTGTTTTAATAGCAGGTTGTTTTTATGTACCACTTTATGAGCTTTTAAGCAAAAGTGCATTTGTGACTTGATTGAAACTGTGAAGTAAGATCAAGCTGTTTTTTGTTTGAAGTGTGACTTCAATTTAATTAAACTTGTAAAATTGATCACTGGGTGATTGAGGGGGAGTGAGTAGGGTACTCTTATCTAAGTGAGTCTTAGGTAGAAATTGCATTGGGTAAGTATTAAGTGATAGATTAAACAGGGTGGTTTAAGTCTAGAATTAATATTACTAATAGTGGATTTCCTCCTGGCTTGGTAGCCTCCAGATGTAGGTGTGGTTATACACTGAACTGGGTTAACAAACTTCTGTGTTGTTTATTTTTCCTGCTGTTTAAAGTTTTGGTTAAATTTGTCAAATGTCCTATTAAGTGTTGGAACATCTCTTAGGACATCTCATTACAGAATTTCAACTAATATGGCTGGAACATGTTGAATAAGAAGTTCCATATGTTAAATTTAACATGGTCTAGATTCTGGAAGAACTTGTCAAACAAGATGTCCTGACATGGTGGCACAGACATCAGTTCAAATAGGGTTATAATAATTGGAAGATACTGAGCCAAATGTTGAAACATCTGCAACTGTCATGACAATATTATTGTCATGTGTTACAAAAAGATGGCAAAGACAAATGTCATGACGTCTTGGTCTGTGGAGCTAGAGTGATGGGTTTATGATTTAAATTATGCAGAATATTCTATAGAAAAATATGCTATCACAAGTGGAGTTGTTTTAAAGGACTAAGAGATTCAAGGTGGAGTTGTTTGTCAAGGTATTTTCAAGGAAAACCCTTAGGGTCTAATTGCGAAGATATTTTGGAGCTAATGATAGAAGTCCTAACTTTGAGGAGAATATCTTGGAATTTTGTTTTGTTGTTCTGGAACATGTCATGCCCTTAAAGGAGCATACAACATTGCATAAGACATTGTGCTTGTGTTGAGCTAGAGTGATTTGTTTTGTTATATTTTAACAGATGCAGAATATTCTGGAGATATTATGCAATCCTATATGGCACGGATTTAAAGGGGTACTGATTTAAAGGCCTGGAAGATTCAATCAGAATTCAAAAAGAAATATCTACTTTCCAAATAAGGAGATATTTTTTGGAAGATTTGATTGAAGACCTATTCTGTAGCAGAATTGTCTGCGGATTTGTAACAACAACTTAGCTGTTTTGAAGGCCCAAATCCAATTGGAAAATAGGTTATAAATAGAAGCATTGTAACCTAGTTTTAACAACAAGCCGTGAATAGAAAAGATGTAAATGATAGGGCTTTGTTTGTGAACCACTCTTAGGAGAGTTGGTATTTATGAGCCACTCTTTTATCATTCTGATATTAGGGTTGGACTGAGTTTATTGAGTAGTAAGTTATTCACTCTAAGCTTTTAAGCATGAGTGTATTGTTCTTGATTGAAGCTTTTAAGCAAGATCAAGTTTTTGTCTTGGAAGAGTTTGTGATTGAGAGGGAGTGAAAGGTGCCTTTTATCTAAGAGTTCTTAGATAGAAATTGCATTGGGTAGTGATTAAGTGAAAAGTGTAAACTGGATGGTTTAACTCTAAATTGATACTATTGATAGTGAATTTCCTTCCTAGCTTGGTAGCCCCTATAGTAGGTGTGTTTGCACCAAACTGGGTTAACAATCCTTGTGTTGTTTATGCTTTTCAATATTGTTATTGTTATATGCATTGCCTTGTTGTTTCTGTCAGACCAGATGTCTCGACATCCTGTAGGACATCTGGGACATGTCATACCAGAATTTCAATTGGTATCAGTGCAGGCATCCAGGTCTGCTTCTGGATGAGATCTAAGGGGGATACTTTCTGGTTCATGGTAAATGAAGAAGGATGATATACTAAAAAGTTGTTAGAACTTGATAGGTTCATATTGGTGTTTTAATGGTCTTTAGAAGTGGAGGATGGACTATTCATGGCAGGGTGTGTATTGGACTTATCTGTTGTTATCAAGTGTGTAACTTTGGTGGAGAATTGTTGTTGTGAGTTTGATTTATTTTCAAATCAATTATATTTTATTGGAATTTATGTGAAGTGTATGGTTTGTGGCTGTTATGCTGTAGTTATTGTAAAACTTGTGTATTATATACCTCTCTGGTTATTACTATGCATTTGTCTTTTTATGGATAAAAAGGGGGAGAAGTAATAGTATGTACTATTGAGGTCTAATATGAAGATGTGATGTTGAGGTACTGCTACATGAGGTACTGCTACACCTGTATGTAAATTAGTTTTAGCCAAAATAATCCAAAGGGGGAGATTGTTAATTCTATGATTTTATGATTGGCCTTATGTTTGGTAAAACTCATATGGCTGGAACATGTTGAATAAGAAATTCCATATGTTAAATTAACATGGTCTAGATTCTGGAAGAACATGTCAAATAAGATGTCCTGGCATGGTGGCACATACATCAATACAATTGGGGTTATAATAATTGGAAGATATTGAGCCATATGTTGAAACATCTGCAACTGTCATGATAGTATTACTGTCATGTGTTACAGACAGATGTCATGACGTCTTGCTTTGTGGAGCTGAAGTGATAATTATGCAGAATATTCTATAGAATATTATGCTATCATGGGTGGAACTGTTTTAAAGGACTAAGAGATTTAAGGTGGAGTTGTTTGTCAAGGTATTTTCAAGGAAAATCCTTAGGTTTTAATTGTGAAGATATTATGGAGCTAATGATATAAGTCTTAACTTTGAGGAGAATATCTTGGAAGTTTCTTTTGTTGTTCTAGAACATGTAGAAGAAGATGTTCTTGAAGGAGCATACGATATCGATACGACATCGGGCATGTGTTGAGCTGGAGTGATTTGTTCTATTATATTTTAACAGATGTAGAATATTTTGGAGATATTATGCAATCCTATATGGCGCTGATTTAAAGGGGTGTTATTTTAAAGGTCTAGAAGATTCAATCGGAATTCAAAAAGAAATATATACTTTCCAATTAAGGAGATATTTTTTGGAAGATTTAATTGAAGACCTATTCTGTAGTAGAATAGTCTGCAGATTTGTAACACCAAATTAGCTGTTTTGGAGGCCCAAATCCAGTTGGGAAATAAGTTATAAATAGAAGCATTGTAACCTAGTTTTAAAAACAAACCATGAATAGAAAATATGTAAACATTAGGGATTTGTTTGTGAACCACTCTCTAGGAGAGTTCGTCTTTGTGAGTCATTCTTTTATCATTCTTATATTAGGGTTGGACTGGGTTTATTGAATTGCAAGTTGTTCACTCTAAGATTTTAAGCATGAGTGTATTATTCTTGATTGAAGCTTTTAATCAAGATCAAGTTTTTGTCTTGGAAGAATGTTCTTCTTTCTTTGTAAGGTTATGTTATTATCACAGTGTGTGATTGAGGGGGAGTGAGAAGTGTCTCTTATCTAAGAGTTCTTAGATAGAAATTGCATTGGGTAGTGATTATGTGAAGAGTGTAAACGGGGTGGTTTAACTCTGAATTGATACTACTAATAGTGGATTTCCTTCCTGGCTTGGTAGCCCCCAGAGTAGGTGTGTTTGCACCAAACTGGGTTAACAATCCTAGTGTTGTTTATGCTTTTCAGTACTGTTATTTTTATATGCATTGCCTTGTTGTTTCTGTTAGACCAGATGTCTCGACATCCTGTAGGACATCTGGGATCTCTCATACCAGAATTTTAGACATATATTTCATAGGCTTAAATATGGGAAGCTTCTTCTTCCTTGGTTCCTAACTGTCCTCAGTATCACATCCACTATATAAATAGTCACTATCATATACAACATCATTCTCCTTTACACTTTGTCATTCCCCTTTCTTTTTCTTCAAATTACTGCATCATTCAAAGTTTTCATCATACCTCACCATGTTGGCGACATGTTCTTCATTATTATCCAAACTAACATCAAAATCAGTATATGATACTTCAATAGAACTATCATAAACAAATGATGAATTCTCATTGTCATAAGAACTTGTGTCAATACCAACATTTAAAACCTCATTAACATTCACATTGGAATCAACATGTACACTCTCACCAGACTTCAATCCCTCTCTAATACTCAATCACTTACTAGAATCAACTCCCTAATCAAGATTGACACCCTCACCAGACTTCAATCCCTCTCTAGTACTCATTCCCTCACTAGCATCAACTCCCACACCTAGATTGACTCCCTCATCAGCATTCAGTCTCTCACTAGCATTTACACCATCCTCATGCTGCTTCTCTACATCCTTAATTACTTGTTTAACAAGTTCTGCAACAATGTCATAGTTTTCTGGAGCAACCATGTTCATGGGTTCTTCATTTAATGGTTCCTCTTCCATGTTTGATGGTTGTTCATCTAAGGAAACATCAACAAACTCATGTTGGGATAGAGGGTGTTCAATGTAAATGTCCACTTTCAGGTGTAACCTACATAGGTTAGCTATCTCTAACGCACCCTTATCATCATTAAGCAAATTAATCCTAAATGTTGGATCCTTATAATAGATATTCTCTACCTGAGTATACTCTAAGTCTTTCAAAACATCAATCAACTTAAAATACGACCACCTATCAACATCTACCCGTAACTCATTACATTTACCATCCACATAATTTGTTTTTTCAGAATCCAAAAACTCCCCACTATGGTGAATGTTAAGAGTAATTAGTTCTTCCATTTGAACCAAAAATCACCTACAATCGCAAATTTCAGAAAAGGAGTATAAAAACCCTAGTTTTCGAAAGGGGGCAAAAAACCCTAGACTACAGAATACACATTGCATACAAACTATACTATCAGGAAAGGAATCGGTTACTAACCTCGTTTTGACTTCATATTCGTCTTTGTCTTAAACGCTTTCGTTTGCTTCATCTTCTGCTTCTACCAAAATCTCATTTTTGTATTCTCCCTCTGCTATAGTTCAAATGGGTAGGAACTAAAAATGTCCTTTGAAATTTCTAAGTTATAAAACTAAAGAGCGTTGAATAGCACACACTGTCTTAGAGTCGCGAACGAATTCACGTTCCTTAAAAGTATTTCAAGCACTCTCCAAAATGTCTTAGAGTTGGAACGCAGGAATACCCAGGATAATTCAACCTTTATCGAGTCTGCGCAAGACCGACGAAAACTTGAATATGTAGCGAAGAGTTTTTGGAATTTTGTATAAGAGAATATTTGATTTGTAATATTTTTTGAATTCCGGAATGAGGTATTTATAGGCATGCATGTGTTGTTTCACAAGGTTGTGAACCTTGATGAAACAATACATTTTAACCAAAAGTTGTCATGTTTCCAACCATTGCCTATTTTCATTCCGCAACAACACTTCACGAAGTGTTGCTTCTCTTCCACTTTTCTTGTCATTTTGGAACACCAATTGGACATTTAATTCTCATAAATTATAACAATCCCCCACTTGTTCTAATAATGACAAGACCAATTCCAAAAAAGATAAACAAAGAATGTTAATACAATTAAGTATCTTTCGATTTGAACTTAACCTTAGTAAGAATAACGCAAAGTCTAATCAGAACGTTAGGTAGTTATGCTTTGAATCGTTATCCCATGTGATTAGATCGACATTATCATACACACACTCTTTAATGGTTTTTCGCCTACATCTCTCGCCTAGCACTATTTATGGCCATGTTATTTTCCTGTTTTCATGAATTTTCCATGAGAGAAACTCCAACTCTCACTTTCAGACGACACCATCTCAAAATTTACATAGGTGAAGTTCATATTGTATCTTTTCCCATGAGACACATACCCTCGGTATTGAACTTCATTAAGAGTTTCAAAAACTCAACCCTCGATATATAATAGTCAGCATTATCGCAAAATGTTATACAATCATCCAAATCAGTGTCTTGTTGTTACCCATTGAATCTTAAGTTAACATTTATTAACTTCAGATTGGGTTGCTATCATTTTTGGAACTCTTACTCAAGGAGTTTCAACCTCCTGCCTCTCGAGGTTGTTTTTACTAAGTCTTTGGCCAGTGGCTTAGTAAATGGATCAAGAAAATTATAACTCGGTCGTATATATGTAGATGGTTACATCCTTAATTAATTTTCTCACGAAAGAATGTATAAATACTACTTGACTAGACCTTTTGTTATACACATTTGTATGTTTTAGTTAAAGTGGTTTGACTACCGCAATGTATCAACACCTTTAAACATTTTCTTTAGCCAATGGAACTTCCAACAGAAGATCCCTCAACCATTCAACTTCTTCACTAGCGGAAGTAAGAGCTTTGAACTCTAATTCAATGGTTTAGAGAGTGATCCACATTTATTTCTTGCTCTTCCAAGAAATTTCACCCTCGACTATATACATATCCATCCAAATGTATATTTATGATATTCAACACTTGATATCCAACTCGCATCTGCATATCCTTCTAATATGAAAACAAATCTACCATAATGGAGACCAATATTTTGGGTTTTCATAAAATAATTGAAATTCCTAATGATGACCTTCCAATACTCACCATTTGTCTTGATAGTAAAATCTACTCATTTTACTAATTTCAAATGCTATGTTGGTTCTAGTACATTGCATACACTTGCATATTCCAATTGAACCACAACTCTTCCATCATTCTTTTGAGGTTTGACACTAGAATCAAATAGGAGTGTGAATATTAGAATTTTACTAATTTCTTTGAATTTGATTCATGAAATTAAATATTAGAAAAGCTAATGGGAGTTAGTCATTTGAATTTTGTTTAATGGTGATAAGTTGCACTCTTTTATAATATTATTTACAAATAGGAGTGAGAATAGGTTATGTCGGCCTACAAATACCTATAATCTAGTCTATTTAAGTTCAGGTTAAACTAGAATTTTTCAATAAAAAAGTCAAACTTAGATGTTTTTAAGTTTATTTAATTAAATAGGTTAGACTTATGCTATTAAAAAAGCCTATGAAGTCTTATAGGTCAGCTATATTAAAAATATGTTAAATAAGTTGTTATATATATATATATATATATATATATATATATATATATATATATATATATATATATATATATATATATATATATATATATATATATATATATATATATATATATATATATATATATATATATATATATATATATATATATATATATAAACAGGTAGGTTTATATATGCATATATAAGTCAGCCTATAAGGCTTCTTAAGTAATATGGAATAATTGAGAATCTTAATCAGAAGAAAAAAACTTGTAAATAGATTTTCAGGTCAGATCAGACTTTTAAAAATGTTAGATCAAATAAAAAAAAGAGTTATAGCAGACCATAGATCAGGTTCAAACTTTTTAAATTTATCATAGATCAGGCTCAGGCCTTATAAAGTTTAACCTAACCTATTTCTACTCCTATTTATAAATTATATTCTTAATGTTTAATAGTATTAGTAATTTTCTCGCACATTTTTTGGAGTGTTGGAATGGTTAAACAAAAGAAAAAATAAATTATATTTTATCATTTATAAATTTTAATTATTAGTCTATTTTAGTTTGTATTTACGGTTCCTCTATTAATTTGGGTAAGATCTCGTCACTCAATCGATCATACAAACATATCCACTCCTTCAATAATCTCTATTAAGCTATTTTAAACTCTAAAATAACAATGTTGATATCTTAATTTCTTTTCTACACAACTACCTGTGAGAGATTCGGGTATGATAATCCTGGATAACTTCGAAGAATCGTGTTCGTATACTTTCTGAACAAAGTATTTCGACCCTATTCTTGTCTGGGTTCACGAAATCTTTGTGGGGATAATTCTTGAAGAACAATTTGTTTCTGGAAAAAGAGAATTGTTCAGGAATGTAGAGAGAAAGTTTGGTTTTGTTCTATGTATTCAAACTGAGGTCAAATGACTCCTTATATAGGAGATCAATAACAGAAACCGAAAAGACACAACTATTCAGAAAAACGGTTACGTCGGTAGGGAAAGGGTTCAGCGGGACCCCAGCCAGGGGCTCTGCCCCTTGGAACCCCAACGGGGCGCTGCCCCGCATCCCGCCAGGGGCTTAGCCCCTTGGAACCCTGTTTCATTTATTCGCATTCAATTATATGTTGGCTCGACGAGCGTGCACTCCGCACTACCCTAACTCGTTTTCAAGCTTTAACGCATAATTGTATCGGCCTGTAGTAAATCACATTACTACTAAAATACATTGATGATCCTAAAATCACCTACACTACCCAACTTAAGTTAGAAGAATTGTTGAATCTTTTCATTTTTCAAAATTCTACTTATTTAAAAATTTTGAAATCGGAGTAATAATAAAATAGGAAAAAATGCATGTTTCCTTTATCTATTTTTTAATAGAATTAAATAGAATTTAAAGAAGAAGAAAAGACAAGGATAATATTTAAATAAGAATATATCCAATTGAATCTATTAGTTAAAATATTATTTTTAAAAACAAACTAATCTAAATAGATTATATTAAATGGATATTTTAATAAAATTATTTAAAATTATTTTTAATTTGAGATATAATACTTTAAAAAATCTATCAGTTAAAAAATATTTCGATGTACAACACTTATTGTTAAGATGTACATGGAAAAAAATGTGACATTGACACAAATACGAATAAAATAAGTTATTACTAAATCAGTTAATAATAATTGTACAGGGTTAAAAATGATATTACGGCATTGTATGTCTAACTAATTATAACTAATGTAATTTAAAATATTATTAATTAATATGTATTATTAATGAAAACACGAGAAAAAAATGTATTTAATTTACTGCTAAATTAATTTTAAAATCAAATATTTACAATAAATTTTATTTTCTTCTGGAAATTATATAAAATAGAAAGAATATAATTATTGATTCAAATATTGAAAAATAAAAATTTATCGATAATTTTACAAAGCAATAAAATTAATGATGATTTATTACTTAGTGACGGATATTAGGGATCAAAATCGTTGATAAAAAATTATAGAACGGCCATTATTTGAAATAAATATTTTGAAGGATTAATAAGAAAATTGAAATATTTACGAGCACAACAAATATATTTAATTCTTTTTATAAGAATGAATGAATTTATCAATTAACATGTATTTGGTTCAAGTTTTGTTATCTAATTAGGAAAAGCATAATTAATTATGATATTTGTGGTGAGTTAAAAATAATAAATTTTGCTATTTTTTTCATTATGAAAATTTTATGAACAAAAAAAAATGAAACTATTAACTCAAACATTAAAAAATAAAATTTATACAAAATTTGAGTGACATTTGTGGTATAAAGTTAACATAAGATAATATAATTCATTTTCTGTTACCCACTTTTACCTTTTTAAAGGCATTAAGTTAATATTTTAATTCTATAGAAGTCACATTTATGGTACAAAGTACAAACAACACACTTTGGTTATGAAAGTGGCTAGGCAACTCCTCTCCTATAAACATATGTAAAAAATAGTAGTTGTCATATATCACCAAGTGAATATAAAAGGCCATCTACAACCATCACAATACAAGCAAAACCATATTACCAAATAACTTAAAGAAGAAAAGCGCGTTTCAGAAGCAGATTATGGGACAGTGGTGGTGGCGGTGTTTATTATTCATAACGGTGTCTCTTACCACCGTTCACGGTGGCAATGTTACTTACGACAGAACATCGTTAATCATCGATGGCCAACATAAAATCCTCTTCTCCGGTTCAATTCACTATCCTCGTAGTACTCCTCAGGTACGTTCAAGCTTCTACTGCTTCAATCATGCATGTTTCTTTTTTTTTGTTATATTAAATTTTCTTAATCCCAATAAAAGTTTCTATAAATATCCATACGAGAAGATGGTATAGTTTTTGGGTTAAGAAGACGATGGAAGGAATCATTTTATTCTTATTGTCTTTATTAGGTAAGAAATATATTTTGTACTCAATTGAAATTATTTATAGAAAAAGAAAAGAAAAGAAAAGAAAATGAAACCTATTAAGTGGATCAACATTACATTATATTGATGCTCAATCTGACAAAAGTTGTTTTTCTTTTCAAAAATGTATGTAACATGTGCTTTCTGATTAATTTTATTTTATGAAATATACTTATACTAATTAAATACTTTGTCCTTATTTTGAATCATGATGACAACTACCACAGTGTATGTTTCACATGGTGAGGCCCTTGAAAAAAAGTTTTATTATTTTGTTTCACCATTATTTGAGTATAATCTTATTTTTTCTGAAATTATGTGAATATGAGTAAGCTTTCAATTATTATTTTTGAGACATGAGTAAGCTTTTAATTAAATTATATTAATATTAGTGATATGTAACTTGAGGTTTGACTTGATTGATCTTGTTGGTGTGAGACTTTAATTAAGATCAATTGAGTTTTTTTTTTTTTCAGTGAATCTAGGTTGTCTTCTAATATTATTTTAATTATTATTTTGAGTGACCTGTCTTGAGAAAATTAAGATTAAAAATGAAAATATAATTACAATTATCGTGGTCATTTTTTAAACTATATGTACTGGAAAAATCTTCGAAAATGATGTTTTACATAATTTGTATAAATTAATTTGTTTTCATTATCAAATTATATTGTTCTATGTACCTACTGATTTAAATCTTGGACGTTTTACCTAATAGGTGAATATGGGTCCCTTACTTATGTCAACTAAATTATTATTATTATGCAGAAATAAGAACATTATTCTACATTTCTCTTTATATTTTACATTTTATTAATATATTTTGTTTTAAAATTGATTGAAATAATTTCATTACGATAGTTTCTTGATAGCTCTATAATGATGTTCAAGCATATCCATATACACAAATTTTCCTTAATAAAAAACTGTTCAATTATTGAAACTTACATTTCATCATTTTAAAGAACATCACACTTCATTAATTTTCAAAATTATTTTATACTTAAAAAATATAAATATTTGTTTCGTCTACTCCAAACCCTCTCCCTCCCGAACACACCATTAGAGACGTGGGAGAAACAATGATTTGATGCCATTTTAGTTAAAGTTGTAAAAGTTAAGATTCAAAATCACATTCATCTTCTTGTCGTTTTCTTCATCTAAGGTTCCAAAATGACATTCGACTATAATAAGGATGTCAAATAGTCTTTCTTTTCATGCATCATATAAATATACCACCAAAATAAATAGAAGCTTTAATATTTTTGTAATAATGTATATTAATTTTGGAGTTATTTTAATCTTTTAACTAAAAAAAACTTTATATTCATACCCTAATTTTTTAGGATGTATCATGATACTATTTTTATTAAATTAGCAATATATTTATTAATCAAATTATATTTTATTTTATACTTTTTGAAGTGTTAAAGATTAAAATAGATATTCTTTTTAAGTTAAAGGATTAAAATAAACTTTAAGATTAATGTAAGGAAAAAAATAAACTTTAAGATTAATATAACCCATATATATATATATATATATATATATATATATATATATATATATATATATATATATATATATATATATATATAAATTGAGAGTTTTTATGCATATAGAGAAAATACATCTTCTAAAAGTCTCTGCTCAAATTTTTCAATTCTTTTCAATTTATATATATCTTTTTCAAGTCGTCTCTCACTTTTTTCTCTAAACTCCCCATAAAATTTTAGTCTATTTTGATGAGACATTTTAACAAATGAATGTAATATTTTGAAAAAAAAATTAAAAAAAAAAAATTATTATTTAGATAAAAAAAATGAATTGTTAAAGTAATAGAAATCTATGAAGTATTTTTGTTTAAGTAAAGTTTAATAATTTTGAAATAAAAATAAAAATTAAATAATTTGAAATGCCTTTCCTACTCTATAATATGTGAATGTCAAATTAGTTATTTTTATTATTTCAAATTTTGTAAGTTAATCCTCATATTTCCAAAATTTTAAAATTAACCCCCAAATTTTTGCAAAAAAATTACAAACTAGTCCTTTAAATTTTTAACAATTACAAATTGATTCTAATTTTTTAAATATTAAATTTGGCCCAAAATATTTAAATTTTATAAAAATAACCCAAAATTTAACAAAAAAATAATATAAATTGAATCATTTAAATTGATTAGAATTTTAAATATTTTTATAATTTTCAAATCATCCAAACACACTCTTAAATTGTATTCCGATGAAGAATTTTAATGAGAAAAAATTAAAAATTATTTGACTAAAAATTATTGTTTAAATAAAAATTTAGAAAATTTGTTAAAATAATATAATATTTTGTCTAAATTAAATTTAAAGAATTTCAAAAATAACATTTAAAAGTAAGAAATTTAAAATTCCTCTTCTACTTTATGCATTGTGAATGTCAAATTAATTATTATTAATTTTTAAATTATTTTCAATAAAATGAAAACAAAATTGGAGAGTATGTCATTTCTTTTAGAAAATAGAGATGATCCACACTCCTTTCTAAAACAAGTTATTTTCCAAATGCTCTTTAACTTTTAGTGAATGGAGTGAAATGAATAATAGAGAATAATAAATATGTCAACAACAAAAATAACTTCAAGACAAAAGCATTTTTAGAATTTCATAGCATTTATGAGAAATTCATTACTAGTAATGAAAATCCTCTTTTATTTATTCATCCTGCAGTCAAAATCTCAAGACCAAGCTCGCCCAGTTGACTATTAGGTGTTGTAAGCGATGTATAGAAAATCACATGATAATTATACTCAAATTTAAAATCACTTAATTGAAACTCACTTATTTTAAAATGTTGTTCGAAGAGACCGAGTAACACAGGAAAATGATCATTTACAAATCTAAAAAAAATATGTTTGTGTTTAACACCTGCACCATCATTTATGATTATTTTTAATTTATTTTTGTTTCAAATTTTACCGTTGTCAATGTCGGAATAATATTTGAGGTGTGTGCTTCATAAACTGAAATAAATTTTTTTATAATTAAAACAGATGTGGCCAAACTTAATTGCCAAAGCCAAGGAAGGAGGATTAAATGTCATACAAACTTATGTATTTTGGAATCTTCATGAGCCTCAACAAGCCCAAGTAACTTCTATTTCATCTTGAACTCATTAAGTAATTACTTAGAAAGAAAAATGCATGGTTGTAATTTTTGTACTTGCTTTTGCAGTATGAGTTTAGTGGAAGACTTGATTTAGTTGGATTCATTAAGGAAATTCAAGCACAAGGTTTATATGTCACCCTTCGAATTGGACCTTACATTGAGAGTGAATGTACTTATGGGTAACATTACCAACTAAGTCATGTTTTTCATTGCTAACTTTTTGAACAAACTAGTAACTCAAAACTTGTTCTTGTAGGGGTCTACCATTATGGTTACATGATATTCCAGGAATTGTATTTAGATCTGATAATGATCAATTCAAGGTACCAATAACTTATGTTTTCCTTCCATCCATTCATTAATAGAATATTTACTAATTGACCTTTTCTTAATGGCAGTTTCACATGCAAAGATTCACTGCCACAATAGTCAACATGATGAAATCAGCCAATCTTTATGCTTCACAAGGAGGGCCTATCATACTATCCCAGGTTTTAACTTCAATGCAACAATAAACAGTTGCTAATTATATATAACAGCTTCTTCCACATGATTCTTAAAAGCCAAACTCGTCCAAAATGTGGAATTTCAGACGGTTCGGCTCTTAAGAAGTTGTGGAGATTTGTGTGTTTTTGTTGTTGGTGCTTACAAATTGCTTATAATCCATATAGATTGAGAATGAATATGGAAACATCGAAAGGGCGTTTAAAGAGAATGGACTGGCCTATATTCATTGGGCCGCCCAAATGGCCGTCGGACTCCAAACGGGTGTGCCTTGGGTAATGTGTAAACAAGACAATGCTCCTGATCCAGTGGTTAGTCTCAAATGTATTGTTAGTTTTACACACAAATTAAAAAATGTTCCCTCCAATCTTAAATATAAGTAAAAAATGTATGTTTGATTCAAATTTAAATCAAATTACAATCTGCAGATCAACGCATGCAATGGCATGCAATGTGGAACAACATTTAAGGGACCAAACTCGCCAAACAAGCCTTCACTATGGACAGAGAATTGGACTAGTTTGTATGTTTTTGTGCAATTTATAAACAACAATTTCTCTTAAAGTGTGAATTTCAGTTAGCAAAGTGTCTTACTAGACTAACTCCATTTATTTGATGTTTAAATTAATTTGAAGTTATCAAGCTTTTGGTGGAAAACCATACTTGAGATCAGCTTCAGACATTGCATATAACGTCGCTTTGTTCATTGCAAAGAAAGGAAGCTATGTCAATTACTACATGGTATCATCACTCTTTATAATTGCTCTTTTTCTTTCTCTTATCTATTTTTTCAACTTAGCTATTTTTCTTTGGTAACTAACTAACCTGATGGATTTGATGCAGTATCATGGAGGAACCAATTTTGATAGATTAGCCTCCGCTTTCATAACAACAGCTTATTACGATGAAGCTCCACTGGACGAATACGGTATGATTTTTTCCTTTCTTCATCTGAGTAAAATTACAAATACAAAAACCATTATTATGCGATTGACTATGCTAAGCTAACCACAGGTTTGATTAAGCAACCAAAATGGGGTCATCTTAAGGACCTACATGCTGCAGTCAAGTCATGTTCACAACCTCTACTTTATGGAACTCAAACCACATTAAGCTTAGGCTCGCAACAACAAGTAATTCAAAATGAATATTTCTCGACATATTTACGTCACTTCTTTTTAACTAGTACAACTTAAATAGGAAACAAAAAAAATCTATAATATACAGCTTATGTTTCTACTTTTCTCACCTCTTTTCCTCAGGCATATGTTTTCAAAAGCTCCTCGGAATGTGCTGTTTTCTTGGAAAATAGTGGACCTGGAGATGTCATAATCCAATTTCAAAATATTCCGTATCAATTGCCCGGAAAATCAATCAGTGTTCTACCAGACTGCAAGAATGTAGTCTTCAATACTGGCAAAGTAAAACAAATATCTAATACATACTTTATCTTCGTCGTTTGTTTTTAAGGAACAACGAGTTTCTATTCTTTCTTACCTGTCTTACTTCGACAATTATCTTTTGCATCAAGGAGTTACCTTACAGAAATATAATGTAGCTAGTAAAAGGTGTTTCATATTTTTATGTTCTTGTAGGTGAGTATACAAAACAATGCCAGAGTAATGAAAACACAAATACAGTTCAACTCAGCTGAAAAATGGAAAGTGTATACAGAAGTCATCCCTAATTTTGACGATACTTCATTACGAGCAAACACATTATTAGATCAAATCAGCACAGCAAAAGATACATCGGACTATATGTGGTACACTTTCAGGTAAAATAGCAACATATATTCTATATGCCGGCTGCACTTACGAATGTTTTCTGTATCATAAATACTCCATTTGTTACTAAGATGCTTGTTGACGTTGATAATGGTGCAGGCTTAATGACAACTCGCCTAATGCTCAATCTGTTCTTAGTATATACAGCGAAGGACATGTTTTGCATTCTTTCATCAATGGAGTTTTAAAAGGCAAGCCCTAATCTCATTTCCAAGGATCACGATTCTTAGGACAGGAGGAAAAGATATTTGTATAGAAGAAAAACAATATCAATATTTTTACCGACTCGGTTATGACACAAGCATTACTTCAGAAAATAACACATTTTTCTTTCATATTCAATACATTCGGCATCACTTGTTCAATTTATTTATATTTCAAAGTACAATTTGAGATGTTAATATTTGGGTTTTTAACATGCTTTTGACTCTAGGTTCTGCACATGGAAATCACGACAATATGAATGTTGCAATGGAGGAAAGTGTCGATCTGATAAACGGGATGAACAACATTTCCATTCTTAGTGCAACAGTCGGATTGCCGGTAATTGTCTCAATTGTTGTCTTATTTATCATTCATCATCAACAAGCTAAGAAAACCACAAGTTATATATCAGACAACACGGTAACCAAAAAAGGATTATGGATTACATGAAATGTGTTTTTTTTTCCTAAAGAACTCGGGAGCATTTCTAGAGCGAAGAGTTGCTGGTTTGCGTAAAGTGAATGTTCAAGGAAGAGATTTAACTAGTTACGCATGGGGATATCAGGTGATTATCTCTCCATAGTGAGACATTGATGGCAATCATTTAGACAAAATTTTATCCACTGGATGCTGATGTTGAATTTTTTAATAAAGGTTGGTTTGTTAGGAGAAAAATTGCAAATATATACAGTCAATGGATTAAGTAAAGTTCAGTGGGAAAACTTTCAAAGCTCTACTAAACCACTCACATGGTATCAGGTAATTTCTTATCATTATATTCCGTTTGTTCCACGATTTTGCATCGACCCTTTCTAAGGATTCGGAAGGCGATGAAAGTGTAAACTATTTCATCATCACGCACACCCTCTCGACATTTCTATTCAATATTATTTGACAACTGATTACTAACATATTTTCATTAAAAAAACAACGGTATACTAATATTTGATTTACCTGTTGAGTGACAGACGACATTTGATACATCTGCGGGCAATGATCCTGTTGTGCTTAACCTTGGTTCCATGGGGAAGGGACTCATTTGGGTTAACGGTCAAGGTATTGGTCGTTATTGGGTATCTTTCCGCACATCAAACGGGACACCTTCACAACAATGGTATGTTTCTGTGCTACAATTTTTCTCGAACTCCTACTTCTCAAGAAAATTCATATTTTACACTGATATCTAAATAATTAAGCAAAGCATATATTTACTCCCAACTGATCGCTTTTATTCAGGTACCACATACCCCGTTCCTTTCTCAAATCTACCGGAAACCTACTTGTTATACTAGAAGAAGAAACTGGGAACCCCTTAGGGGTCACTCTAGACACAGTATACATCACAAGTTGAGATCCTCTCCATTTGAAAGATCATACATCATAGTAAACATTAAACAAATGTATCATAGAATTGATATATCATTATTTGTAGCATTTATATGGCTTCAAGGTTATTGAAAAAAGTTATCATACAAGCAGAGAGCCAGAGGTATAGCTAAAGAAAAGATATAGTCTTGTACGCCTCAAGATAAATTTTAGATGTTTTTTCTAAAATATAAGTGAGTATATTAAGAGACAATATAGTTATTATTTGTGAGGAATCTTCAATCTTTTTATTGATAGCCAATGTGAATAGGGAATTATTCTCTGCGCACATGGTAATTGTTATCCTTAAACTGCTTATAGAAATCATGCAATATGAATGAGAACACTCATACTAAATTGTAATATAGTAGTAGTATTTAGTATATTAGCATTTGATGATAATCAAGGTAATGTAGTTAAAGAAAATGCTAACAAGTGCCCTTAAGGACATTGTTTAAGAAGTCATACAAGGAAACTTTTGCATAGAAAATGATGTATTTATTATTTTGGCAATTATTTAACTTGTATTTTCAAGACAAATTTAATTTTATAAATTTTTAAACAATATCCTTAAAACAGTGTAAATTGAAAGTAAACGATTTTATACATCCAGTGCAATGTAACTAGAGGAAGTGCATGCCAACATTCATTAGACAAAAGAACATGCACGCGGAGGTAACGTGCCAACATTCATTACACATACATATAAGAGAAAAGAGAGCAAAGGTAAAAAGTCTTATAATTTGAGGAAGCTAATATTGAGGTTCATAATCCATTATGTGAAGTGTTTATTAAAATGGAAAGAAAAATCTGGTCATATAACAAGAAATGGGAAAATAAATCTTTCTACTGATACAGAAGAATTGTGCAGAATGTATGGTCGAAACAGTGGTGGATGAACTATTGGTAGAAGACATGGTCAATGCAAACAATGAATTGTCGAAGGAGAAAACAACGGACATGCGGGTCAACATCAATGGCTGTGAATTGTCCCTGATCTCACATCCTTTATCTCTGTTTGCATCTTCTCTCTGTCACCCAAGATCTCTATTAGTCTCAAATAAAAAAGAAGTGAAGAACCCAAGATCTGTAAGCAATAATGCATAGTAGAAGAACCTGCATATAACATCTCCCTCATTCATCACTCAGCAGTGTGATATCGCAACCTTCTATCTCACAAAATCTTAACTGTAGTGTGTCGTGCCTGAGTCTCCAGAATTTATATCTCCAGACGCACACCAACTGTAGATCTCACTCTAATTGATCAAAGAAAAAAGTAAATATCATTCAGATAGTGGAATGCCTAATCGACAAAGTCAAGATTAAAAGACTGAAATTGTTTTTCTTACCAGATTCTTCTTCACTATTTTCTATCTTAGTAGGCTTCGGCTGTTTGGTAGCCCTCAAATGTAAGGGTAGGATGGCCTTTTGTGAAGGCAACTCAGCAATAAATAAAACAGCTTGAGCCCAGCCAGCATATTTACCATATTTCGTTACAAATGCCTCTGCAACACGATTGTGAAGCTTCAACGTCAACTTGGAACCTGCAAGCTCAGGTAAGAGATACTTTTGGGCAATCTTACCCAAGTTTGAAAACAATATATCCAAATTAACTCCCAACAAAAGAGTAGTCTAACCATAAAAGTCAACAAAATGAAACCCAACCCACAGAAATGATGACATGAATCAACTCTTTTGCTATCATCTTTGTCTTCTTAGTTCGTATACTACTATACTACAACAACAACCAAGTTGTATCCCGCTAAATGGGGTCGGCTACATGGAACAAATTCTACCATAACATTCTATTCAGGATCAAATATATTTCCTATGTTAGTACATCTTCCCACCCCATTCTATTACAGCAACAAGACTAGACATGGCCATTGAGGGCGAAAAATTTGAACCTGAAGCAATTGGTGACAAAAAGAAAGTAGCTTACCCGCCACACATGAACATCAACAGGAATTGCATGGTGTTGATCAAGTGAGTATAGAGCTATGCAAGCAGCCACTTTAGGACCGACTCCAGGTAACTTGGAAAGTTGAGATATAACGTCTTGAAGATCCAATTTCCGAAGAGAATGAAGCCATTCTTCTCCACCTTGAGGTTTCGATTGCAAAGCATTTACAGTGCCAACTATATACTTAGCCCTATGAATCACAAACAATCACATCAACATACACATTCAAATAAAACCCTCAAATAGCAGGTATTATAGTTACCTGTAACCAAAACCAGCGTCTCTGAGTTGTTGTTCAGAAACCAACGAAAGCTGGTGAAGAGTAGGGAAAGCGTGAAAATCAAAGCCTTCAACGTGACCTAAATAAGTCCCAAGAGACGAAACATAATCAACCATTTTTGTGATTCTACTAATATGATTATTGGAAGAACACATGAACTGAATCAAACACTCAAACGGATCTTGTCTCAAAACCCTAGCACCACCCAAATATTGCGATAATTCGGCGAATCTCTCATCATTAGCCGAGAAAACCTCCCACGTGTCAGCGAGAGAAACGTCTGCGTTTAAGAAATCGAGCAATAGCATTTTGGCATCGTGGTTGGAATGGGATTGGGAGTGAAGGGAGTAGCAAACGTCGCCGTTTTGGAGGTGTTTGAGGGATATGAGGTGGGATCCGACGACGCCGGTGTATTGGAAAGGAGCGGTGTTTTTCCAGCGGAAGGTTTGACCGGTGGGGAAGGTGAGGGGTAGTGAGAGGTCTTGTCGGGTTAGGTTGAGAGGGATCCATAGGCGTGATTTGGAGAGGTTGGTGGAGTGGCGGGATTGGGTTTGGGGTGTTGGAGGGGTTGACGGTGGAGGAGGTAGCGATTTGGGGGATCTTTTTCTCTTCATCATTATTCTCACCTGCAAGTTCAACGAATTCATGTACGAAAGTAGCCGTTAAAGGTTGCCGGTATATATTAAGGTGAGAGGGGGGTCTAAATCTAATAATGCGGGTTTGGTCATGGTCCTATAATGTGGGTCTAAAAATATTTTACACTACATTGGGCTTAAATACCACATACTTATTCAATCATATCAACTACCTATCAATTAATATAATGTGATCAAAAATATTAATGCATTATTTTCATAAATTCATAACATGCCTAAGCAAAGAATATTACAGTAAATAACAAAATCAGCATTCCTAAATGTCTAATATGACTCATTTCTTCCACATGTCATTACCTAATTGGTCTTCTTTGATTCATTTGATTTCCTTCTCTTTTCGTCAATACGTGACAAAACTATTACACATTGTATTACACGCATCCTTCTGCACACAAGCATAGTTATTTCCATTTCCTCTCCCACACAATTTTTTGCAGAGAAAAAACACTCTCATTTCTTCTTCTTTGAAGCTGCGATTCCAGGTTATGTACTCTAATCGATTCTGTTTTTTCGCTTCCTTGCTCATACATTTCAAACCGGGTTTTTTCGTCCTCCTTTGCTTTTTCATTTCATCGGATTTGCTTTTTCCATTCTTTTTCATTATCTTCCTCCTTTGGTGATTTCGTCTTCCTTGCTTATACTAACAACTTGATATTTTGGTTTAAAGTTTGTGTCTTTTACTATTGCAGAGGTTTTGGTTTGAAAGTTTTCGTTTTTACTAATCCCCTGTTTAAAGTTTGTGTTTTTTACTATAACAGCTCATATATTTTGTAATAAGATGGTTTAAAGTTTGTGTTTTTACTCAACTTAGGGGTGCAAACATGGTTTAACAGCTCATATATTTTGTCTTATGGTCACATTGTTTAACATGGTTTAAAATGGTTTAATAGTTGATATTATGTTGTTTGAAAACATGGTTTAACAGTTTGACATATTTCGATTTGAAAACATGTTTCATTTATGTGGTTCATTTGTTTAAGAAAACATGTTTGAATTTCATTTGGTTCATTTTTTATGAATACATGTTTGCATTTATTTTTGTTATATTGTTTTTGAAGACATGTTTCATATGCTTCATAAGATTCAAAAGTTAAGTGTTTGGACATAAACCTTAAATGTCTCATAATATAGGTTATGATTGTTGTTTTTCAGTTTCAGACGATGTCTCGAGCACCCATTTTGATTGCTGATTTGAAGGTAGGAAGCCATGTTTGGAAACTAGCCATATGTGTCATTGATCTGTGGATCGTCACCGAGCGCAGTGGACAACAGCGGTTTGAATGTATTATCCAAGATATCAAGGTATGCATTACCATTGTTAATTTTCAAACTACCTATCAAAGAGTTTCAAATATGTCCTAACGATTTTTGAATGAATAGGGTGATAAGATGCACGTTATCACCCGCAACAGAGATTTTGACTTATGGAAGCAGAAGTTACAAGAACATCACATGTATATGGTCTATAATGGTGACCCATTAAATAATGATCTGCCTTTGAGAACATGTGACAATGCATTGAAGCTTTTCTTCAATTGAGGGACCACTGTAACAATGGTTGACATACCTGAGATACCACTGCATCAATTCCAGTTCAAAGCTATTGTCGATATCTTAAGCGGTGATTTCCAACCGAACCGCTTATATGGTATTCTTGAAATCCTTCAAGAATTTTTTTTTCAAGTAATGTTTATTTATACGCATCAACTAACCATTTGTACCTTCAATCAAATAGATGTCATTGGTGTGCTCAACCAAGTTGTCAAGTCGCAAGTTGCAGGAGGCAGAAAAAGAATTGTGTCAACATTATATTATTCGATGAAAGGTATATATCACATAATGCATAAAATATCTCTTTTCAAACTATGGTTTTGATGTATACTAAGACCTAATATCTATTGATGCTAAGTGGGAATGAAATTGATTGTACACTTTGGGATGCATATGCCAAGCAATTCATGCCATACTCTAGTGAACATGCTTCAACGGCTAGATTATTCTCATTATAACTCATGTCATGTTCCAAAAATCTTCAGGTATTCAAATACTTGTGTAACACTAACAAATTATATACAAAACTGTTTGAAATTTCACTGTTAAGTACATCTCTTTTTGCAGCAACTAGTAAATTGTATGTTTCAAATGCTTGGAATGGTACCAAGCTACTTATTGATTATGTACATCTAGAGGTCACTTCATTCAAATCTAAGTAAGGAAAATTAACTCATCCAAGCATTTCACTTACTGTACTGATATCATTTATCATATCTTTTTTTGATAATCTATTTCATTAGTCTAGCTTGCAAAGTCACATTGTTCATGAGTGTTATGTTTTAGGGTGGCAAACAATGTCAATAAGTAGGTTCTTTCTCAGCCTCTCTCCCAACCTTCTGCCTCGCAAGGATCTTTCTTAGATCGGTCTTTCTCCTACACTAATGATGTCAAAACCATAGGAGACATGATTCTTCTTCAAGAAGTAAGGTTCTTGGTTTCTTTGCTAACAATGCTTGAATCATTTTTTCAGGCTTAATGTATAATCTAACCACCAATTTCATTGGATATTTACAGCAAACCTTTTGCAACACGTTTGGAACCACACTTAGGTTCAAGTCAACCAGGTTTGACTGGTATTATGAACAATGTCCAGGATGTAACACAACTAATAAAAATCTCGGGCAACCATTCATATGCAACTGTTCTGAAAATAAACCTCCACCACTCACCAAGTAAGTAGCTTATATTTATTAGTTACTATATAGATTATAATTTGTAATGCAATAATGTTGTTATATAATCATTTGATTCAATCTTGGACATTAGGTATAAAATTTAAATGGAGGTTGAAAGTGATGGAAAGATCGGTTGTTTTGTTTTTTGGGACAAGGAGTGCATTCAGTATGTTGGAATGCCAACACATGATTTACGAGAGATCATGAAAAAGGTACATGAATGGAGCACCTCTATACACAATTAATTTTTCTAATGAGTGTTACATTACTATAGCATAGGTTCAAACACGGAATGGTCTATATACTGAATGTAATTCTGTAACAATGATTCATGAGGCTGATAAATTTTTGTTTTGAAGTTTCAAATCTAGAATGGTATATATATACTTTCTGTAATTTTGCAACAACGAATATTATACTTTCTGTAATTCTGGTATCGACAATATACTTTCTGTAACAATTCATATGGTCACGTTTAATTGTTGTTGGTTTGACCTATTGTTATTTATTGATTGGGTTTGATCTAATTTTTGTTGGTTTGATCTATCGATTTGATCTATTGGTAGGTAGTTGATCCTGGTATGGTCTATATACTTCATGTCATATATAATGTCCAAGATGAAAATTTATAGAATTACAGTGTAATAGCGCATTGTTAGTTGTTTCTAATGTTTATATTATATGCATATGTAGTCGAATGAAGATCACTCACAAATTTATCCTGAAGATTTGGACAAACTGATTGGGAAGGAGTTTGCTTTTCGCGTGAAGTTTCAGTCGAACTATAAGCAAGCATCTGTTGTGATGCTTACGGAGGACCAAGATGTAATCCAAATGTTCAAAGACGCCATTAATCCAAATGAGGTTTGTAAAGTAATTATTAATCAAATTCATCTTAGTGAGTTAGTATAAGACATGTAAGTTGACCGTATAGTTCATTCATTTGTAACTTACTTCTACAAACACCATGAATTCCCCCGACTACGAAAGGAAAAGAACCAGTTATTATGGATGAAATACCCGACAATGACAATGGGACTCCTACTTCCCTTAATACAGTAAGTTTTGTTTGAAGTTTGAGTGTTCAATTTCGTAGTAGTAGTTCAAAAAGAAAACATTATGTAAAAAATCTGTTGATGATGGTGTTTCATTTGCAGCCAACCATGTATGCTTCTCAAAACTGGAGTGACGAAGCGTATTCAAGCAATACCCTGTCAAAAAGGTTGTCCCAAGATCAAACAATTGATGAATTTGGAACTCTAAGCATCTTGTCACCCAGATTATCAGCTACCAATAGTGCTAAGCAGGCCAATAATGTTTGAGGAACTGTCTTCAACATGATTGAAATTTGTACACATTGTTGTTTGATTGATTGGAGATCCTTCTGATTATACTAATGAGTTGGCTAACCATCTTTGATTGTAATAGTTTCCTTCAGAAAAAACAATTTAATTAATGTCTTAGTTCTTCGTGACCAAATATGTTTAACTTATAGACCGATTAACTTTGTTTTGTAAGCTGATATTGTTCAGCACCAATCTAATTCTTATGTAGTAACTAGATCCATTATGATTTTATGTTATTAAATTCTATCATGCTTGATTAATGTTATATCATTATGAAATATCTTTATCCCACTCATTTAGATGTTTATTGTTCCTTCATTAAGATACCACATATTTAACACACTCATGAGGCTTTCACTCTAAATGGTTGTAATTTTTAGCACACTCATTTAACACATTCATTAGGAAACCAGAAACTAGAAACCACATTTTTACCAAAGTTGCAAAGTTGACTCATGGCATACTCTACTGAACATAAAGTATTAGCAAAGTTGCACATAAAAATATACTCATGGCATACTCTACTGAACCTAATATCTATAAGTATTGTGAAAATAGTCCTCATTGAATTACTGGTTTATATCTTAATGTAGTTGAACATAAGTCAAACCTATTTGATTGAACATAAGACAAACCTGGTATATATTTGTGGTAACAAATGCTGAATAAAATTATGATACCATTGAAAGCCTTTCTCTTTTATATAACAAATTTGAATTTCAAGTTGTGACAACCACAAAGTTAAACCATAGTTAATTATATTTACTCTAACAATTCATTAAAATAGGTCATTTTTGTGTCAATCCCAAGGTCATGTGATTACTTTTTCTACTTTATACACTAAGTTGTAAGAGTTGATTTTTCTGTTTTTTCTTACATATCTGAATTGTTTGGCAACCTATAGCATGTCCTTTATGTACTATTATTATCTTTTCTTAATTTTTTATGAAAAATAGTACAGTTTTTTAGAACAACCTAGGAACATAGTGGCTACCATGTTTATCCCAAAACATAGTGGTTGGCTGAGTATTCTTTATGGTCGGCTGAGTATTCTTTATGGCCAAACCATACAGCTATAGACATTCTCATTATGAGGACTCATTTCCTAATTAAGCTATGAGACAAGAATAATGACCCCGCAAGAAAACTAGCACAAAACTTATTGCCATGTTTTATCACCCTGCAATAATGAGGGATACTAACCTATCCACTTAGTTAGTAACAAATAGTTAGTGACTTATAATTGGTTTTGAACTAATCTGGTGTGCCTTTGTGAAAACTTTTTTGGGGGAAACTCGAAAAATAATGAATTACTTGAACATTTTATTTTCTTTTCTTATTGCACCAAAGTCAACTATGATTTGAATGAGGGAGGGAAAAATTGGAGTTGGGTAACCAAGAACATTCTTGAATCTGGAATCATCATTTAAGGATTTTTAACCTTTGAGGTAAGTGAATCAAGCCCCTTAAAGCTTTAAATTTTTAATTTATACCAGAATGCATAAATGGAAATGTTAGAACCCAATCCCAAGCATGGTGTGTTATGATTCATTTTTAGTTTGGATTCTATAGTATGAAATAAAAAAGACATGTTGTTATCTGTTCTTTATAGAATCATAATCAAGGCATTCATCCTCACTGAGTTCCAACAAAATATGCTCATGCTAAGTAATGCCCATTTGTTTAGAACATTGTAGCCAATAATATAACAACATTTGTGGGGCTCTTTCATTTTTGCTATGTCATTTTTGGCTTAACACAATACATGTAATATCAACCATATTTGTATCAGGTTTGATCAAGAAGAACACTGTTTTTAGATAACTTCAATCAAGTTACATTTATTATATTGATTTGTCCTATGTCTTAAGCATGTGTAACCATGTATGCCTTTCTTCATATGTTTTTATATCAAATCCATTTGTTCTTAGGTTATGATTCTAGCATAAAAGTTGAATTGTCAATGAATGTTTGATTGGTTAAAGTTTGCATTGATTGGAAAAGATATAACAGATCCGGAAGGAATAATCAGATTGGTCAAATCAATTTTTTATCAAATCCATTTTATATCAAATTTGGTTAAAGTATGCATTGATTGGTTAAAGTCTTCATTTATTGATTGGTCAGATTGGTTAGAGTATGCATATAAGGAAATCTCATACATGATGTGTATTGAAGTTATGTTGCAATTTGTTATAATATAGGTTATGTTTGTATAATATAGTGTGTTCTGAAGTTATGTTGCTATTTGTTGTAATATAGGGACAAAATTATGGATAAGTCTCATTACAAACCTCTTCAAGTAAGGTATAGTCAATTCGTTCATGATTCTTTTTATGTCAAGTGTGATCATGCAGTCCCATATTTTGATTCAATCCTTTTTCTTTTTTAGGCCTATGACACAAAACTTAACGAATAATGATGATCACGGTATGACTATGCGTAAGATTTTCGTCAAGAGAGAAAGAATGATGAGATACCACCTACTTAAGGCCAAACAATATAAACGAATCAGATTGTTCAAAGATTATCCTCAAGGGAAAATTATTAATCAAAGTCATACTCCTACTTTAACCAACCCAATAACCCCGATCATAAGAGCACCACTTTCGGATGTTACTGCATCCGCTTCGAACAATAGACTTATCAATCAAATTGTCAGATATGGTAAGATAATTGATTCTATATTGCAAGGAACTGTGCCAACACCGTGAATGCATACATGTCATACACCACCAAAAGTCTTTAATGTTCATAACTTGGGTACAAACCTTATGCCACGGTTCGGGGACCCTATTTCCATGTCCCAAAAGGAGAATGTCTTTGTTGTAAAAGATCATGTCGGTCACAACCCAAATAACACTTAGATGTAAGTATTTAATTATTTCAGATTTCATACTAATATCCTTTTGACTGATCAATCCAACATTGTACATCAACGAGACCCATTCCACAACGTAACAAGTGAAATGTGGTCGAGGACGTCCAAAAATATTCCTTGGGACCCCATCTTTAGCGACAAATCTTAATCGCGGTGAACAAAATAAGACACACCATAATCATACATTTACAACTGAGTAAGGTTTTTTACTATCTATAAAAATGTTTTAGTTGCTCTTATCCAAGTCATGAGGTAATGAACTAGAGAAAGCATATTATTATTTTCTGTCTACCCACTAATGATATGGATAGTACTATCTCTCAAGGAAAATTATAAGTACGAGAAAGACCTTACAAATTAAGGGTAAGTAACTTTTAAATGTTTGATCACGATTCAAAAACAAATACTTTTCGCACCTCACACTTTCGAATACTTTCAAAAAAATAAACACTTTGTATACATTCATACGAGAATCATTACAAAGTTAAACTTTTTACGAAATATTTTCTAAACACGCAATACATTTCAAAAAGCAAATTAAAGTGAGCAAGCAATTAAGAGCCCATGGATAACCATGGATACAAAGGGGTGTTAACACCTTCCCTTTGGATAATTACCCCCTGACCCAAAAATCTTTAAAAAAGGTCTTTCATGTTCTTTTATGCCTTTCCTAATAAAATTGGATAAAATAAAAGTCGGTGGCGACTCTTGCTAACCTCAACATGTTTTGCGAAAACAAACTAAAAAAGTCAGTTCTCCCACCGTGTTATAGCCTACCATGTATAGGGTTAGCGTAATGATAACTTGCATCTGCATGTTTTCCCGTGTTGTGGGGTCGCTTATAAAAGGATAAGATGGGGCTCATTTGGAGCATTTCCAATCTTTTGCTCTCTCCTTCTGCTCTTTTGTTCGCTGCCACCTTCTACGTTTCTGTCATTGCTGCCTATTTTCTCCGTCATCACCGCCGTCACACTCCACCTTCATTTACCCTAGTAAGTTTTCCATCTTTTCCTCGGTTGCATGTAATACTAGTATTTTTGTTTTCTTTTCTGTTAGAAGTGAGTTATGTTGGCGTTTATGCATTTTCTGACAAATTTATGCGTTTTTCAATGAGGACTAATGAAGTTTCCGACGAACCTATGAGTTTTTCGGGAAAACTCATAATGTTTTTGGAGAACCTATGAGTTTTTCGGAGAGACTCATGAAGTTTCCGATGAAGTTTATGAGTTTTCCAAAGAGGACTCATGAACTTTCGTTGGGTTTTGTGATGTTGAGGCTCTTCTCCGCGAAGATGTTTTCTAATGAATACTTGTGTCTTTCATATTGGGAAGCCTTTTCCCCGTGAATATGCTTTCTAACGAATATTCATGTATGGATTTCCTTCGTATAGGAGTGTTTCTCCATGTATAGATTTCCTTCAGGGAGGCAAGGTTTCGTCTGCCATTTAGTGATTTCCAGGCGGTATCTTCAAAACGTGATTGTGTTTGTGCGAGAATTCAAGATCGTCTACTAGTACCTTGAGATATGGGTTACACTCCCCTTGTTTTTTCATCTCTTCCACCTTTATAGGCAGTCTTCATACGGGAATCACAGATGGGTTTCCTTCAAGCAACCGATGGGGCTGTTCAGGACATACTTGGACTCTGTTCGTACCTTCGAGAATATGTATTATCCAATGCAACCCATGTCTGAGGCGGCCATAAACTTTGTGTTTGATCGTGTATCTTCCCTTGAAGAGAAAGGTTAAGAGGTTACAGAGCTGGTGTCCAAGTTTCCCCTTGAGTGGAAGAAGGTCCATTTCGATATGGACACAAATCATTATATAATAAAGCCTAATGAGATGGATGCGGACGACTGACTTGCTTATAACAAGCACGTGGCGTTTGTCGATAATTTTGTCCCCGCTGAGTGTGTGGGCAAGGATGGAAATTTTCTCTTTAATAAGACGGGAGCTTGTTTGCGAGGCTTAACTCATCAACACCAATAGGCTTCTTGATTGTGACTTTGTCGAGAATGCCTTAAAACGTTTGGGTAGTGAGTGTATGCATACCATATTGTTCGCTCCTTTTTCTTTGATATGCTAACTAGTCATTTCATTTACAGGTCAAATGTCGAGCCTTCATATTGAACATATGGTTAGGAGGGCTGACAATGGAATGTGACTGTTGTAAATACGTGAAGAAGTGCCATAAGTGTCGGGTTTATGCTGACAAGATTCATGTGCCACCGACTTTTCTCAATGTTATTTCTTCTCCATGGCCTTTTTCTATGTGGGTGATTGATATGATTAACATGATTGAGCCTAAAGCTTCAAATGGGCATCATTTCATTCTTGCGGCTATTGACTACTTCACCAAGTGGATGGAAGCGACATCTTATGCTAATGTGACCAAGCAAGTGGTTGTTCGATTTATAAAGAATCATATTATCTGACGATATGGTGTTCTAAATAGGATCACTACTGACAATGGATCAAACTTGAATAATAAGATGATGAAAGAGCTTTGTGAAGAATTCAAGATTGAGCACCATAATTCTTCTCCTTATAGACCAAAGATCAATGAGGTTGTTGAAGCTGCAAAAAAGAACATTAAAAAGACCATTCAAAATATGGTTGTGATATATAAGGATTGGCATGAGATACTCCCTTTTTCTTTTCATGTGTATCGTACATCCGTACACACTTCAATAGGGGAAACCCCTTTCTCACTTGTGTATGGTATGGAAGAAGTACTCCCCGTAGAGGTTGAAATCCCATCAATGAGAGTTCTGATGGAAGCCAAGTTGATTGAGTCTGAATGGTGTCAAAGTAGATTTGATGAGTTGAATTTGATTGAGGAAATGAGAATGACGACTTTGTGCCATTGTTAGTTGTACCAACAAAGGATAGAGATAGCTTTTGATAAGAAGGTTAAACCTCGTGTGTTCAAAGAAGGTGATCTTGTGCTTAAAAAGATCCAGTTTTTCATTATTGATTCTAGGGGCAAGTGGACCCCAAATTATGATGGCCCATATGTTATTAAGAAAGCCTTATCACATAGTGCATTAATTCTTTCAATTATGGATGGTGAGGAGATCATTCATCCTGTAAATGTCAATGCAGTCAAGAAATACTTCACCTATAAGAATAAAAGAACAACTTTCTAAGTTGAAAACCTAAAAGGGAAACTAAGGCAAAAATGAGAGTCTTAGTGGATTGAAAACCCGAAAGGGAGGTCCAGGCAAAAATTAGAGACATAAACAGAAATAATTATCCTGGTAGATTGAAAACCCTAAAGGCCAATCTAGGCAAAAGTTAGGAATCATGGTAAGTAACTCCATCAGGCCAGACTGGATCACTTGAAGCGACCATGTATATAAAAGATTCTCGTTCACTCATCCTTAACTGAAGTTCCAAGCATAATGGAGTTCAAAGTTGTTAGGGAGAATAATGATCATTGTATTCGATGTAGCCCTTTTCCATGTATTCTATCAATGAAATTTGGGTATTTTATCCAATTGTTTGTGATTTTTTATGTTGTTTTTGCTTAGAAAGTTTCATTTATTTTTTATGGTGATTTTTGAAACAAATTAATAATTGATTGAGCTTTTGAAAATTATAAAAACATTTTCCTTTGATTTATGAATATGAAAGGAATGTCAACAGTTATTCCAAGGATGGTAAGATCTTAAAACGTGTAACTTAGTTATCCCTGAAGTAGAGTTTGATTTGGCATTTTGGTTAAGACTGGTTTCTTTCCCGATAGGATTTCTTTGACAAATTCCCAACATTGTTTAATAAGGAGAAGAGTTACTCCTCAAGTAGTGAGTAAGGCTGAAATGTTTGTTACATGGGAATTCCCAGCTGAGTTTCAATTTGTTCCTCAGTATAAATTTTTATTATCTCGGTACAAGAAGTGTTGATATAACAAACAATTGTTAGGTTTTCTCGTACCTAGTGTTGGGTATTGATTTAAAATCCCTCGCAACTCAACTTGTGGCTATGATGTTATCTTCTTATGTCCTTATAGAAGTCGGCATGTCCAAAATGTTTTTCTCATTGGTGGTTAATCCTTAGAGATTTTTCTCATATCCCCATTAGATATGCACTAGGCCATAATACACTCGCGGGGAGTGGTCATCGGCGTGTATTTAGAGAAACGACTCGCTGTTCCTCTGTGCTCGTGTGATCTGTGAGGCTTATCATCTCTTCTTTTCACCCCGCCCCAATGAGGAACCAAATGATCATCATACTTTGAGACCCTGGCGTTTTCTTAGTGTCGTGAGTCCCGAGCATTGTTAGCGACCTTTTCTCCTTGTATTGGATGTACGTATGGGCTTTAAGGAGGAGTTCATCCAACAAATGAGGGGTTTTGATGCCAACTACTTTGCCGAAGTCGTTGCAGGGGCGCAAACCTCGCTGGAGCATGTATCTTTTCATGCGGCCACTTGGATAACTTCTCGATTGAACCTCTCGATTTAATCTCGAAGAGATTCGTCTTTCCCCTATATGATGGCCTCGAGTGACGCCTCAAATTTCGGATGTCGTCAAGAGGCGGTGAAATGCTCAGTGAATTGTGTCTTCAAGTACCTCCAATAGGCGATGGACTCCGGGGCGAGGCTTTTGTACCATGTCATGGCACCAATTGTAACACCCCAATTTAATTATTTAATTATTTATTCGATTAATAGAAATTGTTGTGTATTGTTGTGCTTTATTGAGGTTGCATATCCTTAGTGAAAGGTGGAGGTGTTGAAATGAAGAAAAATGTGTCGAGTAAGAAGAATTATATTATTGGAATTAATATAAGTTTAATAATTTAATTAGTGGAATATTAAGTGGAAAAGGCATTATGGTAATTAGATGAGAGGTTAGTGAGGGCGAGATGAGGATTCCATTATTAGGGGTCCAAGGGTTATGTTGGGAATTTGGGAGAAAAGAGAATTTAGTTCGTAGAAACTTATTGAAGAATTCCGGGACAAGCGTGAAGAAGAAGGAAGAAGAGAAAGGCTAAAAGGAAGAATTCAAAGAGAAGGAAGATATTTTCCATCGAATTAAGGTAAGGGTGGGATCTCTTTCATCTTTTAAGGGTATTATGATATGAAATTGAGGAATTTATGAAGTTTGATTAATATGTTTGTGTTGGTATTGATAATTGTGGAAATTCTGGTGAAAAATAGAGATTAGGACTTGTATTTTACCCTAATATAGGGTGAGAATCGCAAAGGAGAAATGCAGAAATCGAAGGGTCTTTCTGCTGGTTTTGTGTTGCTCGCTTAGCGAGCTCTTGGGAAATTTCGTCTCTTTGAGGTAGTGGCTTGCTCGCTTAAGGGGGTCGCTTAGGGAGACCTAGGAGTGAGAAAATGTGTTTTGATTCATTAAAATTCCTGAAAATTTGTGTTTTATGCTTTAGGAAGGTTGGTATGTTGTTGATGTGGTGTGAGCAGGTATATAAAGATTATACGTGCATTTTGTTAATGTTGAATGTTGTTGTGTGAAACTTGTGAATATATGACGTATGTTTAGTTGCATATGTGAAATTAATTATATTATATACTAGTGGCTTTGTGTTGATGCGGTGGTGTTAAGAGCATGTATTGATTGGTTATACACTTGTTTTGTTGAATATTAAATGTGATTATGTGAAGTACATGAATGAATGAATGTGTATATGTTGTACATGAGTTGTTGTGGTAAAATGTTGTTGCGTAGTTGTTATAACATGTTGTGTTGTAGTTATAGTTTTATGATTGAATGGTGAAAGGGGTAGAGTTGTGGTAGTAATATAATAAAGTATGTTGGTTAAAATGCAAGTAATGGTTGAGTGATGTTGCTGTAATGAGGAATAGGTATATATTGTTATTTTTGTTGCACGTTGTTGTTGATGTTGTTATACATTATGGTTGATGTTGTTATACGTTGTTGTTGATGTTGTTATATGTTATTGTTGATGTTGTTATATGTTGTTGTCGATGTTGTTACATGTTTATGTTGTTGCATGAAGTCGTTGTTATTGTTGACATTGCATATTGGCATTGATGGTGCATGGCATGTGTATAGTTGTGGGGTGGTATACCAAGGTAGGGTAACCACATTCATCTGAATTCCTTGATGGAATCGTTGTTGGTGGCGTGATTGAATTCAATAACAGTTGTTGGTGTGGTTATGAAATCGGGAGCATACGTGTCCATGAAACAGGGGTCGTGGTGTGATCATGAAATATGGATCATATTAGACCATGAAATAGAGGTCGAGAGTTCCAACGAGAACTGGATCATGAAACAGAGATCTTTAAATGGTACCACCTACATTGAGTATATGGTTGAGTCTCATTTGAATGCATTGTTGTTGATGTGTATGAGGTAGATGTATATGTTGATGATGTGTCCGTTGTAGATGTGTAGTTGGGTTGTGATTCTTGTCGTGATATGTGTGTTGTTGTTGTACTTATGTGATATATACCTTATATTTATATCATTTTCCTCTTTTAATTGATTTAAGAATCCCACCCTGTAACACGGTGGGAGAACTGACTTGGGTGTTTTTGTTTGACAAAAGCATGTGCGGATAACAAGAGTTGCCACCGACTTTTATTTATCCAATTTAGGAAAGGTATAAAAGAACAGGAAAGACCTTAAAAAGATTTTGAGTTCGGGGTGTAGGTTATACAAAGAGAAGGTGTTAGCACTTTTTTTATCCATGGGCTCTTAGTTACTTAGCTCACTTTAACTTGTTTGAAAAATGTGTAGTGTGTGTTTAGAAAATTTTCATAAGTCTTTGTAATGATCCTCGTATGGATTTATACAAAGCATTGAGTTTGAAAATGTTTTAAAAGTGGGTTGTGAAAAGAATTTTGAAAGAGTGAGCAAGTAATTAAGTGTTACCTACCCTAAGTTGTTCTTTCACGTTTTTCTATTTCCTTCCAAGGGTAAGTGTTGTACCCCAAAATTTACCCTCCCACAATCAAAGCAAGGTGTCCCTAGATTTCTCTCAAGGTTCACAAGATTCACAAGGTTCACAAGGTTCACAAAGTTCACAATTGGTCAGAAATTTTGAAAGTTACCTCAATCAAAGCCCTCTCCTAAGCAATGGATCCACAACTAGGGTTTTGAGTTTATCTGAGATAAATGGACTTCCAAGGCCTCAAGTGAACTTCATAACATCCCACATATATTCAAGAATCCCCATGTCAAATTTCAGGGCTTTCCCAATAAGTTTGACCAGTCAGATGATCAGATATGTAAAAATCAGTCAAAGTAGTTAAAAAGTCAAACTGAAGTCAACAGTGGTAAAATTAAAGTCAGACTTCAAGATTTTTTACCAACATCAAGTTTATGAAGTAAAATTCATCATTTGATCAAGGGTTGATCATGATTCATCAAGGAAGTTTCAGATCATTAAGAATCAGGAAGTTTCAAAATTAGGGTTTCCTAGGAAAAGTCAACTGAACTTTGACCAACCATAACTTTCACATGCTTCATCAAAAATTTCCCATCCAAATCTCATTTTGAAGGAAATTGAATTTTCTACAACTTTGTGTCTCACAAGCCAAACCTAAAAATGCTTCATTTGGAAGGTATGAGCTAAAACATTACAGGTCATTTCAAAAGTCAACAAAAAGTCAACTTTTTCCAAAGAGCATATTTTGAAAATGGTAAACGTTATGTACATGAGACCAGAGAGGTTTGTTATAGGACTCTTTAAGCTTTCCAAAATGTCCAAGATCATCTTCATAGCCTTAAAATTGAGAGAGTTAAGCCTTGGCAAAGTTGGGAGATTTTCAAGGGGTGTATGAAGAAAATAAGGTCTTAAATCCAATTTTTTCCAAATGGATCTATCATTTTGCAACCCAATCTTAACGATAACATCAAGCACGACCCAATTCAAATAATTTCTGTTTTTTCATAATTTATTTATTATTTATTTGGATTTTATTCATTAAAATTCATTTAAAATCAAAATAAAATATGAAAATACAAATATTTGATTTGATTCTTCTTCTAGAAACTTTTAAATGACATTCAAGATGATTAGATGTTATCCAATTTCGTGCACCACCAATTGGGAAGGATATCATTTGAATTTTGGACAAAATTATGAGAGAGATTTCTTCACACTCAAGAAACCACAAAAGCCCAATGATTCATCTTTCTTTTGACCTAATTTGACTCTACTATATATAGACAATTGAACACAAACATTAGGGGACGATTTCTGTAGGTCAAGAACAACTTATTCAAAGTCCAAAAGTGTTGCAAAAGTCAAATTCGGTTTAAAACTTTGAGGCAGTTTCAAAACAAATTAAAGGTTGCATTGGCTTCCTTAGAGTTCATTGATCACGATTCAATCATCATCAGCATTCACAAAGCCATAAATTGTATTTACCGATTGCACTTTATCTTGTTTTTTTAATTTTATTTTTCGATTTCTGTTATTGGTGCATTCCCACTCGATTTCAATGGTATAATGTTGTTTATATTGATGCTTGCTATGTTTCTGGGCTATTTAATTGAGTTTATGATACAGGTAAAGCATTCTGCCATTATCGAAGGTTTTAGGGTTCATCGAAGTTTGAAATTAGGGACTTCGGGAATAAGTAATTTAAAGGCCAATTGATGATTCAATAAGACTCTTAAAACATCCTTTAACTAATTTCCATGGTCGAAATCAATTTATATTACGTATATGAAGTTTATGGAAATTGCAGGTATATAGCGACGGAGAAAAACTGTCACTATAACCTTTAGTGACGAAAAAGTGTCACTAAAGGCTAATCCAACAGGCGCGCGAAGAAGATGATGGCTGAGCACGAAATTTGAATTTGAAAATTGGGTTTATTTTATAATAATCTTTGTTCGTTTTATATCACAACAAGCATACTGGCCCAGTGGAAGTGTACGCGCGCGAATGAATATAAGGGCTAGGTTCGATCCCTGGTTCCAACATTTTTTCACATGTTTATTTTTGTTTGCAGGTTGAAAATATAATGGCTTTGTCTCATAGAAATATCACCAGCGCGCGCTGGCCCTGCTGGTTTTGTGATGTGTTGTTGAGGTAAAGGACCTGGGTTCAATTTCCAGGTCCTGACTTTTTGAGCAATTGTCTTACTTTTTCTTATTTTTAGTTTTCTTTTATGTTAATTAACCTTATTTTAAATGTATTAATTAACTTATTAAATTTAAACCATAAAAATAACTCTTTCTTAAATTGAAATTTTATTATTTAAAAAAGGAGAAACATTTTTTTTAATAATAACTTTATTCTTTTTTCTTATAATAATAATGTTGTAAATAAATTAATTAAATTTTAATTAATTCTTTAAAACCCTTTTTTTTAATTTGACAAACCCTAATTTTCTCTAAACATAAACATTAACCCTAATTATTTTATTGTTAATATTGCTTTATTATCTTTTATTTATATTTAATTATTGCTTTACTTTAATTATTAGAAAAAAATGTATAGGTTTGTATGTTGTAATTTATTTTTTTCGCTCGATTATTTTATAACTGTCCAAAGCCTTGTAATAGTTTAGGTTTATTTTTTTCATCCTTTTAATTATTATTATTTAAATGTGTGGTTAGTAAATAGAGAGTGAGAACTAATTGAATATTAATACGGACTTAGCTAATTTAATTAAATAAGATAAATATATGAAATAAATCACTCACACACGTAAGTCGATCTAAGATCGCCATCTACACTTCCTAGGGTGTCCCTCCTGGTTGCCTTCTTTAAATGGTCAAGTTCCTCGAATATAGGGGTGTCTTAAGCAAAGTCCATTCACGTATAAATCATCAAGTCCCTACAAATTTAAAAGATCAAGTCCCTTCGAGGTTGCCTGCGATAATGATCTTGTCCCTTCGAATAAATGATGATAGTCCATACGAATTGCTAAAGACACCCTTTAAGTTGCCTTCATTGACCATACAATGATCCTACGACTGTCCCTTAAACAAATCCAAAGTAATGACTACCTATTCCTTAATAATAGGGATAGTCTTACTCTTGAAGAAACATAAAAGAACTTGAATGACTTAACTTATGGTAGGTACCTCATAGTTACTTGCTCACCCTTTTAAACTACTTTTCACACCTCACAATATTTTCAAACATTTTCAAATGAGGCTTTGTATACATCCATACGAGGATCATTACAAAGTACTTAGAAAATTTATAATCACACACTACACTTTTCAAAAACAATTAAAGTGAGCTAAGTAACTAAGAGCCCATGGATAACCATGGATATAAAGGGTGCTAACACCTTCCCTTTATATAACCTACCCCCCGAACCCAAGTCTTTTCAAAATGGTATTTCATGTTCTTTTATGTCCCTTCCTTATGGATAAAATAAAAGTCGGTGGCGACTCTTGCTATCCGCAACATTTATAGAAAGTCAGTTCTCCCACCGTGTTACAGTAAAACTGTCCTTACTATTAAAGAGTAAGTAGTCATTACCTAGGATTTGTTAAGGGACGGGCGTAGGGTCATCGTATGGTCATAGTAAGAAACTTGTAGGGGTGTCTTATTAATTCATATGTATTATCATCATTTTTCCGTATGGTCATCGAGGGACAAGATCATTTATCTCATATGCAACTTCGAAGGGACTATGATCTTTTGATCTTGAAGGGCCTATGATGAAATTTGTTTTAAGAGACATTTACTAAGACACCCATACGTTCGAGGTACTTGACCATGTATTTGTAAGGCAACCAAGAGGGGAAACCCTAGGAGGTGCAGATGGCGATCGTGGAACGACCGACTTACGTTTGTGAATATTAATTTCAATTATTTATCTTGTAATTAGTGGTCTAAGTCCAATTTGCTTTTCCTTTAGGTCTTTGCACTCCCTAAATTACTAACCGCGCAATTAAATATTTACGAAAAATAAAAATAAAACAGGAAATAAAATCCTAAGTTATTACATGGCTTCGGGGCAGTTACATAATAATCGGTGCGAAAAATAAATTACATAAATTACGACCTATAAAATTTTTCTAAGTAAAATAAATAAAGTGAACAAGAAAAGAAAAGAAGTTATGAATAAAAAAAATTAGGGTTTAGACAAAATCAGGTTTTGAGAGTTAGGATTAGGGTTTAAAGAAAATCAAAGTTTTTAACAAAAGAAATTAGGGTTTAATAAATTAAATTAGCTGAAATTAAAATAAAGACTAATTATCCAATTAATTAATTAATTTAATAAAATAAGAATTATGTAAGAATATTGTTTTTTAAGTTAATTATCATAGTTAACTAGTTAATTTTACAAATTTAATAAATAAATATGTGAAAAAATAATAATATTTACAAAATTTTATAATTTTTATGATAAATAGATTAAAAGATGAATAAATTAATTTTAAGTTAGTGGTTAATTGTTAATTAATTAATTAATAGTGGTTAATTAAAATAATTATAATAATTAAGAAAAAATAAGAAAAAGGAAATAAAACCTAATGTTAAAAAGAAAGGGGGAACCTGGAATTCGAACTCAGGCCCCTATGGTCACACGCGCACGCCCTAGCCACTGGGCCACCAGTCCTGCAATGTAAGCAATTAGAAAACAAAAATTATATTATAAAGTGAAATTCAAAAAATCAGATGGCGCCAAACTTCATCTCCTTCCTTCGTCCGTCCATTTAGACTTCTAGCTACAGTTGGGTCGTCGCTATAGCTTATAGTGACGCTTTCTTCCGTCACTAAAAGATATGCATCTTGAAAGATAATCAACAAATAATATAAATCAATTCCAAAAATATCAATCGATTCCAAATGATTTCCTGAGTTCAAAGGGCTTATCGATTTGCACTAAAATCTCCTTTAACCGAAGTCCCCAAATTTGAAATTCCAAACCCTAATAATGGTGAACGACTACTCCTGCTTTGAAAATCAAATCAAAGCACCCAAAAACAATCCAAGCACCACCATAAACAATAATCAACAACCAAAATTAAGTTAGAATGCATATATAAGGCAAATCGAAAAATCAAGAAAACAAGGTGAATGGTGAAATCGGTTCATGCGATTTTGTGATGTTTGAATGATGTTGATGATTGAGATATGTCCAAAATTTTTCAATAAAGCAAATGCCACCTTCAAAAACCTTGGAAACTTGCTAAAAGAGTGAAACCGTATATGAGTTATTTCTTCAAAATTTTGAAGTTTGGTGGTGGCCTCTTCTCTGGATTTTTCGTCCCCAACCCTTATGGTTATGTAGTAGTGTAAATTAGGTTACGATTTTGGGCTTTTAGAAGATGGATTTGTGTTACTTGTGAATGAAGAAATCATCTTGCCAAATTTGTCCAAAAATCAAATGTAAACATCTTATATTAGTCTTGCACGAATTTGGAAGAGTTCAATCATCTTAATCACCAAATATTTGATCTAAAAATAAGTCTTAGATCAAATATTTGATTTTTCATAATTTATTTCAATTAAAATTGAATTTTAATGATTAAAATTCAATATAATATAAAATAAATAATAAAAATCAGAAAAATTGATCATTGGGTCATGCATGACCTCGTCTTTAAGTTTGGATTGGAATATTATGGGCCCATTTGAAGAAATTTTAAATTTTGGCATTTTTTGCTTCATACACCTCCTTAAAATTACCCAACTTCAACAAGGCATAACTCCCTTAATTTTTATCACATTAAGGTGTTTTAGGACTTTTTAGAAAGCTTAGAGTGTCCTCTAACTTCTACTTTTGGTCCCATATCCATATATTTTCTATTTTTAAGTTATGAGCTATTGAAAAAGTTGACTTTTTGTTGACTTTTAAAAAGATCTGTAATGTTTTGGCTCATACCTCTCAAATGAAGCATTTTTGGACTTGGCTTGTGTCGTACCTCGAAAAATACGATCCTAAAATAAACAACAGAGTCGCCACCTAATTCTATTTATTCTAACTAAAGAAAAGGGAGATATAGACACAACCTAAATTGAGGATAATAAATGGTCAACGAAACCACTAATCTAAGTTCGGGAGTCAATTACGCAAAGGGAAGGTATTAGGCACCCCTCGCGTCCGTTGTACTCAACGGGAACCTTTTAGTCTAATTTTCGCTTAAATGTTAACTTGTATTATTGTCTTCTTTTAACGATTAAAGTTTGTTAAGATTACTTTTAAAGAAATATTTTAATTATTATTACGGGGGAAATATTAAAGTTTTTTATTATTGTGACGGAGAGATAATTAATTTTTATTTATTGTGCTCGTGAAGGATTAAAATCCCCGTGCCTACGTATTCCCTTGTGCAATAGGAAAGTCAGAGCTCCGTAGTTCGTGCAACTACGGTTTGTGATTTTTAATTGAACGATTGTTTGAAATGCTTTCTATTGCTAAGCGTTGGCTTGTTTGCGAGATAGAAAGATTTAAACGACGTTCGTTTTGAAAAAGATGTTTGATCTTTGTTAAAGTGTTTTAAACGAGAGGGCGAATGAACCACAACGCGTGGGGCTAGCCCAAGAGTGATTACATTCAAGAACGTGCGGAGTGCTAGACTCCGGAGTTCAGTTACTCGCTGATTAATTATGGAAAATAGTTTGTATTGGTTGGTAAGTTTTAAATTGTATTTGAAGAGAAAGAGACAAGTCGTCATCTTTAAGGGGGAGTATCCCGCCTAATCCACCGCAAACATTTGAGAAAGAGAAATCGAAAGAAGCTTTAAACTTGGATACAAAGATCGACAAGCAATGCCACATTCTCTCTTTGAGAAATAAAAATCGGAAGAAACTTTAAACTTGGATATGACGATCGACAAGCAATGCCACATTATTCCTTTGAGAATAAATAAAAATCGGAAGAAGCTTTAAACTTGGATATGAGTATCGACAAGCAATGCCACATTCTTCCTTTGAGAAAGAGTTGTTTGTAAGATTTTGTTTGTGTTTGTGGGGATAAGAGGAACATCTTTCCTACGGAGATGAATCATGCCTGATCCTTTAAGGTTATTGAATTATTCCGAATACGAAAGAATGAGTGAATTGTCTAATCCTTTCAGTTCTTCGTATAATTTATTTAAAAGATTTTCGTGTTTTAGAAACGAGAGGATAAATAAACCACATCGCGTGGGGCTAGCCCAGGAGTGTTTTAATTCAAGAACGTGCGGAGTGCTAGACTCTGGAGTTCAGTTACTCGTATTTGAATTTATAAAAAAGATTGAGATATTTTGATATACGAATGGTGATTGAATCACGTCGCGTGGGGCTAGCCCAGGAATGATCCAATCCAGAACGTGCGGAATGCTAGACTCCGGAGCTCTATGCCTTGTTTAATTAAGGCGCGAAATGTCGTGCAGACGACGATCACAAGTGACCGACTTACGTGTGTGTAAATGTATGCGCGATGAATTGTTTAATTGATTTTGTGGATCGAGCGTTTTAAATACGAAAGGGCAAACGAATCCACAACGCGTGGGGCTGGCCCAAGTGTGATTCACTCAAGAACGTGCGGAATGCTAGACTCCGGAGTTCAGTTCTTTCGCAAATTAATTAGTTTGAAAGTTTTGAATGAAAATCGCGTTTGGTATAAGATTTTTGGATTTAAAATCGGTGATCAGGTACGGGTAATCAATCAAACGTAATTGTAGCATTAAGACCACAAATGAGGCACAAATAATACAACGTCGAGTTTTAGTGGTATCTAACGGAGGAGGTCCGCAGCCTCTTCAATACGTACAAATAATCTCAAGGATAAGCATCAAGAAGAAACTTCACACGATCGACCTTCAATTAGTCCTCGAGTACATAATATGAAACTCTACTTAAGATTCAAATATCCCTCATCCAAACATCAATAAATCAAACCGAACTAAACATTTACTCTAAAGGAGAAAGTTAACCAATAATTAATATCTTAACAAAATAATTAATAAAAATAATCAACAATTAACAATTCTAATTAAAAATAAACGGACATAAAAACAAAATAAACGATCTAAATAACCATTAATCTCAAACATATTAATTATCGATATAGATATTATAAGTTAAATAGGAATGAGTAAAACAAAGACAATAAAATAAAGTAAGAATAAACTAAAATACTCAACCAGGGGTGCAAATCCGAAATGCAACATGAACTTATGGGATTACCAAGCCCATAACAACAATAAAAGGAAAAAAGGGGAGGTGCTGCTAGCAAGACTGTGGGCCAAAAAGCCCAACTCTCAGCACATATTATATTAAAATAAAAATAAATAAAAGAAAAAAAACTTGTAAACAAAACAAAATCAATATATGAAAAAACGTTTTACAGAAATCAAAAGCAGATGCCAAACCCAACCTTTCACTCCACGCCGCTTGCTCTCTCGCAATCTTTCCAAATCACCATCTCAGTTCCGGCGGTGACCTTTGGTGTTTCACGAATCCGAGTTTCTCAGGCATTTGCTTGGTTATGGATGATTCTGAGGTCGCGGCGGTAGATCCGAACCCAGTTTCGCGGTGGCGTTCGGTTCCTCATGGCGGCGTGATGACGTTGAGCGGTGGTTGGAGATCGCGTTTTGGTTGGAGGTGCGAACGAATTTGTGACTGGGGATGGTTTAGCAGTGGTCGTTGCGGTGTTCGGAGGTGCTCTGAATGGTGTCGCGGTGGTGAGCTATTGGCTCTCGCGTTCTCTCTCGTGTACGGGGTTCGGAGGCGGTGGTTCGATGATGGTTCTGCTTTTGAGTTTGGGTGGCTTATGCAGAAGAGGATGAAGAGTCAAGAAGGGGCGTCTTTGGTTGCTGCTGTTGTGAAATTGTTTTTGGTTCTTTCAGTGAATCCAAGAGAAGGTTCGGTTGTCCCCTCAATTCACCGACGTGAAGAGAAATGTAGGAGGTTGGGGGGTATTGTGAGGCGGAAGTAGTGGATTGAGGGTGGTGATTGCGTTTGAGAATGGTTGTATGAAGATGAGAATGGTGTGTTGAAATGTTGGCGAAGTTGTTGTTTCGGAGGGTCTTTGATTTGTCCAGTTTGATTTGTAAGGTTTGTTGTTGAAGAAGCTGTGTGTGAAGGTTGCTGCGGTTAAGAAGAAAGAGTGCTTTGTGGTGAAGGTGAGTTAGAAGTTTGATTCGCGGTTTTAGGGGGTTTTGTGATTGTTTGTGTTGCGGTTTTTAACAACTCTCAATCTCTCTCACTGCGTTTTTGTCATTTGAAGAAAGTGGTTCTATGTTACCTTTATGGAAACCACCTTGTTGTTGTGTCGTTGATGTGAAAGTGATGATGTTCAAGGAGTACAACAATGCGTTTTTCTTGCTGCAGTTTGGAAGAAAACGAATTTGAAAATGAATTCAAAACTCTCTTGTGGCTTTTTTCTGTTGTTTTGTGAAGGGTTCTGGTGAGTTTCTCCATTCAATATTTTTTTGTATTTTTCTCCTTTTCTTCCCCTTTTTACAGTGAAGGTTTTCAGTCCCTTTAAAGAGCAGGTATCGTTGAAGATTTTCTTTGTGGCCAGTGTCATTTTTTGTCTCTGCCTAAGTAGCTTGTTCAGCTTTTGACAGCTACTTGAAATTATTTTTCTAATTGGTCTGTCTTCTCCTTTTTCATATGCAGATTTTGGTATGTTCATTTTGGTGAAAATATTTGGATCTATAGATGCAGAGTTGCAAGTTGTGGGATGCAGGTTAAGAGTATGAAATTGGTCAAAGTTTGAAAAGGGGTGTTGTTTGGAGGCTTGCTTGGACAAGTTTTTTTTTGGGTTTGCTGCAAAATCTTTGGATTGTAACAAGACCAACTGATTACACTAACTAAAAGCTAATTTAAAAAATATAAAAATCTAAAACACAAAAAAAAAAGATTATCAAAACTAAACTAAACCAAACAAAATAAACTTATAAATTAATTAAAAACCTAATAAATTAAAAAAACTTAAAATATTAAACTAAATAAATTTTGGATTATTTTCAAATAAGGAAAAGAAACAAAGAACTAATTTGAAATAAAAATAAATAAATTAAATGAAACTAGTAAACTAAATTTTCCAAGTTAAATCAAAATTTACCTGAATTATAATACTAACTAAAATTAATTCTAAATTATCTAATAGCTATTGAATTGAAGAAGAAAGAAAAAAATATAAAGTGAAACAACTATCCTATTTAAAAACCGGAATAAATTCTAGGAAAGAAAAAATTAGAAATAAAAGAGACATTGAAATGATAAATGAACAGAGGACGCGATAATTAATGAAAGATGGGATAAAATGCATAAAAAGGATTGATTTCGGTATATTGGCAAAAATGCGTCAGATGAACAAAAATTTGAAAATTTCTGGTCAAAATTTAGGGTATGACAGCTGCCCCTATTTAATCATCTTGAACCTGAATGTATGAGTAACAAAGATATTTTGGACATTCAAGATGGAAGAGGATTAAATATTAGAATACCTAAAATTTTGACCGAAAAATGCAAATGGAATGATATGGTATGCAATGATATGTAAGGGAATGACCATAACACCGCTGGGAAGGAAACTGACACTACTGGGGATTATACGCACATGACTGGAGTACAATCCACACGAGGAACTCATCTTGAGCGAGGCTAAACGACAACTGCCTACAAGTCCTAAGATGACTCAAAATCTTTAGAACAAAATTCCACTTTGAGGAAATCTACTGCTGAGATTTGAAACCTCATTTGGAAATACCTTATGTTGGTGTATCAGAACGAACCAGAAATCTACCACCGAGATTCTGGAACGAAAACAAATTCTTCCGAAGTCTACTGGAGATCTACTGCCGAGATTACCAGAGAATCTAAGAATGAGATACCTTCTGCCGAGGTATCAAGGTAAACCAAAGATCTACTGTCGAGATCTTGAAAAAGAAATAAATTCTGTTAAAGTCTACTGCCGAGATTTTCCAGAGAATCTGAGAATGAGATACCTTCTGCCGAGGTATCAAAATGAAATTCCTACTGCCGAGGATTAACTGAGGATACACCTGTTACCAAATCTCCTGCCGAGATTTAACTAAGGATGCCATTGGATAGAATTCTCACCATACTTCCCTTCTTCTGAAAGAGACAGCCACATGACAGAGAAACAACTTCATGCTCAAACTTCTCAACTTGTCTGGAAGAGATAGCCATTTGACAGAAATTGGAAAATTCACAACAAACTTCTCAACTTGTCTGGAAGAGATAGCCATTTGTTGGAAAAATAAAAGAGATTCATATCAAACTTCTCCGCCTAACAGGGGAGATGCCATTTGATAGAAGCCTCATCATACTTCCCTTCTTCTGAAAGAGACAACCATATGATGGAGAACAACTTCACGCTCAAACTTCTCGACTTGTCTGGAAGAGATGACCATTTGACGGAAATTGGAAAATTCACAACAAACTTCTCAACTTGTCTGGAAGAGATAGCCATTTGTTGGAAAAATAAAAGTGATTCATATCAAACTTCTCCGCCGAACATGGGAAATGCCATTTGATAGAACCCTCATCATACTTCCCTTCTTCTGAAAGAGACAGCCATATGATGGAGAACAACTTCACGCTCAAACTTCTCGACTTGTCTGGAAGAGATAGCCATTTGACGGGACATATTGATGGAGTTAAACCATGTGTTTGCCAATCGTTGAGATAATGGTGTAGTGTGTCGTTGAACGCTATTATGGCTTGGTGAGGATGGTTTATGCCCATCATGATTGTCAGATGTCTATCAACAAATTGAAGAACTAATCACCCTTAATATCTTGTTGATAACAGACGATATCATGTTGGATGGGATAAATGTGACTTGCTAAGATAGGATAGCATGCACAATAAATGGTACGAAATTAAGCCAGGTGCTTAAAGAGTGTTTGGATTAGTCTATGTAAATTCCTATATCTGGAGGTGAGGCGGATTTAAGGATATGAGGTTTTCCATGGATGTAAAGATAGTGTTATGGAAATTGGATCGTAGAGGAGAAGTGCAGAAACCGCAGGGTCTTTCTGCTGGTTTCGTGTTGCTCGCTTAGCGAGTTGTTGAAAAATTTCGCCTCTTTGAGGAAATGGCTTGCTAGCTTACCGAGCAAGGGGGTCGCTTAGCGAGACATGGGAGTCAGAAAATGTGTTTTAAATCATTAAAATTCCTGAAAAATTGTGTTTTATGCTTTAGGAAGGTTGGTAAATTGTTGATGTGGTGTGAACAAGTCTATAAATATTATACGTGGATTTTGTTAATGTTGAATGTTTTTGTGTGAAATTTGCAAATACATGACATATGTTTAGTTGCGTATGTGAAATTGATTACTCTATATCCTAGTGGCTCTGTGTTGATGCAGTGGTGTTAAGAGCATGCATTGATAGGTTATACACTTGTTTTGTTGAATATTAAATGTGATTATGTGAAATACATGAATGAATGAATGTGTGTATTTTGTAGATGAGTTATTGTAGTAAAATGTTGTTGTATAGTTATTATCACATGTTGTGTTATGGTTATAGTTGCATGATTGAATGGTGCAAAGGGGTAAAGTTGTGGTAGTAACATAAGGAAGTATGTTGGTTAAAATGCAAGTAATGGTTGAGTGATGTTGATGTAATGAGGAATAGGTAGGTGTTGTTGTTGTTGCACGTTGTTGTTGAATTTGTTATACGTTGTGGTTGATGTTGTTATATGTTATTATTGATGTTGTTATATGTTGTTGTTGATGTTATTGCATGAAGTCGTTGTTGTTGTTGTTGTTGTTGATATTGCATATGTCATAGATGGTGCATGACATGTGCATAGTTGGGGGGTGGTATACCAAGGTAGGGTAACCACGTCCATCCAAATTCCTTGATGAAGTTTTTGGTGGTGGCATGATTGAATTCAATCGCAGTTGTAGGTGCAATCTTAAAATAGGGATCGTACGTGACCATGAAACAGGGTTCGTGGGTGTGATCATGAAATAGGGATCATCTGGACCATGAAATAAGGGTCGAGAGTTCCGACGGAACTGGATCATGAAATAGGGATCGCTAAATGGTACCACATGCACTGAGTCTTTGATTGAGTCTCATTTGCATGCATTGTTGTTGATGTGTATGAGGTGGATGTATATGTTGTTGATGTGTCTGTCGTAGATGTATAGTTGGGTAGTGATTCTTGTTGTGATATGTGTGTTGTTGTTATACTTATATGATATATTTCTTATATTTATATAATTTTCCTCTTTTAATTGATTTAAAAATCTCACCCCTTCAGTTTGAATGTTACCTTTACGTGGGTAACATTCACGTTAGTGGTGTCTGTTCTGATACGTAACATATGAGTCAGGAGCGTCGTTTTGTCTTTTTAGTTTATAATGTTATGTTTTATAACATGTTGGCGTTGTTTTGGAAGTTTCAAATTGTTTTATTCTGATGACGATATTTATATTTAATTTTTCGTTGCTTAATTCAAACACAATTTCTCTTTCATGTTATGTATTAAAATCTTTAAGGGCGTGTTTTTGATAAGTTGAAAGTAGCATCTCGAATTAAAGATGGAATTTTACTCTGATTGTCGAATTTTATTTATTAAAAATGTCGGGGATTATTCAGGGTGTTACACCTTTCCTCCGGATTGTGAGGAACAATCTGCACTTGATAACACCTCTGACGTTGCGGTAGTCGAGCATAACATTGATGCCTTCAATGTGATTATTTAGGTCTATCGTGCTGTCATAGTGTCATACCCCAATTTTGACCTTGAATCGCTTTCATCAGATGCATTTCATCGCAATATCAGTAGTCAATCATTTTAGTCTAATTGTGACTTTTAGTTTAGTTTAATTTTTAATCATTGTTATTTTCTATATTTTTATTTATTTAGTCTTATTTATAACTTAATCTTTTAATTAATTAGTTTGGTCTGACTTAGACATTTTAGTTAATTCTTTTTTTTTTAATTATTTTATTTTTACTATTAGTTTTTTTAGTTAATTCTAATTTAATTTTGTATTTAGATTAGATTAATGCATCTAGTTTATCACTAATTAGATTATTTACTTAATCAGTTTAGCTTGATTTTTCTTAGTTATTTTATTTTCTTGATTAGTCCAAATTTGATCAAACGCCGTATTTTTCCAATACATATATTTTGCGCTGGTCATTTTGGTGTGTTTATTTTTTTTCCGACAACTTTGACACCGTATTGCTTGTTCGTTTTAATATATATATATATATATATATATATATATATATATATATATATATATATATATATATATAATATTTAGTTAATATTTGTTTTAGTTTATTTAAGATTAGTTTAATTTTTAATTAGATTTTTTTTATTGATTTAATTTCTTTTAGTTGATTTTCTTTTTTTTTAAATAAAATAATAAAAAAATTGTTTTTAAGTCTCTTTTGGAAAAAACTTGTCTACTAAGTTTAGAAAAGTTACTTTTATTCTTTTCCTGATTTGTTGACCTGGTTCTATATAATGGATGGCACTTTTGGAGAGAAAGGGGACACAAAAAACCAGACCCGAGGAGCCTCCAAGATGGGGTTTTCTTCTTTCTGAGTTTCAAACCCAATAACCTCATACTCTCCTCTCAATCCATTGTTCGTGACTTTTTCCTTCACCAATAACACAAACTCTTCCTCCTCACAACACCATTTTTCAACACTTCACCACCATCACCTCCGTCACTGTCGTTGATGCTCTTACCCTATTCAACCACCATTCATTCATCATCATTTCAATATTAAACTGTTGACCACCTATTTCCTTGTGTCGTTCTTCTTTACCATTGAAATCAACTCTTCAAGTTACATCAGAACTTCAACACAAACATGAGCCTTCATTTTGAAGAAGGAGACGCTCGCGTCACAATCATCAACTACAACAACACTTGGAATCACATCTTCGACTTGGGTTTGCTTTGTCGTTTTTTTTAAATCGGCGAAGTTTTGTTGTTTTGTTATGCCGTTTGTTTGCTGTGCAGGTTAAGTTCGAGTAAAAAGATCTCCGCAAGAATATGCTATTGTTGAGCTTGAACCTCGTCGACATTTTTGTTTCAAACTCCTGTGTTGCACTGACTGCTACTGATGTGCTGAAGCCGAGTCCAACTACGTTGCTGCTACTTGCGTTGGAATCAGATCTGTCGTGACGAATATTCGACACTGCTGTAAGAACTTGTAAACACTGCTGAAAAACAATGGTATGTTGCTGCCAGTTATTTCCTATTGTGTTGTCTTATTCGTATTCAATCTACGGGGTTGACTTTGTTCATATATCTCTTTATCATTTATTTGATCTTTCGCTACTTTAATGTGACGTTGTTGCTACTGTGATTTATAGCTAGAAGTTTATGTTTTTCTATTCTTTTCAATTTTGATAATATGTGAATCTTGAATTTCCTTTTGAATGTTGTTTCACCCTTTTATCAAGTTACTGCTACTGTGCTGGTTTTGAGAGTATTAGACTTAGTTTAATATGTTATCTTGTTAAGACTTTAGTTATTAAAGAAAAAACCATCTTGTTTCGTTTCATATATTATTTTCAAGTTTAGAAAACATATGTACAGTAAAATGTTGTCACTTTTGCATTTTTATCATTATCTATCTTTATCCATTAATAACTATTAATCTAATTAGAATATATACACATTAGTTTAACTTAGGACGATACTAATATACTAGTTTAAGTTTTAACGCACATTAGCTAGAAATATCCTTTATTTAGACTAATATTCAATTAAAATTTTAGGAAATATTAATATTGTTCATATTTATTTAGATTCAATGTTAGAATTAATAACTTGTTTGATAATCCTTGATTTCTCTTATACTTGACATCTGATGCTTGTGTTTGAGTTTTGCATTGATCTTTAGACTTGATATTCGATGTCCGCTACTTGATAATACTTTGACATGCTTTGAACTTGATACTTCTCCTTGAGCTTTTTGCGCCCACATTGAAGAGGCAACGAACCTTCTCCGTTGGGTACCACTGAAAATATATTTTCCGTGCCTCATTCCAGTCCTGATACTATGTTAGGAACATACTGGGTACATATGAAGTCTCACCTCGAGGTAGTCTCTGTTTGCGCATCGTTTGATTACATGTGGTTGTATCTTTCTAGCTTGACTCACTTCTTCTTCATCTTTTCTCTTTTAAAAACCCTTGGTCCAACGCCAAGTAAATCCTTACCCATACATGTCTACATTTTGCACACATGTAAGTCGGTCACCTGTGTGATCGCCGTCTGCACGACTTTACGCGTCTAAGTTAATTAACGGGGAACTGAGTTTCAGAATCTAGTATTTCGCGGGTCTTTAATGAACCACACATGGACTAGCCCCACGCGTAGTGTTTCATTTACTCCTTCGTTACTAAAAAATGCTAAACCCAAATTCATCCAAAATAATCGCAAGACGTCTCTAAATTAACATATTAATTAACGTAAGAACTAAACTCAGGAATCTAGCGTTCCTCGGGTTTTTGAATTGAATTACTGTTGGGGCTAGCCCCCGATTTGTAATTCATTCGCTCTTTCGTTTTCAAAATGTAAATCTTAATTTAAATTTGTGAAAGAACTAAACTCAGGAATCTAGCATTCCTCGGGTTTTTGAATTGAATTACTCTTGAGGCTAGCCTTTGTGCTGTAATTCATTCGCCCTTTCATCTCCAAAACAGTCGCATCTTAATTCACAAATCAAATAACGGAGGAACTGGATTCTGGAGTCTAGCATTCCACATAATCCTTGAATTAAATCCTCCTGGGCTAGCCCCGCGCGACGTGGTTTATTCACCCTCTCGTTCCTAAAACACGGAAACGTTTAAATAAATTATACGAAGAACTGAACTCAGGAATCTAGCATTCCTCGGGTGCTTGAACTGAATTATTGTTGGGGCTAGCCCCCGATTTGTAATTCATTCACTCTTTCGTATTCAAAACAATTCAACAATCTTAAAAGTATTAGACACGATTCATCTCCATAGGAAGATATTCCTTCTATCCCCACAAACACAAATCAAATCTTACAAACAATTATTCTCAAAGGAAGAATGTGGCATTTCTTGTCGATACTCGTATCCAAGTTTAAAGCTTCTTCCGATTTTATTTTCTCAAAGAAAGAATGTGGCATTGATTGTCGATCCTCATATCCAAGTTTAAAGCTTCTTTCAATTTTCTCTTCCTCAAATGTTTGTGGTGGAATAGGCGAGATATCTCCCTTAAAGATGACGACTTGTCTCTTTCTTTCAGATACAACTTAAAACTTACCAACCAATACAAACTTTTTTTCCATAATTAATCAGCGAGTAACTGAACTCCGGAGTCTAGCACTCTGCACGTTCTTGAATGCAATCACTCCTGGGCTAGCCCCACGAATTGTGGTTCATTCGCCCTCTTGTTTTAAACACTTAACAAAGGTCAAACCCTTTTTCTTTAAGCGAACATTGTTTAAATCTTTCTATCTCGCAGATAAGCCAACACTTAGCAGTTAGAAAGTCTTTCAAACAACTGTTCATTAAAAAAAACACAAACCATAGTCGCACGAACTACGAAGCTCTGACTTTCCCATTGCACAAGGGAATACGTAGGCACGAGGATTTTAATCCTTCGCGAGCACAATAATAAAAAACTTAACCTTTCTCCGTAATAAATAATAATTTTCTTTTCCCTTTAATAAACAATCTTAACAAACTTTAATCAGTAAAAGAAGGCAATAATAACAAGTTAACATTTAAGTGCAAATTAGACTAAGAGGTTCCCGTTGAGTACAACGGACGTGAGGGGTGCTTAACACCTTCCCTTTGCGTAACTGACTCCCAAACTTAGATTAGTGGTTTCGTTGACCATTTCTTATCCCATTTAGGTTGTGTCTATATCTCCCTTTTCTCTCGTAGAATAAATAGAATTAGGTGACGACTCTGTTGTTGTTTTAGGATCGTATTTTTCGAGGTACGACACATAGGTCGCATAAGAATGGTATTTTTCCATCCATGGGGCAAGGGAGTGCCCATTACAGCACGAGATAGTGGATTCCTTGGGTCATATTCGTCGCTTCAGATTGATGATCGCGACTACAAAGGGCTTTTTCCGCGACGGGGCGAGTTTCTTGGTCGAACCTTCGACTTGTTTAGATGCCCATCGAATTTGCTCTTCTTAGGAACTAGAGAGTGTCGTTCCCTGCATGAGAGGAGTACAATCACACTTCTTGGTAACCATGGATTGCGATCTCCACCGGCTGCGGGCGACATCCGAGTTATCGCGGAGAGAGGCTCCGAGATTTATTTCGTTGGCGTCTCCGCGGGGGAGAGTGAGAACGAGAGTTTTATCGTCACGGAGACGGGCTTAGAGATTCATACCGACAATGTCTCTATGGGGGAGAACGTAAACGACAATTGTAACACCCTCTTTCTATACCCCCAAATAAACAATTAAATCATTTAGGCACATAATCCAAATTCCATCAGAGTATATTTTAAATAAGGTATAAAAGGGACATGCCACATTATACTTGAAATTAACACATACAACACCTGCTCATTAAAGATATGCAACAAACAGGGTAACTTGCAAACACTAAGGATTTCATCCTCACACCCATATTCAATAAACAGCGGAAACAAACATAACAATTTCAAACTTATATACTTATCATAAATATATCCACAAGTTTGAATCACCAAAATATTTCATGTTTACATAAAATATTCATCATCGAAATACATATACAAATGTATCACAAAAGGCATCAAGCCGACCCTAGCTACTCGGTGCTACATATCAAAGCCGAATGACCAAAAAGATGAAGACAAGTTTCACAAAAGACCTCCAACAACCTACTCTGCAATGCCTCATAGAGCATCATAAAACAGCAGAAGGGTGAGAAACATTATCATAATAACATTGCATATAATTATATATCTTAACATATAAAATGCACATAAACAATTTCTCACCATAATCACTTCTCATCACCTATATACATCACAATATATACATATATACAAATCAAGCATATTCATCATGCACCAATTCACTATTCACATTATTAGACATAAACATCTACATTCATGTTTATTCATCAATATCAATCACTCTAATAAACATACATTATTCATGTTTATTCACAAACATCAATTACAGATGATAAATGCAAATCATAGAGATCGGCTTACGACTCTATGCAAATGCAATGCGGTACCGACTTAATCATCAGCAAGTTCACTCAGGAACTAATGAAACCATCGCTCGTTACCTAAAGTAACTCCCCGTCGGGTATACGATGTTCACCCATTGCTCACACCCCACATGGGCACACAATGTTTATGGATTGCTCACACCCCACACGGGCACACAATCCGATTGCTCACACCCCACACATGCACACAATCAATATGAATAAATCACCCATCGCTCACACGCCACACAGGCACACAGTGTTTCTAGATTGCTCACACCCCACACGAGCACACAATCTGATTGCTCACACCCCACATGGGCACATGATCGTGTTGTAGTCATCGCACACACTCCACATGAGCACACGATGCTACAACGGATTCACAAAGAATCCCACAACACAATAATGCATACATTATGCTTCACATGCAAAATGACACACAACATTCTTGAAAATGTATACATTATTCACAACATAATTATCCACTCAACTCATTCAATTAACATAGATTTGCATTCAATTCAAGGAACGTATACATTTGCCAAACGACCACAACATCACATCAAACCCACGTTTCCATAATTGACTTATCTACTTTTTTTCAGGAAAAGTCGGGTGAAAGTCGGCTAAAAATTACATTTCTTAGCATCATTAGTTTCTACATGTTTCTAGCCTCGAATCGATATAAAAGAACGCCTAAAACGGATAACCGAAACTAAAGTCACGAATTAAAACACAAAACCTCTCAAAAACCTACAGGCTCGCTGAGCGAGGAAATCCTTGGAATTCTCGCTGAGCGAGGACAGCTTGCTGAGCGACAACAGCGAATTCCATAATTTCTCAGTTGCATACAGTCAGTTCTAAACATCCCAAAACTCAACCAAACTCTACTAAACATGATCAATAACATGTATCTAACATCATACTTCGATTATAACGATTTCTAACCGATTAATCTACCAATTTCTCACATTTTCACTAAACTCTAACTATTCATCTTCTCTAAACTTCATCAAAACCAAAACCCAATCATTCACACACATACATAATCATACACAATGATAAGATAATAAGATTTCACACCCTTACCCGATTATTTCGATTCCTAGGAGCAATCTTGAAGAATCCAATTTTTTCCTCTTTTTCTCCTCTTTTCTCTTCTCTTCCTTTCTTTCTCTTCTATTTCCTTTCTATTCTCTTTTCTTTCTCTTTCTCACAACTTATATTTGTTTCTCTCTATTTCTCTTACTAACTATTCTTTCCACCAAATATCATTTTTCTCACAAAAATATAATTCCATCTAATTCTAACTTATCACTAATTAGTAAATGTCTAAAATACCCTCTTATCCAATTTTACCCGAAAATTCACAAAACGGTAAAATCACATATCATACCAACATATCACATTAACATATCATATTATCATATTATCATGTTAATTTCACAAATGAGACAATTATCACTCAAATAAAATAAAAGACTCAACAAAATTGGGAAATATCGAATCGGGGCGTTACAACAATCATTCTCAAGCATTCCAATTCGCTTATTCTGTTGGAAAATCATGAGATTGGTTTGGTTGCTCGTTGCGATCAAGGCCACTGTGGTAGTATCGAAGTTGGGTGGCACAAAAATTGGTTGATAAACCCCAGGATTCTCGTAGTGTTGGGCGATGTTGTAGGCCACGTTTTCAGAGGATGGGGAGGCGGTGAATCTGTCTCTAGGGTCACCCTCTTCAGTAACAGTTGTCCCATTGTTGTTGTGATCACCGCCGATAATGAGGGTTGTGAAGGCAATTTCTTGGATGTTTTCTTTGTCGTGTTGATTGGCTATGATGATCAGTATGTTTTTTGAGTTTGTTGTGGTCTTTTAGATTTCAGGAAAAAAGATGGGGCAACAAAAGATTCTCACAAATGATGCCACTGATCTTACTAGGATCAGAATCTTGATCAGAGACCGACAACATATCGTAAGTGATTTCTACGTGATCTTACCTGATTAGAAGGGCCCTCCATGGGTCGAGCACTAACAAGGTGATGGTTGACAAGTGAGAACGGGTGTACCTGCAAGGTACTCCGATGCCAAAGTGAGTATAGGGTACAAAAAGTGGTAAGAGAGAAAGTGTTTCAGAATACCTGACCCTTTAGTGAAAAAGGATATTTATAGTGAGCCCCCAGCGCTGGGCCAAGGTTCTTCTTTGGGCTGGATTAGCTAAGCCCAAGGAAGAACTGCCAAGGTACGCGTAAGAGCGTGTGAGACCAAACACATGGTCTTGTCCTTGGTCCAATTGCCCCTTTCATTTAGGAGATAACGGTGGAAAGTTGGGTGACGTGGCAGGTGATGGGGAGACGAGGTATCCCCATCATTAATTCAATGGATAGGGTGTTTGCTCGACGTGCCAAGCACCTGCTCGGGCAGTTGTACGTCTGTCCGACGATGTAGAGGACTTGGCTGACTGGATGGGCCTCTGCCCGACATGTTGGGCTATGGGCCAATAGTGTCCTCGAGGCCCAGTCCGGAACAGGAGCCCCCCAAGTCGAGTCTCTAGTCTTGAGTGGTGATTTAAGAGAAATAGAGTCGGGCACAACCAACATGTCGAGGTAGGACATAGACCGTGAAATGGGTCATTGACATCGATCGCCTGTGAAAAAGCGATTGACGCATCGAATTATTCGGTAAATCGAGGAAGATACATGTCGAGTTGACCGGGGTGCAGCTTCTTTGGTAACCGAGGAAGTTTTAGTTGAGTCGGGGAGATCTAGAGGTGCTCGATGCCGTTCAGAATTCTCTAAAGTGCCGCATGCGAGGAATTTAAATCGTGTCGCTTCGTTTCCTGTGCTAGGGGAGACCTTGGGAGCCTAGGTAATGATTACCTAGGCGCGCCCCCCACGCGCTTCCCTTATATATAAAGTGGAGAAACCACTTCATTTCACTTTTCGCTCCTACATTTAACCGGACTAGCAGTTCAAGGATTCCTCTCAATCGTCACCACCGCTTACCACCACCGACTCCCCGTGTGCCATCGCTCTCTCCCCGCTATCATCATGTCAGGTAACCTTTCAAATCTTATATTTCTGATCATTTTTATGCTCGATAGGTAATGATAATGGTAATGTTTCTGTTTAGAGTAAGTAGATCATTGTTTAGGCTAGTTTTTAGGTTTTAGGTATGATCGTCTCGATCACAATTTGCATGAGTCGGGCGAATTATGCATATTTATATGAATAAGCCGACCAAAATCATCATGTTTTTTATGAAGGTCGCGAGCTCCCTATGAATTCGTCGGGCAAGAATCTCTTAGCTTTCTTAAGAACTTTGAGTGTTCCGTGAGCACTCGAGAGAGATCTTCGCCCATCCCTTTGTTGATTAGGGCAACGTTAGTGAGAACTTGGAGCATTCAACTCTTCGCCCTTTCACTTGAACTGCGGTGGAAGGGTGGATTTGATGCGATGTTGAATTCACTTTTTCCTCCTGCTTTTCAGGTATAGCCGACCAGAGACAACCCGAGGAAGGAAATATGGTCGCCTCTTTGTCCGACCAAAACGACCTATCATGGGTCGCCAACGAGCCTTTAGAGGAAAAATCTTACTTTGCGGATGAAAGTGTTACTGCTTACGCGGTAGTCGAGGATATAGATCTCGAGGATAAACCCAACTGGCAGTGCTACGCTCCTGGAGAAGACGATTATATATGCTCGCGTTTCCCGGGGAAACAATTCGCGATGTATGAGTTTGCCTTCCGGGAGGCGAGGATGAGGCTCCCCTTTAAAGACTTTCAGATAGGGGTCTTCAGGTGGCTCAGGCTGGCGCGTTCACAACTACATCCCAATGTCATCTCCTTTATCCGAACGTTCGAGCCGGTCTGCCGGTACCTTGGGATTGGCTGCACGCTGCCCCTTTTCATCTGCGTTTTCCACCTGCAACGGCCGGGCGCAAGAGGGCGTCATAGCTGGGTATCTTTCAAGCAACCTTCGAGGTTGTTCAAGACGTACGTTGATTCAGCCCGCCACTTCAAAGGGAGATGGTACTCGGTGAAACCGATCACCCAGTATGCTCTCGATAGCCTATACTTCCGTAAACAGGATGCAAACGAATAGGAGAAGTTGATGTCGAAGATCCCCCTAAGATGGCAGGAGGACCATTTTGATTTACCGACCAATTATTATCGAGTTCGACACGTGAGTCTAGGGACCGATGATAGGTTGGCTTATCAAAAATTGGTGGGCTATGTCCAAAGTTTCAACTTGCCGGTCTGCGTGGATCGAATGGGCAACCTTTACCTAGATGACGACGAGTTGCCTATCCTAGAAACTCACCTGATTAATACCAAGGCCTTGCTCGAGTGTGATACAGACGAGGAGGCTATTCGGTTATTACGTAGGTTCTTTCGGCCTTTCCTGTTCCTCCGATGTTATATTTGTTTGTTGATTCTATTGATTTTTTGTTTTGCATGAAGCATTCCCTCGGCCAAGGAGAGGGCATTGAAGTTGGCCAACCAGGTTGGGGGCCCGGGCAGGGTTCAAACAAAGAAGAAGAAGAAAGTTATAAGTCGCGTCCAGGAGGTGGCGACCGAGCAGGGGGTCGGTAGTTCCGATACTCCTAGCCCGACCTCTGATTCCCCCAAACTGTCGCACAACCAAGCTCCCCGATAACAATTAGGGATATCCCTCCACCCTTTGTCAACTCTCCTTACTCGAAGTGTCAACGAACAGATGGGTCCCTTGCCCAGTCAGGTGTCATGGGTGGTATGTCATCGGGCAACCAGGGGAGTTGTCTGCTGCCCCTTGCTATCTGAAGAGGGATTTCTTCAAGACCGAGGGCTCTGTCGTGGTGGCGGCGCTTGAGGAGAAAGCTTTGCTTGACCAAGATGCTACTGTCAGGCGGGTGGATATGTCTCAGGATATTGCTGTCGTTATCCGGGTTATGGAGACGACTTTGGTGATGGCCGAGGAGAATGTGAATCTCCGAGCCCGACTGGTGTTGCTAGAAGGTGTGGTTCGTCCTCTTGAGGATGAGAATGAATAAGTGTTGGCCCTTCGTACCCAGGGTGAATTGGTCGGCAAGATCCGCGAGCTCTATCAAGATCTGGTGGTCGTCTTCAAAGAGGAATTTGATAACGCTATCGGTCAACTCAAGGTTGTGAATCCGACGCTCGTAACTGAGGGGACGACTCATAACTGTTGTGTGACTGACGGGGATATTGTTTGTCCTTTCGTCTCCGAGGAAGAGATGGAAGAGGAGGAGGAGGACACCAATAAAGAGGCGTAGGTTTGGGCAGCGACCCTTAGTTTACTTTGAATTTCTGGTCTGCGTGCCTGTTTGGATTTTGTTGTAAATGACATGTGCGCCTCTTTTGTATGTACTTGAATGGCCGGGTTTTGGCCGGATTTAAATATAATATCTTATTCGGCATGTTATTGTGTGTTGCCTTTGTTTGAATTAATGTTTGTTTAAACTGCTATTTGTTTTGAACTTTTTTGTGCTCGACTGTTTAGACTCGTCGGTTTAGGAAATCGTTAAGGTGGCGGGTTTTACGTCCGCCGCGGATCGAGATTAGAGTCACGATTAGACACCCTAATATCGGGGCTTGGGCCTTCCCATCGCGAGATGGGTGCCATGCCGACGTGGTACTGCGATGTTGGAGCTCGTTTGAGGTGTCTAACATCGAGGAGGGTTGTGCTCGCCTTATATGGGCGTTTTCCTCCCTTTCGATTGGTGACGAAGGTTGTGGTCTTACCTCCCATGCCTTCCTAAGCTGTTTTCAGCTGTAGTACTGCTTAAGTTTTTCTGCATTCCATGATCGAACAAGTTCTTCACCTTGTAGGTTTTCAAGGTAGTAGGCCCCGTTGTCCGTCTTATCTCGGACACGGTACGGGCCTTCCCAGTTGGCGGCTAGCTTGCCTTTGCGTGGGTTTTTCTGGTTTCGTTTGAGGACCAGGCTGCCCACCTGGAATTATCTTCTTATGACTTTCATGTCATGGCGTAAATCTATTTTTTGTTTAAGGGAAACTTCTCGTTGGGCTGCCTCAGAGTGGATTTCCTCGACGAGGTCTAGCTCGACTCACAACACTTTATCGTTCAACTCCTAGTCAAGGGGTGCTTTTGTGCGCCTCGTCGACTCTTGGATTTCTACCGGGATGACCGATTCGGTACCGTATGTTAACCTGAATAGGGTCTCCCCGGTTGTGGAATGTGGTGTTGTGTGATATGCCCAAAGGACACTGTGTAGTTCCTCGACCCATGCCCTTTTCGCTTCACCGAGTCTACGTTTCAATCCTCGTAGGATTACCTTGTTGGCTGCCTTAACTTGACCATTAGTTTGAGGGTGCTCGACGGATGTGAAGTGTTGCATTGTGCCTAAGCTAGCAACGAAGTCTTGGAATCTCCCGTCAATGAATTGTGTCCCGTTGTCAGTGATAAGGACTTGGGGTATGCCAAATCGTACGAGGATATTTATTTTGAAGAATCAGAGAATATTTTATGTCGTTATTTTGGCCAGGGATTCTGCTTCGATCCACTTCGTGAAGTAGTACACCCCTACGACGAGGTATTTGTTTTGGCATGAACCGGTCACAAAGGGACCGAGGATGTCCACCCCCACCACGTGAAGGGCCACGAAGAAGAGAGTGTCTTCAGCTTGCTGGGGGGCGCGAGATGCATGTCGGCGTGTCTTTGGCATTTGTCACATTTTTTACATGTTCCTTAGAGTCGTGTTGCATTGTCAGCCAGTAATATCCAGCTCGCAAGGCTTTGCGCACCAATGTTTTCCCACCGAGATGCTGAGCATTGATCCCCCTGTGTATTTCTTCTAGTATGTCGGGAACCCTTTCCTCTTCGACGCATTTGAGTAATGGAATGGAGAATCCCCTTCGATAGAGTTTGCCTTCGAGTATAACGTATGAGCACGCCCTTCTCTTGGTTGCGACTGCCTCTTTGGGGTCCGTAAGGAGTTCGTCTCTCGTGAGGTAGTTGTGAATGGGCGTCATCCAGCAATGGGCGTCGCCAATCGCGTTTACTTCGAGCGGGGGAGGTGACCGTTCGATGCTTGGTCGGGGAAGGATTTCCTGGATCATAGATTTAATCCTGCCCTTCTTCCTCGTACTTGCCAGTTTATACAGGACGTCTGCTCGCGTATTATGCTCAAGGGGGACATGTTGGACATCCCATGCATCAAATTTTTCGAGTTTAACGTTCACTAAGGCTAAGTATTCGATGAAATTGTCATTCTTAGCCTGGTATTCTCCTCGTACCTATGATGCCATGAGTTGAGAGTCAATTGATATCTTTACTTCCCTTGCCCCTAAGTCCTCAGCTAATCTTAAACCCGCGAGGAATGCTTCATATTTAGCTTGGTTGTTAGAGGTCGGGAAGGCCAATGCCAGTGAGACCTCGATCAAAATACCATCTTCGTTTTTTAGGATGATCCCTGAGCCACTGCCTGCCGAGCTGGAAGCATCATCGACGAAGATTGTCCACTTGTGGGTGCCGCTAGTTGGGATCGGGCTATGCGTCATCTCTGCAACGAAATCAGCTAGGACCTGAGCTTTCAGGGCTTTCCTGCTTTCGTATTGGATGTCGTGTGGGCAAGGAAGTAATGTCGTAGTCTCCTTGCGACATTTATCAAGGCTAAAGCAACTTTCTCGATCTGTTGATATCTGAGCTCGGGACCTTGGAAAGCTTTGCTTGTGAAATAAATAGGTTTTTGCCCCTCAATGATTTCCTGGATGAGGACGGTGCTGACGGCCTCAATTGCTACGGAAAAATACAAATACAAAGTCTCTTTTTCTAGTGGTCGGGATAGTACTGGTGGTTCGGAGAATGCCCTTTTTAGATGGAGCAGTGCTTGCTCGCATTCTTCGGTCCACTCGAAGGTGGCCTCTTTTCGTAGTAGTTTGAAGAAAGGCAAGGCGTGTTTGGCGGACTTGGCGACGAAGCGGGATAAGGAAGCGAGCATACCGTTGAGGGATTGAATGGATTTCTTTGAGTTTGGGGCTGAGAACTCTGAAAACGCCTGACAATTGTCGGGGTTGGCCTCAATCCCGCGCTCGATGAGATAGAAGCCGAGGAATTTACCTGCCCGGACACCGAAGGTGCATTTTTCAGGATTAAACCTCATTTTGCATTGTCTCGCCTGCGCGAAAACTTTTCGGAGGTGTCCTGTATGGTCGACTTCCTCGTGCGACTTCACGATCATATCGTCCATGTATACTTCGAGCATGTCCCCAATCTCTCCCCGGAAGACCTTGTTCATCATCCGTTGGTATGTGGCCCCGACGTTCTTTAGCCCGAAGGGCATTACGTTGTAGTAGTAATTTCCCTTCGGGGTCATGAAGGCCGTGTGTCTCTTGTCTGTGTCTGACATAGAGATTTGGTTGTATCCACTATATGCATCCGTAAAAGACAAGAGTTTGAAACCTGCAGAGTTGTCGACCAGTTTATCTATGTTAGGCAAAGGAAAAATATCTTTGGGACATGTCCTATTGAGATCAGTATAGTCAACACACATACGCCATTTTCCATTATTTTTCTTAACAAAGACTACATTAGAGAGCCAGGTTGTGTATTGGGCTTTAGAAATATAATTTGCGTCTAAGAGGTCTTTTACTGCTCGCTCAACAGCATCTGCTTCCTCGGGAGACTATTTGCGCCTACGCTATGCTACAGGCCTAATGGCCTGCTCTAAAGCTAACTGATGACAGGCTACCTCGGGGTCGAGCTCGGGCATCTCTGCAACGTTCCATGGGAAGAGGTATGCGTTCTCCATGAGGCAGATTGTGAGTTGCTCCCTTGTCTCTGCGGGCAGTTCAGTTCCTATCTTCATAGCTCTGTCGGGGTTGTCGCCCAGGGGAATAAACTCGAATTCTCCCCCGGGAACCGACCAAAATGGGTGAGTCAGGGTTTGCCTGTGGATGGGATCCTGTGCTTCAGTGTCATCCTCGCTGATGCGGTTGTCGAGGTCGATGGCGTTGATTCCCTGAGGGGGAGGCTGCTCTTCGACCCAAAATTTCTTGTTATTCTTGGTGTTAATTATGGTCCGTCCTTTTGTTGGAGCGTCATAGCATCTCTGTGTGGCCTCGATGTCACTGTGGATTGTGACTACGCGACCTAGCTTGGTGTAGTACTTCATTTTCAGATGGACGGTGGAGGGGACCTGTAACACGGTGGGAGAACTGACTTTAGTTAAATGTTGCGGATAGCAAGAGTCGCCACCGACTTTTATTTTATCCAAAAGGAAAGGGCATAAAAGAACAGGAAAGACCTTAAAAAGATTTTGAGTTCGGGGGGTAGGTTATACAAAGGGAAGGTGTTAGCACCCTTTATATCCATGGTTATCCATGGGCTCTTAGTTACTTAGCTCACTTTAAATTGTTTTGAGAAGTGTAGTGTGTGATTAAAAATTTTCTTAAGTACTTTATAATGACCCTTGTACGGATATATATAAAGACTTTGTTTTGAAAATTGTTTAAAATGTAAAGTGTAATGAAGTAATTTGATAAAAAGTGAGCAAGTACTTAAGAGGAACCTACCCTAAGTTAAATCTTTACTGTTCTTAAATGTTCTTTCAATGGTAAGACTATCCCTATTATTTAAGGAATAGGTAGTCATTACCTTGGATGTTGTATGAGACATATGAAGGGTCATCTGTTATTTAGGCAACTGTAAGGTGTATTAGCAATTCAAAGGGTCTTATCATCTTTTATTCGAAAGGGACAAGATCATTCACGAAGGCAACATCGAAGGGACTTGATCTTATAATCGTGAAGGGACAAAATGATATTAATAAGAGAAGGGACTTTGCTTTATACACCTTACTTGACCTTTTTATTTAAGCAACATGAGAGGTATCCTTAAGAAGTGAGATGGCGATCAAAGATCGACTTACGTGTGTGCGTGTACAAGTTTAAATATTTTTATCTTATAGTTAGTGATCTAAATTGATTTTTAAACGCAAACATGTTTTCACTCCCTAATTTACTAACCATAACAATTTATAAATAAACAAGCAATTAAAATACTACAACTATTACATGGCTTGTACAGTTACATTATAATAAGACAATTTAAATAATAATAATAATAAATAATAAAAAGATTAGTAATAAAAATAGATATAAGAGAAAAAGAGGTTAGCACAATAATATACAATGTAAAAATCAATTAAAATTTTAGATTTAAATAATTTTTTTTTAAAGAATTTTAAGATGAAAATAAAATAATAATAATAATTACATACTAATTTATTTACAAAATAAACATGACTAATGATTATATATATTAAAATATTTATTAAGTACAAAAATAATTAAAATAAGAAATTAAAATTTTAAAAGAAATTAGGATTTTTTAGAGTTTAGAAAATAAATTAGGGTTTCTAATTATATATAAAAATATTATAGTTTATAATTTAATTTTACATTATTAATTTAATTATTAAATAAATATACATATTCAAATACATAAATAAATAAATAGGTTTAGAATTTAGAAAATAATTTTATAGGTTTTTATATAAAATATAAAGTATTTACATATTAATTTAGAATTATTTACATATGTGTATTACACTTAATTAACAATAAAATAATTAAACAAAATAACTAAGCAAAAAATAAAAATTGAAACTTACCTGGGGCAGGGATCGAACCCACGCCCTAGGCCTCATTCTCCTTGGACCAACAAGCCAACCACTGGACCAACTGCGTGCTGGTATTATTGAATGGACAGCATTCTTTTTATTTTTAACCTACGAAAATCAATAAAAATAACAAAAAAAACAAAATGGCCTGGGGAAGATTTGAACCCAGGACCATCCATATTTCACATATGCGCGCTAACCAACTGAACCAGCTTGCTCTTCTGAAATATATACAGCAATAATAAAATAAAATATATGTTAGAATTTGAAACTAGATTTTTGGCGCGCAACTTCATCTTCCTCATTCAAATTTCCTGCGAATTCTTCTTCAAAAATTCATGCGAATTTTCCTGCATATTCTTGAAACAGAAACCTACGTTTTTCAATCATCAAGTAAACCACAATATTAATACAAATTCGAAGCCTAGATCAATTACATAAAGCTTATACATCATGGCCATGTTCTTAGAATTCATTTAGACGCCTTAAATGTTAAATTCCCGAATTTGAATCTCAAACCCTAACAATGGTGGATTTTGCTATAGTCCATAAGAATCAAATTAAACCATCCAGAAAGCTTCTAAACTTCATAACAAACACAAATCCATAGTTAGTTTTCATTATCATTGCATAAATAATTCAAATCGAAAAAAATCAAAATATGAACAATGTGCATTCGGGTTGATCATATGAGCATGAATTGAATGTGTTTGAGGGTTGGTTTCGACTCAGTGAAGTCCAAAGAACATGAAGCAACCTTTAAATTGCCTTGAAAGTGCCTCTAGCCAAGAATCTGAATTTGATATTTTTGATGAATTTTGTGAAGTTTGAAACTGACTTTGGAGGCTGCCAATTCGTGTCCAGAGCTTGGTCTTATGTTGTATATATATGGTACAATGAATTAGGTCAAAAAAAATTGCACAAGACTTTGGATATTTGGATGAGATTGAAAAAGATAAGCTCTTAAATTTTGAATATTCTTAATCTCACATTGCTATTTTAAGATGATCTTCATAATTCTTGTATCAATCAAGTCCAAATAAACTTTATGACATTCTAGAAACCAAATAAATTTAAATCTTCATTATTTTATATTTTATTTGAATTTAAAATGACTTTTAATATAAAAAATCATAATAAATAAAAATAAAAAGAATAAAATTATGAAAATATTAATTTAATTTCGTGCATGATGTCATGGAACCAATTGGATCACAAAAAAGTCAGCCCATTTGAAGAATTATGGTTTTAAGACCCCATTTACTTTATAAACCTCTCAAAAATTTCCCAACTTTGCAAGGGCACAAATCCTTCAATTTTAATGCTATGAAGGTGTTCTTGGACATTTTGGAAAGCTTAAAGAGTCCTATAACCAACCTCTTTGGTCTCATGTCCATATCTTTTAACATTCTCAAGTTATGCTCTTTGGAAGTTATTGACTTTTTGTTGACTTTTAAAAGGACCTATAATGTCTTAGCTTATACCTTCCAAATGAAGCATTTTTGGGCTTGGCTTCTGAGACACAAAGTTGTAGAGAATTAAATTTCCTTCAAAATGAGCTTTGGATGGAAAACTTTTGATGAAGCATGTGAAAGTTATGGCTGGTCAAAGTTCAGTTGACTTTTCCTTTGAAAACCCTAATTTAGAAACTCCTGATTCTTGATGATCTGAAATATCCTTGATGAATCATGATCAAACCTTGATCAAATGATGAATTTTACTTCATATACTTGATGTTGGCAAAAAATCATAAAGTTTGACTTTGGTTTGACCACAGTTGACCTCAGTTTGACTTTTTAACTACTTTGACTGATTTTAACCTATCTGATCATCCGACTGAGCAAATCTTTTGGGAAAGTCTTGAAACTTAACATGGGGATTATTGAACACATATGGGATGTTATGAAGCTCACTTAAAGTCTTGTAAGTCCATTTAGCCTGATAAAAGTCAAAACCCTAGTTTAGGATGCATTGCTTAGGAGGATGCATTGTCTGAGGGAATTGTCAATTTTGTCAACCAATTGTGAACTTTGTGAACCTTATGAACCTTACGAGATGTCTTGTGAACCTTGTGAACCTTGTGAACCTTGTGAACCTTGTGAGCCTCTTAGTACACAATGACTTGTCTTGTGGAGGGCAAATGTTGGGGTGCAACAGGACCGCTGTCAATTCAGCCAGAGTTGGGCGGCCGAGAATGCAGTTGTAGAGGGAGGGGCACTCGATCACCAGGAATTGGACTTTGACTTCTCTAGAAGTTTCTTGCTCTCCGAATGTGATGAGGAGTTCGACATACCCCCATGGTTTTGTGTTGGCTCCATTGAATCCTTGAAGATCGGATCCAACGTACGGGGATAAGTTAGTTCTATCTAGCTTGAGAGTCTTGAATAGGTGCACATGCATGATGTCCACAGAGATGCCTTAGTCGACCAAGATGCGTCGAACGTCAAAACGCGCCATTTTGGCCCTTATCAGTAAGGGGATACTTGAATTAGGAGAGTCGTCCGACAGTTCTTCGAGGAAGAAAGATATCGGGTTGGATTTTCCTCGATACTTTATCAGTGTTGCCAACTGTTCGGGCGTGGTCAGTAGGAGTTCTTCGAATTTGTGTTTCATTGAAATAACAACGTTCTCGTTGTTCATCCCTCCTCCTAATATAACGAGTGTTGTTGGGAAGTCTTCATAGGGACTAAGGGCAGCAAGTCGTTCCCCTGGTCCTCAGTCGGGGAGATGGAAGTCCTCCGGGCGGGATATGCACAAGGCCACCTGATACGAGGAATAGTCGGACGGTGTGTCTTCGCGAGCTCTCTTCGTCCCTTGCTCCTCGTGTCGGGGAGTATCGTTCCTCTTGGTGTACTGTTTGAGATGGCCTTCCTGAATCAGAATCTCAATTGCGTCATTCAGATGGATGCAGTCTTCGGTCACATGTCCGTGACTTCTATGAAAACGGTAGTACTTAGACTTGTTGGTATAAGTCTTGGGTGCAGAAGGTTTGGGGAACCTCACCCTACCCTGCTTAAAATCAGAATTGATGGATTCGGCGAGGATGCATTCACGGGGAGCCGTCAACAATGTATATTCGTTGTAACAACCTGCGGGTCCCATTCATTCACGGGTCTATCGGGGTTTCTCCTCTTTTCGCTTGTACCCATTGCGGCGGGGAACGTTGGAGTCCTCGCGTTTGGGGTGACCGACTTCATCGGTACTGCGGTTATTCCGAGCATTGTGGGCAACCTGTTTCTCTTCATATCTGATGTAAGCTTGGGCTTTGTGCAAGAGCTCATCTAAAGTACGAGGATGCTCTATCCCGACCGCTCTACTGAGTTCGCTTCCGGGTAGGAGCCCCCTCTCGAGGAGGTATTTCTTTATGTGCTCCATTGTATCTACCTCGACGGCTTCTTGGTTGAACCGCTCGATGTACGAGTGCAATGTCTCATTTTTCCTATGCACAATAGCTTCAAGGGTTGCCTCAGTTTTAGGGTGACGTTGAGAGGCTGTGAAATGTCTCATGAACATGGATTTCATGACTCTCCAGGACGTGATGGATTCGGGGGCCAGACTTTTATACCAGGTCATGGCTCATTTTCTGAGAGTTGTTGAAAACAATCTACATTTGAGATGCCCGGTGATGTTGTTGCGGTAGTCGAGCATGGCATTGATGTTGTCGACATGGTCATCTGGGTCAGTCATCCCGTCATAAATAGCTAAGTGTGGGGGTTTCTCCATGCCTTTGGGGAGCGGTGCTTCCATAATAGCTCACGAGAGCGGGCAATGGGGATCTTCCTCACCACTTCTCAACAGGGATAAGTCATTGTTTCCAGGATTCTGCTCACGTCGGGGCGAGGTTCTCGATCGATCAGTCTCATGGCATATCCTTGATCTGTTCTTCTTGGGTTCGGGGGGCCGTCTTCCTCGTCGTGGAGGAGAACGTCCTCGTTTCTTGGCCGTTTCTGGACGTTGCTTCTCGTGCATCGCCCTTTGTCCTTGTTGGGAACGATCTTCCCGTCGGTCACTCTCTAGGGCCATGATCCTCTCGTGTTGCTAGTAGAGCATTGAGTTGGCCTGGTTGAGGGCGTTCACCATAACTATCCTGGTGACGTCTCCTTCGACGGACACTAGGATGGGCTGAAATGGAGCAACCGACGGAATTTGAGATTGAGGTTATGAAACCCCATTATATCCGGGTTCAGGTGACGGGATAGCCCGTCTCTGAGATCAGCTTCGTTGTAGTTTAGGTTGTCCTCCGCCGTGTAGTCGACGAGGGGAATGCGGTGGTTGTCAACGTGCTCTCCGGCCATACTGGTAGGATGGAAGATGGATTTGAGCTTTGATCTTCTGTTGTGGAAGAAAGGGATAACTGGTTCCCACAGACGGCGCCACTGATCTTACCTGATCAGAAGGGCCCTCCAGAGGTCGAACACGAACAAGGTGATGGTTGACAAGTGAGAAGAGGGTGTACCTGCAAGGTACTTCGATGCCAAAGTGAGTATATTGTACAAAAAGTGGTAAGAGAGAAAGTGTTTCAGAAATCTGACCCTTTAGTGAAAAATGGTATTTATAGTGAGCCCCCAGCGCTGGGTCAAAGTTCTTCTTTGGGCTGGATTAGCTAGGACCAAAGAAGAACTGCCAAGGTACGCGTATGAGCGTGTGAGACCTAGCACATGATATTGCCCTTGGTCCAACTGCCTCATTCTTTCAGGAGATAATGGTGGATAATTGGGTGACGTGGCAGGTGATGGGGAGACGAAGTCTCCCCATCATTAATTCGATGGATAGGGTGTTTGCTCAACGCGCCAAGCACCTGCTCAGGCAGTTGTACGTCTGTCCGACGATGCAGAGGACTTGGCCGACTGGATGAGCCTCTGTCCGACATGTCGGGCTATGGGCCAACAGTGTCCTCGAGGCCCAGTTCGGAACACTACGGTTGACAGACGAATGAGGATGGAGTGTACTTGCAAGACACCTATTTTTATAATTATAAATACTATAAATACTATGAATTATATATTACACCTATTTTTAAATTGATTTTTATTTTATTAATTATTTATACTATGATTATTATTATTATTATTTTAATTTTAAATTATTAATTATTTTTTCGATGAATATTATTATTATTTTAATTTTAAAAATTTATTTATACATTAACTTAAAAAAATCACTACAATCTCACCATTTCATTTGGAGATTCTTAAAAATTTTCTGTGTTTAAGAATTCTCTAACGAGTTATATTTTTAAAAAAATAAAAATGATCTAGAGAGTTTTTAGAAAAATAAACTTAAATAAAAGTAAGAAATATGAGACATTTTGTTTATGCTGTGTACTTTTACTTTAATTTATTTGATATTATTATAATTTAATAAAATCCAAATCCAAACATGTCAAACAAAAAGATAAAGCGGGAGAAATTACCAAATAAATACAAATATACCATTTTAAAAAAGAAAAAAGATTGATAAAAGAGCACGTCAATCCTAAATCCCCGTGTACACGCCACGGCCCAATAGGAAAATGCGTCTCCGTCACGCGCCGAAAAAGAAAATCTGATGATAATTTCAGCTCACACCCCGTTCTGATTCTGGTATCACCTCACCCGCACCGCACTTGACGAAATTATGCACATCAACAACAAACTCACAACAAGTTTTGCTTCAAACTACTAGTAAAACCAAACAAGCTGTGTGTGTGCCTTTCCTGCCTCACATCCATCACACATCACACAAACCAACACTACCGATCCCTCAATTTCCAAATTATTTTCTCCCAATTATCACCCCCTTTGCGCCAATCAACGACCCCACTATTTTCTCTCTCTTAAACCCTCTCTCCCATCTTTGCCATGCCACCTTCTCCTTCAGGTATTCTCTCACTCTCTCTCTCTAAAACCCTCACTCTCTCTTTCTCTCTCTGCAATGCCAACCCTACTCTTCAATCTCGTAAATAGGGTTTTATTCTCAATTTCCCTTTCGTTTTCTTTTTATTATTTTTTTGACAGATAATCGAACCAAATGGAGGAAGCGGAAGAGAGATTCGCAAATCACCAGGCGTCAACAGAAGCACGACGAGGAAGAAGACGACGACGACGAAAACCCCAATGCCGACGAAGATAACGAACGCGACTATGATTCAGAGGATCAACACAACCACAACCACAACCAAAACCACCCTAATTCTCACCATCAACAAGAAATTGAGATTCTATCTGATCACGGTGTTCAGATTTCGCAGTTTCCGGTTGTGATTAAGCGTGCTGTTAACCGTCCCCACTCATCTGTAACTGCAATTGTTGCTCTTGAACGAGCTATGGAGTTGGGGTTGGGAGATAGCAAAGGTCAGCTCCAGAATCCTCCGTTTCTCGAGAATGTTTCTCATGGTCAGCTTCAAGCGCTGTCAACTGTTCCTTCTGATAGCCTTGGTTTGGATCAGGATCGTGCTGATTCGTCTTATGTTATTACTCCACCGCCTATTTTGGAAGGCCGTGGTGTTGTTAAGCGCTTTGGAAGTAGGGTTCTTGTGCTTCCAATGCATTCAGGTTCTCACTCTCTTTCTCCTTTCACTTTGATGCAATTTTTTGTTTTTAGATTTAGTTTTAGTTTCTAAGGGATATGGTTATTTAAACAATGGCTTCTCAAATAATTCATAAATGTGACTTATAAGACCTTAAATTTAATTTAGAAGTTCTCATGAATAGGTAACTAATCCAATCTGGACCTAATTTAATTTTCCTTTCTTGGAGTTTCTATGAGCAGATTGGTTTTCACCTGGAACAGTGCATCGATTGGAAAGGCAAGCAGTGCCTCATTTCTTTTCAGGGAAATCACAGGATCTTACTCCGGAAAAGTACATGGAATGCAGGAACTATATTGTTGCACTATATATGGAGGAGCCGAAGAAGAGGATTACCGCCTCTGATTGTCAGGGATTGCAGGTTGGGGTTGATCATGAGGACTTGTCTCGAATTGTTCGGTTCCTTGACCACTGGGGAATTATCAATTACTGTGCTCGGACGCCAAGTCATGAGCCTCCAAATCCCGTGTCATGTCCGAAAGAGGATACTGGTGGAGAAATTCGTGTGCCATCCGAGGCCTTGAAGTCTATAGATAGTTTGATCAAATTTGATAAGCCCAACTGTAAGCTCAAAGCAGAAGAAATTTATTCACCATTGCCAACACATTGCGCTGATGTCCCTGATCTGGACGGAAGAATAAGAGAGCATCTGTCTGAAAATCATTGCAATTATTGTTCTTGTCCACTTCCTGCTGTTTCCTATCAGTCTCAAAAAGAGGTACACTGCATTTTTTTGTTTTTGTTTTAAATTCTGTAATTTAATGATATATTATGGTCAGATCATATAGCATTCCATTGTTTTTGTCATTTTTGTAATTTGCTGGATGAAAAGTGGATAGGATTATGAATTGCTTCAGTTATTGAATGACCCCCTAAAAACATGCATTATCATTGGACTGTTACCATTACATTAAATGATCAGTGCAAATATATAGTTGAAAATAAGCCTCAGGTAGTTGAAAGCTGCACCTAGTCTAGTTCACGGTGTCTATAAAGCAACCCAGTCTCTTGCTTTTAAAACCAGTTACTAAACTTAGAAAGAAAGGAGATAAAATACAACTCTGAAAATAAATAAATCCTTGTAAGCAAAACAGTAACAGAATATTGAACCAAACTGGGTCAAACATGTAATAAAATCTGTTCAATGTCTCTCCACATCAGTGATGGAAAATCCTCACCCTTGGAGATAAAATAACAGTGGGCAGAGAACCAAAGAGTGGTCACAAGTGAACACAATTTTGCCCCTTACTAATTGTAAAGGGAGAGATAGACTCTTGAATATGAAGGCGGTTTGTATCCAGTATTTCACCAAATGCACAATAGAACTGCATAGACTACATATGGCCACAAAATATTAGACTCCTTTTTTCATGAACCTATAGAGCATGTATGTACAATAAGAAAGTACTCCAAGGTGGGAGAGCATAACCAATTTCCGCCAAGAACCCAAAATAATTTATTGCATAAGAAGCTTGTTGCCTCACAATGCAGAAATTAGTTAGCTTGTCTCAGATCTAGACTTGAACATAAAACACATAAGTAGAGAAAAATGAGCGACTATTAGGCTTCCAAATCACAACCATTCTATTTTTCTGTATTTATCGGATATATAGAACTGCAGTCCAGACCAAACATTCAATCTCTGAGAGTCTTGGACTTCCAATCGTAGGTTAATTGAGGAGGGACTTCTGTTGTGGATTCCTCCTGCACGAGAACTCCTGTTGGTCAGGTCACCTTCTCACATTTCTCCTCCCTATGGAGTCAGGACCGTACTCCATCCTTATCCTCTAGCTCACATCTCCCAAGGTTGTAACCTTCATTGTTTCTGGGCATTTGTGTATAGTGCCAAATGGTTAGCCAATAGCAACACTCAAAGCATCTACCCTTTCCTTGAAGCTCAATATTATCCTCAATGCGGGAATTGGGGATTCCTCCTGCATTAAAACTTTTGTAGGTCACATTGCCACGTTTCTTCTCCCTCCTAAGTGCAAACCATCTCCCAATCCTCATTTGCTTGTTCATTTTTCCCATGGCTAAACTAAAGTTAAGTTTCTTCGTTCCCTTAGCCAATAATTGCTGAATTCCTTCTATACCATATAAACTCTATGATGTCAAATCCAGAGAGGATAATTGCTCTGTGTTCTGAAGTTCTAAAAAAATTCTGCCAAAAAACTGCCACCCTTTGTTCTATTTATTTTCAAGTAGGAAATCTAGGACAAACGCCAAAAAACAGGATGTCATATTATAGAAAAAGAGCTGAGATAACAGATAAGAAAGTGTAAGAATGCTCGTGGTAGTAGACTGTATGACAGGCATAAAAGAAGAGATTTTCCCTTCCAAATGTTTCCCCTTCAAGGCTTAAACAAACGGTTGCCCCTTTTTACAACTGAGCTAGTGTTTGCTTTTCCAATATTAACAATTCAGAATGAATCCTATTCTATTCTTCCTATTATTTAAGCCAACACCTAACCAATTATATAACGACTCTTCAGTGGAACTACATTGCCTTATTCTTTTATCGTTTACTGTGTACCTACCTTCATACGGTAGTATATTTTCTCTCGTTAGTACTTGAGTTGTGGAATTTGCATCTTATTCAGACTTCTGAATGGAGCATCTGTCTTATAACCACAACAATGATTGATCTGGTCAGTGAGAAATGTGTACTATTTTGTACGTGTTTTAGAGACAGTTATGCTTGTTTAATAATATATATCATGATTCATGAGTTCCTCTCTTCCATTATATGTATGTAATCAGTTTCTCATTCTCATGTTACAGGTTGATATTTTACTCTGCACTGATTGCTTCCATGATGGAAAATTTGTCATCGGTCATTCAAGTATAGATTTTTTAAGGGTGGATTCAACAAGAGATTATGCTGAACTAGATGGGGAAAATTGGACTGATCAAGAAACTTTGCTGTTGCTTGAAGCAATGGAGATTTACAACGAGAATTGGAATGAAATTGCCGACCATGTTGGTACCAAGTCAAAAGCACAATGCATTCTTCATTTTCTTCGTCTACCCATGGAAGACGGGAAATTGGAAAATATCAATGTTCCAAGCATGTCTTTGTCATCCAGTACGATGAATAGTAGAGATGATAATGGAAGATCACATCAATACTCGAATGGTGATTCTGCAGGTCTGTCTTATTTTTTTTAATTAAACCAAATTGTTGTGATAAGGTTTTGATTTAATATACATGCTCTCACAGGACCTGTCCATCAAATCAGAGATTCTGACAACCGCCTTCCTTTTGCTAATTCTGGAAATCCTGTTATGGCTCTGGTAGGTGACTACAAGTAATATTCCTAAGTTATTATTCAATTAAGAAATGTGATTTAAAAGCAAGTTTACAAAACTAGGAACGTGGTTATCTGTACTGCACTTGGCATCCTATTCTTAACTTATTTACTTCATTATTTTTAAATTTGTAAAAACAAAAACATATTTCTTCAAGGTGCACTGCTTTTCCTTGAAGGAGCAAATGGTCACCATTCTTGCTTATCAAAAGCTTTAAAAGGGTGATATGCTGACATACCATGAAATTGTATTTAGATGGTGCACCGGAGTTTCACAACTGATTAAACTGCATTGTATAGTTTGCTGTTCTTTTGATGAGATTCTTACTCATTGGTTTTGGTTGATGTTATCTAAAGGTTGCTTTTTTAGCCTCTGCGGTTGGACCAAGAGTAGCGGCTTCCTGTGCTCATGCAGCATTATCAGTATTGTCAGGGGATAATACTGGCTCTCAGACGGAGGCATCAGGGCATGATAATAGGTGAGTAAGATTACCAAAGCACATGCATTTTTACTGGCTGAAGTATTTTTCCTGGTCTGTTCCTCATTTTTTGTATATCCTTCTAGATTTGTTTTTTTTATTTATAAAATCTTATTCAGTATGACCAATCCCTGCCTGGAAAGTTCCCCTAAGGAAGATGAGTAGAAAAAAACTTTCATTAGGCTGTGTCTGTTCTATTCTTTTTGTAGAGTGGGAAAATTAAACACTAGTTGAAATGTTCTATTTGTGTTTTCTAGTTTATGAATTTTGTACTGAACATTAATAATATTTACGCATGAAGGACAAATCCAGAAAACATGCATAGTAGAGACGGTGGCTCTCGAGGAGAAGCTGCAATTTCAAATAATCATAATGGTTAGTTATGGTTGCTGCTTTTTTATGCAACTGATATACTGTCATGCCCCCAGTGTCCAATGCGACACAATATTTTATTTTCTTCTTGACAAGTTCTACTTTTGATTTCAGAGGAAAAGGCAAAAGCACTTAGTTCGCGGGATCAAAATGAGGGTAGGACCACCCCACTCTCGGCTGAAAAAGTTAATGAAGCAGCTAAAGCAGGCCTCTCTGCTGCAGCAATGAAAGCTAAATTGTTTGCCGATCACGAAGAACGAGAAATTCAGAGATTATGTGCTAATATAATTAATCATCAGGTACAACTGTTGTTTCTGGACTTCTTCAATTTCAGTTGATTCAGCTAAAATATTGATATACTTCATCTCTCTTTCTATTTCTATCTGATGTAAGCATGTATGTATAGGCAGCAATTAGACATATTTCTTTTACAGAATAGGTAAATTAAGCAATAGGAGAAAACTCCAAAATCAGGTGCTGAGCTAGTATTTTGATGTTTAACTTGTTTTAGTGGCTTGCTGTTGTTAACAGTTGAAAAGATTGGAATTGAAGCTGAAACAGTTTGCAGAAATTGAAACATTGTTGATGAAGGAGTGCGAACAAGTGGAAAGAGCAAAACAGAGATTTGCTGCTGAACGCACCCGCGTCATATCAGCACGTTTTGGAACTGCAGGAAATACGCCTGCAATGAATGTATCTGGTGTTGGTCCTTCAATGGTTAGTAATGGCAATAATAGGCAACAGATGATGTCTGCTTCTCCCTCGCAGCCCAGCATCTCCGGGTATGGCAACAACCAACCAGTTCATCCACACATGTCCTTTGCCCAAAGACCTTCAATGTTTGGGTTGGGGCAAAGGTTGCCCCTATCTATGATACAACAATCACAATCAACTTCGTCAGGTACCATGTTCAATACCCCTGGTAATGTGCAGCCCGGTACCAATCATCCATTGTTGAGGCCCGTGTCAGGAACTAATTCTGGTTTAGGATAATTAGGGGAGTAGATGTAAGTTTTGGAACTTCAATGGTGCAGTTTTATTTGGTCATTAATTTCAGAAGTGAAGAGGAAATCGGGTGAATTTGCCAAGAAAGTTATTTAGCTTCTTGAGTCTAATTGGTTGCAGTTGATTGTGGAACTATTGTTTAAAAGGAAATAAGTAGCAGCATTTGATGTTCTATAGTTTTAATTTCTCTCTTGTTGACTATAGGTACAATGAAAAATTGTTGTCTTAAGTGTCACATGTTGTTTAGTTAGATTGCATACAAAGCCACAACTACTTGGATGCAAAATGACAAGGTTACGGGGATCCGTCTCTCCGCTACCTATGCTGATGTATAGTTTTGGTCCATGTTGGTAATTTTATTTCTATTTTGCGGTTTCTCTCATGGTCACTGTTTTCTGATTCTAGTTAAGGCATGACATCTTGTGATTACAACAATAATTCATTGTTTCTCTCTCCAGGCCGGTTTATTATAGTTTTGTTGAGAATTAGAAATGATGGGAAGTGCTTTATTGCAGTGAGCTTGAGTTTATGAGAGGTGGTTGACCTGCAATATGCAATATTAATGTTATAACGCTCAAGTTAATGAGTTAAAGTGAGAATAATGAATAATATGAAAGAGAACGTGTTTGAATAATTTTTTTTAAATCTGAGATCTTTTATATACAAGGGTTGGGGGAATTTTACCTTACACCTTTGTTGTTATACCTGGCACCCTGTGTTTTTTTTCATATTGACAAAAAATGTCATTTTTATTATTTATCCCATCTCAAATTATTGGTGGGTACAAAAAATCTACTTTCAAAGAACGAGTAAAAAATAAAAATTTGGTGGTACATTTAACAAATTTGGTATATTTTTTATTGATACAGTTGAAAAATTAATATTTTTGCCAGATTTTTCAAAAATTGTCGAGTTCTTATTGAATTTTTAAAAAATTTGATATAATTTTTTACCAAATTTTGTGAACATCTGATAAAATGCAAATATCTTAGATATTGTAAGAGTTTAGGAGATTACCTAGATATTTTGAAAATTTGTTATACCAGATTTTTCAAACACCTCTAAAATATCTGATAGTTCAATACAACATGTTTTCCTTACAACACATCATAATCAATTGGCGCTGAGGTTCATATTTTCCATTTTGAAAGATAAAGATCTTAATAACATGATCAGTACAACTAGGGGTGGCAAATGGACATGCCCGTCCCGCAAAAGTTCACAAAAAAAAGGGACGGAGCGGGACGATCAAAGTTGAAGATGTGAGTCTAAAATCTAAGTCCACCCCATAAAAAAGTGAGGGCGGGGCGGGGGAAATGTACGGATGTTGAACTTTTTAAGCCTAAAAATATAAAAATTTAAGTAAATGTACATGCCCGTAAAAGACCGCGAAGAAAACGGGGCGGTGTGGGGCGAACACTATAGAGGATGAGGGTCTAAACCCTTGGTCCGCCCCGCACTAAAGTGCGGATAAAACGGGCATGTCCAACGGGTTAGGCCCATTTTGCCACCCCTAAGTACAACACATGTGTATAAGGCAAGATATACATATCAGTCTACCATCAGAGGTCCATTCACAGAATGCAACATCTGGTAAAATTAATTTATGATAAGAAATACATACGTTGAACCAGAAATGCAACATTTGTTGAAACTATTTCAAATGTTATTTTAGACTTATCCTGAGTCATTGAAGTTGTTGAACATGTTGCATTTGGTGTTGATTTTTTATTGTACATATAAAACAAACATGTAGCGGCTCCCACTACTTGAGATCGTTGGTGTTAGATCAATAAAGTTGACTTTTTTTATTAGATTTTCCTACTTGAAACATGAAAGGGAGGAAAACTTCACTGGGCACTAGAGAAGCTAAAGAAGTTGTTCACATTCAAAAAGATGCTTCCGAAGGTCACGGTGACGGGTCAATAACTACCCTAATGAATGCTATGAAAGTTGTGTTCTCATCCTCATTTCATCTATTGTGTGTTTTTATATTTTTTTAAAAAATTAGTATGAAGTGCAAGGAAAAACATCAAATCTAATAGGAAAGATCATTTATGTATTTATGAACAAAGTCATGTTAGTATGATGTGCAAGGAATACATAGAATCTAATAGGCACGAGCATGGGTATTTGGCCTCAGTTATGAATCCCACACTCTTCAGTTTTTAACCCTCCTCATCAACCTCCACCTGTTTCTCCTTGCAAACTTTGTGCTTTCTTTGAGACACTGACTTCCAGGGGAGTCAACGAAGAGGCGATGATAGAGAACCCTGGTGTATATTCCTAGCATGTTGACGAACGTATAGGCAGACAAGTCAACGTTCCTCCTTAGCAGAGCAATTCCTCCTATTTTTCTTCAAATATAGAGGTCCTTAGTTCGGTGACTTGAATATCTCATGATCCAATATGAACCTATTTTAGGTCCTTTGTGGGAGTGATATTTTCATTCTCTACTTCCATTATGTAATATAAACTTGTGGCATCCACTCCACACACACCTAGCTATGGAATGACGGCTACGACCATCCCTTTAATTCTCATTTTGAGGCTACTTTGATAACATACTTGTGCAATCTATTGGTCCATTTGGACCACCCAAATCCCCTGTTAGATAAAGGATACCTCATGCTTAAATATAGAGTGAATATGACGACCCCTTCTATATTGAGAGTGAGGTGCACCCATAATGTTGTTGTATGGTTATGAGGCATCTACTGCGAGATATGTGACCTTTTGTCTTTGTTTTCTCATTTAACCCTTTATCATCTCGAGAGTTATGTGACCCTTCTCTAGTATGTGCTCGTCTGAGAGCCTGACCAAGGAACCTTTGAATGTATGAATGTTGTCTGAATCAAGTCGCAATATCTCAAACGCGTCCCAAAACAGGACATCAATTGAGCTTCTAATATCAACTAGTATCCGCCTTACGTACCATTCGTCATACTAGGCTATAATGAATATTCGGTCATTGTAATAATGGAGGATATCTACAACATATTTAATGGAAAAGGTGATTTCAAGCTCAAACTTATTTTCCAAACATGCCTCCAGGATGGTTGGCATGATCTCACTGCCAAAACCTGCAAGACATACTTCCAGCGGGAAGAGCATGATTCTCTACCTCTAGTGAATCCTCATGTTATGTAGTTGACCGTCACATTTGCGCATGTAAGTTGTGCGGTGCCTCATTTCACCACCATGTAGGAGAAGACGACGATTGATGTTTTAAATGAATGAGAATTAGTTTGGCCCAATTGAGTTTTATCGAGTCCCACAGTGGACACCAATTGCAATTGCTAAGAAAAGTACAACGAGGGTAACCATGTGTTTATAGGGATGTGTGTGGTATTTACGATATTTTGACAGTGGTTAGGACTAACTCACACGGATAGGTGAAAAGCTTTGAGTATGATTTTCTTGGTGAAAATTGGATCCATTCCCCCTTCAAGGAAGTATATATATATATATATATATATATATATATATATATATATATATATATATATATATATATATATATATATATATATATAGGATTCTTCTGGACCTGAGATTGTTGAACCAATGAGCGGTTATTCCCCATTTCCCTAAAAAAACTAGTGTTTGTCAACTATTTCTCCTATAATCATATGGCATATGAATTTTCTCTTTAAATGACTTCTTTAACCTGTTGGAGTTTGGATACATTACTACACGCATTCACTAAACAAGTGAATCATGAAATCACTTTGAGTGGCCCAAGAACAATCTAAGCACCTTACTGCATACCATATGCGACCTAGGTGTCATACCCCAAATTTGTCCTATTTGCATAATTTTATTTTACTGTCTAAAAATATGTACCACTTTATTTCTCTGTCTGATATTCGGAAAAAAAAAATCAATGCATTTATTTCTCTTTAAATTTAAAAATTCATATCTCCTTTTATTTTTAATATTATCATAAGCATTTTATTTATTAGTCAGTCATTATTCAAAGACTATAAAGAAAACACACATTTCCTTACTTTTATTATTAATATTTTTTATTACTACTATTATTGTTATTATTAGTTCTATTATTATTTATTAGTGTTTTCATTTATTTTGTTTATTATTTCTATTATTATGGTCTATATTATTAGTATGTTTCATTTCCTCTTTTATTATTAAAGTTTATCATTGTTATTAGAATCATTTTTATTATTACTAAATCATTTTTCTAAATCCATTGGTTTTTTTTTCTCTTAGACCCATTATTAAAAAAAATGTCAAAAAATATATTTTTATTAAGAATTTAGCTTTTTTCCTATTCCCATTATTATTATTAGAATTTTTTTTTTAGTTTTGATTACTATTATTATGATTTTATATTATTATTATTACTATTATTATTATTATTATTACTATTAGTTATTATTATTATTATAATTATTATTATTATTGTTATTATTATTATTATTATTTACTATTTTATTTTTATTATTACTATATCTTTTTTTATTTTATTGTTATTATTATTCCTAAATCAAAATCTCACTTTCCATTTGTAGTACAAACAACCTGTAATGCCTCCATCATTCCCGTTTCCACCTCTCACAAATAGTACACACAACAACAAACTCTCCTTCACCAATTTCCACTCACATAAAGTAGCAACAACTTTTTTTTTCCTCCACCAATTCTTTCACAGCTCATCAATTCTATTTCTTGCCATGATTCCTTCCCAAAATATCCTTCTTTTTCCTTGTTATAAGTAGAGCTTTTTCCTCACACTAGACAAAAAAAAACTTGAAAAACATTACCAATATCTCTGCAAAAATACGGAATCCGGCTTCAAAAGAAATAACAAAATCAGCAATAATCCTTTCCATACACAAAACCAAAAAAAAAATCCAAAATGGTGAGGCATATTACAAATACATAAACAATCACATCATCGCTTCCATTTTTTCTTTAAATCCGCCGCTCAATCCGAAGCCCTCACCTCCGTAATCCCCTTCACCATTACCTTAAAACCTGCAAAAAAAAATCCTTCTAATCTCAGCCTCTAAAACCTTCACAACAACCCTTCAATACATAACTCCCCTCTTCGTTCTCTTAATCTCCTTCACCCTTTTAACCGCGACTTTCACCAATCAACACAAAACAACAAAAAAGCAGAGCAAAAAGAAAATCACTTCACAATCTCCGCCGCAAAGCCCATTCGCCATAACCAAACAGAACACAAACTTTTAAGCAGAAATCGGATCCACAACTGAAACACAGCAGGATACGAACTCACTCAAACCCTTTCCTCCAACACGGAACCGACCCGAAACCTCCTGAAGCTGCCGACCCACCATAAGACGCGAATCTGAAAACCAAAACCACCAAAAATACTTTCAAAACTGAACCGCAAATACTGTTGTTGTTAGTGAAACTCGGTGAGGACGAAACGAATCCGACGAACCGGAAGCGCGAGAATCTACTGTGTTGAGGGAGCTTCGTCGCGAAATCCAAAATCGTTGCCTTTAGAACACCGTCCGCGAGAAACGAACGAAAACCGGACAGATCCGAGCCTCCTTTTTGTGTTCCGCCGTCGTGGGGTGGGTTTTCTTCCTTTTTTTTTCTCTCTGAGTTTTTGTTTGACCGTGAGAAGAGGAGGAACTCGTTACTTTGACATTCTAAGTGCATTACCCTTTCTCTGATGAAATACATTTCCTTGTGATTTGGATATGGGTTTTCATAAAGGTCCATAGTTATTTCTCGTACCCCCACTGATATATGCATACCTTTTTTTTTAAAATTCTTTTTCAATTGTTTCATTTGTTTTTTTATTATTATTAATTTGTTTTATTTTAATTCCTGTTATTATTCTGATTTGTTTTTTTTATTATCTAGAAAAATCTTTTAAGAAAAGTGTTTTAATGGTCATATGATTCATTTTTACTTTTATCCTATCTTTAGGGGCCAATGACATAACAAAAGGCCGAGGCATCGCCCGATTTCGTTAAATCGGTGATACTCGGTCAATATGAGGCCCTCCTTTTAATTAGTTTTTTTTTCATTTTATTATTTTGACTAATAAACATTTAAATTAATTTATTTTGTTCATTATTCTCAATATCTTTTTAATTTATTTAATTATTTTGTATTTTATCTTAATTCAATTTTTGCAAATTCAATCTAATTTTATTTATTTATTTTCGCATTACAAAAATAATGTTTCGACTCCTCATAGAACGGTTTCTTTAAACCAGCTCTAAGGAAGTTAACGAACCAAATTTCGACGCGTCCGAAAAGGTCCAACGCTTTCGAACAGTTGCATCCGAATAAAAAGGCCGAATGCCTTCGAACAGTTCAAAAACACTGCACACACGCTTTCTCTTGGGCGAATTACAATGAGACCCCTTTATTTCTCGCAATCCCCTGTAATTTATTTTGTATCCCTCTCCCATTATTTTGTACGCATTTTATTTTTCGTATTTTATTTAATTTTGAATCATTGGTCCAACGCCAAGCGATTTCACTCGCACACTTGCACTTTATTTTCCAGTTATCATTTCGTTTGTTAGGATCCACCTTACCTTGTGAGCCGAGCGCATTGTGCCTCGCTAAACAAACCACAAAATAAACTTCCATTTGCATTCACCCACTAAACCTCAAAAAACCAAAATGTTTCGATTAGATCCAAACCCTTGATCCCACGTCAAACGGTCTTAGGAAATAAAACACATTCTAATAATACGAGAAGAAATGTACGCCATGAGCCTTAAGCGGTAGAAAGGAGGATAACGAGCTCTCGTTACTCGCTCCGATTATCTCGACGCAAGACGCTCATCTTGTTGGACGAGATAAACTATCCATAGTCTTTAGTGCATTTCAACTCCTAAACCCTTTCAACGAAGAAAGGTAATAAAACGAACAACCATCAACTATAGTAGGCCGAACTACGAGGCTCTGACTTTCCCATTGCACACGGGATTACGTAGGCACAAAGATCTCAATCCTTGCCGAGCACCTAGGATCAATCTAACTTATAATCAAAACTCTTCTCCCTCTAGCAAGTAATTCGTTTAAGCATAGACATCCTTTCGCGCGTGATAACTTAGATGGTTCCCATCGAGTACGATGGATGTAGGGGGTGCTAATACCTTCCCCCTGCATAACCGACTCCCGAACCCAGGCAATGGTTCCGACGACCTTGTCTTTGTCCTCTCTTCCCGGGTTGTATCTATATCTTCCCTTTCCCTATTCGGGAATAAATAGAATTAGGTGGCGACTCTTCAGTCTGTCCAGCGCGCGACTCCCGTCTTTTCGGATCGCGTGAGGTCGTATTTTTCGGGGTACGACACTAGGGCTCCACTGAGATACTCGTCTAGTGTTCCTTCAGGAAACCTATGGAAATTTTGGCTACTTGCCTTGCCCAACGATATTGACTTGTCTTGCAACGTTATGGACTGTATCCTTTTAGGCTAAAAAAATTACCCTAATACAAACATCATTAGAAATACAAATATTGACCTCTTACTATTTATGACCTTTCTCATGCAATAAAATCCACAATTCCAACTAGACTATTGGGATCGAATCACATCCATTTTTTTGGAAAATCCCGATTCATATGCAATACGGCTAATGGAAGCAATACCATATATAAATGTTAAAAAATCCTCTAAGGAAAGTAAAAACAAGGAAGAAGATATGACATACTTTGTTTCCGAGAAACCTCACACTTATGGGCATTCCTTTTTTTCTTCATAATTTTCCTTTTTTACTTTTGTTTTCATAATAGGTTTTGAAGACTTTAAGGTTCTAGCATGGAATGTGAAAAAGGGTTTTCTAGTTGCAAGAATCACTAACATAAAGTGCTTCAAGCTTGACTTTGTTGTTCTATGTGAGCTCATACACTTTTGTTCTTTATAAACAATTTTGGGAGAAAAATGTTATATTAAGGTTTAGGGTTTAATAATGCATGGAGTGACCACAATCCTTTCTTTTTCACCACGAGATGAAAACTCATCTTCTTTTCGTCTTCATGGCTTCCCAGACCAACGAGATTGTGAAAGATCCTCCTACCATCATCATCAACGATAGAGATACCATAGGCAACCATGGGACTACCCAACTCAATGCCAGCTACCACTAGGGGCATCCTCCATCACCGACTTCAAACAATCTGAAACAACCGTCAGTCATTCACGAAGACCTCGTGTTCGAATAAATCCTCGTCCCGTCAGACGCAAATGATGGCACCTAGGCTCTTATCACCACCCTCAATAAGGTTAACCTCACTCTCATCCAATAAAGCAAACACATATAAATGCTCGAAGGTAATCGCCGTTCCCCTTCACCATCCAGGAACCACCGCCTCAGAGGTTCTTGCACACCTCCGCGTCACTCTCGATCTCCTCCGCGAAATTGCAAAGGGAAAGAATACATACACCTTTCTCCTCCAAGGGATCGGGACATGCCTGAAGGATCACATCCAGAAAGGTCCAGAAAATATACTCGGTCTCATCCCCGAAGGACAAGAAGAAATGTACGCCATGAGCCTTAAGCGGTAGAAAGGAAGATAACGAGTTCTCGTTACTCGCTCCGATTATCTCGACGCAAGACGCTCGCCTTGTTGGACGAGATAAATTATCCATAGTCTTTAGTGCATTTCAACTCCTAAACCCTTTCATCGAAGAAAGGTAATAAAACGAACAACCATCAACTGTAGTAGGCCGAACTACGAGGCTCTGACTTTCTCATTGCACACGGGAGTACGTAGGCACAAGGATCTCAATCCTTGCCGAGCACCTAGGATCAATCTAACTTATAATCAAAACTCTTCTCCCTCTAGCAAGTAATTCGTTTAAGCATAGACATCCTTTCGCGTGTGATAACTTAGATGGTTCCCATCGAGTACGATGGATGTAGGGGGTGCTAATACCTTCCCCCTGCATAACCGACTCCCGAACCCAGGCAATGGTTCCGACGACCTTGTCTTTTTCCTCTCTTCCCAGGTTGTATCTATATCTTCCCTTTCCCTATTTGGGAATAAATAGAATTAGGTGGCGACTCTTCAGTCTGTCCAGCGCGCGGCTCCCGTCTTTTCGGATCGTGTGAGGTCGTATTTTTCGGGGTACGACAGCTGGCGACTCTGCTGGGGAGTGGTTCACCCCTATGCGAGTCAAGCCTAGTCTATGTTTCGCGCTTGTTGGGATGTTTGCTTTTATGCCTTGCTTGTTTATCGCTTTCTTTATCGCATTCCATATTATTTATCTTGTGGCTCCTTGGTACTATAATTTGGATCGATACTTTGCAAAAGAAACTTGAGGGAAAGGCTCTATACCCGGGCTTACGAGTACAAACATAAGTTAGCGAGGTTGTGTAGTATGGGCTCCCGAGAGAACCACTCTCGTGGGTTGTCGATACGAAAACCTCACTTGGAGTAGATTCTAATGAGAATACTGACAACCGTCAAGTCCTTGACGTGTGTGCTCAGTTGCTTTCATTAGGGTCATCAACTCTGAGGACCTTTAGAACCTTTTGGTTAAAACATCGATTGATGGTCGCGTAGTATTGGCTCCCGAGAAATTTGCTCTCGTAGGTTGTCGATACGAAGACCTCACTCAGAATAGACTTTCTCAATGGAGTTGATTGACTGTCAAGAGCTGACATGTGCATCAAACATTTGAGCAAAGTCCATAACTCTGAGGCTTTGTTTAAACCTTGTGTCGATGATCGCTTAGTATAGGCTCCCGAGAAAATTTTCTCTCGTGGGTTGTTGATACGAAGATCTCACCCAAAATAGATTTATATGGGGGAGTCAATCAACCGTCATGCTTATGGCGTGTGTAATGAACAACCATATGAATTGATAACTTTGGGGTCCCTAAACCTTAGAGTCTACCCAATGAGTTCCTGATCAGAGTATCCTCCATCTGTACCTTGGACTCATGAGACCATGATCTTGTGATCCTGGATTCTGACATTGCATATCATTTCATTTGCATCAATTCTTGCATTTCATTCCAAAGCCGAGAACTCATTTCATTGTTCCTCCATCTTCAGTAAATCAAGCTAGTTTCCCGACGCCCGTACCGTGCTAGACGACCGTATCTAACTCGAGCCAATACTAGAAGACCGATGGACGTGATTCAAGAAGAGCAAGCTGCCATGAGAGAAGAGATTGACTCGGTCAAGAACAAGATCGACCAGATTTATGAGACTTTGCAAGCTTTGGCCAGAATGGAAGAACTCCGCGAAGCTGTTGCCGCAATGAACAATGCTCTAGTGCAAGGATCTACCTCACGTGCAATGCCTTCAGTTCCAGTTCCAAATCCTTTGGTCTACGGTTTGCCTCCAGGCTTCACTCCTGCTGTTGAGGAAGTCACTTCCCAACCAATAACTACATCTGGCGTTACTGTTGGTGCTATTCCTCAAGCTCAACCTGCAGTTACTCAAGTCCACTTTCCTCAAGTTGAAGAGAATCATCAAGTTGAGTATGAGATGCATACTGGTGTACCAATCACCAATCCTCATGTTGTTCAAGAGTCTGAAGCTATGAAGATGTGTCGTGAATTAGCTGAAAAACTCCGGATCATGGAAGGACACAATTCAACTTCTTTGAGTGCCGCAGACATGTGCCTAGTTCCAGATGTTGTGATCCCTACTAAGTTCAAACTGCCAGAGTTCGAAAAATACAAAGGCTTCAGCTGTCCTGAACTCCATTTGAGGATGTACTGCAGAAAAATGGCCGCCCACGCCAAAGATGATAAACTTATGATCCATTGCTTCCAAGACAGCCTATCTGGAGCATCTCTAGAATGGTACATGCAGCTCGAACGCAACAATGTTCGTACTTGGCTTGATTTATCTGATGCATTCAAAAAGCAGTACAAGTACAACACTGATTTAGCTCCGAACCGTACTCAACTTCAGAGTATGTCTCAAAAGGAGAGCGAATCCTTTAAGGAGTATGCCCAACGCTGGAGAGAGCTAGCCGCCAGAGTGCATCCTCCATTGGTTGACCGTGAACTGATCGACATCTTCATGGGTACCTTACAGGGGCAATACTACGAGAAGCTGATCAGCAGCGTATCTTCTGGATTTTTGGACATGGTAATGGTCGGAGAAAGAATTGAAGAAGGTTTGAAAAGTGGAGAGATCCAAGGAGGCTCTAGCAGCCAAACCAATGTCAAGAAACCTTTCAACGGGTACAAGAAGGGCGAAACAAATGCCATTTCTGCTGCAAGTGGGAATCTTCACCAGAGTGCACCTTCTCCAATTCCCTACTATCAGTATCCTTATGTTGCTGCGGCGCAATATGCACCCGTGCCATATCAGCCAATTCCTCCAATGCCTTATCAGCAGGCCTTTCAAGCTCTATTTCCGCCTTAGATGGCTCATCAACCACGTCCACGTCCTATGGTTGCAGCCGCGCAATATACACCTGTACCATACCAGCAACCGGCTTATCCACAACGGCCTGGTCAACAACAATAACGCGCTCCTCAACAGCGTCCACCATATCAACAAAGAGGATATAATAGACACATTAATCCCCTGCCTATGACATATTCTGAGATCTTTAATCAACTGATGGCAAAAGGATATCTTACTTTGAGAGATATGCCACCTCAGACTGGTAATGCCCGGAACTATGATGCCAATTCCCGCTGTGAGTATCACAAAGGCGCTCCAGGTCACACAATCGAGAAATGCCATGTCTTCAAGCACATGGTTCAGGATATGATCAACTCTAAGGATCTCACTCTCACTCCGAGAAATGCAAATGTCCAGAACGATCCAATACCGCCACACGGTGCCAACAAGTGAAGACATTTAAAGGGGTTGTTGAAGACCAAGCTGAGTAGTATCCAACTTTGAAGCATTTAATTAAGAGAAGTTCATTCCTCAAATCAAGGCAGCCAGTGCCATTTATTGTTTCCGCATTTCTGCTATTTTGTAATGTTTGTTTAAGTACTATTTGCTTTGAACATTGTTATCTGTACTTGGTTATGTTAATGTTATGTTTATGCATGTTTTGAATCAATCTATTCGCATTCGCTCATTATTTATCATTTATCACAAAAATCAAAAATGTTTTCTCACTTCACTCTAGCAAATATTTGAGGGAGGATGATGAAAACAAAATACCCATAACTGTTGCGGTATGCTTTCAGATAAAACTTCGTCAATGATGTACAGGCATTTGTTCAAATCCCCAAACACTGGAGATATAAGGAGTTAATCCATAGTCAACCACTTCGAGCCTAGAAGTAGAAATTTCTTTCGGATACAACCCTTACATCTAACCCAGGGTAGGGTAGTTGTTCAGTTAACCTGACTACACCTTCAAATCGCAAGATGAGACATCCCGTCAGAGGACCATCAACGAATAACTTGGAAGTCACAATATTCAACAAAATACGAAAAAATATAGAAAAGAAAAACCATTAAGTTAAGCACCCAAAGGGAGACTTAGTTGAAAAATGAAACAAAAGGAAGAACAAATCAAAAGAGGAACTCAAATCCTCAGCAAAAGCAAAACAAATATCAGTCACCACCAAATCAAGAATCAAAGGGTCACCAGCAAAATAAGATGACTGCTATTTTCAAGCGAACTTTAAAGCTTCATCTTCACTCTTGCAAAGTCAAAACAAATGCATGTGCAGAGTTAACTGAATATAGGACTGGAGAACATATCGAAGAAGGGATGGGTACAAATCAAACTTTGAGCCTTATATCCTTTATTCCTCAAACCATTAACCAGACCACGTTACAACCCTCAAAAGACCTAATTGAGGCGCGATTTATTCTGAAAGTATATTACCAACAAGGTTGCGTAAATTGACTCCCATATATTTGCTAATCTTTAATATCGTTTGCACATTGTTCTTGCTGCTTCTTTAACGCACTTTCTAAATCAGCACCATGTTTGGACCAACGGTCCATTCGTCACACTTTCACAATATTCAAATAAAATGACTTTTTCAAAACTTACATGAACGTTGCATTAACACTACCATTTGTGTATGAATAATTTGATTGCAAATCAGTGCTTGACATCAGTGTAATCCCAATAAGGAGCAATCAAAAGAGGAATTTAAATCAATACTTCTTCAAAATCAGCTCAATCAGAAGCAAAAGTACTCTCAACAGTCCAATAAGGGGCAAAATCATCTTCAACAGCCCAATCAGGGGCAAATTATCTTCCAGCAGCTCAATCAGGGGCAAGCAAACAAGGAGCAAATCTTCCTATTTCTTCTCCCCAGCTAAGCAAGCAGATTTTGCTGGACGTTGGCAATTATTCAAAGCAAATCAGTCTTCACGTGTCAATTAAGGCGCTCCGCCCATCAGCAGATAACCAAGCTTGGAGCTTTCAGATCCATCTTCTGATCATACATTGTCGAAGATCGAGTGTCGGGGAATCAAACCCTCCACCCACCCAAAGTCCAATCATTATTGGCAGCTACCAGACCAAAAGTCCACCAAGCTGGCACCTTTTAATCGCTCATATGCATCATTATGCATCATCAACGTCATAAGCATAATTTACATCAATTATTTACAACATATGCATCATCTGCATACCAAAATAAATCAGATTTTCATATCCCCAACATTTTTAACTTATATCTCAATGCATAAACATTTGCATCGTATCTCCATCGTTATGGAATACCATTTCAAAAAAATCAAGCATAGGTGCATAATTCAGGATCCAGGATCAACACAAGTTTCGAGTCCTTTCCCCAGCGGAAGTCAAGATCATATCAATAGAAGTTTCCAGGCACTTCTTCGGTGGATTCAATGGCCGTATTTAAAATTATCTTGCCTTATCATCCTCTGGTGATAAGTGATTTTATTTTCCGTTTGTTGCCTTATCATCCTCTGTTGATAAGTGATTTTATTTTCAGTTTGTTGCCTTATCATCTTCTGTTGATAAGTGAGTTTATGTTCAGTTATTCGCCTATCATCCTCAGTTGATAGTGATCCTTTATTTTTCTGTCTTTCGCGTATCATCCTCGGTTGATAGTGATCCTTTATTTTTCTGTCTTTCGCCTATCATCCTCCGTTGATAGTGATCCTTTATTTTTCTGTCTTTCGCCTATCATCCTCTGTTGATAGTGATCCTTTATTTTTATGTCTTTCGCCTATCATCCTCCGTTGATAGTGATCCTTTATTTTTATGTCTTTCGCCTATCATCCTCTGTTGATAGTGATTCTTTATTTTTCTGTCTTTCGCCTCTCATCCTCCGTTGATAGTGATCCTTTATTTTTCTGTCTTTCGCCTATCATCCTTTGTTGATAGTGATTATTTATTTTTCTGTCTTTCGCCTATCATCCTCTATTGATAGTGATTATTTATTTTTCTGTCTTTCGCCTATCATCCTCTATTGATAGTGATTCTTTATTTTTCTGTCTTTCGCCTATTATCCTCTGTTGATAGTGATTCTTTATTTTTCTGTCTTTCGCCTATTATCCTCTGTTGATAGTGATTCTTTCTGTCTTTTGCCTTATCATCCTTTGGTGATAAGTGATTTTATTTTCAGTTATTCGCTTTATCATCCGTTGGTGATAAATGATTGGTTTTTGTCAATTTGTTCTTGCTGTGTCACCCATTATTTCCAATTTTATTCATCTACTACTTTCGCAATTTCTTTCTTTGTCGGACAAATTTGGAGTCTGTTAGTATCTAATTATCTTATACCTTGAAAGATTGAACGCGAGCCTGTTCACCTTACTCGGTCTAAGCCAATTCGATAGGGGCAACTGTCATACCCCAAATTTGTCCTATTTGCATCATTTTATTTTACTGTCTAAAAATATGTACCACTTTATTTCTCTGTCTGATATTCGAAAAAAAAAAAAAAATCAATGCATTTATTTCTCTTTAAATTTAAAAATTCATATCTCCTTTTATTTTTAATATTATCATAAGCATTTTATTTATTAGTCAGTCATTATTCAAAAATTATAAAGAAAACACACATTTCCTTACTTTTATTATTAATATTTTTTATTACTACTATTATTGTTATTATTAGTTCTATTATTATTTATTAGTGTTTTCATTTATTTTGTTTATTATTTCTATTATTATGGTCTATATTATTAGTATGTTTCATTTCCTCTTTTATTATTAAAGTTTATCATTGTTATTAGAATCATTTTTATTATTACTAAATCATTTTTCTAAATCCATTGGTTTTTTTTTTCTCTTAGACCCATTATTAAAAAAAATGTCAAAAAATATATTTTTATTAAGAATTTAGCTTTTTTCCTGTTCCCATTATTATTATTAGAATTTTTTTTATAGTTTTGATTACTATTATTATTATTATTATTATTATAATTATTATTATTGTTATTATTATTATTATTATTTACTATTTTATTTTTATTATTACTATATCTTTTTTTATTTTATTGTTATTATTATTCCTAAATCAAAATCTCACTTTCCATTTGTAGTACAAACAACCTGTAATGCCTCCATCATTCCCGTTTCCACCTCTCACAAATAGTACACACAACAACAAACTCTCCTTCACCAATTTCCACTCACATAAAGTAGCAACAACTTTTTTTTCCTCCACCAATTCTTTCACACCTCATCAATTCTATTTCTTGCCATGATTCCTTCCCAAAATATCCTTCTTTTTCCTTGTTATAAGTAGAGCTTTTTCCTCACACTAGACAAAAAAAAACTTGAAAAACATTACCAATATCTCTGCAAATATACGGAATCCAGCTTCAAAAGAAATAACAAAATCAACAATAATCCTTTCCATACACAAAACCAAAAAAAAAAAAATCCAAAATGGTGAGGCATATTACAAATACATAAACAATCACATCATCGCTTCCATTTTTTCTTTAAATCCGCCGCTCAATCCGAAGCCCTCACCTCCGTAATCCCCTTCACCATTACCTTAAAACCTGCAAAAAAAATCCTTCTAATCTCAGCCTCCAAAACCTTCACAACAACCCTTCAATACATAACTCCCCTCTTCGTTCTCTTAATCTCCTTCACCCTTTTAACCGCGACTTTCACCAATCAACACAAAACAACAAAAAAGCAGAGCAAAAAGAAAATCACTTCACAATCTCCGCCGCAAAGCCCATTCGCCATAACCAAACAGAACACAAACTTTTAAGTAGAAATCAGATCCACAACTGAAACACAGCAGGATACGAACTCACTCAAACCCTTTCCTCCAACACGGAACCGACCCGAAACCTCCTGAAGCTGCCGACCCACCATAAGACGCGAATCCGAAAACCAAAACCACCAAAAATACTTTCAAAACTGAACCGCAAATATTGTTGTTGTTAGTGAAACTCGGTGAGGACGAAACGAATCCGACGAACCGGAAGCGCGAGAATCTACTGTGTTGAGGGAGCTTCGTCGCGAAATCCAAAATCGTTGCCTTTAGAACACCGTCCGCGAGAAAGGAACGAAAACCGGACAGATCCGAGCCTCCCTTTTGTGTTCCGCCGCCGTGGGGTGGGTTTTCTTCTCTTTTTTTTCTCTCTGAGTTTTTGTTTGACCGTGAGAAGAGGAGGAACTCGTTACTTTGACATTCTAAGTGCATTACCCTTTCTCTGATGAAATGCATTTCCTTGTGATTTGGATATGGGTTTTCATAAAGGTCCATAGTTATTTCTCGTACCCCCACTGATATATGCAAACCTTTTTTTTTAAAATTCTTTTTCAATTGTTTCATTTGTTTTTTTATTATTATTAATTTGTTTTATTTTAATTCCTGTTATTATTCTGATTTGTTTTTTTTATTATCTAGAAAAATCTTTTAAGAAAAGTGTTTTAATGGTCATATGATTCATTTTTACTTTTATCCTATCTTTAGGGGCCAATGACATAACAAAAGGCCGAGGCATCGCCCGATTTCGTTAAATCGGTGATACTCGGTCAATATGAGGCCCTCATTTTAATTAGTTTTTTTTTTCATTTTATTATTTTGACAAATAAACATTTAAATTAATTTATTTTGTTCATTATTCTCAATATCTTTTTAATTTATTTAATTATTTTGTATTTTATCTTAATTCAATTTTTGCAAATTCAATCTAATTTTATTTATTTATTTTCGCATTACAAAAATAATGTTTCGACTCCTCATAGAACGGTTTCTTTAAACCGGCTCTAAGGAAGTTAACGAACCAAATTTCGACGCGTCCGAAAAGCTCCAATGCCTTCGAACAGTTGCATCCGAATAAAAAGGTCGAACGCCTTCGAACAGTTCAAAAACACTGCACACACGCTTTCTCTTGGGCGAATTACAACGAGACCCCTTTATTTATCGCAATCCCCTGTAATTTATTTTGTATCCCTCTCCCATTATTTTGTACGCATTTTATTTTCCGTATTTTATTTAATTCTGAATCCTTGGTCCAACGTCAAGCGATTTCACTCGCACACTTGCACTTTATTTTCCAGTTATCATTTCGTTTGTTAGGATCCACCTTACCTTGCGAGCCGAGCGCATTGTGCCTCGCTAAACAAACCACAAAATAAACTTCCATTTGCATTCACCCACTAAACCTCAAAAAACAAAAATGTTTCGATTAGATCCAAACCCTTGATCCCACGTCAAGCGGTCTTAGGAAATAAAACACATTCTAATAATACGAGAAGAAATGTACGCTATGAGCCTTAAGCGGTAAAAAAGAGGATAACAAGCTCTCGTTACTCGCTCCGATTATCTCGACGCAAGACGCTCGTCTTGTTGGACGAGATAAACTATCCATAGTCTTTAGTGTATTTCAACTCCTAAACCCTTTCATCGAAGAAAGGTAATAAAACGAACAACCATCAACTGTAGTAGGCCGAACTACGAGGCTCTGACTTTCCCATTGCACACGGGAGTACGTAGGCACAAGGATCTCAATCCTTGCCGAGCACCTAGGATCAATCTAACTTATAATCAAAACTCTTCTCCCTCTAGCAAGTAATTCGTTTAAGCATAGACATCCTTTCGCGCGTGATAACTTAGATGGTTCCCATCGAGTACGATGGATGTAGGGGGTGCTAATACCTTCCCCATGCATAACCGACTCCCGAACCCAGGCAATGGTTCCGACGACCTTGTCTTTGTCCTCTCTTCCCGGGTTGTATCTATATCTTCCCTTTCCCTATTCGGGAATAAATAGAATTAGGTGGCGACTCTTCAGTCTGTCCAGCGCGCGGCTCCCGTCTTTTCGGATCGCGTGAGGTCGTATTTTTCGGGGTACGACACTAGGGCTGCACTGAGATACTCGTCTAGTGTTCCTTCAGGAAACCTATGGAAATTTTGGCTACTTGCCTTGCCCAACGATATTGACTTGTCTTGCTCCGTTATGGACTGTATCCTTTTAGGCTAAAAAAATTACCCTAATACAAACATCATTAGAAATACAAATATTGACCTCTTACTATTTATGACCTTTCTCATGCAATAAAATCCACAATTCTAACTAGACTATTGGGATCGAATCACATCCATTTTTTTGAAAAATCCCGATTCATATGCAATACGGCTAATGGAAGCAATACCATATATAAATGTTAAAAAATCCTCTAAGGAAAGTAAAAACAAGGAAGAAGATATGACATACTTTGTTTCCGAGAAACCTCACACTTATGGGCATTCCTTTTTTTCTTTATAATTTTCCTTTTTTACTTTTGTTTTCATAATAGGTTTTGATGACTTTAAGGTTCTAGCATGGAATGTGAAAAAGGGTTTTCTAGTTGCAAGAATCACTAACATAAAGTGCTTCAAGCTTGACTTTGTTGTTCTATGTGAGCTCATACACTTTTGTTCTTTATAAACAATGTTGGGAGAAAAATGTTATATTAAGGTTTAGGGTTTAATAATGCATGGAGTGACCACAATCCTTTCTTTTTCACCACGAGATGAAAACTCATCTTCTTTTCGTCTTCATGGCTTCCCAGACCAACAAGATTGTGAAAGATCCTCCTACCATCATCATCAACGATAGAGATACCATAGGCAACCACGGGACTACCCAACTCAATGCCAGCTACCACTAGGGGCATCCTCCATCACCGACTTCAAACAATCGGAAACAACCGTCAGTTATTCACGAAGACCTCGTGTTCGAATAAATCCTCGTCCCGTCAGACGCAAATGATGGCACCTAGGCTCTTATCACCACCCTCAATAAGGTTAACCTCACTCTCATCCAATAGAGCAAACACATATAAATGCTCGAAGGTAATCGCTGTTCCTCTTCACCATCCAGGAACCACCACCGCAGAGGTTCTTGCACACCTTCGCGTCACTCTCGATCTCCTCTGCAAAATTGCAAAGGGAAAGAATCCATACACCTTTCTCCTCCAAGGGATCGGGACATGCCTGAAGGATCACGTCCAGAAAGGTCCAGAAAATATACTCGGTCTCCTCCCCGAAGGACAAGACGCTCACCGAACGACCAGGATCAGGATCAGAGCAAGAAGTCCCGTTACGATGAAGACTGTCATCCCCATCAATGTAGCAGGAGTCCTCGTCGTAGCAGATCTTCGTATCCTTCATCCGGAAGCAGCGACAATGAGGATCATTGTGGGCCTCTTAGTCACGAAATCATGGCGACCCGCATTCCACGCGGTCTCAAGAAGCCTCCTCCACTAGCCACCTACGACGGGACTACCGATCCCGATGATCACATCGAAAATATCGAGGCCCTGCTCAATTATCACAACATGGATGAGGCAATCAAAAGTAGACTTTTTCCTATAACCTTACGAAATTGCGCGATGTCGTGGTACAAACACCTCCCCGCAGGGTCCATCACATCATGGAGAGTCTTGAAGAGCCAGTTCACCAGACATTTCACAGCATCTAAACATCATCCAAAGTCAGAGGCCACCCTCGAAGGGATCATACAGGGAAAAGAAGAACCTCTGCGGGACTACATCGACAAATTTAATAAAGAAGTCGTGGAAGTGCATACTAGTGACCGCATGAAGCGGTATATCCTGGAGAAGGGCTTGCTTCCTTACAGCGAATTCCGAAGAGCTGTGGGTATCGAGCCTCCCCAGTCCATCATCGAGCTGCTACACAAAGCTCAAGCATATATCCAGAATGAGGAAAATGAGGTCACGTACAAGAATGAGATTTGAGGAATTAGGAGAATGCGAGATCTCATAAGCTGAGAGACGACAATAGAGTTCCTCGATGCGAAAAACGAAAGGACAATTGTCCTCGTAAGAGCAGAGGGCCAGCAAGTCGTTTCTCAGAATATACCCTTCTCATTGCTCCCCGCGAGAAAATTCTTTGTGAATGCATCAACACCGATTTCAAACAGGAAGGCGTTCGTTTCCCCAAACAAACCGCTTCCAAAGCATATACTGACAAAAGAAAATAATGTCGGTTCCACCGCAGTCATGGGCATGTCACCAAGGACTACATCCATCTCAAATACGCGATTGAGATCCTTATCAAATATGGGCACCTCAAGAATTACGTCAAGGACGAAGCTCCTCAACAATAGGAGACAAAAAGAGTCGACGAAGTCTTCGAAGAAGCTGCTCCCCTGCAAGTCGCCCTATCAGTCACCAGACCCGAGGATTTCTTCATTCCTCGACACCTCAGAGGGATAAGATACTTCGCGATGCACAACCCCTGGGAAACATTTCTGTCGGCCATGCTCATCTCTAGTGAAGTCTATAACGAAATGACTATCGGGTCCGTCAGAAGACGACTCGAGCATTTGGTCGATTCAACGCCAAATCAGCTTTCTTCTCTCGAGAAAGTCTTGGGGAAATCCCAACCAATCACTTTTTACATGGCGTAACTCCTCGCTAGTTCTCCGAAATCTCACATCCCTTTTTTGATCCGCGCCAAGATGGCGAAAATGGACGTTCGCAGGGTACTCGTTGACTAGGGAAGCTCGGTTGATATCATGTACACCTCGCTCTTTCGAGCATTACAACTCGACCATAAAAAATTATCCCCAAATGTGGGTTCTGGTCTGCAAGGATTCAATGACGCGACTGCCAAAACATGGGGTTACGTCGAGCTTATGGTCACATTCAGAGAGGGAGATGCCTCCAAGAAAATCAAGACACATTTCCTGGTGATCGATTGTCTTTCCCTTTACCAATGTATCTTGGGGAGACCGACGTTGGCCAAACTCATCGCCGTCCCATCTACGGTTCATCTCAAAATGAAGTATTACACAGAGAAGGGCCATATAGCCACTTTCCACGGAGACATTGAGGCAGTGCTAAGGTGCTTTGAAACAGCGACCAGAGGCCAGACCGTGATAGAGAATGCACCAAAGAGCAACAAGCGCACAAGAGACGAGGGCACTCCAACTGAAGAAGTTCAACCCGAGAAGAGACCAACCCCTCAGATCAATGCAATTGATCTCGATTCTCACGTTCTAGCAGACTCTGAGGATGACGTCACTGCAGATAAAACAACCATTCTGCACCCTTTGCCCGCTGGAGAGTTCGAGGTCATAACCTTCAGAGATAACCCCGATAAGGGAGATCGCATCGATAAAGGTCTCCCCGATGATGTGAAGGAAAAACTGAAGTAATATATGCGCATCAAAGCATACCTCTTTGCCTGGAGCACCGCCGCTATGTCTAGTATTTCTCTTGAGATTGCATGTCATGAGCTCGCCATCAACCCATCATCACGCACAATTATCCAGCGTAGACGAAAGCAATCCGAAGAAAAAAGTTTAGCTGCTGAAAAACTAGTTAAGGACCTCTTAGAGGCCAATTTTGTAACTAAGGCCAGGTATACAACCTGGCTCTCGAACACTGTACTCATAAAAAAATCTAATGGGAAATGGCGCCTCTGTATTGATTACACTGATCTTAATCGGGCTTTCTCGAAAGACTCCTACCCTCTGCCTAACATAGACAGGCTGGTAGACAACTCTGCAGGTTTTAAACTATTCTCCTTCATGGACGCATATTTTGTGTACAATCAGATACCTATGGCCAATAAAGATAAGAGGCATACCGCGTTTATGACCCGATGGGAAATTATTACTACAACGTAATGCCATTCGGGTTGACAAACGCCAGAGCCACATATCAACACATGATGAACAAGGTCTTCCAATCACATATTAAGGACATGCTTGAAGTGTACATGGAAGATATGATCGTCAAGTCCACCAAAGAGTCTGATCACACTTCTCATCTCCAGAATGTGTTCGACCAGGAAATGAAGTTCAAAATGCGCTTTAATCCTGACAAGTGCACCTTTGGTGTGAAGGCAGGAAAATTCCTCAGTTTCTATCTAACAAAAAGAGAAATCTAGGCTAACCTCGACAAATGTCGCGCTTTCTTAGAATTTCCTATGCCTAACTTGAAGAAATTGATCCAGTCCTTAAATGGTATGCTCACCTTGTTATCTCGCTTTGTGGAAAAATCTGATCAGCATGCCTCGCCCTTCTTCAAATTATTCCACAAAGAAGCGACGTTTGAATGGACAGAAGAATGCGAGCAGGCCTTGTGATAACGCGAAAACCTATCATACATTTTCCGCATTTTATGTCCGTTTCATTATGCTTTTATAGATTTAACGCCCGACTTTTCCCGAGTTTTTGTGTTTTTCCACAGGTATGATGTTTCTCAAGTCAAAAGTGTGAAAAAATAAGAAATGAAGCAAATCAACATAAAAACCAGAAGAAAAAAGCAAAAAACAAAGATATGCATAATTTGTAGCTGTGACAATCGTCACAGACTCATTACGACCGTCATGCATCTTTAGCGTGTGATGACCGTCACACCTCCATGACGATCGTAACGCTCCCAAGACTTAGAAAAGGCGTCCGTAATAGGGCATTACGCTCGTAATGCATCAAAGTTGTTTTATGCAGAAACGTGGAAACGTGAAAACAGAAGCAAGGGAAAGTCATCCCACTTTCCTATTTTCTCTCAACTTCAACTCAACCGAAGAATATTGAGTCTTCCTACTTTTCCTCAATGAGTGGGCTACTGAAGGTTCGATTATTTCTCCAATTGACGAAATCCCGACCTTATAAATACCAAAGTCATTGGAAGTAAAAAATGGGAGAATTTTGCTGCAATTTGTTTTACCAAAGCTCTGCCAAAATCCAAACAAGAGTTTTCCTGTTCTTTATTTTCAATTCCATTTACCCTTTAGTAGTAATTTCCAACATTAGGAAATTACTACAGTTGTTAGTAATTTATTTCCAGCTTCAGAACTTGTTACTTTACGATTCCAAAAGGTCCAATCTTGCCGACATTTGTGGAAGAGGTTGCTCGAAGGAATAGTCTTTATAATCAGGTTTTGACCTATTTAATTTAATTAATCTTATTTATGTTTAATTATTAATTATTCATTATGCATATTTTACAATATTGTATTTTTTATTCTTGTCTATCTATTTTAATTATTATGTCTAGCTAGATTAGTAGTGTCGGTATGTGATAAAAGTAACCAAACAAATTTAACAATTCTAAGCTAAAATTTTAAATCACTTTAATTATGGCTGTGACTTTTCATTATTAAAACTAAGCTTTTTGTTACGAGAGTAAAAAAAGTATAAAAGGTTAGGATCGAGACCACGAGAGTGAGGTTTTAACCGGATAGCTAAAGTTAGGCATTTGTTTTAAATACAATGAGAGCACTTTAAAATGAATTAGATTTTATTAAGTTTTCAAAAAGTATTTTCTAGACACTTATGGGCTAACGAGAGCAGGCATAGGGCTTTAGGAGTATAATCTAAGACAAGACCACGAGAGTGTGAGTTGAGGGTTTTTAGACTGATAATTTCTACATAACTACCAATGTGAAATACTTTTACATGCTTAGTTCCGATTGAATCCGCATAGGTATACTAAATTACATACCGACCGCCTTATTAATATAATCTTAATCAAATTAATTTCCCCTTTAGTTTACCTTTAGAGATCAAATTCGTGATAACTTCCACCTTATCTAACATATCAAACCTTTATAACACTAGAGTGATTATAAAGTCCATGTGGGTTCGACATCTTTTTATTACTACGCGATAGGATGTGCACTTGCAGTTAAGATACTGTTAGACATTAGGTCGACCGCACATCACCTTGAAACACCTCAAATGAGCACTATCAGAGCCCCCGATTTTATCCAGGTCGACAATCAGACATATCCTCTACTTGTATTTGTCTGTCAACACCGAAGCTATCAACGCAACTCTCATAAGAGAAAACCCAGACGGGTATAAACCAGTGTATTTCACGAGTAAAGCCTTGCAAGGGTCGACACTTAGGTGCCATCAAATAGAAAAGGTCATCATCACGCTCATAAACACTGCCAGGAGACTGTAACACTATTTCTTGGCACACACCATGGTCGTGCGAAACGACCAACCTATCAAGCAATTGTTAGCCCGACCAGACATGGCCGGAAGAATGCCGAGATGGTCCCTATAACTCTCTGAATTTGACATTCACTACAAAAGTAGGAAAGCTCTAAAAGCTCAAGCCCTGACCGACTTTGTGAACAAGATGACCCATACAGAAGCTGCACCAAAAAGCACCCACAAATGGGTCATTTACGTCGATGGTGCATCGGGTCCATCTAGGATTGGTGCAAGGATAATCCTCGAGAACAAAGAAGGCCTCGTGATCGAGGTATCTCTAGTCCTTTCTTTCCCGATTTATAACAACCAAGCTGAGTATGAAGCCTTCCTAGCAGGAATTCGCCTAGCCAAAGACATGGGTTCCCAAGAAATCAGGATCTACACCAATTCTCAACTGGTCTCATCACAAATCAAAGGGGAATACCAGGCGAAAAACGACCATTTGGTCGAATACCTGACGCTGGTATAGAAAATGCTGACGCATTTTAAGTCTTGGGATGTCTAGTACATCCCACGCGAGTGTAATTCACGAGCAGATGTCTTATCGAAATTAGAAAGTACACGAAGGAAAGATGAAAACAAGTCCGTTATCCAGGAAACACTTCCTCTCCCTAGCATTGAAAAACCTTGCGATATCGTCGATGTTAACGTCATAGGTAATAGCAGTTGCTGGATGACTCCTATATTCCACTACTTGACAACTGGCAAGCTGCCCGAAGACAGAAAGGAAGCCAGTGCCACCAAACGTCGTGCATCCACCTACGTGCTTGTAGCAACAAGATGTACCGTCGAGGATTCTCCATCCCGCTCCTCAAATGCGTCGGGGAAGAAAGCGTAGCATACATCTTGCACGAAATACACAAAGGGATAAATGCGGGGCACTTGGGCGACAAGTCCCTGGCCTGAAAGGCCTTAAGGGGCGGTTACTATTGGCCAACCATGTAGAATGACGCCAGAGAGCATGTAAAGAGGTGCGAAAAGTGCCAGCTTCACAATGTCATCACCGTGGCTATTTGCACAATGGGGCATGAACATCCTCAGACCCTTCACGATGGGTTCTTTCTAAAACAAATATCTGATCATGGACTATTTCACCAAATGGATAAAAGTTGAGGCCCTGGCCAAAATCATCGCGTTCAACATTTTGCGGTTCTACAAGAGGAACATCCTGGCCTGATTCAGCGTACCCTAATCCCTTATCACGGACAATGGTACCCAGTTCACAAACAAGAATTTTCAAGACTTCCTCGCCAAGACAGGCACCAAGAAACAGTTCACATCAATCAAGCACCCCCAGACCAACGAGCAAGCCGAAGCTGCCAACAAGGTCATTTTACGAGGCCTAAGGCGAAGACTTGGTGATGCAAAGAAAAGATGGGTCAAAGAGCTCCACAATATACTCTGTGCCTACCGAACCACTCCACATTCAACCACCGAGGAGACTCCATTTCGGATGACATATGGTACGGAAGCAGTCATGCCCGTGGAGATCAGAGAGACATCTCGACACACAAAATCCCCTTTAGAGGAAGAACTCAATGACGAGGCACTAAGAGAGGAACTCAACTTGGTCGAGGAAATCCGTTCAGGGGAAGACCTCCACGAAGAGTCCCTAAAATAAAAGACCGCCTTGCGATACGACAACCGAATAGTCAAACGAGAATTCCAAGTAGGCCGCCTTGTCCTGCATAGAAACCAGAAAGATTCGCGTGAAGGCAAGCTTGCGGCCAACTGGGAGGGCGCATATCGCGTTAAGTCAAAAACGCACACACGAGCATACTACCTCAAAGAACTGAGTGGAGAACTATTTGCTCGACCATGAAACACTGAAAAGCTAAAACAATATTACAGCTAAATCCAGCCAGAGCGCGGAATAGCTGCCGGCTAATCAAACCCGCTAACAAGGGGAGAAGTGCCCAACCACTGGGATATATCACGGTATAGATACAACCCTCAACATAAACGTGAGCGAATATTTGCCATGTTATCGGGTAAATGAATCACCCAACAGGGACTCCTCAAACAAGCTCCGCCGTTGTCATACCAACGTGGCAGATCCCCAGCTCGCGAAGGGTAAAGTCTAATCCTTAGGGGAAAAAGGGACATAACTGTAGAAGCAAGTTTCCTTCAAATTTTTTGATGAAGACAAACAAACTCATGGCACCAATATACATGTGCAAAAAGGAAGAAAGCAGCCTTGAACCAAAGGTTCATCTCATGTGTTCTAGCATTATACAGAGTTTAAAGACTATCAAAAGATCAAGCTTCAAACAACATTCAAGAAGTAATTGGAACTTCAAAGGTATAACAAATATTGGTCAATATGTATACAAGTGTTCTAAAAATTCATTTTATGCATAAAATGTTTGATAGGATCAATAGGAAGCATTGCCATTTGTTCAACAACTTTTAAAATGCAGTTCTGCACTTCAAATTCTGGATTCTACACTAAGAGGTGTTAACCGATTAACATAAGTGTTAACCGATTAACACTGTATCTGCATGCGAAAAGGTGTATTTTTTCATGAATAATTCAGATTTCATATTTTCTAAAACATGGCATTGGTTCATTTTTATGATACCTTTTTTTGAAGGGGTATGCTGTACATTATATAACCCTTTACTTCAGAATTTATACAATACCTCCTTCATAATTTATACAATACCAGCTCGAAGGCCCTTATGAACGCCAGGGTGTTCGGGTGCAACTGAGATGGCGCAAAATCGAGATAGGTGAAAACCGCTTCCTGGAAGTCCATGAAGGGCAAGAGGTACCCAGCCTCACGAAACGCAAACTCGTACATTGGCAAGCGAAAGTTAGGAAAGCACAAGAAAATCCTCTGATCAGGCTTCGGAGGTAACGCCAGCCAGTTTATGGGAGCCCCTTTCTTCCTCTTCTCAATTTTACCCCATGAATCAGAGGCATTTACAGCGAACTGAGACGTCGTCTCGAGCGCCTCGTCCATAATCCACAATCGGTCAGCAGCGAGGACGTCCGCGACCCTAGCAGCTTCACCTGAAGGGTTATCCTCGATTCCTTGTGCGGTTTCTGACTCCTTTCACCTTAAAAGTAGAGAAAACATAGTGAATTCAACGATCTTAAATCCAGCCTTCCACTGCAAATCAAGTGAAATGACTTTGATAAGGACCGGGGACGTGCCCCAGATCAACCCCTTAACCGAGGAAAGCATTAAAGGGACATATTCGATATGAAAGACTCAGGCTCGCTAAAAGCAAAATTACTCTCAAACTAAAGTCTACCGGGGATAAGCCCCTACACTAACCAACAACTACGACGACCCAATGCACGGTCAACTAACACTAAGTTATTCTAACCTTAATCTAGCATAGATCTAACATTAGTCTATTTATCTTCTGAAACTGACCCTAGTTCTTCATGAGATTCATACACATTTGATGAGCATTCATCAAAATTTCCAGAAATTCATAGGAATCCCCAAAATTTCTTCTCCCCCTTTAATAATGTCATAAGCTCACGTGGGGAATCACAAAGGCCAAGTAATTATTACCCAAGGCTAGCCCCCCAGGTGTCATAAATAAATTACGGCGGTTTCCAACACGTGTCACTAAAAGCTACAAATGTTTTATCTTCTAATAAAGGAATCTTTTTCTAATACTTGTAAGTCTCCCTCTACGGACATCTGCCCACTGTAGTAACTAGAACCTTACGAGGACACACACTTGCAACATTTACGAAAAGGTTATATCGACCTGGATCCTCGACATCTTAAGTCACTATCCTCGCTCGAGCACATCGACTTGGGGGGCTCCTGTTCTGGACTAGCCTAGCAAGTTCCATACGCCAAATTGAGGCCCAATCCCGTATTCGTATGGGCATAAGCCCAATAAGAGACTAGCGAAGATATGACCGTTGTTAGATAGAGCCATTGGGGACCTCCCCTCACGCGCCCTTACACCTTTCACGCGACCAACTGCCCTCCGGATTTAGAGGAGACAGTTATAGGCTACACGCCTACAATCCATGGGCATGTGCCCTCATAAATACCTCCATCCTTGGAGGGCCAAGTATTCAATTCTAATCACCCAATTTCTTACGCTTTAGTTCGACTTACACTGAAACTTACTTGAGCGTCAGAGTACCTTGCAGGTACACTACCCCCTCTCCTACAAGCATCATCACAATCCCAATTGAAGGCCACGAGGACCTGTCCGAATCATTTCTATAAAAACACAATTTTGAACTCAAAGTAGCTTGAAAACTATTAACCTTGGTGAAGAAGTTGCATTCACGTCGATTGTGAATACGCATAAACAAAGGATCCAACAAAAAGAGAATGAAGTTCTCATTCAATCATGGCTCAACGTTTCAAAAGATTCAATTGTTGGGGTTGATAAAAAAGGAAATAATTTTTGGAAGATGATCGGTGAAGCTTACAACAAGCATCATGACATCAATTACAAAGATTGGAAACTGACACACCTAAAATATCGATGACACAAAATTAATTCATTTGTTTAAAAGTTTATTGGATGTTACAAACAAGTTGTATCCACATAACAAAATGGGAGTTCCGAGAGCAATATCATTTGAGTTTCATATAAAATCTATTTCCAAGATGAAGGTGAAAAGTTTACTTCTGACGCTGCATGGAGAAGCAAACATGATCCATCATCACCTACTTTGTCTCGCCGTTCAATCGGTCAAAAGGCAGCCAAAAGGAAATAGAAAGAAAAGCTTGTGGAAATGTCTTCTACTTCCAATGTGAAATATGATTCTTTGAAATATGAGTTTAAAAAAAATTGATCTGATGTCAATGTTTGCACATGACTATGCACACATTGAGGGCGACAAAGTTAAAATAAAGAGAAAAAGGTTGATGCAAAGATTAAGATGGCTAAAAATGCTGAGAAAAAATTGAAGATGAATAATTTGTAAATACTCTCAAAAGATACATCAAATATGGATACAAGAACTACAAGCTCATGAAATGTTATGCAATATGATTAGAGAAAAATATGAACTTAATTAGTATGATTATGTATTTTGGGCTTGATTAGTAAGATTATGTATTTTGGACTTAATTGATATGATTAGGTATATTGGACTTAATTAATATGATTATGTATTTTGGAATTAATTAATATGGACTTAATTAGTATGATTATGTATTTTGGACTTAACCTTGAAGATGGACATGATCGATTGTTCAAATATTATTTTTCAAATATTCTAATATACACAAATGAGTAGTTTCGTATAAGGTACCAAATGCATAAACATATGTTCCTTCGTATTGTTGAAGCTCTAGGTCAATATGATGAGTATTTTTGAATGATGGTTGATGCAACAGGTAGGGCAATTCTTTCACCATTACAAAAATGCACTAATGTTATCTGTATGTTGGCATATAGAACATCTGTTGACAGTATGGATGACTATTTGAGAATTGGTGAACCAATGACACTAATTTGTGTCGATAAGTTTACAAAAGGAGTAATCAAGATATTTGGTGCATAATATTTGCGAAGTCCAAACGCCGAAGACATTGAACGCCTAATGCAAATGGGAGAGGCACGGGGATTTCCAAGTATGTTAGGGAGCATATACTGCATGCATTGGGAATGGAAAAATTGTCCAGTTGCATTGAAAGGGCAATACGTTTGAGACGATCATGGGAAACCAACTATTATGCTTGAAGTAGTGGCTTCACAAGACTTATGGATTTGGAGTGCATTCTTTGGGATAACAGGTTCAAACAACAATATTAATGTGTTGAACCAATCCAATGTCTTCAATGATGTTCTGCAAGGACGGGCTCCCGAGGTTCATTATACAATCAATCGTATTAAATACAACAAGGGCTATTATCTATCAGATGATATTTATCCTGAATGAGCCACATTTCTAAAAAGTATCGCGATGCCACAAGGGGATAAAAGAAAATTGTTTGCCCAACATCAAGAATGGGCAAAAAAGGATATTGAATGAGCATTTGGAGTTCTCCAATCCCAATTTGTGATTATACGTAACCCAACACGATCTTGGCACTTAGATACACCTCAACGTATAATGAATACATGCATCATATTACACAACATAATTGTTGAAGATGACGTGCAATATATGATGGACATTTTGATTTTTCTTATGATCATTTGAGTAATGATGCAACAATATTGCCGAATGATTCTAATATTAATTTTCAAGAGTTCCTACGTAGAAGATTTGATGTTCGTGATAAACAAATTCATTGACACCTTCAACAAAACTTGATAGAACATATATGTCAATGTTATGGACATGAGAATAATAATTGAAAATGTTTTAAATATATCTTTTTATTGTATTTTGTGCTAGTAATTTATTTTAATGTTTATGTTTTTTAATGTATTTTTTAATTAATTATTTGTGTGATGTATTGTGTTTTTTTTAATATATATATATATATATATATATATATATATATATATATATATATATATAATTTTAAATGTATATATTTTTAATATATTTTGATATATTTGAATTAAATTGTTTCAATTATTTTTTTATATAATATAAATATTGGGTATATTGTGAGATTTGATGAAATCCATTTTAGATTTTTTGATGAGTTGTATGGATATTTGAAAATATAGTTGAGTTATTCAGAAAATATAAAAGTATTAATATAATATAAAAAATTATGTGAATCCCTTTAAAGAACTAAAGTGTAGATGATAAGTGTGAATGCTTTTAGATTCATGGATTATAATTTTTTTAAAACTATTTTAAGTGATTTTTAAAAATTTTGATCAAATCTTTTTAATAAAATAAAGAAATATTTAAAATAATATTTTAAAAATAATAATTCAAATATTTTGGAATAAAATATATAATACTATGAAAAATGATTTAAAAAGGTGAAATATAATGACTTGCCTATGTGCAGGTCATTGGGGTGCTGTTAAAATTCTGTTCTCCTTACACACACGAAAACTCAATAATTACAACAATACCAACGGCGCTGCCTCCACCTTCCATCTCCGGCAGCGATTCCACCACGTTTCCAGCAACACATCGCTCTATTTGTAGGTAAACCCTAAAAGTACAATATCACCACTATTGTTCTTCTTTTCTGAAAACCCTGCTTACTTGTTAGTTTGTTTTATACAGTAGCTACTTCAACTCTCTACACTGGTACTCATCGAGAATCAAGCTGTAGTAAGCAAGCACCATTGTTGAACGGCAATGAACATAGACGAAAACGTCGCTTCTTTAGCCCCTAATTTCCCCGTACCCCAACTCAATTTCTCTCTTGAAATCAAGGTATGTGCATTTCTCACTCTTTTCTTCATTATTATGATTAGGGTTAGGATTAGGATTAGGATTAGGATTAACCCTCTATTGTTCACATTAATACTAATATTCATGTTGATTAATTTGATTACTTGTCAGGGAAACAAAACTGAAATCATCATTTCCAGTTATGAAGATCATGTTATGGTGAGTGCTGGTCGGTATGTGCATGTACGTTTTTATGGCAATGGTTCTTAACTTTCATTTTACTGGTTTCAGGTTATTGCTACTCAGATAGGAGCTATGGGGACAATACTGCATGCCAGGTTAACATATCTCGATTCCCCGCAATTTTGTTTATCTTGTTGTAGAAATAGTTTATATACAAGTACTTATATGATAAATACTTAATTAACTTGTTTATCCAAAGAGAGTAAATAAAATGTTCTACGGCATCATGATCAGATGACAACAGCTTCAAAAGGAGTGATTGGATATGCATCAATCCCACTGGTTTTATAAAAGCTCATACACAAACAGACACTTGGCATGAACTAACAATGACACGTTGGCACGATAATGATTTGAGAAAATAGATGTAATTGGATATTACTTCATGTATCGGTGTTGGACACTGGACATTTACACGGTTTCAATCTAAAATATCAATGTTCTATATTTTAACTAACTTCCAATCCAAGCTATGAAGTTATAATATGTCCAACTATCAGTCATGATAACTTATGGGGACTTTTTCATCTAACTATGATTGAATGTGAGAACTGTGTGTCTATAGATAGCTTAAAATTCCATAGCACCATTCACTTTCAAAAATAGTGATGCTTAATTGAGGAAGGATTGCTCACACAGTCACACATGTCTTTTCTATGCCAGGAAGGAAGAAGGGATGTCAATTAACCCAACATTCAATGTTTCTGTTTTATTTGGCAAACGAGATGAGGTAAACTTGCCTATGCTTGTAATCATTTGTTTCCTTTGATAATTTCCTTGAAGGTTTGAGTTTTTGTTTACGAAATGCTTTTTTTGCAGCCAATGCTAGTAGCTTGTGCACGCCAGTTGATTGAGAATATGACGTAGGTATTCTTTCTTGTTAAGAAAAACTATATATTCGGTATTACATTCTGGAGTTGAGTTTCACTATTGTAACTTTTGGTCTAAATTAATATTAAAAGATCCCTTCAAAGCGATCCTTTAAATCAGCTATGAACACTGCCTGTGCTTCATAATTTTCTAAATCGTTTTTTGATACCATATTGACCATCCAATTCTTGATTTGCAGTTTGTCTGGCGTTTCTAAGCCATTGGTGCTCTCACTTGGCCTTAAAGACCATTCTGTGGTACGTTTTATCTAATTTGTTCCTCTTGACTGGAAATGAAAAGAAAAATTAGTTAAGTCAAACTCATGTACCAATGTTATGCAGGGGACATTGAAAGGAATTGTTTCTGCTGTGATTGACAAGAGGCTGTGGTAACAATGTATGCCTATGTATGCCAAAATGCGCATAGCTCAACCCGGTGGAGTTAGCCGTAATAGTTGATTCCAGGTTATTTTTATGCGTAACATTTTTCTTGTGTCAATATATCATTGTACTGACCTCTGGTACTTTCAGATTATAGTACTAGTGACCATTTTACATTTATTATTACTATTACTGCAAGTTAATCTCATTTTCTACTTTAGTTTTGAGTGTTGACAGATTAAAGTATTCAGTTATTGTTATCATGGTATGCAAACTTAAGTTATTATCTTATTTTTAGCCTGTCATTAATTTACTGTCATTATCAAATTCATCAACTCAAAGCAGTGATTGGACTTTGATGTTACCTATTCATATTTTAAAACAATTTGTCATTTAAACATGTATGCAGAAAGAAATTATTGAATGCTTTGATCATTAAAATAGAGAATGTTTAAACAATGAACCGTAAGGGTGTCCATGGTTGTTTATTTTTAGAAACCAAACTATAACCATTTTCAAACCATTTAAATGGTTTAGATTTATAATAAAAACTACAATTTAATCAAAACCGGTTATAAAACTAGTTATAAATTTGGTTATGGTTATATAACCGGTCTTTAAAAAAAAATCCAGTTTAAAAAAAAAATCAGAAATATATATATTTTTTATTTTGAAAATTAAAAAATTTGGATTTTTTTTTGTTAATAATCAGATTATAACCGAATCTAAAAAAATTTAACCGGTTAATAACTATTTAATTATATCCGGATTATATGAATAGATAATCAAAATCATTAAAAACTAAACCGGTTAATAATCATTCAATTATATTCGGATATTTAAAATGAATTTGGATTTGGTTATGGATTTGGGTCTTACACCCGATATTTTGGACATCTCTAAAGCTGAATTTAAAAGTCAGAAAGGGACATAATGGGAATTTTGTTAACGTTGTCCTACATTTTATCATCCTGGTAACAAGGTAAAAAATAATAGAAACAAGTAAAAAAAAATAGAAGAAAGGAACACAAGTTATCATCCTGATAACAAGGTAAAAAATAATAGAAACAAGGTAAAAAAAAATAGAAGAAAGGAACACAAGTACATTCTCAGAAAGAATGGTCGATATGTACTTGAGTATAGAACATAAGATCTTCTCATCACTTGTGTTTTGACTTCAACATAAACATGAACAACAGTATTATTTTAGGGGCTGATTATTTAAAAAAATTGAACACCATTTGACTATGAATTCTATTATTTGAGGGATTGATTTTTCCAAAAATTTGAACACCAATTTACTATGTGAATTAAACCAATCCGTCTTTCTTTTAAACATATGCAATAATATAGAAACATAACAAATTTTTAGTATAGCACACAATCATTTTGAGTATTAGCAATCATCATATTCTCATTCTTCATTAAAATGATTTGAAAGCAATGTGAAGTTGGAAACAAAACAAATTTTTACTATAGCACACAATCATTTTGAATATTAGTAATCATTATATTCTCATTGTGAAGTTGATGCTGTATTTTACTCACAACCTAAATCCCTTTGGCACTGTTACATCAACTAAATATTCTCTGTAAGGAGCATTACCCAACTCTAATTGATTATTGCCTGCAAATCCGTTTTCCATGTGCATTTGCGTTGCTGGTTCATCCTTAACCTCAACAAATATTTTAACAATGTCTTTTCTAAAGGTTAGATAATATCTTTTCTGAAGGTTAGATAGATAATAACTGAGACAATATGTAGTGCCATTAGAGAAAGTACCATGATCCCAATGAAAATATTTGACACTTTTGATAAACTATTTTGAATTATCTAACCCACATAAGCAGTAATGAAGTAGTACACATTAATATCAATGATTTCCCTAAAGAGTACAGTCATTTGAAATTGAGAGTGAAATATCATATTTTGTTAATAGCAACTATAACTAATTATTATTATTATTATTATTATTATTATTATTATTATTATATAGTAAGATTATAAATCTTGAGAAGAAAAGAAGCTAAGTTAAGAGAAAGATCACTGCAACAATCACATTTTTAGCATAAATATCTTTGACAGTATAAACAGAGTCGTCTCAAACAATATTAATGTCTAAAGCGAATTCTAAGAATTAAACCTTTATAAAAATAATTTTTTTTGTATAAATAATTTAAATAAAATTTATTTTTTGGGCTTTTTGAGATGCAAACTTGTCTATTAAATTAATATAATTGATTTCGTGTAAAATTTCTTTTTAAATAAATAAATTGGATAATGACCATACAAATAGGTATAACATTGAATGATTGACAAAATAATATTAAGGAATATCTGAATTCATTGACAAGAGTCTTTTGGCGGTAATCCTAAAATCCAGAGGTTGATGACTTATATGATTCTTCCTCGATCGATATTCCTAATGTCTAAAAATGTCAAAAACCGTTGTCTAATGGTACCATAGACAGCGTTTTTCATTAAATATACCACCCTTTAGACAACACTTTTAAGATTTAAAAGAACTCTGTCTAAACCTTTAGCAGTGCAAGTTTAGACAGCGCTTTAAAGCGCTGTCTAAGGGCAAAAAAAGTGCTGTCTAAGATCTTGTTTGGCATAGTGGTGAATACTAAAATGATAACAATTGAGAAAACATTAAAAATAGCAAAAATATATTTTGTCCCTTGTAATATGAGCGACTTTTGAATTACTCCCTCGTAATAAAAAATATAAAAAAAATATCACGTAGAATTTCTAAAATTATTTTTTACTATTTGATTAGGTGGATTTAAAAAATAAAAAATTAAATTAAAGGACATATACACGTCACGTCAGTAAATAGTGCACTCATGGGCTATAGTGAGGAAATCTTCACATTATAGTGAGGAATAAAAAAAATCTTTTACGGGAGAATAAGTCGAAACTCGTTAACATTGTCGGGGTGTTATATATTTAACCCTATTATCTTTTCCACTTTTAACAGGGCTGACTTCCATCCCAAACTCTTTATTAAACTCCTTCCCAAGATTCCTCTACATGTGAATTATTTCTCCTTCATTTTGAGTTGTTTCTCTTTCACTTTGACCAGAAAAACTCATCATCCTAATAGAATAATTGACAGTTCTCTTCTTTACCCCAATACTTGTACTTTCGGTATTTTCTCCTAGGATTAACATTAGATTTTGAAACAAACATCTTCATAGAAATATTATGTCCATATTTGGGGGTGCTTTTTCTATTTGAAGACATGTTAGACTTCTTGGAACTTTCTGAGATTTTCATTCTCAAAGGAAGAATATGAAGAAGAAGACAACTATGAAGAAGAAGGATGGAGAAGACAAAAATGATGCATACGAATGATGGACCAGACATAACCAATGAAAAAAAAGGAATGATATTAAGGTTTTTTCAATTTAACTGATTTAAGAAATCAAAATAGGATAAATTTTAACTTGAGTGTAGTTGGGTCATTTACATTAGCTAAATACAAACGTAGACTAAAATTTATATGAAAAATAGAACAAAATCGCTGCCACATCGTATTTTTTAATGAATGCATTTATTAAGGGGGTAAAACAATGAAATCTTCAAAAATATCCAAACTTTTTTTATAGAGATTTTAAAAAATGGTCCAAATGACCAAAAACAAATATTAACCTTAGTTTATATGAAAACAATTTGACTTTATTTTTCTCTGTTATAGAAATAGTTTATATACAAGAACTGATGAACAATTAATTAATTTGTTTATCCAAAGAGAGTGAATAAAAATGTTGTATGATATCATGATTAGATACAATATCTTCAAAAGGAGTGATCGGGTATACATCAATCCTATTTTAAGTATGGATATTTCAAAAATGGTGAAGTACCGGTACCGGATATGCACCCATATCGAATACTCGTACCGTACTCGTCGTGGTACTTCAGTTTTTCTCATTATTCGGTTTTGAATGAAATTTGAAATTTTCTCAAATATTAATGTAGTATAATTACATGTTTTAATTTTTCTTATTGTATTTTATCAATATTTTTTATTTTTTCAACTTTTTATAGTTGTATTTTATTATGAACCTAACCATTTAGTTTTTATTTCTTATTAACTTACTCATACATTTTATAGAAAATTCTTATATCTATCTTATTAACATATCCATATCTTAATTTCTTTAAAAATACCGTATCCCGTACAGATACCAGTATCCGCACCGGGTACGTATCCGTACCTATGCATCATAGAATCCTACTGGATTTTTTTGAAGCATATACACAACACAGACACTTGGCATGAACTAACAATGACACATTGATACAATAATTAGTTGAGAAAATAGAAGTAATTGAGTGAAAGTTCATGTATCAATCAGTGTTAGACACTGATATTTGTTGGACAACAGACACACTGACATGCCTTCGATTCAAGCTATGAAATTATAACTTGTCCAACTATCAGTCATGATAAGTTATGGGGACTTTTGAATCAGAATATGAGAACTATGAGTTTAAATAGCTTAAAATTCCAAGCACCGTGCACTTTCAAAATAATGATGCTTAATTGAGGAAGGATTGCTCACACAGTCTACACATGTCCAATGTTAGTTCGTGACCAATTTACATTTATCATTAGTGCAAGTTAATCTCATTTTCTACTTTAGTTGTAGCACATTGAAGCATTCAGTTATTGTTATCATGGTATGCAAACTTAAGTTAACATCATATATGTAACCTGTCATTTATTTACTGTGATTGTTACATTCATCAACTCAAAGCAGTGATTGGACTTTGATGCCACCTGTTTATATTTTTAAACAATATCCCAATTAAACATGTGTGCATTCTTTGCTGATTAAAATAGAGAATGTTTAAACAATGAGCTGAATTTAAAGTCGGAAAGTGAAGGGACGCAGTGGGAATTTCGTTAATACCCTGCATTTTATCATCCTGATTATAAGGTAGAAAAAACAGAAGAAAAGGAACAAAAGTAACATTCTCAGGAAGAATGGTCGATATATACTAAGTATAGGACATAAGATCTTCTTTTCACTTGTGCCTTTGACTTCAACCGAAACATGATCAACTATTTATTATTTGAGGGGTTGATTATTCCAGAAATTTGAACACCATTTTACTCTGAGACTTAAACTCATGCAATAATATAGAAACATAACAAATTTTTACTATAGCACACAATCATTTTTAAATTAGCCATCATCATGCAGCAATGTGAAGTTGGTGCTGCATTTTACTCACAACCTAGGTCCCTCTGGCCGTGTAACATCAACTAAATCTTCTCTGTAAGGAGCATTACCCAACTCTAACTGACCATCGTTTACAAATCCTTTTTCCATGTGAGTTTGCATTGCTGGATCATCCTTAACCTCAACAAATGTTTTAACAGTGTCTTTTCTGAAGGTTAGATAGATAACCGAGACGATATATAGTGCCATTAGAGGAAACACTATGATCCCAATAAACACATTTGCCACTTTTGGTAAACTGCTATGAATTATCCAACCAACAAAAGCAGTAATGAGGTAGTACACATTGATACCAATGATTCCCAAACCTAGTATCCATGAGATGACAATGATCTGCACCAAAATTATGTCACATTTTTTGTTTCAGTTTTCAGTCAACAATATTTTACATAACTAGTAATCACTTAATATAACAACTTACAATCTTTGAATTCTTGTGAGGTCCCATCTTAGTACTACTACTGCTAAACTTAAGCAGTGGAATTAAAGCAAATGGAAGTTCAAAAGAAAGAATCATCTGCAAAATCAATTTTAATTAGTATATCTGCGTAATGATCAATATGTACACATACACATAACAAAGATAGAATGGAAAATTCTAGAATTTACTAACCGATGCGATGATGATAAGTCTTCCAGCTCCAGAAGAACCACCGATAATAGATACAACTAGACTAGGTGCTATGGCAACAATCCTAGTCAACAAGTTCCTCACCCATTTTTTCATCTTTAAGTCCAAAAAACCCTATAGCAAGAACCAAACCAAAATTCAAGTTTAGTAACCAACCTCTTAAGAAACTTTAGTTATGTAGTTTTTAGTGTTTAATGATATCCTGTAATGACCTGCATGATAAATTGGCCTGCATAGGTTCCAGTAATGGCAGAACTTTGTCCAGAAGCTAACAATGCTATGGCGTAAATGATCGAGCTTGAACGTCCTAATACATTCTAATACACATCAAAATGACAAATGTGAGATATTAATAGGTGCTTAATTAAGATTTATCATAATATCATACTTTGATCAGAGCAAATGTAACTAATTATTATAATTTAGTAAGTTGAAATAGAAACCTTGAGAAGAAAAGAAGCGGAGTTAAGGGTAAGATCACTGCAGCGATCAGCATTTTCAGCAGTAATGTCTTTGGCAGTACAAACAGTTCCAGACACAGAAATCATTGCAACATTGATTAGAAATGCGACAAACAAAGCGAAACCACTCTCAATGAGAAAGTATCTACAAGCATCCTGCACAATCAGTTAAATTTATGTTATAAAATGATAGTATGATGAAATGTGTACTATATTATTTAGATAAATCATGAGGGCTTACATTGATTCCTCGCTTAGAACCAGGTATTTTTCTAGATAACACTAGAGCAGAGTGGAGGAAAAGATTGTGCCTGCATAATTTTTTCAAAATCAGTCAAATACACATTTCAAGTGAGTTCCGCGTAAACTTAGTGTAACATGTCAGGAATAGAAAACTTTATGAAAAGGGAAAAAATGAAGAATAGTATAATACGGCATGATAAGGGCACCCAAAAGGGCAATAGCATCGGCTACGGCGCCATTTCCATTGAGTTTAGGGACAAACATTCCTTCAACCACACCAGAAGCAGGGGGTTTTACGTAGCTCATTTCTCCGAAGAAACATGCAGCCATTACAAATACTAAGATCGATATCAGCAGTTCCAACTTCCGAACCTACATATCCAATAGTTATTTGAAGTCAAAACAACAATTCTAAGTGTATTTTTATTGTTTACATGAGTTCAATCATAATGAAATTGTTGATATTTTCTTGATGAATAGAGAAAGATAAATGAATTACTCCAAATCTTTGTAGGCCCAAAAACAAGAGAGTGCTGCATCCAGTCAACAGAACTCCTCCCCATACAGGAATGTGAAATAGTATGTTAAGAGCAAATGCTGTCCCAATCACTGTCACAAATAATTTTGGATAACATTGGTAAGTTAGATAAAAATATTTTTTAAAAATTGATATAAAAATGTATTGATTTTATTGTTGAATTTAAAAGGAAATTATTACCTTCAGGTATGTCTGCAGCTATGACAGCAAGTTCTGCTAATATCCATAGACAGTACTTAACAAACAATGGATATTCAGCCTTACAGATTTCTGAAAGGTGTTTTCCTGCAAAAAACAACAAATATCAAATAATGACATGATTCTATTAAAAATAACTATAGTTTTTAAATAAGGATTTTTTTTAAAACAAATGCTTATCATATGCATGTTCCCAAAAAACACAAGTTAGCATATTCTCTTTTAAATAATAATAAAAATATATTTATATTTTTACAGAAATGTTTTAATGTTTCTTACTTACCAGTGCATACTCCAAGATTTGCAGCTAATGATTGAATGATAAGTGCAAATATGAGTCCAATAAGGATAATCCACAACAGCTGAATTCATCATCAACATTATATTTCAATTATTAATATCTCACTTAAAAAAATATTATTATAAATATTTTTATTTAATTTATTTTATAATTCTAACTGGTTTACCTCATAACCATGGTTAGCTCCAGCTTGCAAATCAGTTTCCACTAAAAAAAACAAACAAAAATGTTAACACACAGCAATATATATAAATTACATAAATGAATGATGCACATAGAGATAGAGAAAGTTACTATTTCCAGGGTCAAGGTAGGCCAAAGAGACAAGAAAACCAGGACCAACATATGATAAGAACTTTTTCCATCCTGGTGTCTGTTTCATCAATGCATCAAGTTTATGTCCAAAATATTTATACAACAAAGTTTTTTTTGTTGATATCTAAATATTAGTAGATTATTTGTTAGAACTAAAAAGAAAATTACAAAGATACCTGATCGAGCTTCGAAGAGTCATGGTTAGCAGGAGATGGTGTGCCAGAAGGAGTGACATTTACCGCCACTACGCGGTTGTTGCTACCATTATTGACTTGTTGTTGCATCATGCTTGTTATTGCTATGTTCTATCTTAATTTTTCTCTGGCTTTTGATCACTGTGTTTGATGAATGAATGAGTTGGTTATTAACTATAGTATAGGCATATATACTTAAGATTTATTATTTTTTTAATAGTGAAGACCAGTTAATTGTATAAGATTGTTAGTTAAATTAATTTGGCATTTGGACACACAAGAGTTCCATCTTCATGCCTTTTAAGGCATGCCGCACGACGCACGTCGCGTGTCATTATCTTCAATAAAAATAAATTAGTTATCAAAAAATATTAAATACATATTTTGTATTGGTAGGTACGTATACATGTTTTTTAGTGTATAGTCTTGTTCTAAAAACAAAAATGAGGAAACAAAGAATGTATACACAGCAATATTCATGTTATATTAATCAATTCCCTTGGTAAATTCCATTTCTTGTTATTTAAGATATTATTATATTTTGGTGTTTTTAATGAAGATCTTAGTTTTCATATTTTTTGTTTAAGTCAATTGTAATTTCGATCCTCCAATATTAGGATTCACGATTCTGCAATTTTGGCTACCATGTTTTAATTGAGACTTGCGTCTCACGTGGTCACGTGTTCCAAATGTTACGGTTAGATATTTGTCCATTAATATCTTTTTTTCTTAATAATACATAAATGTATAGAATGCGTTTGATTTGTTAAAAAAAGAGTTACTGGACAAAATAACTATTTTTATATCCTGTTTGATATAAAAATTTATCATGGAACATGATAAAATATATGACAAGAGACAAGACAAAAATAAATAAATTTTTATCTCTTATTAAATCATGAAATAACTTTTTGTCCCACACAAAAATTATCAAAAAAAATACCAAAATATAATTTTTAATTTCTCTATTTAATATTTTGATTTCTAGTTAAATATAATATTAATATGTTATTTACTAATATAAAAAATTATATCATTTTTATTTGATGTATAGACCTATCAAATAAAGTTGAGTAAATTTTTTTTCTTTCATTATTTTTCTTCTCCTTTCTCATTATTTAATATTTTGATTCATGAATATCACTATTTTATATATCAATAAAAATATTATAATAAAAATTATATTATTTAATGCATATATATATATATATATATATATATATATATATATATATATATATATATATATATATATATATATATATATATATATATATATATATATATATTTCAAAAAAAAGACAAAATGTCCAGTGTATCGACCATCAAACAGAGTACAAATAAAAAGTTGTTTTCTACTGTTTTATATTGTCTAATACTGTTCTGTCAAGTACTTCTTAGTTTACAAATCAAACACACCATTAGTTTACTTTAGTTGGATTTAGAGTTTATCAGCTACACAACAAGTTTTAAAATATAAAAAACACTATAATAATAAACCAGTTAGTTTAGTTAGATTTCAGAAATTCATTAAGATCTCTCAAAATTCAAAAAAGAGATTTATATATATATATATATATATATATATATATATATATATATATATATATATATATATATATATATATATATATATATATATATATATATATATATATATATATTTCAAACAAAATAGACAAAAAGTTGTCCAGTGTATCGACCATCAAACAGAGTACAAAACAAAAAGTTGTTTTGTACTGCTCTATATTGTCTAGTACTGTTCTATCCAGTATTTCTTATTTTACAAATCAAACACACGATTAGTTTAGTTTAGTTGGATTTAGAGTTTATCAGCGACACAACAAGTTTTAAAATTTAAAAAACACTATAATAATAAAACAATTAGTTTAGTTAGATTTCAGAAATTCATTAAGATCTCTCAAAATTAAAAAAGAGTTTATAAAATATTCTTGGACCGTCTTAAGTTTAATTAAAGAGCGCTTACAAAATGTTTGGTGGTAAAGATCATTGTAGAATGTTTTAAGTGCGGTTGAGATGGTGCTCCAGTGAACATATAGAGTATTTTGCCTTTTTTTAGTAATGAAATGCTCAAGTTATTATGAAATCGAGGCAAAACATTGTAAATATGCCATGAATCATATATCGATTAACTCAGGGCCATACTTATATATATATATATATATATATATATATATATATATATATATATATATATATATATATATATATGTGTGTGTGTGTGTGTGTGTGTGTGTGTGTGTGTGTGTGTGTGTGAGAGAGAGAGAGAGAGAGAGAGAGAGAGAGAGAGAGAGAGAGAAATCAATTTAATTGTCTATGTGTTGACGATGTGGACCACATCTTACCGTTGAATGAAAATCTGGTGGCTTAGAGTGAAGGAAAGTCATGCTCCTGTTCAGTGAAGTGTGAGACTATAATGTTATAACTACTATGAAAAACACATCTCACAACAATTGAAAAAGGGATACAACAACGTCCGACCAACTGTCGTGAGGTAAGGTGTGACTGTATGTACGATACTTTTCACCAAGGTCGTGCGACCATGATTATAAGTTAAGTAGCGTGCAATCTATCACAACGGTTACTTTAAATGACTATTGTTGTGTGTCTCAAATTTATCACAACAGTTATTTTAAACAACCGTTATCGTATGTCTTTTAATATAAAATAAAATGCAGCAGTACAACAAGATCAAGAATAAGAACAAGAACAACAACAATAGCAACAACATCAAGAACAACAAGAAAAACAAAAAGATTAACATTAACATCGACCTATCACAACATAATTTTGTTCTTATTTTATTTGATTTATAAAATAAAATGCAACAGTAGAACAACAATAACAACAAATATAAAAACAAGAACGAGAACAACAATAAAAATAAAAACAACAACAATAACAACAACATCAAGAACAACAAGAAGAACAAAATGATTAACATTCACATCAACCTATCGCAACAGTATTTTTTATCACGGTCCTACGACCACAATTATAACTCAAATAGCGCACAACCTATCACAACAGTTACTTTAAATAACTATTGTTGTATGTCTTAACCTATCACAACAATTACCTTAAACAACCGTTATTGTATGTCTTTTAATAAATTAAAATAAAATGCAACAATATAACAACAACAACAAAAATAAAAACAAAAACAAAAACAAGAAGAACAATAAGTTTAACATTAACATCAACAACAACAAGAACAACAACAAGAACAATAAGAATAACAAAAAGAACAAAAAGAATAAGAAAAATTAAGATAGAACATAACAATAACAAGCATGTGTCGCTCCCAGGATTTTCATCCTAGTACAAACGCGAAAGTGATGTGGAAAAGGTAGAGCCTCTAGCCAAGCATTTTTATCTCGAATGAATAGGAAAGGTAATGTTGCACAAACCGAAGAGAAAAGGAAATGACGAAGTCCTGCGAACCAAAGAACTGGGTTCGGGAGTCGGTTACAAACTGGTAAGGTATTAACACCCCAGATCGTCCATCGTACCCGACGGGATCCACAAGTAATGATGGAATTCTTTGACTGCTAAGATTCTATGATGGGCTACTTTGCAAGGAGGCTCTCTTGAGGGCCACGCGGTTAAGGGAATAACCCCTAACCCGTGATGAATATGACTCAAAACATTGAGAATCCGTAAAATCATAGTTCATAGCAACACTTAGTTACAACTTTGATGAAACCCTAGCCCTTGAGACGCGCATTGATGAGGCGAGCAACCTGAGATGTTGAAAAACCCTTGATTCACGCCAATGAAATCATGATCCAACACTTCGGATGTAGTCTTTGAGTAAGAAGAAACCTAGAACTTGGTAAACCCTATTACAAGAATATGCCCAAGATGATGTGAGCTCAACCTTCGTCTTAGTCTTGAATGTAATAGCCAGATACATCACCTATGAATAGAACAAATTCACGTCACAAGCAAGTGCTTCGATCCCATGTCTTAGGAGCTCAATGAAATACATGATATTGAATGTTATGACCTAATGGAAGATGCACGAATGTGAAGCAAAAAGCCAATTTGATTGTAATAAATATGAGGGCAAATTTTAGGGTGTTACAGCATGATGCAACAACAAGTCAATAATGGTAGCAACAAATTAAATACATTATCTCATCATCTTATTATTTGATATTTTTGTTATAGTTTTTGCAGGAAAACACCTTTCATAAATATGTAAATCTGAATATCCATTATTTGTTAAGTACTATTTATGGATATTAGCAAAACTCGTTGTCATAGCTGCAGACATACCTGAAGGTGTTCATTTTTTTACTATTATTCATCAAGTTGTTTTTTCTTTATACAATCAAAAGCATTAATCTAAATTCAACAATAAACATTAATCTAAATTCAACAATAACAAAATAGACAAAAAGTTGTCCAGTGCATCGACCATCAAATAGAGTACAAAACAAAAAGTTGTTTTGTAATGTTCTATATTGTCTAGTATTGTTCTGTCCAGTACTTCTTATTTTACAAATCAAACACACCATTAGTTTACTTTAGTTGGATTTAGAGTTTATCAGCAATACAACAAGTTTTAAAATTTAAAAAACACTATAATAATAAAACAATTAGTTTAGTTAGATTTCAGAAATTCATTAAGATCTCTCAAAATTCAATAAGAGTTTATAAAATATTCTTGGATCATCTTACGTTTAATTAAAGAGCGCTTAAAAAATGTTTGGTGATAAAGATCATTGTAGAATGTTTTAAGTGTGGTCGAGATGGTGCTCCATTGAACATATAGAGTATTTTGACTTTTTTTAGTAATGAGATGCTCAAGTTATTATGAAATTGAGGCAAAACATTGCAAATATGCCATGAATCATATATCGATTAACACAGGGCCACACTTAATATATATATATATATATATATATATATATATATATATATATATATATATATATATATATATATATATATATATATATATATATATATATATATGTGTGTGTGTGTGTGTGTGTGTGTGTGAGAGAGAGAGAGAGAGAGAGAGAAATCAATTTAATTGTCTATGTGTTGACAATGTGGACCACATCTTACCGTTGAGTGAAAATCTGGTGGCTTAGAGTGAAGGAGAGTCATGCTCTTGTTCAGTGAAGTGTGAGACTATAGTGTTATAACTACTATGAAAAACACATCTCACAACAGTTGAAAAAGGGATACAACCACGTCCGACCAACCATCGTGAGGTAAAGTGTGATTGTATGTACGATACTTTTCACCAAGGTCGTGCGACCATGATTATAAGTTAAGTAGCGTGCAATCTATCACAATGGTTACTTTAAATGACTATTGTTGTGTGTCTCAAATTTATCACAACAGTTATTTTAAACAATCATTATTATATGTCTTTTAATATAAAATAAAATGCAGTAGTAGAACAACAACAACAACAACTATATAATAGTTTCAGAGAATAATTTCTTATATTTTATTCATATTGTAATGCAGTATATATACACAAGAGCTCCTATAATTCCTCTTCTATAAAAGGAATGACAGCTAACAATTCTCACACTATACAATTGACTAATTTACAGCTAACATAATATTTTATTGCCTAATTTAGCTAACATAGAATATTTGACATATTTTAACACCCCCACTCAAGTTGGTGCATGGATATCACACATTACCAACTTGAATAATGATTCATTGAACACTCTTCTTGCCACTCCTTTGGTGAGAACATCAGCTAACTGCAATTCAGATCTTACAAAGGGAAAGGAAATTATTCCAGCTTCAAGCTTCTCTTTGATGAAATGTCTATCAATCTCTACATGTTTTGTTTTATCATGTTGGACAGGATTATGAGCAATTGCTATTGCTGATGTATTATCACAGTACAAACTCATAGCTTCCTTAGGTTTAAATCCCAAATCTGATAAAACATTTTGTACCCACAAAAGTTCACATACCGCAAGAGTCATGCCTCTAAATTCTGCTTCAGCACTAGATCTTGCTACTACCTGTTGCTTTTTACTCCTCCAGGTTACAAGATTTCCTCCTACAAACGTAAAGTAACCGGAGGTAGACCTTCTATCATTTCTTGACCCTGCCCAATCAGTGTCGGTGTACCCTTCAACCTTTAAGTTTCCATGATTTGAGAATAAAATTCCTTTTCCAGGGGTAGACTTCAAATATCTCAAAATCCTCTCAACGACATCTATATGAGGCTTGCGTGGATCATGCATAAATTGGCTAACAATATTTACTGCATAGGTAATATCAGGATGTGTATGAGACAAATAAATTAATTTTCCCACTAACCTCTGGTACCTCCCTCGGTCTATGCTAGCTGAATTTGAACATTGAAAAAGCATGTGATTTTGTTCAATTGGGGTATCAACTGGTTTACACCCAAGCAACCCAGTTTCTGATAATAAGTCAATAGTATACTTTCTTTGACATAGGAAAATACCATGCTTTGATCTAGCTACTTCAATACCCAAACAATATTTGAGGTTTCCAAGTTGTTTCATCTCAAATTCAGATGCAAGATATCTTTGCAAACTAGAAATCTCATCTTGGTCATTTCCTGTAACTATCATATCATCTACATAGATAATTAAGGCTGTAATTTTACCTTCTCCTTTCTTCAAAAACAATATATGATCATAGTAACTTGCTTTATAGCCAAAAGCTTTCATAGACTTAGAGAACCTTCCAAACCATGCTCTTGGGGATTGTTTTAATCCATATAGAGCTTTCTTTAATTTACAAACCTTTATTCCATTTGAATCTATCATGGAATCTATCATACCTGGTGGAGGATCCATATAAATTTCTTCCAAAATTTCTCCATGTAAGAAAGCATTTTTCACATCAAATTGTATAAGAGGCCAATCTTGGTTTGCTGCTATTGACAAAAGTATTCTTACAGTGTTGAGTTTGGCTACCGGCGTAAACGTCTCTTGATAATCTATACCATAAGACTGAGTGTAACCTTTAGCAACTAGGCGAGCTTTATACCTCTCAATACTTCCACCAGCCTTGTGTTTTATTGTAAAAACCCATCTGCACCCCACTATTTTCTTCCCACTTGGTAAAGTCACAATATCCCAAGTGTTGTTCTTTTCTAAAGATGCCATCTCCTCAGCCATTGCTTTCGTCCATTTAGGATCTGCCAAAGCTTCCTGCACATTACTTGGAATAAAAATTGAAGATAATTGAGATACAAATGATTTATATGACCGAGATAACTTGTGATATGACACGTAATTACTAATGGGATATTTAATTTTGGATTGAAGGTTTGGTTCATATCTAACAGGAGGTTGACCACAGTTAGAACGGGGTGGAAGATTATATTGGACGGTAGTTGACTCGGTGTTAGGTGTGATGGTGGTGTCATGTAAACAAGGATCAATTTCATGATCAGTTTCATGGAAACAAGACTCAAGTTCAGAATCAACAACAAGATCAATTTCATCTATATGTGTATTATCAAAGATATGATTAAGAGATACCTCTGAAGAGCTATGTTGAACCTGTGGAGAAGATTGAGCTAGTTGGATATGATCGGAAGACACTGTATTATCTAAAAATGGAGTGTCCATATTTAAGGTTGGCTCACTTCCTGCAGTGTGATCCTCATAAGATAATTTTACATTTGAAATGTCAAACAAACTAACACCATGATGCTGCACTTCATTTTCATTCCCCCCTGAAGTGGAGAATCGACATAAAAAAAATTATCTTCATGAAATGTCACATCCATAGAAATATAAAATTTCTTTGATGTGGGATGATAAGCAAGATAACCTTTTTGAGTTGATCCATACCCAACAAAGACATATTTAATAGATCGTTCTTCAAGCTTTGTACGTTGATGTGGGTGTAAGTGCACATATATAACACATCCAAAAATATGAGGAAGTAAATAAACAATGGAAGGAAGAGCACAATGATCAGACAACACATCTAGAGGTCTTCTAAAGTTAAACACACTAGAAGGGGTTCGATTAATCAAATAAACAGCGGAGTTCACAGCCTCTCCCCACAAATGAGATGGAACATTACCTTCTATTAAGAGTGATATTGTCACTTCTAATAGATGTTTATTTTTCCTCTCAACCACTCCATTTTGTTGGGGTGAGTAAGGACATGTAGTTTGATGCAAAATACCTTTAGAGTTCATGAACTCCCTTAATTTCGTTTTAAAGTATTCTCCTCCATTATCAGATCCAATGAATTTTATACATGTGCTAAATTGTGTAACAATCATTTGATGAAATGAACGAAACACATCACACACATCACTTTTATGTTTTAGAAAATACACCCAAGTTACCCGAGTACAATCATCAACAAAACTGATAAACCATTTTTTCCCATTATGCATAGATTGTGGAGTAGGGCCCCAAACATCTGTGTGTACTAACGAAAAAGGAAAATCAGTTTTTTTATTGCTTAAAGGATAAACATCATGATGAATTTTTGCTAGAACACAAGTTTCACAAAGAAAATCTGAAATATTGCATTTATGAAATAGTGATGGAAACAATTTCCTTAAATAACTAAAAGATGGATGTTCCAATCGTCTATGCCATAGCCAAATTTACTTTTTATTTTTATCTTGTATATGATCACTTGCAATATGGACCAATGCTCCCTTATGAGTTTGTTGAGAAACATTTTCAAGATAATACAGTCCTTCACTTTGTCTACCACTGCCAATCTTCTCCTTGGTGCATATATTCTGAAAAAGACAATGAGTGGGGTAAAATATAGCAACACAAGAATGTGATTTGGTTAATTTGCTAACAGAGAGAAGGTTACAATCCAAAGTAGGAACAAATAAGACATCGGGCATGGATAATGAGGGTGAGAGGGATACAGTACCCACACCTTCAATAGGAGATGCGACTCCATTGGCATTAACAATCATAGTTTTAGAATTAGAACCACCAGAGGAAAAATTAGTAAATACATGACGATCACAAGTCATATGGTCAGTAACACCTGTATCGATTATCCAATCTTTACCCCTAGTAACAACAGAAAGATTAAGAGCAGAGTTAGATATACCTGACTTGGTTACAAATTCAGCAGTTGTAGAATTATGGCTCTTCATATTTTCTGCCTTGTTACTGGAATTATTTTTCCCTTTTGGATCCCAATCTGGATATCCATGGAGTTTAAAACATGCTTCCACTACATGATTATCACCATTACAGTGGGTGCATTTACGAACTCCTTTCTTAGGGTACTTCTTGACAGCAAAAACAGACCCCTCAGTAGGTTCACTACCAAGCATAACTTCTTAGAGATTTGCTTCAGCACAAACAGTTGCATAAACTGATTGAACATTTGGGAGTGGACTGGTAGCAAGGATACAGCCACGAACTCCATCCAAATGTGAATCCAGGCCAGCTAAAAATACATACACTCGTTGGGAATTAACCATCTTGTTATACTTTTCGATATCTTTAGAGCATTCCATGGTACAATCATTAATAGCGTCATACTTTTGCCATAACCTCTGCAATTTACTAAAGTATGTAATAATAGATCCACCATTTTGTTGAGTAGAGATTACCTCACGATACAATTGGTATGCTCTTGATGCATCTTGGTTGACAGAGTACGTCTCCTTCACGGTTTCCCAAATTTCCTTTGTCGTAGCCAAGCGAATGAAGAGGGATCTGGTTTCTTTGGTCATTGAGTCCAGAAGCCAAGACTTGACCAAACAGTTTTCATCTTCCCATGCTTCATAATCGTCAGATTTCTGGTCTTTTGGTGCAGCCTTTATTCCGGTGACGTAACCCCAACGTTTTCTGCCTCTGATCTTGTTTTGCGCATTCAACAACCACTCGACATAATTGATGTTGTCAAGTCGTTCAGGGGTTAACGCTTCATGCATCTGGAGCGCAACGGAAGAATTAGGTTTCTCTGATTTATTATTCTCGGAAGAAGCCATCAGAAATTATCCAAAGAAACTAACAAGTATTGATTCCTATATTGTAGAGAGGAAGTCAATGCAGGCTCTGATACCATATAGAATAGTTTCAGAGAATAATTTCTTATATTTTATTCATATTGTAATGCAGTATATATACACAAGAGCTCCTATAATTCCTCTTCTATAAAAGGAAAGACAACTAACAATTCTCACACTGTACAATTGACTAATTTACAGCTAACATAATATTTTATTGCCTAATTTAGCTAACACATAATATTTGACATATTTTAACAACAACAACAACAACAACAAAATAAAAAACAAGAACAACAATAAAAACAAAAACAACATCAAGAAAAAAAGAAAAACAAAAAGATTAACATTAGCATCAACCTATCATAACAAATTTTTTCTTCTTATTTTATTTGATTTGTAAAATAAAATGCAACAGTAGAACAACAACAAAAACAAAAACAAAAACAAGAACAAGAACAACATTAAAAAGAAAAACAACAACAACAACATCAAGAACAACAAGAAGAACAAAAAGATTAACATTAACATCAACCTATCACAACGATATTTTTCACCACGGTCCTGTGATCACGATTATAACTCAAATAGCACGCAACCTATCACAACAGTTACTTTAAATAACTATTGTTGTATGTCTTAACCTATCACAACAGTTACCTTAAACAACCGTTATTGTATGCCTTTTAATAAAATAAAATAAGATAAAATTCTGCAATATAACAACAACAACAAAAACAAAAACAAAAACAAAAACAAAAACAAATAAGATTAACATTAACATCATCAACAACAACAACAACATTAAGAACAACAACAAGAACAATAAGAATAACAAAAAGAACAAAAAGAATAAGAACAACAAAAAGAACAACAACAACAACAACAATAACAACAACAACAACAACAACTAACATTGCTAACTTGAATCCATGTTTTCCTTGTTTCAATCAAGTTGGAGAAGAGGTGATGGAGTTCTGAAATTTGTTAATGAAAGAAATGATGTTTTTGAGTTTTGTTTTATGGAAGAGATGATGTTTTCGAGCTTGGTTTAATGGAGAAATAGAGTGTAATAAATGGAATATGATGTTTGGAGGTAAAAGGTAAAGTTCGTCTAATTTGGAAGTTCATCTAAATTTTAGGTTTCACGCGGATCACTAATGATAGTGTCTTGAACATTGATACTCACTAAATGGATGACAAAGATTTGTTTATGAATGGTGAAGAAACTCAATAAATACGCTTATATTTCCCCATGACCCCGAGTGACTTTCACCACAATTAAAAGTTCTAACTGTGGTAAAAAGTGGCTTAAAATAAATAAAAACAAAAATGTAGGTTCCAACTTATCACCCACAGTTACTTTAAACAACTGTCGTTGTATATCTCAACTTATCACAACGATTACTGTAGGTGCTAGGATTCAAACTCATGACCAGGTGCCACTTTTCGCTACGGTTGTAAGTTCCAACTATGATGAAAAGTGGCTTTAAAATAAATAAATAAAACAAAACTGTAGGTGCTAAGATTCGAACTCATGACCAAACGCCACTTTTCACCATGGTTGGTACCTATGATAGTTGTAAAATCTCTTTTAGTAAATACAAAAAAAACTCAAAAAATAATTATTAACACGGTTAACAGAAAGACCGTTGTAAAATTGATGTTACGAAAGATCTATTTTGTAGTAGTGTGGATTTGTGAAAGTCATAAACATGAGAAACTCCAAGATCCCCGCCTAGAGTGATATCGCTCGAGCGACATCCTTATAGGATGTGCTAGCTCGCCCCTGAGACAAATAACATGTATAATATCATTATCTCTCATTATTCATATGAGAAGGAGTCATACCACGACTCTATGTAAAATAGGTAGTCAATAGTTTCCCATAGTCATTTGGGAGCAACTAATACTTCTAATTGTTTCCTAAATCATAGGCCCAAAAGTCTTGTATATATACTTCTCCCCCAACTAGAGAAAAAGAGATTTGAACTTACGCGTTACACCCAAAGCACGATGCTTATACACAAATCTTTTCACATCACGTGAGTAGATCCTCTTAAACCCGTCTAACCATTCCAAACTGTTATAAAGATACTGAGGCATATGAATATCCCCTACCCTCGTAGGGATACAATGCACGCATGTACTTTTTAACTAGTACAATGGTGCTCCAATAAAAATAATATGGGACATACATTCTTCATTATAATCACCATACCCACTGTCACTTTTCACTCATATACCTAGCCTTTTTCAGTCATAGTTAATATCCACAACATTAGACAACACCAACAAGAGTCAAATTCCCTATAGGAGATGGAAGTGTTGGATACTTAGCCACTTACAAACGAGATATGGGATGGACATGTCCCTAAAGGATTCAAGCCCCTTTCTCTTGCCAAGTTTGTTGGGCGTAGTGATCCTTATGAGCACGCCACTTCTATTAACATATAAATGACTATCATTGGGGCACTTAACTCCCTAAAATATAAATTGTTGTCAGGTACCTTCAGGGATGTCATCTTGCGATGGAATATGGGTCTACCACGAGCCTCCATGGCCAGTTATCAGGAGTTGGTAAAGAAACTTGTGCATCATTTTGCCATCATCTGTCATTGGAAGATGTCTACCACCGGCCTTTCAATATATGATAAAGTTAATAGGAGTCGTTGAGGGACTATCTCGCTTGGCTTAATGAAACCACCATTAGGGTCGTTCCCATAAACCAATAATCTTTTTTTATGGTGATATTCCAAAAGGGATTCAAGACATGACAATTCAACGAATATCTCTCCAAAAACAAAAGATGTTCGTTGGCTAAAGTAGTCACCTGAGCAAAATTTTACATCCCAAGGCGAGGGCATTTAAGTTGTGCACCACATGCTCAACACTATAACAGGAGGATTCGTTGGGGGGAGGAGACTAGCTCTTCTCATAGAAGGTATGCTCACTAAGATTTGAATATATAAGATGATAACACTCTGTCATTACATAAAAATGGAACAAAGTTTCAAAAGTGTGAATAAAGTGGACTTTGTGAAATTTTGAAGAAAAAAGAAGAAAACAAAGCTAATTCACCTCTGTTTTTCACACGCCCGCGATGCTGATATTGTGGGCATGATGATGTCACATTATGGTTGCAATACTGTTTACCCCCAAAATTGGTAAACAACCTCTGGTGCTCTAAAGATACCAAAACTCAGTTACTCGCAAGATCGATCAGATTGATCCTAGCATATGTGTTAACAGTTTGTACTTTGTAATGTTTTTGGGAAAAAGGTCTTGAATCCTTCGACGGGACTCAGAAGGTGTTGAGAACACAAAAATTGAGTAAAAAGGAGAAGAAAGATTTCAAAGTAAATAAGGAAAGGGTAAATGAAAGTAAAAGGCAAAGCAAGGAAGTTTAAATGACTGAAAAAGTAAAGGAAAGATAAGTGCAAGGCAAGAATGTTAAAGGGAAGGAATTGTAAATGAAATGCAGTAAATTGCTTGAAAAGTAAATGAATTTGAAAGATAAATGCTTTATCATAAAATACTTGTAAATTAAATGGCTTCAAAGATAAATAACTTGAAGATAAATTGACGTTGAAGATAAATTGGTGGTGTTTACATCACATACATTCTCACTACACTCTTTTCCCTACACGCGGATACTTCGAGTGTTATGGAGTTACTAGTACAATATGATTTCCACACACTTATTCTAACATTAAACTAAGTTATTTATAGATATTACAAAGTAATTGTTTTTGACGGTTTCTTCCTAAGACTACTCTAAGATGATGACACTTGTCCCAATACATGCTGAATAAGCTTCATCTTGCGCCACTTGTCCCTGTACTTGAATTGAAAATTACACATTTTCCCTCCAAACTTGAACGTGAAAAACTCATGTAACTGCCATGTTCGTCGAATGCATGCATGGTCGAACCCTTCCAACACTTAGAAAATATTTCAACTCAGAATTTCTCTTAGTACAGAACCTGTAGGTGAATTCCTTCGACTCCCATCCTTTTAATGAGTAAGGTCGAAAACCAACTTTTAGCTTTATAACAAAGCTCTTTTCCAAGCCAAACAACCTCATTAACGCTAGCGTCAAAATTTGGAGATAACAAATACACACTAACGCGGACACAATAACATGCTTCTTTGACACACAATAATTTCTATAAATAAGGTTTTTTCCTGGACAAAGTCATTTGCCAAAAAACTTAACACTTATTTGATATGCCATTTTCGTATAAAATGAAATCCTTAATCAATAATATTTACACTTTTTTTTACTTAATAGTTCATTTATAAAAAAAATTGTATATTGATATTTAACACTTTATTTTAAAGTGATATATCTTCAAACACAAATTTCCTATTAACTCTTCTTTAATAACTATATTTGGTATTTGTTGTAACCAAAGGGTTTTCAAGAAAGACGAGAGAAAAAGAAGAAGAGAGAAAATAGAAAACTATAAACTGAATTTGTAAAAAATAGAATTTGTAACATCTCAGAATTTGATTAATTTATTTAATTGAATTATTTAGTTTTTGGTGTTCTATTAATTAAATAAAAAGATCGAGTCTTATATGTTATGGGGCATTAGTGGAGCGTAGTGAAAGTGTTGATAGGGTGGTAGAAGGAATAAAATAATTAAAATAATAAGAATTATAGTTATTTTATTTAATTAATTAAAATAAATTAGAAAAAAAAGGCTTTTGTGTGGTAAGTATCAAATTGGAGAATATGAGGAAAGTGATGAAAATTACGACATAAGTTTGGCCTTAGTGTAATTTTATAGAGATTAAAAGATAGATTAGAGATAAACAGTGGTTATTCGAGTTTTTAGAGAAAAACAATACTTAAAAATAGAATTTTGAGAGAAAAAAGAAGAATACGGCTAGGGCTTAAAGAGGGAAGAACAACCATGATCAATTCTGAATTTGGCTAAGGAATCTAAGGTTAAGGGGAGAAATAACTTTCTCTATAAATGTATAACATGAAGGGATAGAGAAAAGAGATTCATACTCTTTTTAGGAATTTTGTGGTTTGCTCATGAGTTGTTGTTGTTGTGTGTAATTATGGAATTTGATGATTAAAAGTGTATGCATCTAATTTTCGTGACCAAAATTGTGTGTGTATGTATATATATATATATATATATATATATATATATGGTTCTATTGATGTGTGTATTCTTGTGTGTCATTGTTGGAGTTGTTGAAACTATGAACATAAACAAAAATAAATATTTCTGATTGTTCACACCTCTTATTCTTCATCATTTACTAAGGTAAAAGAATCACTCATTGGTTGCAAGATGATTCTACACAACACCTAGAATTGAAAGATGAAAACGAGACAATTGAAATGAGAGGAAAAGAGAAATTCTAGAGAAGGAAGAAAAATATTGTTTTGATGTGCAAACTACATTTTAAGTGTTTGTTATAATGTGTGTTAATCATAACTGTGATTTCTAAAAACTACACAATGCTACTATAAAACTTCTTACTAATGAAATAAAGTTCATATCTCTATTTATAATGTGATTATTTGCACTCCATGTAATCACAAAATAACTAACTCTACTAAAACTAAGATAAGTTAGTCAACTTTGACTCTATCGAGGTTAACTCCTTCATCCAAATTAAAACACCCTTCGACACCCGTCGAATACTATATGGCATGACACAAGGAATTACATATTTAACACACCACCTAATTCATTGTGCCTAATCTATCTACATTGTTCTTAATCTCTTGAACAATTCAACCTGCACAACCTTCATCATTATATCTGCAATCTAATTTTCTGATCTACAATGTTCTAAGTTCAACTTTACATTCACTACCTGCTTTATCAGGTAATGTAACCTCATTTCGATGTGTTTGCTTCTTCTGTGTGCTATCGAATTCTTTTCCAGGTTGATAGCTGACATGTTGTCGATCTTCATGGTCATTGCTCTATGATTCTTTCATGTAATTACTTTGACTAGATTCATCATCCATGTTTCTTGGCATATACATAACAAAGTTGTTATATATATATATATATATATATATATATATATATATATATATATATATATATATATATATATATATATATATATATATATATTCAACCTCACATGATTATAAAGCTACCGTTGGTTCCTTTCTCGAACTCCACGCGACTGGCGCACCACTTAACATGAACACATATCTTACTGTCGATTTTCTATCTCCATCTTCACCATACCAACCAGAGTCAATGTAGCCCACAAGATTACATTATTTTCCTTTATTGAATGAAGGAAAAATTCCATAGTCAATTCTTCCTTTGAGATACCTTAGTATCCTCTCAGTGGCTGCAAGATAGGATACCTTTGGCTTCTGCATGAATCTGTTGATCGTTCCTACACAATAGGAAAAATATGTCCTTGTGTGACAGAGATATCTAAGTGATTCAATGAATTATTTGTACTATGTTGTATCAACATCATCTTCAATCGAGTCTTTTATTCATTTCAATTCGGGCTCAGCTGGAGTCAAAGTTGGGTTGCAATCTTGCATATCAAATCTCTTGATTATTTCACATGTATATCTTCTTTGGTGTATCATCAAGCCACTACTACTCTTATATAATTTGATACCAAGGAAGTATGAGAGATTTCCCAAGTCTGACATTTCAAACTCCTTCTTGCAACTTCCTATTATCCATATGTAATCGACATAGAGACATAGTATAAGAAGACGACTCCTGCTTCACCTGACATACACACCATTCTCTGTATTACACTTCTTAAACTACTTTTCTCTTAGAATGTTGTCTATTTTCTTGTTCCAAGCTCTTGGAGCTTATTTCAGTTCATACAAGGCTTTATGTAGCCTAAATACTTTCTTTTCTTGGTCATATTTCAAAAACCTAACATATTTTGTTACATACACCTCTTCGTCTAGAGGGTCATTCAAGAATTCACATTTTACGTCCATCTGACACATTGACCAATTATACATATAGGCTAGACCAACAACCAACCTGATTTCTTTTATTCTGGCTACTGATATAAAGATTTCATCATATTGGATTCCTTATTTTTGAAGAAACTCATTGGCTACAAGTCTATCCTTGTGCCAAGTTACTTTATATTTTGGATTCAACTTGACATTTGTCGGAGCGGTACAAGAAAAAGTTAAGTTTGGAAGAATTTCGGTTTTGTTGTCTCCATGGGATCGGTGAGAGGAAAAGAATACTGTTTAATAATCTTTATGTTTCTAAGCTTGGTTTGAATGGTTTTAAAGAGTAAAGTACAAAAATTAAAATATATGAACAAGTAAATAAAATATAGGAAATAATTCATCAGGAATCGTATTTCATTTTACCCATCAAGTACTAAAAAATCTATCAATCATTTATATGCAACCTAAATCACTTATCAATACGAGACATATCACCCACAATAGAGGTTATGTCTAACACAAAGTTGAGAGAACAATTGTATTGTCTCATCGATGATGTCTCACGCAACTCAACAACACTGAGCATTAAGAATCGATACACAAGTGAATATTAGACCTAAATCTATGTCTAGAGATTAGAATCTAATAGATGTTCATATTAGATTGAGTTCGAACCGTATATATCTATTGCAATCTAAACTCATTAAGATAAATATTAAAATCAAAGATAACATCGATAATTATTTGTAGAAGATATTTTATACAATGATCAATAAATATGCATACAATCAAGATAAACTTACATACAACACCCTAACAAATAGAAAATACAAAGAAAAAAGCAAAACTAAATCGGTGATTCTCGAGGTGTCAAGATGATTATCACAAACCCAGCTCTGGATTGTCAAGATGTAGCTTCTATTATTGTTTATGGGCTTATTTCCACAAAGAATGTTGGCGGCGGAGTTGGGAGCAAAAAACCCCAAAACCATGCCCTAAAATTCTACATACATAGAAGGGAATATATAGGGGTTGGAAAAGTGGGATAAGCACATCCCGGGCTAAACGCATGTAGAGTGGGCTAAGCGTGCTCAGAAAAACATTGAAAAATCAAAATTTGTTTTCTCACTGAATCCTTCTTGATTTCTTAGTCCAATCCCACTTCTTAAGATTATCTACGATCATATCCCTAGTGATCATGATTGGCTTGTTCATTGGTTCAAACCATTTGTATCCACCAGTCGAGTGGTATTCAACCAGGATCATCTAACTCGACATATCATCCAGATTTCTTCTCGACTGATTTGGCACATGTCTATATGTTATGGATCCAAACACCTTCAATTGGCTTAAACTAGGTTTGAAACCAGACCAACCTTCTTCTAGTGTAATACATTCAAGCCTATTTTTAGGACATTTATTTATTATGTATGTTGCAGTCGACACAACCTTATCCTATAACTCATTTAGTATGTTTCTTGCCTTTTAACATACTTCTCACCATATTCATAATGGTTATGATCTCTCTTTCAACAATACCATTTTGTTGAGGAGCATAAGGTGACACTACATCAAGAACAATTCCATCTTTTGTACATAGTGCGTCAAAATCTTTCGACACGTATCATTTGATAATGCGAAATTATATCGTAATTTCGGCTTGACTTACATGAATTAATAATATGTTTTATCTGATTTTTATTATTATTTGCATTATAATTATTTATTTATTTATGTTTTTCATATTAATCGGATTGGCCGAAAAAAGTCGGAAAGTGAAGAAAGATAGAAGAAATATTAAGAGAAGTTGAAGAAAAGAAGAAAAGAAAATATAAAAAGAAAATAGAAGAAGAAAGATGAGAAGAAAAGAAAATGAAAATAAAAAAATAGGGGTGGGGCCCACCACCTACCACACATGGCGCATGCCATGTGGGGGTGGCGCCCACCACCCCACGTTTCCCTTAAAAAGTGGCGCATGCCACAAGTTGGAGAGAGGGGAGTGGCGCAGGCCACTCGGTCTCCACTCCTACTCTCCCTCTCTGTGCTTTTCTCACGCGTTTGCCCGGTATTTTTGCCACGCACGATCCATCCCATTGAAGATTTTTACGAATCCACTTCAACCGTTTGATGGCTATAAATAGAAGCATTCTGGCACATTTTGAAAGGACCAAATTTTTGCTCCAGCTTTAGTTTTCTTCAGTTTTTATATTTTTAGTATTAGGATTATTTTCTAAGTATTATTTCAATTCTGCAATTTTGATTCCTGTACGCTCTAGAATTTACTACCAGTTGTATTCCAGTACCAATTTAATTACATGTTCTTATTTAATTGTTTATTTATTTACTGCATTATTTATTTAAGCATGTTTGCCATAGTTTATTTATTTTGTTTGTCCTTAATTTATTTAATAACCATGTCCGGCTAATTTAATTATATCAGTATGTAAACAAATTATTGAGAGGAATTTAATTAAATCGTTGTTGATTAATTTTACCGATTTATAATTTTAGGCTGAGGTTTCTTAAATTAAATTTAATACTTTTGTTACGAGAGTAAGGAAGTAATTAAGGCTAAATTCAATAGAGCGGGAGTTTGAGAATTTAACCGGATAACTGAAACTAAGCATTCGTTTTAAATGCAGCGAGAACACTTTAGGATTAATTGGATCTTATTTGTTTTCAAAAATTATTTCTAAACACTTATGGGCTAGCGAGAGCAGACATAAGACTTTAGAAGTGTAGTCTGAATCAATAGAGCGAGAGTTTGAGACGAGGGCTTTTAAATAAATATTGTTCACTGAAAAAGTATTTTGGCATGTAAACCTTCACCGATTTATAAATTAAATTCCTGATAATTGATAAGTTACATACTGATATATCGTTATCATTAATATTTATAAGTTTAATTTTAATTTTAGTTTTAATTTTATTTGTTTTAAACCAAACCATTGGAAACAATTAGCCTTGGATTTACATAGTAACCTTAGATAACGTTAGATCGATTTTTAGTCTCTGTGGGATCGACAATCTTTTAAAACTACACGTACGACTATGCACTTGCAGAGATAATCCTTTAGACATATATTCGAGCGATCATTCTTTAATTCCATCTGTCTTTTGAATCTTAATCTTGTGACCATTTTGTCATTCCACCATTTCTTTGATCTTGGTGAAAACATCGATCACATCACTTTTCTTCTTGATAAAGTAGGTCCACAACTTTTTGTTATAATCATCAATAAATATAACAAAGTACTTGTTACCTCTAAGTGAATCTACTTGGAAAGGACCACACACGTCTGAGTAGATTATCTCGAGAGTGGCTTTCGGCTTGCTTCTTGGTTCCTTGTTGAAGTTAATCTTGTGTTGTTTTGCTTGAACACATTCTTCCCATAATTCTTATGGAATATGGATTTCTGGTAGGCCTGAAACCAAGTTCTTCCTCTTCAGATTACTATTGTCATTAAAATTCAAGTGACCAAGTCTGTAATTCCAAAACCATTCATCTCTGCTAATTGTAATTGCGAGGAACTTGTGTTCAAATACATCAAGTTTAATCCTAAAGGTTTTATTCCGATACATATGAGCCTTCAAGATTAACTTGTTACTCGATTTGATCACTCTCATCATTCTATCTTAGATCAATACTTTGTAATCCCTCTCAATCAACTAACATATTCTTAGCAGATTATGCTTCATTCCAAGTATGTACAACACATTGGAAATTACTTATTTCTTACCATCCATTTTCTTGATCAAAACATCACTAATACCTTCAACAAATAGGGTATTGTCGTTTGCAAATTTTACCTTATTTTTCAACGAGAAACTGATGTTGATAAATCAATATTTTCTTCAAGTCATTTGCGACGAACAGGCCGAGTCGAGATACCATTGATCTATGAATATTTCTTCTTCTTCTTTTTGTGACCATTAGCATAACTTCGTCTTCTTTTGGAAGATTTGCATCACTTTCTTGATCTTTCTTTCCTCCTCGAAATTGACTTGCACAATGGCCATACTTTTGACAATTGTATCAATGAATATGACTTTTATCATGTTTTATTCCATCGCCTCTTCCTCTACTTGTACCACCACCTCTATGATTTCCTTAGTTAAACTATTGTTTTTTATTTAATGAACTACCTTCTTGATGGTTTCCTATTTCTTTGGCTTGTTTGCAGTTCTTTCAGTCATTCTTTGTTCGTGAGATTCAAGCATCCCTTGAAGCTCTTCTTTTACATACTTGAAAAATCGTTTGATTCTTATATGGCCATTACCACATGATCAAACTTTGGATGTAATGAGTGAAGATGAAGGAAACACAAGAAAGAGGGGGTGGGTTGATTTGGGTTTCAACATTGCTAGTTTTTCGCAACCTAAAACAACAACTTACAACAACGAATAAAATGATAAAGAACATAAATATTTTTATCATGTTCACCGTTAATAAGGCTATCTCTAGTCCACCTACCCGAGTGTTTTGCCGTCGAAAAGAACTTAATCCAATAATCAAACCTGATTGAAAATTCAGTGACAACCTATCCTGACTTTCTTTAGGATCTGATCCAACTGGTGTCCTTATAAAATTGAAATTCACTAACTCCTTAAAACCTGACCCAACTGGTCACTTAACAAGATTTCTCAATAATAACCTATAACTGACTTCTCAAGAGCTTGACCTAACCTGGTCTCTTGAGGATTACAATCAAAATTGTAATAACATTTTTGTGTGTCTACATTTGCTTCTCTAAAGCAGATACACAAGTTTATAATCAAGTTTTAACTTAAAAATAATATACAATGATCATTGTTCTAAGTGTACAAGTGTAAGAAACACTTCTTATTTGTTTCTGAGTGTGAGCGTTTGATGTAGTTTTGTATGCGTATTAAGTCTTTATTCATCAACTTCTTCAATCTCCAATGTCCTTTTTAAATAAATATAAAAATAGATCCATTAGAGTTGAAGATGAAAATATCCTCTAAGTATCCATTGGATAAAATCACTTCAAATGAAACACTAGAGTGGCGTTGTAGCCTGTAGTTGGTGAAGATGATTGGATGTGGAAGACTTCTTTTACATATAGTACAATACTTTATGGAAAAAGTAGATTTTCTTTTGTACTTATCTCACATCAAATATTTTTTTTGACTTTTGGATAACCTTCATTCAAAGGCTTCTGATATTTATTGTTGAAGCTTAAGTAGCGTTTCCAAGGTTTGTCTTTAGAATATTTTGTGAGACTTTATAGTATTTGATACACTTTTGAACTTTAGAACCAAACTTGTTTAAGTAATCTTTAGTGTTAAGGATAAACCATGTACATCCAAAAGGATAGAAATAAGCAATGTTAGGAATCTTGTTCTTCGACAATTCATATGGAGTCTTACCCAAAATAAGTCTTATAAAGATATTGTTTTGAATGTAGCAAGTTATATTCACTGTTTCTTCCCAGAATTGCTTTTCCACATTAGTCTCATTAATCATGGTTCTAGCCAGTTCTTGTAATGTTCTATCTTTCCTTTTTGCAACTCCATTTTTATGAGGAGTTCTAGGACATGAGAAATCGTGTGAAGTGCCATGTCCATCAAATAATTTCTCAAGGTATTTGTTTTCAAACTCACCACCATGATCACTCATGATCTTAAATATTTTAGACCCTTATCATTTTGCAACTGGGAGCATAAGGCTGTGAACATAAAATGTGACTCATCCTTGTGTCTTAATAACTTTACCCAAGTATATCTACTATAGTTATCAACAATGACTAGTTTGTACTTCTTTCCATTTACTTAAGCATTTTTCACTAGCCCAAATAGATCAATGTGCAAGAGTTCCAAAGGTCTAGAGGTGAAAAAAATATTTTTAGCTTTGAAAGAGCTTTTAGAAAATTTTCCTTTTCGACATGCCTCATAAAGAGCATCTGAAGCAAAATTCAGATTTGGGAGCCCTTTGGCAAAGTTTAGCTTGTTAAGCGTAGAGATCTTCTCATGCTAACACGGCCCAACCTTTAATGCATGGTCCATTGCTCTTCATTTATGGACATAAGACATTTAACATTTTGATTTTCTAAATAAGAATTTGATTTTGTAAATGTTGTTTTTGCTATTGCCTTTGAATAATACATAATCATCTTTCTAACTAACAACTTTACGGACTTCTGATTGAAGATAATATCATAGCCATTGACACTTAATTGACTTAAGGACAATAGATTATGCATTAGACCTTTAAACAATAATACATTAGAGATATAGGGAAGGTAATTCTTACCTATGGTTCCAGTACCAATGATATTACCCTTCTGATCTCCTCCAATGCCTATTGAGCCTCCATGCTTAAGTTCCGTCTCTTAGAATATATGCCTTATTCCCGTCATGTGTCGTGAGCACCCAGAGTCAAGGTACCATGACTAGGGTCTGAACATGGCTTCTAAGGATACCTGCAACATATATTATTTTATTTTTAGGTACTTATCTCTTTTTTGGGTCTTTTATGGTTAGCCTTCCTAGAGGTTTTATCGCCCCAGGGTTTATGAGTTGAATCAGTGTCATGTGTGTGACCATAAGTGAAATGAGGATATAAAGCCTTTAGCTTTAAGGCCTTAGGTTTGACCCTAGAGTGTTTGGGTGACTCATAACCAAGTGCTCTTCTCCCATTTCCGCTTACACAATAGATCAAGGAAGCTATCTTGCCTCTATTTATGTTCTTAACTAGAAAAGTTTGAAAATTTATATCAGACTGACTAGATATACATTCAAAATTCACGTGATTTGTTAAAAGAATTTCATTTTCAAGTTTTTCATTTTTACTTTTGAAAGCAAAATTTTCTTTTTCTAAAAACTCAACTTTTTTTAAATAAGTGTTTTCTTTTATCAACTCATCATGTGCTCCACAATTATCAACATGAATCTTTTTCAATTTCATGTACTTTTCTTGGAGTTTTTGTCTCTTTTCAAACATATATAGTAATTATATTTTATTTTTTGTATGATTTAGTTGAGAAAATACCTCTTCTGATTCCGAATAAGATTCTAGTTCTCAATCTTCAGTGCTTGCCATGAACGCTATGTTGGCTTGTTCCTTTTCAGAGTCATCTTCTGAGGAGTCAGAGTCACCTCTTGTGCCATTAAACCCATCCTTTTTCTATTCAGAGTATTTTTTCTTTGGTTTTTCCTTGATGAGTTTGGGACACTCATTCATGTAGTGACCTAGTTTTCCAAATTCAAAATAGGTACTCTCTGTGTCTACTCTACTTATCTTGTCCAGAGTTTGACTTAGATCTTCCTCTTTTTCTATAGCCTCTAAAGTTGTTTTGTCTTTTCTTTATAAGATGGTTGACTCTTCTGGACATAAGTGATAATTCATCCTTATCATCATAATCTCCTTCAGATTCTTCTGTGTTGGCTTGAAAAGCTTTGGCCTTTGAGTTCAGGACCACCAACTTTTTCTGCCTTTGAGGCTCCTCCTCTTCTAGATTGATCTCATGACTTCTCATAAAATTCACTAGCTCTTCCAGAGTTGTATTGTTTATATCCTTTAACAACTTTAGTGTTGTCACCATTGGCCTCCATTTGTTTGGCATGCTTTAGATGTTTTGCTTTATGTGATTTGCAGTAGTATAACCTTTGTCCAAAAATTTCAAATCAGCAACAAGAGTTTGAAACTTTGAGGACATACTATTAACAATTTCTTATTATTCCATTTTAAAAGCCTCGTATTTTTAATCAAGGCCAGAGTCTTGGTTTCTTTCACCTGCTCATTTACTTCATGAGTCATTCTTAAAGATTCAAATATAGACTTAGTTGAGTCTCTATTTGTGATCTTTTCATACTTAGTGTAGGAAATAACGTTTAGCAAAATTGTTCTTGATCTGTGGTGATTTATGTTATATTTCTTTTGAGTTTCACTAATTTTGCTTCTATCAAGCTTATCACCACTTGGGTTTCAAGAATGATAGTTTTTCATAACCCAAGACAACACCTTAAAACAATATACATAATGATAAAACCACAAGGATATTTATCCTTATTTTCCATTAACAATGATACCTCTAGTCCACCCACCTGGGTGATTTGCTTTCGACAAAGACTTAATCCAATAATCAAACTTGATTACAAATGCAGTGACAACTTGTTCCAATTTTCTTCAAGATCTGACCCAACTGGTCTCCTAATAAAACTGACAAAGACTGACTTCTTAAGACCTTACCCAATTGGTCGCTTAAGAAGATTTCTCAACAACAACATGTAACTAACTTCCCATGAGCCTGACTTAGCTTGGTCGCTCGAGGATTATAATCAAAATTGTAATAACAGTCATTTGTGTTTACAATTGCTTCTTAAAAGTAGATACACAAGTTTACAATCAAATTCTATACTTAAAAATAATATACAATGATCTTTTTTCTAAGTGTATAAGTGTAAGCAATACTTCTTATTTGTTTATGAGTGTGAGTGTCTGATATTGTTTTGTGCACGTATCAAGTCTTTATTTGACACCTTCTTCAATCTTCAATGTCCTCTTTAAATAGATGTAAAAGTAGAATTGTTGGAGGTGAAGATGAAAATATCCTCTAAGTATCCGTTAGAGAAGATAATTTCAAACGAAGGCTTTATAGCCTGTAAATGGTGAAGATGTTTGGATGCGAAAGACTTCTTTTACATAAAGTACAATGTTTTAAGGAAAAAGTAGATTTTCTTCTATACTTCTATCACATCAAATATTTTGTTGACTTTTGGACAACTTCCATTCAGAGGTTTATGATATTTGTTGTTGAAGCTTGAGTAGAGTTTCCAATGTCTGACTTTAGAATCTTTGGTGAGACTTCATAGTCTTTAGATGATGGGTTCTATATTTTTAATCTCGGAATGCATAGCGGCGCGATCAATCACAAAATGAGAACGGTGCGGAAATATGGAGCGGCGCGAGCGCTATTTGGTTATTTTTATTTTTTATTTTTTAATTAATATTTTTTATATGTACAAAAAAAAATAATAAATGAAATAAAATAAAATAAAAAACAAGGGGATCCAAATAATAGTGAGGGGTGATGTTTAGAAAATGAAACAACTACTTGGGCTTATGGCCTAAATTACAAAACGAAAAGAGCAATAAAAAAATCGGGGCACTGAGCTAACACGAGGGGAGTGTGATTAGCAGTTGATATACATTGGGTTGGTTGTATCATTTCGGATTAAACCCATCATTATTAGCAAAACCCTAAGTTATGACCATGAGAGAGATGCTGAGTGGAGTGCTAAAAGCACTGTCTGCTATGCTCCCTCTCACAACTTAAAACAACATGCTCTCTCTCTCTCCTATGTATTACTGTTATGCCTCTCTCATACTGCAAAATAACAACACTAATAAAATAAATTACATTCTCTCTTGCGATCTATTTTCCATAATTGTTTACAGAATCAAAGATCACTATTCTCTCACATTCATCAATTATTTTAATTGTTCATATTTTTCACAAAAAGTATTTTCTACAATCGCGGTCGCGCTAACCGCTTTCGACAACACTTGACCGGATACTAAACACGCGATCGCAGCCGCGCCATCCGCTTTCCCATTTCACAATGGACCGATATGCTTGGAAGCAACCACACCAATTTTTCTACGCCGGCCTCTATTAGCAACATCAACTGGGTTCTGAGACTTCAAAAGCAAATAGTCAGTGCTATAAATATCAGAATCAATCTTGAGAATTTTTGTTCAAAATGTTGACTTTGGTAGATCAAAGTATACTTGTTTGAACGCTTATTTTCTTTGGTTCAGAATCTGGACATCCTTGGAGTTATAATACATTCCAATTTTTCTGCACACTCAACAAACTAGTTAGATTACAAAATTATTTTCTTATATTTTGTTATCATCAAAACTTAAGGAAAGTTGTAGAACCAAACTTGTTCCAACAATGACCTCAAAATCTTTGACACTACATATTTTGAAGTTAACACTTCTCCACACGTTTTGATTTGGTTTACCAGTTTCGTTACTCTGGTGAAGAAATCAGTTACATTTTCATTATCTTCCATCTGAAGCAATTTATACATTCTGTTGTGAATTTGTAACCTCATCTCCTACATTTTCTCAGTGTCTCCAAATGATTTCTCCAAGATGTCTCATGCTTCCTTTGTTGAATCTACCTCCCTTACCTTCTCAAAATTATTTGCATGAACACATTGATGGATTATAAAGAGTGTTATAATGTTTCTTCTTCAGTTCTTTGTATGGATCATTCTCTTCATCTATTTTCATTATCATTGATTGATGCTACACATTCTTGATGATATCCCAAATTTCTTGGTAGCAAAACACCACTTTCATCTACTTGCACCAATTTTTGTAGTTGTTATTTAGAATGAGAAGATTTTTCGAAAAATGCTCATTCAGATGATTCATCGTGCACTATGTCAAAAATGACTTTTAATAACGCACCTTGGACAACGCTTTAATACAAAAACGCTGCTATAAGTTAAAAGCGTTGTCTAAGGTATACTAAAAAAAAGCAAAAAGTGTTGTCTAATGGTACTTTAGACAACATTTTTTTCAATAAATTTACCCCTTTAGACAGCGCTTTTGACATTAACAAAAACATTGTCTAATCTTTTAGCATCGCCACTTTAGACAACGCTTTTAAGCGCTGTTTAATGACAAAGAAAAATGCTGTCTAAGGTCTTTTATGACATAGTGGTGATTCAATGTGTACCAAAGATCACATAATTATTTCTCTAGATACCAAATGTTAAAAAACTTCAATCTTGAAGTTAACCGAATCTATATTGAAGAACAAGAATCAATCTTTCTGATTGATCACACTTCATATTCTTCACCCTTTACTCAGGTAAAACAACCACTCTTTGACTGCAAGATGATTCTACTAATGAAATAAAGTTCTTCTCTATTTATAATGTGATTATTTGTACTCCAAATAATTACAAAATAACTAACTCAACTAAAATAAAAATAAATTAGTCATCTTCAACTCTGTCGAGATTAACTACTTCGGTCAAACTAAAAGACTCTTCAATATCTGTCGAGACTTGATACAAAGAATTATATATTTAACGATTAAATATATAATAATATTAAAATATGTTTTTAAAAGGACTAATTAAGTTTTTGTAAGTATTAAATAATGTTAGTAAATAGAATATAAATTTACAGCTGCTCTTAGATTCCATTCATTGGAAAGCCGTTGTCGTTTTCATAATTATGTGATATATAATCGATATCAATCCAATTATTCCGGAAAGGCGGGTCCATTATATATGAAAACAAACTATAAAAAAGAGTAAGCTAGGTTCATAATTGGCATGGCTTAAGCCTTAAGCCATAAAATTATTGCTGAATTATAAGAATAAGAGCATATAAAATAAGGTGTCAAAAACTGAATCTACTACGGTAGCAGCCTGCAAAGTGCATTGTTCTTGTTGTCGTATGTTCTTTATCATTTTAAAGGTGATAATAATAAAATATTAAACTATGATGTGAAACGTTTTGATTATCCAATGCTTAGGGTCGACATGAGTTGCGTACTCCATTCTAGTTTTGATTAAAATAAAATTAAAAGAATTAATTAATTATTTAATTCCTTAACTTAGCATTTGTTTGGATGTAATCTCTTTCTACAAAGTGTTGAAAGTAGTTATACAAGATATAATCCATATTTAGTGTGTCTTTCTTTAGAACGGGAAAGAAATTAAGAAGAGGATCAATTAATTATGTGGAAATTAATTTCCAAGCTGAAAAATTGAATGTGGATTGAGAGTTAAAAACTCTGACACCCTTAACAAGACACTTATAAGTAGGTGGACGTGGAAAATTCCCTCAAATAGTCAATCTCCAAGTTCGAATTAGTATTTAGTCATTAATTTCAAGTATGAAAACACAAAGGATATCTGAACCCGTTTGAGACGAATTTGAGTTTTAATTCCCCATCCATGTTTGGATTTGAGGCGGAAAACGAGGATTATTTGGGGATTTAGATTTGAGTTTAGGGGAGTTAAAAATCGTCTCTGACCCGCCTCATTTTCATGCCTATCCCAACTGATTTGAAAATAGCATTTCCAGTAAAGTAGGAAATGGTTCCAACGTCGTCTTCTGGAGGAATAATTGGATAGGGGTGGAGCCTTTGAGACTACATTTTCTGTGTGTTTTTGACAATGTGAAATTAATTGAAATCAAAATTTGCAATGTAGGACATTAGAGTGAGGATGAGTGGATCTCGAACATCGGTTTGGACCTTGTTCAACATTTTGGTCCAACCATAATTAAATGGGAGGACCTTCAAAATATTAAGGATTTAATTAAGCCTTCTCTTGCTTAGTAAGAAATGTATGTTTGCTGGCGCCACTTTGGTTCTTTCTTTGTCAATTCTGCATTTCGAAGACTGCAATTTTAGCTCATACAAGTTTTCCAATTATCACTGATGTTTCCACTGCTTTAAGTAATCTTTGGAAATCAAACATCCAACTCTTTGCTTGGAGGCTTCTTTTCGACCGTCTCCAAACAAAAACCGAACTTGAAAAGCGTAGAATAATTTCGGGACCCCATAAGCTGGAGTGTCCATTATGTTTATCCACAAACGAAACTCTAATGCACTTGTTTTTCTCATGCCCCGAATCAGACCAAGTTTGGCTCAGGATTTTCAACTAGATTGGCGCTGGAAGGATCCCTCCTTGTAATAGCACCCTTGACCACTGATGCGTGTTTTTCGCAAGTGTACAAACACGTCAGAGTAATATAAAAGATTGTCGAATCCACAGAGACCAAGTGTCAATCTATCGTACCTGTTGTTATGGTGTGTATCTAAGGCAATTGAATATAATGGTTTTAAAGAGTGCGCAGTGGTAAATAAAATAATAATTTTAAACAATTAATAAAGACAGTCTTGAATATAATTCACATAATCAATTAATAATCCGATACTTGTTAATAGAACTACTTATGGGCAATGTTTTCTACTTTGAAAAGAACTAATTTAACAGAAACTGTCGCTTTCGCGTATTCAGAACCGAGTTGTACTCTCTAATCAACCCCTCCTATTGTCACGTATAAAAAGGTGCGTACTGCGTTAGAGTAGTAAACCTATTTTTAAGAAATATAATATCTTAACTAAGTTGAAAAGTACTTTAACTTGGATTTCTTAGCAAAAAGAGGTTCTCACGAACCAGACTCTAAACTTCTTAACGCGTCCGAAAATGGTTTTAAAATCTCTTTTCTTTTTAATCTAAAAACTCCCAATGAACTAGACAAAGTGCTTTTGACTGTTTTTGAAATAGTTAAAAACAATTAAATTTAAATTGAAAGTTAAAATAGCCCTTAAGTGTTTCTACGAACAGTTGTACGGATTACTGGTTCAATTACGATCCTTACATTCTAACCTTTATGGATTTAGTTAGACTTGGTAAAGTAATTTTTTTTTTAATTATTTTTTCATAAAAGTAATTAGTGCAAGTGCGGAAAGTAAATAAAAGTAGTGCGAGTGCGGAAAGTAAATAAAAGTAGTGCGAGTGCGAGAAATAAAGGTATTTAGAGCGAGTGCGAGAAATAAAAGTAAAGTAAAGCGAGTGCGGAAATAAAGTAAAGTAAAGCAATGCGGAAAGTAAATAAAATAAAGCTAGTGCGGAAAAAATAAAATACGAACTAGAATTAAAATGGCGGCAGGATTAACTTCCTCCCAGAGTGCTCCAAAACTCGATCACACAGACGTATACAGACTCGATCACTCGATTGTAGTAACACCCCGATGTGAAGTGATTACTACTTTAAAACTGATATATGCCTAAGAGATACTAAGTTTGGATGGTTGAAAACGAAAATCTAAGGCCCTATTTATAGGAAAACAAATAGTAAGAAAAGACCAGGATGCCCCCTCCAAACTTTTTGCCTTGTGGCCCCCGCCACAGGCCTATGGCGCCCGCCATAGGTGTATTTTGGTGGAGAAAGTGGGGATCGTGGGCTCTTGATAGTTGTGGAGTGGTCTTGAGACGTGGCCACGTCATTGCTGACCCCATGGCGCCAGCCATGGTGGATGCCGTAAGTGTAAAAAGCTGTATTTCTTGATTTTTGTACGTTTCAGCTCATTTTTCGCTCCTTTTCTCGATTTAGCCCCCGATTACATAAAAAACCTGGAAAAAAAAGAAAAAAAAGTAATAACATAACAAAATAACAATAAAAACTAAGAATGCATGCGAAATCGGAGTCAGAAATACGGTGAAATTTAGTGTTATCAAATCCTCCCACACTTAAACATTTGCTTGTCCTCAAGCAAACATTTAAAGCTCAAAATGAAGAAAACTGGTGTCAACACGTGATTTGGGCTAAAAGGGCTTCTAAGTTCAAGTCAGGATGCAGTGACATGTACTAACTAAGTGAACCAAGGGTATCATAATAACACAGACATAAACTTCAATCCTATATTAACCAACCCATGTCATCCCACAATACCTAGGCCTATCTTCTTATCTCTTTTTGGGTCCTTTTCATTCAGGCGCAATCACATTAAGCCCGTTATCTGTACATGCTTCATAGTAGAGTGACCGGTTAGTGATTCTGATCCAAACATAAGGTTTCTGGCACATAAGCATGTGTAAACCTGTTTTATTTGACCTAAATGTAGCCGCGGGGGATCGAATCGTAATCCGCCCTACCAAGTTCAGTGTCAGATACCTCTGAACCAACTAACAATAGGTGACTGCAATTTTTGTCTTCTCTTTTTTCGGTTTAAATGACTTTGTGAGGGTCACCTATCCCAGAGTTTGCCTTTTTCTCTTTTTTATTATCACTAGATCATTCACTTATGTTCATCGGCCCCCTACGTAGAGCATGCTTAGGCCGGAGCTGACTGCTAGAATAAACTACTTAGTACAATTTTTTGAATGATAATAAAGGCCATGATGTGCGGGGTTTAGGAGTGATTCCTATATTCAAGAAGTCTATGGTGCTAAAATGATACTGATGTTTCAAAAAAGTTTACCTAAGTCACTACATCCTAATCCAAACTTGTCTCAAAGCCCAAAAAACATGTGAAACAACATTGTTTTCTTTTAAAAAAAAATTTGGTAAGGCTAAGGAAATGGGAAAAATGAGGGTGTACTAAAGATACACTATACTGGTGACTCGTCAGACTCATGCATTATCTAAAAAAACTTAAGCTAAATAACTAACTGAAAAGGAAAATAACAGAAAGCAAATAAATAACTAAGAAGGGAAATAACAGAAAGCAATAAAATCCCCTCCCACACTTAAATCGAACATTGTCCCCAATGTTTCGAAATAAGATAAGGAGAGTAACCTAGAAAAATATTGCGGAGGAGCACTGGTGCCCTCGCCGTCCTGCTGTGATGGTCTGGAACGATGGGATCTACTGCGCTGCTGGTCCCTCCGGTCAAGTCGTGTTGATAAGGCAGCCTGGGCACTCCGGACCTCTCGAAGGTTACCTAGGATGGAACCATGAGTGGCCTCCATAAGCTGGTGGTGCCGGTGGTTGACTTCTCGCTGACGGGCCTGCTCTGATGTGATGTCGGTCAAGGCGCGACAAACGTTACTGTAGGCACGATCCGATACCGATCGTGATTGTTCCATGTAGCTCATGTTGTCCGTCAGTTGTTGTGAAATGGTAGAGAGTAGGTTGTCTCGCCTTTCCTCTCTAGCCGTCATATCATGCCACATCTCCTCAGTGATATAGAATCCAGGAGTAGCACCTGCAACAGGGTTAAAGGAAGATGGTGCAGTGTGTGACTGTGAAGGATGATTGGGGGGACACGTGAGGTACGGGAGAATGTTCTCTCCGATCATATTCTTCATCAGTTTCATGTGCCTCCCCATTAGGAATATTAGGAGGAAGTGGACCCAAAACAGGTGGAGCATTCAGATCATAGGTCCAGTTCCTTTCATTACGTATATCGGTATGTCTACTGCAAGGTAAAGCAACAGATGGGATAGTTACCCCATGAACCATCAACTCATAACCACCTGCTTTCCTCGTTCGGCACAATTTCATGTCTTTTAGAAATTTTAAATTAATTGTGCGAGGAGGTAGGGGTTCAAGTGTAGCTATCTCATTGTTCAGGTCAAAAGCCCGAGCAATAGACGTAACAAGTCCTCCAATAACAATCGGTCCTGTTTTATTAACAGTTAAAGCCATGTGTGCAAGCATAAACGGGACCGGATTGATATGAGTATTAGTGAGGCATCCTTGCAAAAATAGGAGCTCTTTAGCGTTTACCTTATTTGGACTCTCCCGGCCAAAAATAGTACATGCTAAAAGATATCTGAAAACTCTTATGGTCGGGTTATGGATGGTCGACGCAAGTATTCCTTCAAAAGAATTTATTGAAGTACTTGACAGCCTTTGCCAGAAGGAAAATACTTCGGTCGACCATTCCGAATCCAAAGGTGCCTCACATATGACACCTTCCCTATGAGGGATTCCTAACAAGCTTGTTAGTTTGCCAGTACTGTATTCGTATTCAATTTCAAACAGTCTAAAATTAACAGTACCGACTGTGCTAGCAATGTTAGGACTGATAGTGTATATTAACGAACTTAAAAACTCAACTGTCAGCCTCTCATAGGTAGGTTCCTGATTAACAAAAATATTATGCAAGCCTAGAAAATCTAATAAATGAAAAACACTATGATATAGACCCAAATTGTAAAGACAATTATCATCTACGTACCTAGTCGAGAGAATTTCTCAACTCTGAAGCCTTTGAATGATTTTCCTTTGCCTATCTCCCGGTCTTCCATCGCGAAGAAGATATCCGTTGAACTCCATTGTTGTTACTCCTTGAGAAGTTGAATATGGTGAAGAGTGGTTTATGTAAGAAATGGTAAAGGTTGGATTTTTATGGTTTGTGGTGGATGAAAATAAAAATGGATTTTGGATGGGTTTTATAGATGGTGAATGTATGAGAAAGGTGGGAGCTTTAATGGGGTTCAATGGGGTTTTTGGAAGTTGGAAAAATGGGTTTTGGAAGTTTGAAGGTGTGAAAATGGTGAGGGAGATGAATCTGCCCCGAAATAAGGGGGAACGGCGTGGCGGGCGCCATAGGGTCATGGAGGGCGCCATAAGGCCATTTCCCTTATGGGCCAAAAAACTTTAATTCCCCTTGTGGGCTTCGCGTACCTCTGGTCTTCGGGGGGTCCGAATAGCGTTTTCTTCTTTCTTCTAAGGCATGAAGCTTGCATATTTTTTTATGAAGACAAAAAAATAAAAATATTTTTGTTCTTTTTTTTCTCTTCATTATTCAATATAAAATAAAATAAAATAAAATGAAAAAAGAAAAAATGAGTATTAGTGCATGAAATAATATATAAGATGAAAATCAAAGTACATGGAAAATGTAATATATGCGATAATATAAAATATGTCTGGAGATGCGAGAAATAAAATAAGGCATGAAAAATTAAATACTAGAGTAATAATGTCAGTGTAAAACGATCATGTGGTAGGCTTCTCTTCCTAGTTCGATCCACGAATCTTAGTTATCTCCCTCTAAAGCTCTCCAATCTCCTGATATAGAGCATCGGCCTCTGAGGCATGAGTGAGATCAAATATCTCGATTTGTAATGCCAAGTCCGCTACTTCCTGCTTGAGCAGGGCAGTCTCCTTGCGGAGCTCGTAAATCTAGGTCTGTAGATCAGGCGGCTGCAAAGACATATTGTTAGACATAATAGTGATTCAGGGAGAAAGAGGTGTAGGAGTGTACTCAGCGGCAGGAGGTGATTTTGGCTCTTCGATAGTCTCTCCATAACCCTCTAAAGCATAACTCCAATTGGCAGGGTCGTGGACACTAGTCATCAGTGGGTCAGGTAATGTAAAGTAATGTATCACTTCGCCGTCAATCAGTAATCTAAACGTGTTGGGCTCAAAAGAGGCCCTCCTCATCAATCCTCTGTCAAGACAAAAGTCAACATCCAGGGTGGTGTAGTTGCAGAAGGTCTTGAGATGCAATAATTTGCGAGACAAACCCAATGCAGTAGCAATATGCGTAACAATCCCACCGACATGTATAATGCCTACAGATGACCTGGCGACACTGGCAAGGCCCCTCAACAGAAAGTTGCCACAAGCAACTGGGCGTGACTGAGTCGCATAAAACAGTAGGAAAATCTCCTCCTCACTCAGAAAAGTCTCTGTATTTGGAAAACCGAGGAAAAAGTGTGCTAGAATCATCTGGAAGTACCTTAACGCGGGATTGTGGATTACCTGAGAAAATTGAGTGGAAGGATCTTGGCTCCCTCCACCTGAGATGTTACTCCAAAACTTCTCCACTTTTATGCTCATAAAATACCTCATCGGTGTCTCTGGAATAACATCAGGAGTAGTCTGAAAACCTAGTAAATCACCAAACTCTTTGTGAGAGAAAGAGTAGTCAGTCCCAAACAACCTGAAAACAACATGTCCATCGGGTCCAGCCCAAGGATCATAATCAAACGAGCTGAGGAACTCTAGAATCAAGGTCCTGTAAGTGTTGTTCATGTCGTCGAATTGGTCCCACTGGAGTTGGTGGCATAAGAATCTGACGCTTGGCTCTATCCCCAAGGCATCCATGCAATCTTGGTCTGGGTAACTGGTAGGCGCCATAGGGCGTCTCATGTGGACATAGTAACGCTCTCTCTGTGCGTCGTCTCTGAAGGCCACGTGCATGTCATCGGGGTTCTGCATTCTGCACAAGGTTAGCAAACAAGGGTCCTGAAATCACATAAAACATTCGATCGTTAGTCCTGATAGAATAATAAAGTAAACAAATTAAAATAAAGTAAAAATAAATAAAATTAAGTTAAGATAAGAAAACCATGGGTTGCCTCCCATGCATCGCTTGTTTAACGTCATTAGCTCGACGACCAGATTTTATACATCGAAGGATTTGGTGGATCACTTAGAGTATGGCTGGAGTATGTTGTTGGGATGTCACCTCCTTCGTAGGGCTTCAGTCTTTGTCCATTGACGATGAATAGTTTACATGTTTGGTTCTTGATTTCAATAGCTCCAGATCTTAGAATCTTAGATACTTCGAAAGGGCCAGTCCATCTCGAACGAAGCTTCCCTGGAAAAAGTCGTAACCTAGAATCAAACAGGAGAATAAGATCGCCTATTTTGAAGTCTTTTCTTATGATTCTTTTGTCATGCCAAGCTTTTGTTCTTTCTTTGTATATGATGGCATTTTCGTAGGCAGATTGTCTGAGCTCTTCTAATTTGTGGATATCAAGGATACGTTTTTCACCAGCAGTTAGGTAATCCAAATTCAAAGTTTTGATGGCCCAATAGGCCTTATTCTCTAACTCAAAAGGTAAGTGACATGATTTTCCATAGACTAGTTGATAAGGGGTTGTTCCTATAGGGGTTTTGAAAGCGGTTCTATAGGCCCATAACGCTTCTTGAAGTTTCTGCGACCAATCTTTTCTAGATATAAAGACAGTCTTCTCAAGAATTTGTTTGATCTCCCTATTAGATACTTCCACTTGTCCATTAGTCTGTGGGTGGTATGGTGTTGCTACTCTATGCTTAACTCCATACTTGCTTAAAAGTTTATCAAATATTATCGATATGAAGTGTGATCCTCCATCGCTTATGACTAAACGGGGTGTTCCAAACCTGGGAAATATATAGTTTTTAAATAATTTAATGACTACTCTGGTGTCATTCGTGGGTTCTGCGATAGCTTCAATCCATTTAGACACGTAGTCAACAGCTACTAAGATATATTAATTTCCTAAAGATGGTGGGAACGGTCCCATAAAGTCTATACCCCATACGTCGAAGAGTTCTACTTCTTGGATATTTCTTAGAGGCATTTCATTACATCTTGAAATATTTCCTGTACGTTGGCATCTGTCACATTTGACAATGAAAGCATGGACGTCACGCCACATAGTGGGCCAGAATAGGCCAGCTTGAAGAATATTGGCGTAGGTCTTAGATGTGCTTGCATGTCCACCATAGGGTGCAGAGTGACAATGCTAAATTATATTATGTACCTCCTCTTCTGGAACGCAACGGCGGAAAATGCCATCTTTACCTCTCTTGAAAACAAATGGTTCGTCCCAATAGAAGTTTCTCACATCACTGTAAAACTTCTTCTTCCGGTGGTAATTTAGATCGGGGGTATGATGTCAGCGGCTAGGTAATTAACAAAGTCTGCATACCAAGGTACATTACTTATAGCTAAAGATTTATGAGAATGCTCATGTGGGTCTGGGTTATCATCTTCAATAGTTTCTAGTTGGGCTATCAGTCTATCATAGCAAAATCGTCATTTATGGGCACTGAGTCAAGTTTCAGGTATTCTAGCCTAGAAAGGTGATCAACTACTACATTATATGTGCCTTTCTTATCACGAATATCTAAATCAAACTCTTGCAGTAGTAGAATCCATCGGAGTAAACTAGGTTGGACATCCTTTTTACTTAGTAAGTAACAAATGACAGCATGGTCGGTGTAAACTATAATTTTGGCTCCTACTAGATAAGATCTAAATTTGTCTATGGTGAAAACTACAACTAGGAGCTCTTTTTCGGTTGTTGCGTAGTTGAGCTGTGCAGCGTCTAGGGTTCTATTGGCATAATAAATTACGTGTAACTTTTTATCTTTTCTCTGACCTAGAACGGCTCCAACAGCATAGTCACTAGTGTAACACCCACTTTTCCCATTTTCTAAAATAACATAAGTTTTCAGACAAATCAGAGTTTAATTAACAAGTGAGTAGCTACATTTTCAAAATCAACCAAAAGTATAATCATTTATTAAAAACAGCGGAAATATATTTTTATTCAACAACCGGCAATTCGCCAAATATCCACAAATTCATCAATCCACTTAATTTATAAGTTTCAATAAAATATGATACGTAACTATTACTAACAAGAATAATTAAATAACAATTATCCCCATTTCCCGTGTTACGTATCAGAGCGACTCCTAGGACTCGACCAAACAACTTGTACTCCGAGCATACTCAAGTACCTGAATCATCTGTACTTCCGAAGAAGCACAGACGCAACCAAACAACAAAGGGGTGAGAAAACAATTCAATATATTAACGGTGCAAATAACATCTTACAGGGTAGTCTCACCTCTATTCATCAAATACACATCATACATCATACAATTAATCAATATCTCAAATAGTTCATCAACACATATCATACATCATTAATTCAATCAATGCAAAGTGACTCAATGACACAATGCAAATGCGGTACCGACTCACAATAACGGTTCATCAAATAGAACCCCAAATGCATCGTTAACGTCTCCAACAAGACACGATCATCCCTGCAACCACGATTCTCAACGAATCCCGAATAATCACATCCACGACATGATTATTCCATCAAACGTATGCGCATGCAGACACAACAACGCATACCCTATCATATCATACATGAACACATCATGCTTTACGATCCTCATGATCCTCATCAAAACATATATGTCATTTCATCATATAAATAACACTAAACACATAGTACACATCAACATAATTACACATGAATACAATCATGTCAACACGATCCTCATGATCTAACACATATCCCATCACGTGGGTCACATAGATAGTCCAACAATATCCATACACATTGTCAACACCATTAATATGGTTCACCATTAAGAGTCATGCAAAACAACATAAGCACGTATATTCATACACGCTAATTACAAAATGTCATATCTTCTGAATTCCTCATTAATTCCACTTTCATTTATTCCCTATACATATATTCTAATACCACACGATCCTTCCGATCCTCACCGTTACCAACACTTACATCATGGGGTCTAAGCAAGACATATAATCAACTATGTTACCAATCATCACGATCCTCTTCGTTTATCATTATTCCTTCATATAATTGTGCAAGACTTATAATAAACATTTCCATCATCAACATCTTCTAATTGACATATTAATAAAGTTATAATATCCCCACTAATCACATAACACGCATACTATATCTCAATACATATATCTCATGTTATTCACACTTATAACAATCTACATATTCATGTAATTCAATTAAACACTTAGGATTTCTTATGCAACTAATCATCAAGTCCTATATTCACTATTAGAACATCCTCAAAGTCTTATTTCATTAATATAATCCTACGTTGGAAGAATGAGTCAAATCCACCTTAAAACGGACGAAAAATTGCATTTACAGGGGCCTAACACGGCCGCCCGTGTTGCCTGACATGGCCCGTGTCAGGTGGCCTGGGACACGCCCCTCAAAATCCACAAAAACTCATTTTCCAGGAGGACAACACGGCCGCCCGTGTTGTACAACACTGGCCGTGTTGTGGCACCTGTACCCAAAATTCAGCTTTTTCTAAAACTCACTTTTCTCTCCCAATTTCGTACCAGTTTGAATTCTATCACTTATCTCTCACTTTTATCACTCAAAACAATCCAATTGTTGTTCTTAAACTAATTTTATACCTCTACTTCCTTATGATCTTCTCAACCTAACATCACAAATTAAATTAGGAAAATTCTAGGTTTCTCTTCCTCTTCTCAATTTACATCATCCACAACCACATTTGTGACCAAGTTCTCATAATAAACACATCATGGAATTTAATTATCAAACTTCAAGAATATACAATCAATAATCATAATATTCATACTCATATCATGAACTCATCAACAACAATCAAATTCATATAATCCCTAAGAGAGTAAGGACCTCTCAATTACCCTTTCATGTTAGATCACCAATAAAGAACCCTTTCTCCCCCCTTACCTCGAATTTGACAAAATCCTTGCAAAGCCTTAATCTTGAAGCTTTACGATTCTTGATTTCCCTTCTCCTTTCCCTTTTTCTCCAGAGCCCTCTTTCCTTCGTCAAAATACGATAATGAGAAAATGTATCGTGTTCTCCCCTTTTCATAACAGAATCAAATTACAACCTTGCCCCTCAAACCTCAAACTTATATTTTATTTTATTTATTAAATAACAATATTATAATAATAATACCACCTCATTATATTATCATTATTTAAATAAAATACCTCATCCACTTATTATTCAAAATACACCATCACACTCTTGATATTTATTTTATAAAAATACTTTATAAAATTGGGGTGTTACAACTCTCCCCCACTTATTTTATTTTCGTCCTCGAAAATAGTACTCAATGGCATCACTTAGATATACTATTGCACCTGACTAATCACTCCCTTGCCAAAGCCGGCAACTCCGCAACCAACTCAAAACAACAACGCCGATGCCAGGACAACCTCTCTAACAACATGCACCACCATTATCAATGCTCAACACGCAGGTATATACCTGAAAAAGAACACAACGAAAGTCGCTACCATCACCATAGGTAACACTCTCCTAATTCCCCATCGTAGGAATTAGTCAACCGCACTTGTACCATCACTGTAGGTAACGAGGCGACAACCCTGACAAACTCAAAATTTCACTCTATACATCCTATAGATACCACAACATTGATAACGGATTGACCTTTTAGTTTCCTCTACCAAAACAACATAATTATAACCCATCAAGGAACCACATACCTCATTCATATTAATATCTCTACATATCTCGCCACCCGCGCTATGTAGATACTCGCTCACCATTATCCATTTCGGAACGCCCAATAGTCTCAAAGCCTCAACTGATCTTGTTACTCAATATCTTGAGCCTTTACTAATCATTCACATATAATCAATTACACCACTCCACGCTCCCGCTGCTCACTCTGATTACCCGCAGCCATCTATTCCATAAAGTTCGCATTCTAACTTTAATCATTTCCAACCATCATCACAATTATCATAATAATTAACTTAGCATAATCTAAATTTTGAACGCAAGTCTCTTAGTCATTAACTCAATTCCAACTCTTTAACCATTAATGCGAACATAGGAAAAATTCTCGACTCTATACTTCAACATTCTAACTATCTTAGTCGTCCCATCTTCCATCTTTCCGATCTAATCGGAACCGTATGCCCATGTGATTACCAAACGCTTCAATTCTTCAATCATAACAACAATACTATCAGATATTCCCCCAATTCTACTCTCATCCACTTTCAATCCATGGGTAAGATAGATACTTCCGTAATTCCTTTCTCATCGTATAATACCGACTATGACTTTACGATCAAGTACCGATGACTTATCAACTTATCACAACCTTATTCCAAATTCTATCCACAACTTGTTAGAATCAAACAAGATCAGACTACAACTGTAGCTAGCTCTTATTCCGGCTCTTTAGGACTTTCTCTCACAACATCCATTCTCAACTAATAACTTAGCTTTCACGATTTATCCGAAACAAAAAAAAATACCAACTTGGAAAACTTTTTATAACTTGCAATAACCACTAAATGAATCCAAGCCACATTGAAAGACACAATCCATACTCCATACCCACCTTAATACATACCAGTCACCATTATCTTCTATGCAACATCTATGATCATTTCACAGTTACACATTACTTTTACTCTCTCGTTGGATCATTCTTCCAACGTTTCAAATTCCCCGTTAACTAGACTCTGAATTCATAAATTCCAGAAAAATAAATATTGCACACTTATTATTTTACCTTTGTCTTAATAGTCCAACACATACAGTGATACTTATATTTCTCTTGCTTCATCCCATAATTCCCGGTTCACCGTTTCAAACATCTATGAAACTATCCATACTCTGACGTATCAACGTACACCATACTACTAAGGCACTAGCTCAACATCACTACATTGTGCAGATACCTGGCTATAATTAATTTCCACAAAAATTGTACCTTCGTAGTTTCAAAAACTCATCTACCCCTTATCATACTATGCCAAAATATAACTCAATACTTACTTCTTCAATCTTCCTCCCACATCCTTCAACGTAGTAAATTCATCCAACATGATCTGTCAACATCTAGTTCTTATTACCACATTTCTCGTACACTAGGCTTGCAAAATTCCAACTAACTCAAGGTCCTGGTAGGCATGACAATCCAACTCACAACAACAACAATACTACATATGAATTTCAGCTCATTATTGATCTTTATCAATCAAATCCAATTTGTTCCCATTGCAATTGTGAATTCTCATACCATTCACTAATCAACATATTACTTCATATCCTCATCTTTTTATATCAATAACACTGAAGTTTTCCCAGAAGGCACCCTTGTTGCCACGATTCCTTATAACTACACCTCTAATATATCTTTCAAAACACAATTATAATTCGTACTCTACAGATGGTCCATCGTTGTGACCTTATTCCCAATCAATGTCATCTATGCAACCAAATCAGACATCAGAGTCCTTTCTCAAAAGTTCCGCTACATACCCAGTAGATATAACGTTCAACTTTTCATAACTATTCATTCTCAATTCACTTCCTACTCACCGAGGAGTAACCATTAGTAATATCTAATCAACATAATTAATCCTTAAATTCATCTCTTTTCCGGATACCGGAATCTACATCTACTCCTTTATACCACTAATAGCTCTGGCTCAATTCCAAATGGTCTACTGAACATACTATCTCGGCTGAAGGATATGTCTTTTGCATCCAACACAATTCCGCCTACTATTAGCAAGGGATTGAGGGTGATCAGTTCCTCAATTTTCCAATAGATAGCCGACAATCATGATGGCCATAAGTCACATTTCCAACTTTAATAGCGTTCCTTACATCTTGCGAACTAAGTTGCTTCACGAGCGAATCCTTAGTCAACGCCAACCTTAGCAACCTCTGCCACACCGCAATTCCCACACACCACAAGCCAACTCTCAAGAGAAGCAATAACTCCTCCCCCACTTATATTCAACAAACATCTGCAAACAAACAACTAGCAAACAAGCAAGTATCGATAGTGTTTCACACACATATCGCATACTCCGGGACAAACGACACGCGACAACCTGGCCGGATGGACCAACCTGCTCTGATACCAATTGTAACACCCACTTTTCCCATTTTCTAAAATAACATAAGTTTTCAGACAAATCAGAGTTTAATTAACAAGTGAGTAGCTACATTTTCAAAATCAACCAAAAGTATAATCATTTATTAAAAACAGCGGAAATATCTTTTTATTCAACAATCGGCAATTCGCCAAATATCCACAAATTCATCAATCCACTTAATTTATAAGTTTCAATAAAATATGATACGTAACTATTACTAACAAGAATAATTAAATAACAATTATCCCCATTTCCCGTGTTACGTATCAGAGCGACTCCTAGGACTCGACCAAACAACTTGTACTCCGAGCATACTCAAGTACCTGAATCATCTGTACTTCCGAAGAAGCACAGACGCAACCAAACAACAAAGGGGTGAGAAAACAATTCAATATATTAACGGTGCAAATAACATCTTACAGGGTAGTCTCACCTCTATTCATCAAATACACATCATACATCATACAATTAATCAATATCTCAAATAGTTCATCAACACATATCATACATCATTAATTCAATCAATGCAAAGTGACTCAATGACACAATGCAAATGCGGTACCGACTCACAATAACGGTTCATCAAATAGAACCCCGAATGCATCGTTAACGTCTCCAACAAGACACGATCATCCCTGCAACCACGATTCTCAACGAATCCCGAATAATCACATCCACGACATGATTATTCCATCAAACGTATGCGCATGCAGACACAACAACGCATACCCTATCATATCATACATGAACACATCATGCTTTACGATCCTCATGATCCTCATCAAACATATATGTCATTTCATCATATAAATAACACTAAACACATAGTACACATCAACATAATTACACATGAATACAATCATGTCAACACGATCCTCATGATCTAACACATATCCCATCACGTGGGTCACATAGATAGTCCAACAATATCCATACACATTGTCAACACCATTAATATGGTTCACCATTAAGAGTCATGCAAAACAACATAAGCACGTATATTCATACACGCTAATTACCAAATGTCATATCTTCTGAATTCCTCATTAATTCCACTTTCATTTATTCCCTATACATATATTCTAATACCACACGATCCTTCCGATCCTCACCGCTACCAACACTTACATCATGGGGTGTAAGCAAGACATATAATCAACTATGTTACCAATCATCACGATCCTCTTCTTTTATCATTATTCCTTCATATAATTGTGCAAGACTTATAATAAACATTTCCATCATCAACATCTTCTAATTGACATATTAATAAAGTTATAATATCCCCACTAATCACATAACACACATACTATATCTCAATACATATATATCATGTTATTCACACTTATAACAATCTACATATTCATGTAATTCAATTAAACACTTAGGATTTCTTATGCAACTAATCATCAAGTCTTATATTCACTATTAGAACATCCTCAAAGTCTTATTTCATTAATATAATCCTACGTTGGAAGAATGAGTCAAATCCACCTTAAAACGGACGAAAAATTGCATTTACAGGGGCCTAACACGGCCGCCCGTGTTGCCTGACATGGCCCGTGTCAGGTGGCCTGGGACACGCCCCTCAAAATCCACAAAAACTCATTTTCCAGGAGGACAACACGGCCGCCCGTGTTGTACAACACTGGCCGTGTTGTGGCACCTGTACCCAAAATTCAGCTTTTTCTAAAACTCACTTTTCTCTCCCAATTTCGTACCAGTTTGAATTCTATCACTTATCTCTCACTTTTATCACTCAAAACAATCCAATTGTTGTTCTTAAACTAATTTTATACCTCTACTTCCTTATGATCTTCTCAACCTAACATCACAAATTAAATTAGGAAAATTCTAGGTTTCTCTTCCTCTTCTCAATTTACATCATCCACAACCACATTTGTGACCAAGTTCTCATAATAAACACATCATGGAATTTAATTATCAAACTTCAAGAATATACAATCAATAATCATAATATTTATACTCATATCATGAACTCATCAACAACAATCAAATTCATATAATCCCTAAGAGAGTAAGGACCTCTCAATTACCCTTTCATGTTAGATCACCAATAAAGAACCCTTTCTCCCCCCTTACCTCGAATTTGACAAAATCCTTGCAAAGCCTTAATCTTGAAGCTTTACGATTCTTGATTTCCCTTCTCCTTTCCCTTTTTCTCCAGAGCCCTCTTTCCTTCGTCAAAATACGATAATGAGAAAATGTATCGTGTTCTCCCCTTTTCATAACAGAATCAAATTACAACCTTGCCCCTCAAACCTCCAACTTATATTTTATTTTATTTATTAAATAACAATATTATAATAATAATACCACCTCATTATATTATCATTATTTAAATAAAATACCTCATCCACTTATTATTCAAAATACACCATCACATTCTTGATATTTATTTTATAAAAATACTTTATAAAATTGGGGTGTTACAGCGTCACACATTATCTCAAACGGTTCTGACCAATCAGGGGGTTTCATTATAGGTGCTGAAATCAGAGCTTGCTTCAATAGATTAAATGCTTCAGTACATTTTTCATTGAAGATGAATTCAACATCTTTCATTAAAAGACCAGTTAAGGGCTTTGTTATTTTGGAGAAGTCCTTGATAAAACGTCGGTAAAATCCGGCATGTCCAAGAAAACTTCTTATCTCCCTGATAGTCTTGGGCGGTTTTAGATTCTCTATGACTTCTATTTTAGCTTTGTCTACCTCTATACCTTTTTCGGAAACTATATGTCCTAAATCAATCCCTTCGGTGACCATGAAGTGACACTTTTCCCAATTTAGCACAAGGTTTACCTCCACACATATTTCCAGGATTTTCTCAAGGTTGATAAGACAATTTTTGAAATCAGATCCACAAACTGAGAAATCGTCCATAAATACTTCCATGATTCCATCTAAATAGTCTGCAAAGATAGACATCATGCAGCGTTGGAAAGTGGCAGGAGCATTACAGAGTCCAAAAGGCATTCTTCTGTAGGCAAAAGTTCCAACAGGGCATGTAAAGGTAGTTTTTTCTTGATCTTCAGGGTGAATAGGTATTTGGAAGAATCCTGAATATCCATATAGGTAACAAAAGTAAGAGTGTCTGGCTAGGCGCTCCAACATTTGGTCTATGAATGGTAATGGGAAATGATCCTTCCTAGTTGCTTTATTTAATTTTCTATAGTCTATTCACATACGCCAACCTCTATCAGTTCTTTTTGCTACAGGTTCGCCCTTCTCGTTTTGCACGACTGAGATGCCTCCCTTTTTAGGTACTACATGCACAAGACTTACCCATTTACTGTCCGAGATATGATATATTATACCTTCCTCTAGTAACTTAAGAACTTCAGTCTTAACTACTTCACTCATCATAGGATTTATTCTTCGTTGGTGTTCTCTGGAGGGTTGAATCTTCTTCAAGCAAAATCATGCATACGGATGGGCTTTTCCTTTTAGATCTGAGATCTTATATCCTAAGGCTGATGGGTACCTTTGTAAAACATCTAACAATTGGTTTGTTTCCTCTTGGTCCAAGGTAGCACTGACTATAACTGGACGGTCCATTTCTTCATCAAGAAATTTATATCTCAGGTTCTTAGGCAGTTCCTTAAGTTTTACGGTTGGTTTTGTAGGGCAAGGCATAGGATCTGGGGTAAGAGATAAACATTCGTGAAGGTTATCATCAATGTAGGGTTTTTTATAACTGTCATCCTCCCAAATAAGGGTTGATGGCAATTTTATAGATTCAGTTTCTTCTTCTTGTTCTAATTCCCTAATGTATTCATCAATGATATCTAAGGCATAATAAGCATCTCCTATTACAGGTGCCATAAGAAATTTCGAGAGTACAAATCCTATCTTCTCGTTACCTACCTCAAAGGTTAGTTTCCCTTTTTTAACATCTACCCATTCTACCCCATCACAATTATAATACAATTTAATCAAATATTAGAGTAAAACTCGTGAAAGGATATCACATTCTTCATAACTCACACAACATAAACATCTTATTGAGTCCTGTCCCGTAACACGGGTTATAAAAATCATAAACATCATAATCAATTCAAAACTCTTTTTTAACAATTATGTAGCGGAAAACAAAACATCGTCTATCATCTTTAATAAAAAAACTTCATAATTTAAATCCAAAACATCATTTAAACCAAAAGTAGTCAAAAGAAACAACATCTTAAATCAAATAAACAAAATAAACTCAAGTGAAACCCATCCCAATGTTACTAGACACAGAGCAGGACTCCACTTCTAACTAACAACGATAAACTCACTAACTCCGAGTTAAACGCGCACCGAACTAACCTTGAGTATCTGCATGATGGCATAATAGACCATAACAAAAAGACAGACAGAGTGAGTAAATTCACATTTAATAAAGTAATAAAGAATTGAGAATTTAAAACATAAGCAACAACAACAAATTCCATCATCAACAACTCATTCATACACAACTTCAAACACATCACATCATAACACAAACTTGATGCAAATCATGCTATGTCATTGAGAGTGAAATGCAACCTCTTATTATGCATGTGGTACCGAAACATCCTCATGGATGGACACTAAGTCATCAACCCTCCACTAAGGGAGCACATTATAACATCAAATCACTTCAATCCGCTCAATGGGATTGAAGCTGCCAATGGACCAAAAGTCCCCTCATAAATCATACCATGAATGCAAGACAAAATATACACACCTCATCAAAACATCATAAGCATTTCATTCACATTCATCTCTAATAATCATATTACCTACTCAATTAACATCATCCCTCTACATCATGTAATCATACATCATAAACTCATAAAAACAATTCAAGGCATCATACATCATTTCATCACCAAGTCTTACTCATATAGCCTCTAAACACATCATACAACATCTCTAAAACATCATAGCATCTTAAAACAACAAGGCCCATCAATTATCTAATTTTTTAGAATTAAATAATTTTTCAAAACATGTCAGGTCTCGCTAAGCGAGCTACCCTCCTCGCTAAGCGCCCAACTCTCTATTTGTAGAGGTTCAAAAGTCTTATTTTCACACTAAGCGAGTTGTAGTTCGCTAAGCGAGATTCGTGATTTCCCGAGAAAAACCTGCAATTCAGAATCGTCTTTCTACAATAAAACTCACAAAAACTTAGTATTTCAGCAACAACATAGCAGCAATCATAATCATATTCAATAATACTCATAATATCATCATATACATCATATAACATCATTATATTCATCAAAATCATCACAAAATCGTCATCATAAGGCAATTTATCAACAAAACCCCACAACCCTAAAACTCTACCTCAAAACCCCCAAATTTTATCCCTACATTACAATACCGAACGGAAAATACTCCCCATACCTTAGGTTTTGTGATCCTTTCAATAACTTTTCGCAAAAATCCCAAGCTTTCCACTATAGTCCTTCTTCCTCAGAGCTCTTCTCCTTTCTCCCAAAAGTTTAATCATTCCTCAAATGATCTTATAACCAAACTTTACTCTCTAGTCACTCTTGCCCCTAAGACCTCTTTAGTATTTCCCAATAATACTCTCACTAATCCTCTACCAAAAGACCATATTACCATTGTCATCTAATTCTTCTTATTTTATTTAATTAAATCTCAAATAATTAAATAAACCTACTATACTTAATATCCTAATATTATTAAAATATTAAGTCACGCTGATTACCACACAAAACATCAAATCCTCAAAAAATTCATAAAATATCACAAAAACCACATCAATTAAATCAAAATCAACTTTGGGGTGTTACAACTCTCCTCCACTTAGAATTTTCGTCCTCGAAAATGTACCTGAAGCAAATAGCATCGGATATGATTCCTTCATCTAATTTTCTCGTTCCCAAGTCCAACTATCACCAGCTGGTCCACCCCACAATACCTTCACCAAGGAAATCTCTTTACCTCTTAATCGCTTCATTTCTCTACCATCTATTCGTACTGGAAAAACTTCCACAGTCAAATTATCCCTTACCCGAACATCATCGATCTGAATCACATGCGACAGATCTGGAATGTACTTCCTCAATCGTGACACATGAAACACATCATGTAAATTCACAAGTGATGATGGTAATGCAATCCTATATGCCACCTCTCCGACTCTTTGCGAAATCTAATACAGTCCAATGAAATGCAGAGTGAGCTTTGTGGACTTCAAAGCTTGCCCGACACCAGTCACTAGAGTAACCCTCAAGAACACATGATCTCCCTCTTTAAATTCAAGTTTTTTCCTCCTCTTATCATGATAACTCTTTTGACGACTTTTATAAGTCTTTATTCTCTCTTGAATCATCTTAATCTTTTCAGTCATCTCCTGCACAATCTCAGGTCCGAGTACAACACTATCACTTAATTCATACCAACACAATAGAGTCCTACACCGCTTTCCATATAATGCTTCATACAGAGCCATACCAATGCTCGCATGAAAACTATTATTATAAGTAAACTCAATCAACGATAAATGATTATCCCACACACCTTCATGATCCAACACACAAGCCCTCAACAAGTTCTCTAAAGATTGGATAGTATGTTCTGTTTGACCACCCGTCTGCGGATGATAAGCAAAACTCATCCTCAACTTAATTCCCAAAGCATCTTCTAAACTCTTCCAAAATCTTGATGTAACCTGTAGATATCTATATGACACGATATCAAAGATATCCTATGCAACTTCACAATCTCATAAATATACATCTTTGTTAGCTTCGACCTAGAATGATTAATCTTCATCAATAAAAAATGCGCCGACTTAGTTAATCGATCAACAATCACCCAAATGGAATCATTTCCCTTCGCCGTCTTCGGCAACCCTGTCACAAAATCCATAGAAATGCTATCCCATTTACATTTCGGAATACACAACGGTTGCATCATACCTAAAGGCTTTTGATGTTCAAACTTCGATTTCTGGAAAACCAAACAAGCATACACAAACTCCGCAACATCTCTCTTCATACCCGTCCACCAAAACAATTTATGTAAATCATGATACATCTTAGTAGCACCTGGATGAATACTCAACCTACTTTGATGTCCTTCTTCTAGAATACTTTTCTTCAATTCTGGAATATCAAGAACACACGCACGATCTCGGAACCTCATCATACCATTCTCATCAATTTGGAACTCTCCTCCATTAGCTTGATTAACCAAAGTCATTTGACCAACCAACTTCAAGTCCGATTGTTGTCCTAAACGGATCTCTTCCATAATATCATTAGTCAATTTCAGCATACCCAGTTTCACGCTCTTAGATGTAGTCTCACATAATAAACTCATGTCTTTGAACTGCTCAATCATCTCAAGTTCTTTCACCATCATCATCGACATATACAAAGTCTTCCTACTCAAAGCATCTGCAACCACATTAGCTTTACTAGGGTGGTAACTCAAATCAAAATCAAATTCTTTCAACATCTCTAACCATGTTCTCTGCCTCATGTTTAGTTCTTTCTGATCAAACAAGTATTTCAAACTCTTATGATCGCTGAACACTTGAAATCTCGCTCCAAACAGATAGTGTCTCCAAATATTTAGCACAAAAACCACGACCGCTAACTCTAAGTCATAGGTAGGATAGTTCCTCTAATGAACACGTAACTATTTAGAAGCATAAGCAACTACTTGACCATTCTGCATTAATACACCGCCAAGACTCATCTTAGAAGCATCATAATATACCACAAAAGATTCATTTGGATTCAGCAAAATCAATAATGGAGCAGTTGTCAATCTCTTCTTCAATTCAACCAAACTCTTCTCACATGCAACATCCCACACATACGCCTAACCCTTTCGGGTTAACTGAGTCAGAGGTAATGCCAACTTAGAAAAACCCTCTATAAACTTTCGGTAATAACCGACCAAACCAAGAAAACTTCTAATCTCCGTAGCAGACTTCGGAGTATCCCACTTTAACACAACAATAATCTTCGAAGGATCCACAAAAATTCCCCACTAGAAATCACATGGCCAAGGAAACTCACTTCCTTAAACCAGAACTCGCACTTTGACAACTTAACATAAAGCTTCTTCTCTCTCAACAATTGTAATACAATCCTCATATGTCCTTCATGTTCTTCGTCTGACTTTGAATAAATTAGGATGTCATCAATAAAAACCATGACGAACTTATCCAAATACTCGTGAAAGGTCCAATTCATATACTCCATGAATACACCAGGTGCATTGGATACACCAAAAGGCATCACAATGTATTCATAGTGACCATACCTCGTTCTGAAAGCTGTCTTCGGAATATCATATGCTTTAACTCGAATCTAATGATAACCCGACCTCAAGTCAATCTTACTAAACACACAAGCTTCTGCCAATTGATCCATAAAATCGTCATTCCTTGTAAGTGGATATTTATTCTTAATAGTCACCTTATTCAATTGTCGATAGTCGACACACAACCTCATGCTACCATCTTTTTTCTTAACCAACAACACTGGAGCACCCCACGGAGAAACACTTGGACGAACAAATTTCTTCTCAAGAAGTTATTCAAGTTATTTCTTCAACTAGCTCAATACTGAAGCTGACATCTGATATGGAGTCATCGACATTGGACTAGTACCTGACACCAAATCAACTGCAAACTCTACTTCACGCTCTTGAGGCAAATCACTAATTTCATCTGGAAATACATAAGGAAATTCTCGAAGAACAGGTAACTCAACACTTACCTGTTTGTGGTCAACTTGTAATGCCACAAACAAAGAAAATATCAGGGCTTCATCTTTTAGAAGTTCATCCACTTGCTTCGTAGATAGAAACATCATCTTCCCACAATCACCAAACCCTGGAAACTCCACCGTCTTTGCATAACAATTGATATGCACGAAGTTGAACTCCAACCAGTTCATACCAAGCACAACATCCATGTGGCGTAAAGGTAAACACACTAAATCCATCAAGAAATCATTATCATAAATGGTCAAAGGACATTTCAAACACACACGGTTAGTCGTAACTGAACCGCCATCAGTCATCTCAATCAATATATTACCATGCATAACAGTCAAAGGCAAATTCAACTAGGTCGTGCACTCAATCGAAATAAATGAATGAGTAGCACCAGTATCAATTATATCAACCAACTCAACATCATTAATAAAACAAGTACCTCGAATTAAGTTATCCTTTTTCCGAGCTTCTGAGCCACTCAAAGCGAACACTCTACCAGTAACATGTACAGCAGTAGCAACCTTCTTCGGTTTCTAACACTGAGTACTAATATGTACCTCTTCACCGCAATTGAAACAAGTTGGTCCAACATTTGGACATTCATCCTTCATATGACCCCTCTTACCATATTTGTAGCATCTTATCACAATAGCAGTGCACACGTCAGATTTGTGACCCGCTTCACCATACTTATAGCACTTGAGAGGAGTGGAACCCGCTCCCCCACTTGGCTTCTTCCTATCAGTAACCTTAGGCTTCCCCTTATCAACTGGAGTCGCATAAGGTTTCCCTCGAAACTGACCCTTGTCTTTCTTCTCACTCACTTGCATATAGTGAGCAAATCAAGCTCTATTATCCTTATCGTAGATTCTATTCTTGTCCACCAATTCAGCATACATGCGGATCCGCTGACACCCAATCACTTGCTTGATTTCTGGTTTCAGTCCATTCTCAAACTTCAAACACTTAGACAACTCAGCATCATCACGGTTGTAGTGAGGACATAACTTCACTAACCTCTCAAACTTGGCAGCATACTCTGCCATTGTCATGTTTCCCTACTTCAGCTCTAAGAACTCATCCTCCTTCTTGCCACGAGCGTCTTCAGAAAAGTACATACTCAAAAATTCCCTCCTGAACACATTCCAAGTTATCGCAGCCCCAAATCTTTCCAATCTCTGACGGGTATTATCCCACCAATCCTCAGTCTCTTCATCTAGCATGTGGGTGCCAAATTTCACCTTCTGAGCATTAGAGCACGCCATTGTCCTGAAAATCTTCTCAATAGCCTTAAGCCACTTATGCACATTCTCCAGTTCACGAGTACCCTCAAACTTAGGCGGATTATTCCTCTGAAATACCCCCAAGGCATGAAACTCATTTGGAACATTGTTCTACATCATAGCCTGAGTCAGCGCAGCTACCGCATCCGCAAGAGCATGATTCACATACATTCTTCAAATCACCAACAACATCAGAAGAACAACTCAACCTCAATACACTCAAACACACTAACCAACATGACTGACAACGACACGACCGGACCGACCGACCTACTCTGATACCACTAATGTAACACCCTTTCTACCCCATCACAATTATAATAGAATTTAATCTAATATCATATTAAAACCCGTTAAAGGATGTCACATTCTTCATAACTCACACAACATAAACATCATATTGAGTCATGTCCCGTAACACGGGTTATAAAAGTCATAAACATCATAATCAATTCAAAACTCTTTTTTCAACAATTATGCAGCGGAAAACAAAACATCATCTTTCATCTTTAATAAAAAGAAAACTTCATAATTTAAATCCAAAATATCATTTAAACCAAAAGTAGTCAAAAGAAACAATATCTTAAATCAAATAAACAAAATAAACTCAAGCGAAACTCATCCCGATGTTACTGGACACAGAGCAAGACTCCACTTCTAACTAACAATGATAAACTCACTAACTTCGAGTTAAACGTGCACCGAACTAACCTTGAGTATCTGCAGGATGACATAATAGACCATTACAAAAAGGCAGGCAGGGTGAGTAAATTCACATTCAATAAAGTAATATAGAAATGAGAATTTAAAACATAAGCAACAACAACAAAAGCCATCATCAACAACTCATTCATACACAACTTCAAATACTTCACATCATAACACAAACTCGATGCAAATCATGTTATGTCATTTAGAATGAAATGCAACCTCTTATTTTGCATGTGGTACCAAAACATCCTCAAGGATGGACACTTGGCCATCAACCCTCCACTAAGGGAGCACATCATAAAATCAAATCACTTCAATCCGCACAATGGGATTGAAGCTACCAATGGACCAAAAGTCCCCTCATAAATCATGCCATGAATGCAAGATGCAATATACACACCTCATCAAAACATCATAAGCATTGCATATGCATTCATCGTTAATCATCATATTACCTACTCAATTAACATCATCCCTCTACATCATGTAATCATACGTCATAAACTCATAAAAACAATTCAAGTCATCTTACATTATTTCATCACCAAGTCCTACTCATATAGCCTCTAAACACATCATACATCATATCTAAAACATCATAATGTCTTAAAACAACAAGGCCCATCAATTATCTATTTTTTCAGAATGAAATAATTTTTCAAAACATGTCAGGTCTCGCTAAGCGAGTTACCCTCCTTGCTAAGCGCCCAACTATCTGTTTGCCAAGGTTCAAAAGTCTTATTTGCTTTCTATGCGAGCTTCGCGAGAAAAACCTGCAATTCAGAATCGTCTTTTTGCGATAAAACTCACCAAAACTCAGTATTTCAGCAACAACATAGCAACAATTATAATCATATTGAATAATACTCATAATATCATCATATACATCATATAACATCATTATATTCATCAAAATCATCATCATCATCATAAGGAAATTCATCATTAAAACCCCACAACCCTAAAACTCTACCTTAAAAACCCCAAATTCTATCCATACATTACTATACTGAACGGAAAATACTCCTCATACCTTAGGTTTCGTAATCCTTTCGATAACTTTTCGCAAAAATCCCAAGCCTTCCACTCTAGTCCTTCTTCCTCATAGCTCTTCTCCTTTCTCCCAAAAGTTCAATCGTTCCTCAAATGATCGTATAACCAAAATTTACTCTCTAGTCACTCTTGCCCCTAAGACCTCTTTAGTCTTTCCCCCATAATACCCTCACTAATCCTCTACCAAAAGACCACATTACCCATGTCCTCTAATTCTTCTTATTTTATTTAATTAAATCTCAAATAATTAAATAAACTCACTATACTTAATATCCTAATATTGTTAAAATATTAAGTCACACTCATTACCCCACAAAACATCAAATCCTCAAGAAATTCATAAAAATTAACAAGAACCACATCAATTAAATCAAAATCAACTTTGGAGTGTTACAAACCATATTTCTCTTAGTGATGAAAGTCTTGATATTTCGCCCACGCCTTCTTACACAACACAAGTTCCTACCTCGTATGATGAAGTTGATGGAGATGTTGTGCATGCTATACGACTCGATCATGAAGAAGGCATATGAGAAAATTAACAAGTACATAATTTATTATTTATTCATAATATATTAATTGAATGTTATAGTTTATAAGTATTTTTACTTACAAGTATAATGATTTAAAATCATAGGTATTTTGAGTCAAGACACTAAGAGACAAGACACCACAAGACACCAAGAGACAAGAAACCAATACACCAAATTACAATTATGTGAAGTTATGTAATGTGTGTAAACTGTAGGTTGTTTGTTCTGATAAATTGTACAATGTTGTTATGATATAATTGAATATGATACAATTATGTGATATTATGAATATGATACGATTAATATTATTATGAAAACTTTATCACAAATGTGAGTTGTATTTTCTGTTTTGCTTTGATATGAAGAACAATAATACAAGTTAAAAAATGGAATTAATTATAAAAGCAGGATAATATTTGTTAATTTTGCAGAAAAATTAACGACGGTTATATTGCATAACCATTATAATATCTAGCGCGCTTTCCAGGAAAAAATAAATATCAAAATGGTGTAGCAGAGAATCGAGCCTAGGACAATTATTTTTATTACAACGATGTATTGTAAAATTTGTTGTGATAGGTAGCGTGCTTTCCAGTTTATTACAATGCCTACTAGGTCGTTATTGTAAGTATTATATATACAACGACAATCAATATAACAACGCCCTCATCTGCGTCATTATATGTCATTCCCAGCTGTTGTTAAATGGGATTTTCGTAGTAGTGTTCCCTCTTCTTTGAACTCAAAAATAGACACTAGTGGAAACATGAAATATAAGCACAATGACACAAAAAATTTTAGCGTGAAAATCCTTCTCAATCTAAGCAAGGAAAAGACCACGGGATCCTTAGTACCTTTTAAACATCCACTATAATTATAATGAGAATACACCAACTTCACCCTTAGGTGGATCTCACTACAATGTATATCTCGATTTGTAAGGAAAACTCTTACAAATTAACTCACTATTTCTCTCACAAGAAAACTTAAAGAGAGTCACTTTTCTCTCTTGAGTCAGACTTTCTTTCTCTCTTACTTTTTGTTGTTCTTTTCTTGTGTGTTGTGTTTTAATGCTTGCTTATGGTCCTATTTATAAAAGAAAGGGTGTGGAAAATCCAAAATGAGAGGAAGGGTATTTGGTTTGAAGCATTAGTGAACAGGTATGGTACGAACTTTGCTAAATTGAATTAGAAAATTCCGAGTGCCTCACAGTGGTGGAATAATATTTGTCAAATCGACTTAGGTAACTTGCCCTTTATAAATGAGTATTTCGTTAAGGAAACTTATAAGATTTTATCGATGAATGATCAACCCTCTCCGGTATACTCGTGGGTGAAGGTTTGGAATCAGGCTATCCCGTTAAAGTATTGTGCTTTGTTTGAAGAATGTTGCAAAATAGAATACCCATTAAGGATAACTTAACCAGGAGAGTTGTATTGTGTTTGGGGAAAGCAGACTGTCTATGGGGCTGTGGGCGAGAGGAGACAGTTTCTCACATTTTTTTCGAGTGTCCAATCTTTACAGGTGTGTGGGGGTCCATATTTCATAGATTTTTAAGATTTTTAAGACACCCAGTGAATTTCGAAAAATATTCTTTGTTTCTGGATTTGCAAATCAGGACGCACCCTTTTTTTCTCAACGTTGATTTTTTTCGGATCTACACATTCGAACTCCAAATTTGCAAATAAATTGTTTCCGGATATGTACATCCGAAACAATTTAGTTCGTGTTTTAATTCAAGTCTGTGTTTTAATCTATATTATACTACCTTATCCTGTATTTCCATATTCATGATAAGATTAGTCAATACATTGATGATTAAAGCAATTGTAGTTTGAGATCCATGAAGTATCACACGCATGATGTTACCGTAATGTTCTTCCTTAGAATTTTTTCAATCATTAAGGTCACGAAAGAAATGGTAGTTTTCGAAACTGTCGTTGGATCATTAAACCCAAAAGCAAGCATCTTTAGCAACCATCATAAGCAGTTCTTCGTATATTGCAGCCTTCGGCCATGTCAAAAAGCCGTCTCTGAAGAAAGTAGCTCCCATTAACTTGAAAGCCATATTTTGAGAAACCAAACCACATAATGCTTCCTCTGACTCGACTGTTTTCTATTTGATCTATGATATATAAAGTCTCCAAACTTAAGAGGATTCAGTCATTTTCATAAATCTTTCTTCAATTCTGTTGCTAATAACCCCCTTCTCTTTTGAAAGTAAGTACCCAGACTTGAATTAAAACATTAATTAAATTGTTTCCAGATGTATATATCCGAAAATAATTTATTTATAAATTTAGGATCCAGATATGTAGATTAAAAAAAAATCAACTTTGAAAAAAATAAGGGTGCGTCATAATTTATAAATTTGAAACTAAGAAATATTTTTGAAAATTTACTACATATCTAAAAAAATCTTGGGATATGTTTTAAAAAAATCTTCTATATGAATCATACCAAGAATATTTAAAAGTGTTTCTCAATTTGTATACCGGTCTACTAATTCTTCGAACAATAAATAATAAGAATATCTTTTCTTTATTTATCTAAACTTCTCTCGTTAGGATTTTACCATTCTACTTTAAGAAAAAAGCTTTTTATAAATGTCAGAAAACTCCACACTTTAACACAAAGCGTTTTCCTGAAACTGAAACTCCCCCTACAATTTTAAAGTCAAACTCCACAACATATTTAACAATAAATAGAGTTATAAAAGTTATTAAGAAAAGATAAGTAGGAGTTACTCTATGAGATTTTCTTATCACTAACTTAAAGATATTGAAGCCCCTTGAACAGCTCGTAAGCTTTTAATGTTGGATGCGAGGAGTGTAATCAATTGTGTTAGTTCAGTTTATGTTAAAAAATGTAACAAGATAGTCCACTACATTGTTGGACTTGCTAGAAGTCTAGGTTCGATGTCTTGGAAATAAAATGTTTCAATCCTTTTCATCCATTGTATATTTCAATTTCTTTGGAATAATATTACATTTTCCAGTAAAAAAACAATATTAAAGAAATATAGAAGTATACACAATCTTAAAAAATACATTATCCACTCATTGCAAACTCCTTGTCATTTTAATTAACTATGTGATGAATCAATCCAATTGTCCGGAAAGGTGTGTTGATTTTTAAATATAAAAACAAAATTATAAAAAAATGATTCTCTAGGTTAATGATTGGCAGCAAGGGTTAAGCCATAAAAATTATTGTTGACTTGTAGAAAATAAAGAGTATACATACAATATAATGGTCAAAAAAAGAATATACTCCTTTATACTATACAATATAATTATGGTAGAGGCATGCAGAGTGCATGTTTCTAACTGTCATGGCTTCTATGACGCAATTTAGCCTACGTTCTTTCTTATTTTAAAGGTGATAATAATTTAATAAAATATTGAACATATGATATGTTATTTTTTTTGATCACCTGATTGTGTGGATTGAGAACATGCATGCTTCATTCGAGCCTTTTAGTAAAGTAAATAGTAACATATATGTGAAAAATTGTGGTGAATAGTATGTTTAAACCATGAACAATGATAATGATTTTTAGTAGTAGAATAAAGTTGGTTAATAAAAAAAAAATAGATTAATGAAATGATAAAGTTGGTTAATAAAAATCTAGATATTAAAAATAATTTTTAGTAGTAGAATAAATTTGGTTAATAAAAATTAAAAAGTTCGATTAATAAAGTAATGAAGTTGATTAATAAACGTCAAATATTTAAAATGATTTTTTAGTAATAAAACAAAATTGATTAATAAAATGTAAAATATTAATTAATAAACTTATGAAATTGGTTAATCACACAATTTTATATTGGTACTCTTAATTTAAAATAAATAAATAAAATAATTTTATATTTTTATAAAGTAAAAAAATTATTATTCTAATATTTTACTGTTTATCGTATTTGTGAACAGTGAAATACGGTGTAAGTGTAACTTTTGATGTCAAAATAGTATTTTTGTTTCAAAAATCATGCTACATTAAAATTGTATTTGAAGTGCTACTGTGTAAATCGTATTTAATGCCATTTAAATTAATGATTAACTCGGCCGAGATATTGATCAATGGACAGGGTTTGTATAGGAAAGGGTTATGGATGATAGAGACTTGTGTTTGATTAATATTGGTTTCTTGGCGGTGGAAGGATATTTTGTTTCTTCGGTTTGATTAAACTGACTCACTAGGATCCAAATAACTATTATTTTGTTGTAGTACTGTGGAATTTGTACTTAATTTCTGACATTATTACTACATTTTGGATCTCGATTATACGATATTTTCTTATTATATTAAAATATTTTTTTCAACACATTCTGTATTAGTCTCTTATTATTTTGTACGTCTATTTTTTATTCGAGATTGTGCTTCATACTTCATCTGAAAACAAATACACAGTTTATAGTAAAAAATAAATGTTCTGATACATTCAGAGATATATCTCTAGAATATTCTTGTAGATGCATCTCCGGAACAAAACAATGTAAATAATTTATGGATAACATGTTCTGAATGTTTAAAATAGTTTCAGATATATATCTCCGGAATATGTTATTCAAAAATAGATGCGTCTAGAGATCTATCTTCATAATCAAAGAGCATATGTGAAAATTCATATTTGTGCATTAGAAATATTTAATGTACAATAAATTTTTTTCTATATATAAATATTAGTTGTTGAATATAATATGAAATGTAAACTAATTAGTATATTTTAGTATATTTGTAAAGAGTTTTGTTTTTTACTTAAAAGTTGATGGTTCAACTCTTAATTGTTACATTCTTACTATTTAATACACTTTTATTATTTAAATATATTATTTTTATTATATTAAAAAATATTACTTTCATTGTGACCCATTTTTAAAATTGGTAAATTCTCTCGGCGGCCCTATAGTAGTCTTGGCTTCTATGGTGCAATTTGATATATGTTCTTTAACCAGCCATATGATGTAAAATGCCGGACACATCTCCTCTGTTACAACACCAACTATATGCAATTAAGACACATTTCACATTGTTGTAAATATTGTTATTGTGATAAAGCACTATCATTGACAATTGGTGTAGCACATGAAAATCTTCATTATTTTCTTATAGTATAGTTTGTATGCAATGTGTATTATGTATTCTAGGGTTTTTTTTTCTCTTTTTTGAAAATTAGGGTTTTTATACTCCTTTTTTGTAATTTGTCTTTATAGGTGATTTTTTATTCAAATGGAAGAACTAATTACTCTTAACATTCACCGTAGTGGTGAGTTTTTGAATTATGAAAAAACAAATTATATTGGTGGTAAATGTAATGAGTTACGGGTAAATATTGATAGATGGTCGTATTTTGAGTTCATTGGTGTTTTGAAAGATTAGAGCATACTCAGGTAGAGAATATCTACTATAAGGATTCAACATTTGGGATTAATTCGCTTAAGGATGATAAAGGTGCCTTAGACATAGCTGGCATATGCATGGTACACCTGAAAGTGGACACACTACAAGAAAATCATGTCTTAGCTGCAACTTTTTAGCGTCGACTACGACTCTGACGCTAGTAGTGGTGCTATCGCGTCTCTTTAAACCGACACTATATCAGGAAAATCATTTGTTTTATTTTTTATTAGGAAATTAAAGGTAGCGTCGGCCTAGACTGACGTTAACATAGATGCAAAATAATTTTGTTTTCCTCCACAAATTTTGTTTGTCTCCTTTCTGTTTATTTTGTTATAAATTATGTATTTATAATTAGCAACGGCTTTGACCGACGCTACTATAGATACTAAATGATTTTGTTTCCCTCCACAAATTTTGTTTGCCTCCTTTTTATTTATTTTTATATATATTTGTTTTTATCCTTAACGACAACTTGGACCGACGCTAATATTGTTACCAAATTATTTTTATTTACTCGCCAATTTAGTTCATATTTTCATTATTTTAAATAATTTATTATTTAATTATTTTTAATAATAAATTAATAAATACAAATAAAATTATAAATTAAAATTACAACATAATTTATAAAATAAAATTATAAATTCATAAATTAAACCTAACATTATATTAAACTCAAAGTTATAAGGATGATGATGAGGAAGTTGATGTTGGTTATCATGATTAGTACATAGATCGTTTATGAGATTATCAGTATTTTGGAACTCATTAGTATTTTGATGTTGATGTATTTTGGAATTCATTATTATTTTGATGTTGGTGTATTTTGGAACTCATTTGATGTTTGTGTATTTTGAAACTCATTAATATATTGATGTTGGTGTATCAAGATTATGTATTTGTAAGTAAATTTATTTTGGATCACCTGAATTGTGGATTGATGAATCTTTTTTGGAATGTCATTGGTCTGTTAGAGTGACGATTATAAAATAGGTCTTGATCAGAACAGATGGTTTGAGTGACGATTGTATAAAGTGAACGTGACGATTTCAAATAAAATCAAAACAATCCATTGACGATTAAAACCAGTAGTGTCAGCCACGAGGCTGACGTTACTGTAATTTAATATGCTAGCTAAATCTACTAGTGGCGGCCACGAGGCCGACACTATCTTAAAAAAATATGTTGTCTAATACTACCAATGGCGACCACGAGACCGACACTATCATCAAATAATATGTTGTCTAAAAGTAGTAGTGGCGGCCATGAGGTTGATGCTACTGTAATCTAATATGTTAAATCTACTAGTGACGGCCACGTGGCCGACACTATTATCAAATAATATGTTGTCTAAAAACAGTAGTGGCGACCACAGGGGTCGACGCGATGATAATTTAATATGTTGTCTAAAACCACATGGACAAAACTTTGATGATAACCAACCCAATCAAAAAATGACATCTGGCAGTCCTGAGCGGCGCTTGAAACCGATGCTAACTCAGTAATTAGTTGCGTAATTTAGGATAACAATTTCTGTCGGTTTTAGTGTTAGCATTTAATCGACGCTACACGAGTGTCACACATAGGTCGACGCTAAATATAATTAACTTCCAGCTTTGGAAAATCCGTCCTGACACGCACGTTAAGCTGACGCTAACCTCTTTAGTGTCGGTTTTTATGGTGTTAGCTAGGGTTTTGAGCCGACACTAATATTGTGTTTTCTTGTAGTGACATTTAAATTGAACACCCTCTATCCCAACCTGAGTATGTTGATGTTCCCTTAGATGAACAACCATCAAACAATGAGGAGGAACCATTAAATGAAGAACCCCTGAACACGGTTTCTCCAGAAAACTATGACATTGTTGCAGAACTTGTTGAACAAGTAATTAAGGATGTAGAGAAGCACATTTGGAAGCTTTAAATTCTAGTGAGGGACTAAATGCTGACGAGGGAGTCAATCTAGGTGAGGGAATTAATGCTAGTGAGGGACTAAGTACTATAGAGGGATTGATGTCTGGTGAGGATGTCAATATTGATGAGGGAGTTGATGCTAGTGAGGGATTGAGTACTGGAGAAAGATTGAAGTCTGTTGAGAGTGTGAATGCTGATTCCAATGTGAATGTTAATGAGGGAGTCAATCTTGATGAGGGAGTTGACACCAGTTCTGATGATAGTGAGGATTCATCATTTGTTTATGATAGTTCTACGGAAGTATCATATACTAATTTTGATGTTAGTCTGGATAATGATGAAGAACATGTAGCCAACATGGTGAGGTATGGTGAAAACCTTGAAGGATCCAGTAATTTGAAGAAAAAGAAAGGGGGGCAAAGTGTGGAGGAGAATGATGTTGTATATGATAGTAACTATTTAGATAGTGGATGTGATAGTGATGATAGTTCAGAACCAAGGAAGAAAAAGCATCTCATATTTAAGCCTATGAAAGAGATGTCTAATTACAAGTGGGAGTTGGGGACTTACTTTAATACAAAAAGTTAGTTTAAGAAAGCCATACATACATATGCAGTTCAGAATGAAAGAGGTTTAAATTTTTTTGAAAAAAAAGACAAAAAAAAAGAGTGAAGGTTGTGTGTAAGGAAGAATGTGAGTGGGAGGCATATTATGGAAAGTTGTCTGATGAAGAGACATGACAACTTAGGAAACTAGTTGACATACACAATTGTCATGGAGAGTATAATGTTAAGATGATGAGTACAAGATGGCCTAGTAGGAGGTTACAAAACTCTTGGATAAAAATCCTAAACTCAAGTTGAAAGATATAAATGAGAAGGCACTTAAGAAATGGAATGTAAGGGTTAACAAAACAAAGGCAATCAGGACCAGGTTTGCTACAAGGGATATGGTGGATGGATCTTTCTTAGGAGATTACACAAGGATTTATGACTATTGTCATGAGATTTTAAGGACAAGTCCTGGTTCTACTGTCAAACTCAATGTCACACTTGTTCAAGAGGGGGTTAAGGATACAAAGCCTTATTTCAAGAGACTCTACATTTTCTATGTTGCTTGCAAGAAGAGTTTCAAGTTCTATAGGCTAATAATTGAACTTGATGGATGCTTTTTGAAGGGCCTATGTGGTGGTCAGATTCTGGCAGTAAATGGAACAAACCCCAATGACCAAATGATGCATATTGCTTTTGTTGTGGTGGAAGATGAGACTAGAGACAGTTGGACTTGGTTTTTGACCCTACTGATTGATGATTTAGGGGGAAGAGAAGACTGTAGGACTTATACATTCATCTCTAATCAACAAAAGGTACCACATTATTCTTATGAATATTAAATTCTTTTTTGAACATTAGTTGTATTTTGTTGTGATTTGTTAGATGTATTTGCAGGGTCTGCTTCATGCTATGGATGAATTACTACCAGGTGTTGAGCGAGGTTTTTGTATGAGGCACTTATACAATAATTTCAGGAAGAGATTTCCAGGAAAAATATTGAAGGGGATAATTTGGAGAGCAGCTAAAGCAACTTACCCACAAGCTTGGGAAAGGGAGATGAGGGGTATGAGACAAATACATGAAGAGGCCTACAAGCACATGATACAGACACCACCAAGATTTTGGAGTAAGTCATATTTTAGGACCACCACAAAATCTGATGTTGTCCTAAATAATATGTCAAAGGCATTCAACAGTGTGATCGTAAAAGTATGGGCAAAACCATTAGTAACAATGTTAGAAGAAATAAGGGGAATATAATGAAAAATTGGCAGGAAATAGGTTGAAGTTCTCTAATTTGAGTGATGAGGATGTTTTACCAAATATCAAGAAGAAATTGGAGAAAACCAGTAGCTACACCAATTCATGGATAGTAAGGTAAACATTGTTTAGATAGGTAGTATAACATTTATTCTTGTAAATATTGTTTAGATAGGTAGTATAACATTTATTCTTGTATTTGTTTAGGATGTCAGCTGAGTATATCTTTGAGGTGAGATATATTGAGAACCAGGGTGATATCTTTGTTGTCAACCTAAAGGAGCAGAAGTGTTCTTGTAGAAAATGGCAGCTGGCAGATCTTCCTTGTGTCCATGGAATTTCTTTAATGAAGTATAGATGTCTTTATATTGATGATTTTGTCTCAGATTATTACAAGAAGGCTAGGTACCTTCAGGTGTATGAACCAATAATTTATCCACTTAATGGTACCAATTTATGGGTTAGGACTGAGTACCTTGATGTGCAGCCACTCAAATACAAGAAGATGCCTGCAAGGCCAAAAAAATGAGGAATCATGAGCAGGGTGAGATTGGTGGATATGACAGGAAAATAAGGAAAACTGACATGGTTCTGAGGTGTACAAGGTGCAGAAAAACTGGAAAATCATTAATTGTGCCAAACAACATCGCCCTCAAGTTGAAACTTTCTTTCCTATACCCATCATAAACCTCCACACCGTTCTCCCACGAAAAATTTAAATCTTCGATTAAGAGTGTCAAGTATACGTCTATGTCATTCCCTGGTTGTTTAGGCCCAGAAATTAACATAGATAACATCATGTACATACGCTTCATACATAGCCATTAATGTAGGTTATAAATCATAATAATCATAAGCCAAGTGATATATGAGATACTTTGAACACCGTGTGAGTTCATCCCATCAGTAGATAATTCCAAGCGAAGGTTTCTTACTTCTTTTCCAAATTCAGGATAATCATCATCAATTTTCATCCAATGTGGTGAATCTGCCGGATGTAGAAACTTTCCATCAATAATTCTTTCATTTGCATGCCAAGTTAAGTGTCTTGAATCGGTTTCACAATGAAACATGCGTCTAAATCTCATAATTATAGGAAAATACCATAAGACTTTTGTTGGAGACAACTTTTTCTTATATCGAGAGACACCGTATTTAGGACATTCATTTAACGATGCATACTCATTTCAAAACAAAACGGAATCGTTTAGACAGACATGTATCTTATCATAGCTCATGCCAATAGAGCACAACATCTTTTTGGCCTCATATGTTCGATTGGGAAGAACGTTATCCTCTAGAAGCATATCTTTCATAAGGGCCAATAACTTTGTGAAACTTTTATCCGACCATGCATTGCCCGCGTTTAAGTTGTACAACTTTAATACAACAGATAATCTTATGAATTTAGTGCAACCATTATACAACGGTTTCTCTGCATCACTCACCAACCTCTCAAACATATTGGGATAATCCTTAAGATCATTTTCTAGTGCTTCTGCAATCTCTTTGACTCGATCATAATCGTATATGTACCTGTGCCATTGTCGTTTGAAGCATATGTCGTATTATCCCCCGGTTCAACATTCCTGTTAATATTCTCACCATGAAAATTACAACATATATAACTTATATCAATTCCACGCCTCTTTAAATGCAATGTCAACTAAATCGCGTCAACCAGACTCCCAAAACAACAACTCAATCAAGGACATACCATTCAAATGGGGTCTTTGGTGTGTGCAACAACAAACTTAACGAATTTCGATGCCCCATTCTCGTACTCATTTGGCAATCGACTCGAAGACATCCATTTCTTATCCATAGTTATACTAATTAAGCTAAACAAAAACAAAATAAAAAATATTTACCTGTAGGGAGACGATCTGACTTTCACACTTTGATCACAAGTAACCCCTATATATAGCAAATTCAATAAGTTAGTTCTCAATCATTGCAAGCAATGCTCATCCATCATAGCAGTTCATTCAAAACAGTTCATTCAAATGATTTAACTAATTAAGTTAAACAAAAACGTTAATTATTCACGACAACTATAGCAAAAGAACAACTAATTACTTATAGAGAAGTAATCAAGTTTTGGACCCACACAATGTAAGATTTCTCTAACGATCATACTTTCACTCTGCACCTGTAAAACAATCATACTATCAATATCAACATAACTTTTCACTTTTCAATGTCTCTTCAACAAGATATATCCTATGCCAAATTCTAATAGTAATTTATTCAAGAATTCTACATAATATATATTGACTCAATTTTATACCTCAAATATCTCATTCCAACATGTGTATATAATCAATAATTTATTTCAATAAATATCTCATTCCAATAATGTTTTCTAGAACCATTATGTGTGTTACAACATATGAATCATCAAGAACCTATGTATATTTATATTATTTCCTATACATACACAAATAAGAAAAGTATTATTACAATTACAACGTCAACACCATTTCCATCTCCATATGCTAACAATAAAACCTATGAAATTGAGCTATTTTATGATGATTGATGATGACACATGCTAATTAATCTTAGACTTGGGTCATAATTAGTAACAACAAAAAAACTGAGTAAACAAGTGTATTTATAACTGCAACAACCCTAAAAAACACATATTCAATACAACATGATTCAATACAAAATGAACAACATTCAAGAACCAACATTTCTTCGTTCAAGAACTCTCAAGAACCAACATTCAAGAACCTAAAATATGATGACAATAACTCTCAAGAACCCAATTTCTCTGTTTGGGATGATGAAGATGTTCAAGAATCATTCAAACATAATCAACATATCATATTTGGTAAATTTCTTTCTGAAAAACCTATACACAAACAATCCTTAAATTCGGGTTTTGTTGGAATTTGGTGTGATTCGTCCGGAATAAAAATTATTAAATTAGAATAAAGGCTTTACAAAATATGATATGTTGATTATCTTTCCTAAAAGGCAATCCATGGATAGTCATAAATACTTGGTTAGTTGTGAAACAATGGGAAATATATAACATTCCTCAAGATATTTCCTTCAATATAGAGCTACTATCATCATATCCAAGCAAATGGATACAACAACAATGGAAACAACAGCGACAACAACAATGGCAAGCACGTTTTTGGTTTCATAAGAAAGTCATAATGCCAAGAAGAACAACAAAAATACAACAACAATGGCAACAACAACGACAGAACAACAACAACAACAAAGACAATAACGTTTCGTTTTCGTAAGAAAGTCATTATGCCAAGAAGAACAACAATAGGACAACACCAAAAACAACAATGTAAGCATAATGGCAAGAACGGTCTCCCTACCTGGTTTTCGTCTTCGTAAGTCTTCTTCTTCACGAATAGAACCCTAAGCAAGAACGGCGACCTGAGAACGAACAACAATGACAAGCACGACGGAGAACGACGACAACAATGGCACAAATGATTGAAACAAATGAAAGAAACGGTCAGAGAGTTCTGAAAATGATTGAAACAAATCAAAAGGGTTTTTGAAAATTTAGGGGGTTTTATTTTTTAATTAATGAAATACCTAAGGCAGCGCTTTTTCACTGAAAGCGCTTTCTATTCATTGTCTTATAGCAGCGCTTTGAGAAAGAGCTTTCTAAGGTGAAACATTTTTAAGGCCTTTAGCAGCGCTATCTAAAAACGATGTGGTCAACTTAAGACCTTTATAGTAAGCGCTTTCAAAGATGTGGTCAACTTAAGACCTATAGTAAGCGCTTTCAAAGATGTGGTCAACTTAAGGCCTTTAACAGCGCTTTCTAAATATGCTTTCTAAGGTGACCCTTTAAAAGCGCTTTTTTCAACGAATTTTTTTAAAAACATATAGAAGTGCTTGTTTCTAAAAGCGATGTCTTTGTTGTGCTGCGAAAAGCTATTTTTGGTGTAGTGACTATACTTTTTATCATATGTTTTAATTTATATGAAACTTCTTCATTTAACAACCATTATTTAGTTTTGTATTGACGTTTAATATTGAAATAAATAGTTAGATCATAATGATAAGACAGACAAAAATGCATAGGGCTGGTAAGTTGATGACAAATAGTAAGTACTCACCGGTGGTTACACCAAGATTTGTAGCCAAAGACCCAATTATAAAGGCAAATATGAGTCCAATAAATATGATCCATAAGAGTTGAATGCATAATCAACAACAAAATATCAATTTCAAAGCTTATCTAGTTTTTACAGGAAAATGGTAGAGATAAATTTAATAGGAGAAAGAATTGGTTAATGGCATGTTCAAACCCTAAACCTCCTTATTAATACTTTTCAGACTTTTTAATTTAGTTCAGATTGTTTTACCTCATAACTGTGGTTAGCTCCTTTCTCTTAGCATAAATACTCCAATCACTGCATCTCCAAATGAGTTTGATAATATATTAAACCCATCAAAACAATTCAAAATCATCACTAACCTCAAATGTAAGTAATAGACATGAGATCATATTCCAAAGAGGAAGAAAAATTACAATTAAAGTATACCGCCTAAAAAACTAATAAAATAATATAAAAGTAAATGAGTTTTTCTTTATGAATATTATGATTTATGAGATTGTAAAATAATGATAATAATTTTTTTTATAAACACAGGAGCTATTTTGTGAGATGGAGAAAAAAGAAAAGAAAAATTTGAACCTTTGAAAACAGTTGTTCTGCTCATAGCAAAGGGCATGTATATTTATTGATGATATTCAGAAAATCAGTCCAAAAAAACAATCAAAATACAAAAATAAAACACTTGACTAAATTGTTTAGTATGTGACTATAAAAAGCTTTTATTAAAGAACAATGTTATATTAATATTAATAATAGAACAACAAACAAACAACCCAGAAAACCAAAAAGTTCAAGTAATTGATTCTCACAAGTCACTAGTTTAAATATTAATCTCTCTACATCCATGATTACATGTGTTACATGTTTAATTGGTTTGCTATTACATAAAAATGGAAGAAGGATAATTATCATTATTAATTTTTTGTATTATTAATAATATATCAAATGTAATAAAGATTTAGAAGAAAGTTATATTAAATGGAATAAATATTTTTGATAATATTATAAAGAATCCATTTTTCTTTTCATACTTACACTTTCTCCTTCTTCTATTCCAAATATCTATCTATTAGAAGTTTCTTCGTTAATATTTATCTTTTAAAAGGTGATCTTTTAATTCTATTTTTTATGAATTTATTTATTATAATATTATAAGAGTGAAAATATTTTGTTACCTTATTAATCTTGAAATTATGTTAATGATAGAAAATCACCATTTAGGAGTGTGCATGAATTGGTTTTTTTTTTTCTCGAAACTGAATTTATAGTAAGTTTTAAATTTGGTTGTGGTTTCATAATTAGATTTTTTTTCCATAACTTAGACACAAATTTAGCTCTTTCTTATAATGGCATAATTAGAAATTCAAGACAGCAAAGTCCGGCCCCGGTGGAAGTTGTTGTTGTTGCATAGTCTAAGCAAACCAGAAGCTCCATTGATGGAGGAATCGAGAGCAGAAAAATGAAGAAGAAACTATTGCATTGATTGAATGAGCAAAGTAGTTACAAGAGTATTATATAGAGTGTAACTAACTCTAACTATCACAATAACAGAAAAAGTGAATGTAATCTAATGTGCTATACTACACTCTACTCTATCATGCACTCTCCTAGCATATGTGTGTGTTTCTCTTCTTCTTTCACGGCTATTACCCCCTCACAAGCTTGAGGTTGATACAAATCTATCAAGCCAAGCTTGGATAAGCAATCAAAGAATGGCCTTGGACCAAGTGCCTTGGTGAACACATCTGCAACCTGATCTTTGGAAGGAACTGGTAACAAACGCATGACGCCGACCTGAATCTTTTCACGAACCAAATGGCAATCTATATCCAAGTGTTTGGTTCTCTCATGAAAAACCGGATTAGCTGAGATATGGATTGCACTTTGATTGTCACAATAAAGAACTAGAAGGCGAAAAGGATGTTGTTGAAGAACGTGTAATAGAAAACACATCCATTGCAGTTCACGAGTCGCAGCTGCAAGGGCACGATATTCTGCTTCAGCTGAAGAACAACTGACTGTGATTTGTTTCTTGGATTTCCATGAAACCAATGACTAGCCAATGAAAAAACAATATCCAGAAACCGATCGCCTTGTGTTAATGCAACCACTCCAGTCTGCATCATTGAATCCTAGAATTTGCAAATTCGAGGATGCAGAGAAAAGGATGCCACGAGCAGGAGACTTCTTCAAGTATCTCAAAACACGGATGGCAGTTTTATAGTGTACTTCAGTGGGAGCACTCATGTACTGACTGAGTTGTTGTGTGGAAAATGCAATATCGGGTCGAGTAGTGGTGAGATAGATCAATCTGCCCACAAGCCTTCGATATACAGTGATGTCTGAGAAAGTTGCACCATTGTTTTGATGGAGTCTAATAGAAGCATCCAAAGGTGTAGAGGCTGGTTTGCAACCAGTGAGACAAACATCATGAAGAAGTTCAAGGCAATACTTCCTTTGACATAGAGTGATGCCTTTGGATGATCTAGCAACTTCAAGACCAAGGAAGAATTTTAGTGTACCAAGATCCTTTATATGAAAAGCTTTGTGCAAAGCTTGTTTGAGATCAACAAATACAGTAAGTGATGTGCCAGCTAGGATTATGTCATCTACATAAACTAGTAGGCCTGTGAAAGAAGTGGAATTGGCCTTGATGAAAAGAGTATGATCAGTATGAGCATGCTAGAACCCTTGAGCTTTGAGAAATGTTGTCAATTTTTCAAACCATTTCCAACTTGCTTGCTTTAAGCCATAGAGAGATTTTGTAAGTTTTCACACTTGCCCAGGTTTAGCAGCTACAACACCTTGTGGCACTCTCATGTAAACTGCCTCATGCAGGTCTCCATGAAGAAAAGCATTGTTTACATCTAGTTGATGTAAATGCCAACCATGAATGGCAGCTAATGCAAGTAACACTCGAATTGTGGATATCTTAGCCACAGGTGAAAAGGTTTCAAAATAGTCAAGGCCCTCTATTTGATTGAAACCTTGAGCCACAAGTATGGCTTTGAACCTTTCAATGGAGCCATCAGCATACCTTTTCACTTTGTACACCCATTTGCTCCATGTGGGGAAGCATCATATGGGAGGTCAACAAACTCCCAAGTATGATTGTTGTTGAGAGCTTCAATTTCACTTTGCATAGCCTGTACCCATCCGGGATCTTTAGATGCAGCAGTGTAATTAGTTGGTTCAATTTCAGAAGAAAGTGCCATGACATAAGCTTGATGACTAGATGATAGATTAGAATATGAGAGACATTATTCTAAAGGATATTGACAAGGTGAATAGACAACTTTAGTGGTACATATGTAATCTTTAAGATGAATGGGAACTTGTGTGACTCTTGTGGACTTTCTTATGGGTTCAGGTGGAGAGTCTAAAGGAACATCAAGAGAGATAACCTCCTGCACATGAGAAGTAGCATTGTCATCATCTTTTAATGCAATATCAGTAGAATTTGAAGAAGGATTATGCATATTGTCATGATTAGATGAAGCAGGAGGAGAATGTTGAGAAACCTCAGGATTACAATGAGACTGATGGGAAGAAAGTGGAAATGACTCCATGGACTCAATGTGTGTAAATGAAGGAATGTGTGACTGTTGATCACTTTAGTTATTTGTGGGAATAGAATCATCAGAATGATCAGATAATGGAAATTCCATCAAAGAATTTCACATTTCTGGATATGATAATATCATGAGTAACTGTGTCTAAGAGGATAAAGCCTTTCATACCTGACTTATATCCCAAGAAAGCACATTTGCTTGCTATTGCATCAAACTTATGTCTTTTGTTTGGAAGGGTGGAAGCATAGCTCAAGCATCCAAACACCCTTAGAGAGCTCAAATCAGGGACACTTCCATACATGACTTCATAAGAAGATTTGTTGTTCAAAACTTTAGTAGGAATCCTGTTCATGAGATACACAGCATGAAGAACTGCATATGACCAGAATGCTTTTGGCAATTTAGATTGGAACATGAGTGCTCTACTAATATTAAGAATGTGTTGATGCCTCCTCTCAACTCTACCATTCTGTTGAGGAGTGTAAACACAACTTCTTTGGTGTAGAATTCCTTTTGAAGCATAATATGCAGGCATAAGCAACTCAATCCCATTGTCACTTCTAATCATTTTAACTTTTCTATTGAATTGAGTTTATACCATGGCCACAAAATCCACTATCTTATGACCTACTTCAGCTTTGAATTTTAACATAACAACCCAAGCATGTATGCTATGATCATCAAGGATAGTCAGAAAATACTTAAAGCCATGAATAGAAACAGTGTTAAATGGTCCCCATATGTCAACATGAATAAGATCAAACAATTCACTAGCATTATGATTGCTGATAGGAAATGACAAACACTTTTGTCTAGCTTGCTGATCGGTGATTTCCAGTTAATATTTCAAGATATGTTAGTTGTTGTTTTTCTATGTTTTTGTGTATTTTTGAGTCTTATGTTTAGATTATTTCGTGTTATTCCGTTATGTGGCAAGGATGTTACATGTTATCTTTTATATCGTTGGTGCGTTTAATTTGGTTGTTTTTAGTGTATTTTCAGGCAGATATCAAGTCGGTGATCAGATACGAAGAAAACGACGATTCGTGTGCGAAGACATAGAGAAAAAGGGGGTCCAGAAGCCTGACACGGGTGCCCGTGTCACATGACACGGCCCGTGTCAGGATGGCTATGAAGAAAAGAAGAATCCAGCAGCATGACACGGGTGCCCGTGTCACATGACACGGCCCGTGTCATAGTTCTCCATTGAAGGCACGTGTGCTATGAGTCCAGCAACATGACACGGGTGCCCGTGTCACACGACACGGGTGCCCGTGTCATGGCACCTGAATGCAAGATTTTTGTTTTTCTTTAGTCTCTTGTGCTGAGGGCATTTTGGACGTTTCGCATGTAATTTTGTAATCTGATACATTAGGTTGATCGTAACCAGAAAAAAAACACTTTTTTGAATATTGGGAATTATCACGCAAAGGAGAGAACAAAGGATTTTAGAGGAGAAGTCGGATCGATCAAACGCGGAAGCAATTGAATCTCCAATCAATCCTTTTTATATTGTAATGTCTCTTTTCCTTATGTATGTGATTTTCATTGTTTGGATTATGAGTGGCTAAACCCCCCAATGCTAGGGGGTGTCCCTGAGGTATTGTAATGACATTAAACTTGATTTGATAAATTTCACTGCTTCTATATTCATTGTGTTGATTGATTGATTTTATTGTAAGAAAAAATCAATATTGGAAAGTTAGATTTTTAATCATTGGTTGACAGATGGTAGGAATGCCCTGTTACGTTTTTCAATCAAAACTTTTTATCGTATATCACCAAGGAATTGGGATATCATATTTAACCGTAAAAACTTTCAATATGCAAATGCTTGGTATTCATTCTATACGATCAAGGAATTGGGTATAGGAGGAATACCAAAAGGTTTTCTTTAAAGGAATTTTGGAAAACTATTTTAATAAGGCGGTAATGATTTAGTTGCAGTGATATTTTAACGATTATAAACAATTAGTCATTATAAGAATTTCTCATACACCTTCCCTAGCATAATTTTCATATTTGTCATCCTTAGTAGTTTCCTAGATTTTATATTTACAAGTCTTTTGAGAAAATCTAAACGAACCAAGAAACTTTTGTTCAACTTGAAATAGTAAAAAAAACTTAATTTGATACGCAGTCCTCGAGATCGATATTCGGGGAATTTCCCTTAAGATTACTACAGTGGGCAAAAATAGTACACTTGCTATTTTTCCATCAAGTTTTTGGCGCCGTTGCCGGAGACTGTCAAGAATTAAGTTAATTTTCTTATTTCAATTGAAATTTTGTTGCTCTGCGACTAAAATTTTATTGTATTCTCAGTTTATTACTTTAGTATTATTGAAATTTTGTTATCTAACTTGTGTCTAACTGTTTATGCGAGGTCAAACCTCAGCTAAGTTTTCCTTTGACGCAGAACCAGAAAGAGCTTTGCACGAGAGACGCCGCAAGGCAAGAATTGATAGACTGGCAGCTACTGGTCCAAGTGTCCCGAATCAGGAAACAGAGGACGACATATCTATGCATTCTGAGCATAGTGACTCTGACTCAAACAGGGAGACAAATCCAGGATTTGATAACATGGCAGGAAACCAACCTCCTTTAGAAAGGCTGTTAGGTGTCTATGGAGGGGCTAATGCCCAACCTAATCGGATGACTATTTTTAACCAACCGGTGAATGTTGCTCACTTCCAGTTACATTCGTCCACCATTCGCCAGTTGGAGAGCAAACCTTTCGCTGGAAGAATCAATGAGGATGCCAACAAGCATCTTCAGAGATTCCTGACTACCACTACATCTTTGAAGATTGAAGGTCACTCTGAGGAGGCAAAAAGACTTGTGATGTTTCCTTTTACAATTACTGATGATGCAGAAGAGTGGTTCTACTCACTCCCAGCTGCTAGTATCACGACATGGCTAGAGATGGAAACAACATTCCTCAACGAATATTTTCCTGCTTCAGTTTTCATCCGAAAAAGATACGATATTGTCAATTTTAAACAAAAAGAGGGTGAATCACTTGGAGATGCATATAAAAGATTTAAAAGGTGTTTGACCGCGTGTCCCACTCATAATATGGACGCGACCGAGCAGATGCAAAACTTTGTGAATGGGTTGCGACTCAAGACAAAACAACTTATAGATACTGCTGCAGGTGGCTCAACAAACTTTTCAACAGCCACTGGTATCAAAAAAATCATAGAAGCAATTGCTTCTAATGAACATCTTGAATTGTATGATCGCACTGTGAGTCAACCAGATGGTAAGATTGATTTAAAGCTGACAGAGCAAGTTGTGAAAATGGAAGATCAAATAGCTGCAGAAGTTGAAAGAAGGCTGAAGAAAATGAATCTTAGCATACAGACAGTGGCTCAGGTGGAACCAGTTCAAGCAGTGATTTGTGATATTTGTTGTGGACCACACTTTGCCATGCATTGTTTGGCAACTCAAGAACAGGTTGAAAATATTAATATGTTGAGGCAGAACAATCCGTATGCCAATACGTATAATCCGGGGTGGAAAAATCACCCCAACTTCTCATGGAAAGATCAACAAGGGAACATTCAAAAATCGGTTCAAGGCCAGCAACAATATCAGCCCCAGCAACAACAATACCATCCACCAGTTCCAAGAAAGGCTGATTGGGAAATTGCCATTGAAAAGATGGCGGCTCACAATTCTCAATTCCAAGAAGAAACAATGAGTAACTTCAAGAATACTGGAGCCTCTATCAAGAACCTTGAAGTGCAAATGAGCTAAATTGCCCAACACCTTGCTATTCCCCAAACTCCAGGGGCTCTTCCAAATGCAACTGTAACAAATCCAAGAGATATTCACAAAGTCAATGCAGTCACAACACGAAGAGGTAAAGATACTGAAGAGGTGAAAGATAATTCTGAGAGTGAAAATCAAATGATTGAAGTGGAACTGGAAATAAAAGAGAATGAAGTTGTTGAAGAAGAGGACGAAGTAACCCCAACACCGGAAATCAAAGAAAAAACGGTAGAACCAAAACCGGTGATCAAACTTCCTTATCCAACAAGAAATAAAAAGAAAGGACAGCAAGAGAAGAATTTTGAGAAATTCCTAGAGTTGTTCAAGAAGCTGGAGCTGAATATTCCATTACTTGAAGCACTTGAGCAAATGCCCACCTATGCCAAATTCATGAAAGATATCATTGCTAAAAAGAGGACCATGGGAGCTGAACCTATTATTCTAACCGAAACTTGTAGTGCTATTTTGTAGGGACTAAAGATTCCGGTGAAGAAAAAAGATAGAGGAGCTGTCACCATTCCATGCACTATCGGTGACCGGTCATTCAAGAGAGCTCTCATTGATTTGGGAGCGAGCATTAGTTTAATGCCTCTATCCATCTACAAAAAGTTGGGTATTGGTGTTGTTCAAGACACTCGGATGACTCTCCAGTTTGCAGACCATTCTGTGAGGCGGCCTTATGGAGTAATACATGATGTCCTGGTGAGAGTGGACAAGTTTGTGTTTCCGGTTGATTTCGTGATTCTTGAAATGCCTGAAGATGAAGAAATTCCATTAATTTTGGGCAGACCATTCTTAGAAACCGGGAGAGTTCTGATAGATATGGAAGGGGGAACACTTACTTTGAAAGTGTACGATGAAGAGTTAAAAATTGACGTTAGGAACACTTTGAAGTATAAAGATGATGTTGGCACTAGTAGCAACATACAAGTGTTAGAACAAGTGGAAGTTAGTGAACATTTAGAGAGTGTATCCCAATTGCCACTAGAGAGGGTACTGAGTATGTCTATTTTTGAAGATGATAAGGAAGTTGAAAGTAGTGATATGGAAGTGGTAGCAATGCTTGAAACTCAACCAATCCTGAAAAGAGTTAGAATTCATCGGTGGGAAGAGCTAAGAAAACCTATAGTGGTTGATGAAGGTGAAGACAAGCCGAAGAGATCAGAATTGAAACAACTACCTGAAAATCTCAAATATGTCTTTCTCGACACTGAAGAGAAATGTCCCGCTATTATTAGCGCTAATTTGAAAAGTGTGCGAGAGGAAAAGTTGATTGAAGTTTTTAAGAAATTTAAGGGAGCAATTGGGTGGAAAATTGAAGACCTTAAAGGTATAAGTCCTACTGTGTGCATGCACAAAATACTCATGGAAGAGGATCACAAACCGGTTGTACAACCCCAAAGGAGATTGAACCCTGTGATGAAGGAGGTTGTGAGAAAGGAAGTTGTTAAGCTATTAGATGCAGGATTGATCTATCCTATATCAGATAGTGCTTGGGTGAGCCCGGTCCATGTGGTGCCCAAAAAGGGAGGAACAACCGTAATAACTAATGAAAAAATGAGTTGATTCCTACTAGAACTGTTACTGGATGGAGAGTTTGCATTGATTATAGAAGATTGAACTTGGCTACGAGAAAAGACCATTTTCCGTTGCCGTTCATTGACCAGATGTTGGAGAGACTAGCGGGGCATGATTATTATTGTTTTTTGGATGGTTACTCCGGATACAATCAAATTGCAGTTGCACCGGAGGATCAAGAGAAGACGGCGTTTACATGTCCTTATGGTGTTTTTGCATATAGGAGGATGCCATTCGGGCTATGTAATGCCCCCGCTACATTCCAAAGATGCATGACATCCATTTTTGCTGATATGCTAGAAAAGCACATGGAAGTGTTCATGAATGACTTCTCCGTGTTTGGATCTTCATTTGATAACTGTTTAGCTAACCTTTCACTTGTTTTTCAGCGATGTCAGGAAAGTAATTTAATCCTTAACTAGGAAAAATGTCATTTTATGGTACGAGAAGGCATTGTTCTTGGTCACAAGATCTCACAAAAAGGGATCGAAGTTGATCAAGCGAAAGTGGAAGTAATCTCAAAGCTTCCACCGCCGATTAACGAGAAAGGTATAAGAAGCTTCTTAGGACATGCGGGTTTTTACCGCAGGTTCATAAGAGACTTCTCGAAGATAGCCAAACCTTTAACTACTTTGTTGGTTAAAGATAAGGCTTTTGTGTTTGATAATAAGTGCACTGATGCTTTTGAGACACTAAAAAAAAGAATTAGTGTAGGCACCTATTGTTATTGCTCCCGATTGGTCTCTACCCTTTAAAATTATGTGCAATGCCAGTGATATTGCGGTTGGAGCTATATTGGGGCAGCGTAGGAATATGCTGTTGCATGTTATTTATTATGCTAGTCACGTTTTGAACCCTGCACAGATTAATTACGCGACTACCGAAAAAGAGTTGTTAGCTGTGGTTTATGCCTTTGATAAATTTAGGCAATATCTGTTGGGTTCAAAAGTGATTGTTTATACTGACCATGGTGCTTTGAAATATCTTTTTGCCAAACAGGATTCAAAACCTAGGCTATTGAGGTGGATTTTACTCCTTCAAGAATTTGATGTCGAGATTCGTGATAAAAAAGGTTGTGAGAACACTGTAGCAGATCACCTGTCGCGGATGTCACCGATTGAAGAAAATGAGGACAAGCGTCCTATAAAGGATGAGTTCGCAGACAAACACATCATATCTGTGATTGGTGTTCCATGGTTTGCGGATTATACGAACTATCTGGTCGGTGGTATTATACTTGACGATTTTGACACTAACAGAAGAAAAAAGTTTGTTCATGATTGCAGGTTTTATCTGTGGGATGATCCTTTTCTGTATAAAAGAGGAGTGGATGGTTTGGTCAGAAGGTGTGTACCCGAAGAAGAACAGAAAGATGTATTAAAAGCGTGTCATGATTCAGAGTACGAAGGGAATTTTAGTGGTGACAGGACAACAGGTAAAGTCCTTCAATCAGGATTATATTGGCCTACCTTATTCAAAGATGCTCAGCAGTTATTAAAGGAGTGTGACAGATGTCAGAGGACCGGGAACATATCAAGAAGGAACCAAATGCCCCTAAACTTTATGCTTGAAGTAGAGTTATTTGATGTGTGGGGGATAGACTTCATGGGACCATTTCCTTAGTCATTCGGAAAGACGTACATCTTGGTTGCGGTGGATTACGTGTCAAAGTGGGTTGAAGCGGTAGCATTTCCCACCAACGATGCGAAAGTGGTTACCAAATTCTTAAAGGATAATATATTCGCAAGATTTGGTGTACCAAGAGCTTTAATAAGTGATGGAGGAACCCATTTCCTAAATCACCTCATGGAGAGGCTTCTACAAAAGTATAACGTGAAACACCGGGTAGCCACTCCATACCATCCGCAAACAAGTGGCCAAGTGGAGGTATCAAATAGACAACTCAAACAAATTCTGGAAAAGACAGTTAACTCATCTCGAAAGGATTGGTCTGTTAAGTTGGATGACGCTCTATGGGCATACCGAACGACCTTCAAAACACCGATCGACATGTCACTGTATTAGTTGGTTTATGGAAAGGCATGTCATTTACCGTTGGAACTTGAACACAAGGCTTTCTGGGCTACTAAGTATTTGAATATGAACCTATCTAATGCCGGAAGATCTCACATACTCTAACTGCATGAATTAGAGGAATTCTAGAACCGGGCATATGAGAATGCTAAGATGTACAAAGATCAAACAAAGAAATGGCATGACAAGAGAATTCAAATGAAAGAATTTTTCGAAGGACAACTTGTCTTACTGTATAACTCAAGGCTGAAACTCTTTCCCGGGAAACTCAAATCTAAGTGGTCGGGACCATTTGAGGTGCATCGAGTCTTCACGCATGGGGCAGTCGAGATAAAGAATCAATCTAACGGAGACATCTTCAAAGTGAACGGGCAAAGGTTGAAGCCTTATTTTAAAGGACAACCTAGAGATCATGCCAATGTCATTCGTCTTATCCGGTAGGACGAATGACCGTCGAGCCATGCGACGTTAAACTCAGCGCTGCGTGGGAGGCAACCCACGATGGTTTCATTTAATCTTTATTTGTTCATTTTGTAGGTAAGTCGAATAAACATCTCACAGAGTCGGTAGAGGAAAGACAAGAAAGAAAAATGGTCCAAATGGTGAAAAAACGCATTTTTCGGAGAAAATCAGGGCCCTGACACAGGTGCCCGTGTCACGTGATACGACCCGTGTCAGGATGATGTATGAATTTGAAGCTGAGCCATGGTAGAAAGTCAGGGGTGCAACATGGGTGCCCGTGTTGTGCAACACGGCCCGTGTTGCAAAGCCTGGGCATTTCATTCTTTTTATGACTTGATTTATCATTGCAGGGACCTGACACGGGTGCCCGTGTTGCGCAACACGGCCCGTGTCAGAAGGGCGGCTCCAAATTTTCAAATTTTATTAATCCATTCAATGAGTGGGGCCCACGAATTTTTATCACTAAACCACTCATTTGCCCTTAGTTGTCATTTTTCAGATTTCTTTTCCACAAAAGTGTGCCTTCTTCTCCACTCTCTTCCTTTCTAAAACCCTAGCCTCCATTTTTCTCCACACCAAAAACCTTCAATTGCTCTAACACCCATTCACCCAAACTCTATACTCACTTCACAAAAAGTGCTCCTCTCATCTTCCTTGTCACTACTACGGTGACGTTTTTTCCTAATTCAAATTTCGAAATTTGTCTGTTCATTTTTGCAGGAAGTTGAGAATGCCTCCAAGAAGGGACACTGGAAAGGCCATGGCTGAACCATCTTGCCTCCGAAAGAGGGCCCACCGTATGGAAAATGCTCACGACATTTTGTTCGAGGAGCCGGAGCATCAGCGGAAATGCTCCGTATTGGTCAAGCGTAAGTTAATTCCGGCAAGGTATATCTGTAATGACACGCTTGATAATTTAGGACTGAGATTCGAGGTACATAGGATGTTTCATACTTTAGGCAGGCTTGAATTTATGCAATTTGAAGCGCCGACCTATGAGCGCATAACTTTTGAATTCTTGAGTTCTTTGGAGTTTCAGTTGAAGCACAGGTGGACGGGTTCCGATGAGGAATATTTGGAACATTAAGGTTACGTCTGTTTAATACTACTCACTCATTATCCTTGGCGGAACTGGAAGAAGTCCTGAAGCTGCCTAGCTTCGTACCTGGAGCTCCCCCAACTACTTTTGTTGCAGGTGATTTCTGGAGAGCTATCACGGGAAATCCCGAGTATGTCGCTAAGGCGGCAAAGGCATCCTGCATCCACAACCCATGCTTCAGATATGCACAGAAAGGCTTGGCATATACCTTGTTCTGTAGAGGGGACAACACGGGTGTAGCAACTCAAAAAGAGTTATACCTGTTATATGGCATGGTCAACAAAGAGTTGATCAATGCCGCGGCTTTTGCGGCTGACCATCTGAAAAGAGTGGCAAATGCTAACTCGGGGGAGATATCAGTGGGAGGCATGATAACCCAAATTGCCGACCACTTTGGATATGGTGCTTTGCTGAGGAAAGAACCTATTGTTACAGGTAAAATAAAAATTTACCTGGCTACCCTCACAACACAAGGTATGATTAAGGTTTTTAATGATTATTACTCTTTGGTTAGTCGTAACCATCATTTGTTGGCATTGCCTGCGCCTGATTTTATAAGCATTGAAAATGAGGCTAATTGGATATATGAGAGTCCTGTACAGGACGACAAAGTTGTTTTTGAGGATGTTGCAGGTACAGATGACGAAGAAGGTTATCAACCGGAGATGGAACCTATACCGCCAGTTGATAACTCAGCCAATGCCAATCAAGGAACATGTTCGTCGTGGAGCATGGGTGAGAAGGATTGGGAATGGATGCAAAATGAAATGTGCTACCTCCGAAGTGAGCAAACTCGACAAGGAGAAGAGCAAACCTGATAACGAGAAAATGTATCGATTATATTGCTAAGTTTCATTACCTTTTTATCGCATAATCGTCGTTTTAACACCCGATTCCTCGAGTTTTCCTTACCATTTTGCAGGTACATCGTATACAGAGCTAAATCATGAGCCAAGAGCAAAAGGAACGAAAACAACCATAAAAAGATGAAGAAATGAAGAAACCTGCAAAACCTGCATATTTTGTTGCACTCACGGTCGTCACCTAGTTGTCACGACCGTGACACCCCAAAAGGAGCAATCACGACCGTGACATATCACTCACGACCGTGACACTTAAAATTCAAGGGACACGAACGTGATGCCCTTGTCACGACCGTGACAAGGGAAAAATAGGTTATTTGACCCAGACTTGGTCACAAACGCTACGTGCACATGATCTGCCTATTTTCCAGCCACCATCCTATATCCACGTTCCTGTATTCTCTCAACTGCTCCTACGAGGCCCATGCAATAAGTTCAACCACAAGCCCATTAAATGTTCTATAAATAGCTTAAATTTTATGAACAATTTACAGAGTATTATTTTATCAATTTCTTGCGGAAGCTCTGCCGAATTATTTTACAACCTTATTTTTGTTTCAGCATTATTTTCATTGTTCTATTTTTATTGTATCCAAACCCAACCTATAACAATTTCCAACATCAGGAAATTGTTATAAAATTTACTTGTTTCAAAACCTTCAGAATTTTTATTTTATTTTCGATTCCGCCAATTACTCCGAGCTTTCCGGTCTGTGGAAGAAGGAGTCTGCCATTTTATTGTTAACCAGGTTTATTTTAATTTGCAATTTTATATTTATGTTGAATATTTATTTTTCTGCCATGAATATTTCGTTTATTGTTTCTCTGCCTCTGTCTGGTTCAACAAAAATGAGTAGCTAATTACCTTAGGGCGGTATGTAATTAAAACAAACTAAATCGGTAAAATCAACTATAGGCTTAAAATAATTAATAGCTTAGTATTCTGGCTGATACTTTTTATTTAAAATCGACATTTTTGTTACGAGAGTAAGGGAAGTGTATTAGGTTAGGTCAAGACCACGAGAGTGTGAGATTTTAACCAGATAGCTAAAGTTAGGCATTTAAATTAAACACAGCGAAAGCGCTTTAAGATAAATTAGAATTACTAAGTTTCCAAAAATTATCTCTAAACACTTATGGGCTAGCGAGAGCAGGCATAGGGCTTTAGGGATAAGATCTGAGATAAGACCACGAGAGTGTGAGTTAAGGGTATTTAAACTGGTAACCTCTACAGAATAATTAAGTGAACACCTTTATAAGCCTAGGTTAGATTGACCCGCCTAAGTTAGCATAATTACATACCGACCGCCTTAGTATTATTTTATTAAAACTTAAATTTAATTCCCGCTTTTAATCTTTAAAAACAACAAAAAATCGTGACAACCCTTCGCCTTAGCTAAACTAGAAGTTCATCTAGCACTAAGTAACCATAGAGTCCCTGTGGATCGATAATCTTAAATATTACTTCGATAGGCTGTGCACTTGCAGTTAAGATACCGCTAGACACATAATTAGACACGTCTTTAGCCCATCAAGTTTTTGGCGCCGTTGCCGGGGACCTTAATTTAGGTACTAGTGCACTTTAGGTAGCATTGTCTAGACTAAGGTAACAACTATTTTATTTTCTTAATCTAAATTTCCGAGTGTATGCCAAGTACTCGCTCTCAAGGCGAAGACTTGCAACCTCTAATCCCAGAATCGGAACGCTTCTTACACGTAAGAAGACGGATATTCGATTACGAACAAAGTTTACAATATTCCAGATCTTCAATTAGATCCGCCTAAACCAGTCGTAACATCAAAGGACGCAGAGATGGCTGAAGAACAGAATCACCCACTCAAGTATTACGCAAGTCCTTCGCAAGCTGAACCGCATTCAAGCATTGCCGCACCGGCTATCAACCGAAATGATTTCGAACTAAAACCTTCGTTGATATCAGCCGTGCAACAAAATCAATTCGCCGGAAATCCTACCGAGGATCCGAACCTTCATCTTTCGATCTTTGTGCAATACGCAGATACCGTAAAAGCCAATGGAGTTACCCAAGAAGCTATTAGATTACGTTTGTTTCCTTTTTCACTTCGAGACAGAGCGAGAGCCTGGCTTCAATCTCTGCCTTCGAACTTAGTAACTACGTGGGAGGAACTAAAGAGAGTTTTCTTGACCAGATATTTTCCACCTAGCAAGACAGCTATGCTGAGAGCTCAGATCAACGGATTTAAGCAAAGGGAAAGCGAATCATTATTCGAAGCTTGGGAACGCTATAAGGATCTGCTGAGACTTTGTCCACATCACGGATTAGTAGAATGGATGGTCATCCATACCTTCTATAATGGACTCTTGTACAATACAAGAATGACAATTGACGCTGCCGCGGGCGGTGCATTGATGGACAAAGAATATAATGATGCTTATGCACTTATCGAAAGTATGGCTCAAAACCATTACCAATGGGGAAGCGAGAGAGTCGCAACTGAGAAACCAACAAAAGGAGGTATGTACGAAGTGAGTAGTATGGACCAAGTCAATGCAAAGTTTGACCAACTAAGCCAAAAGATCGACAACTTGGCCATAACACCAACAGCCACCGTGGCTGCAGTAACACCTAACTGTGAGTTATGTGGAGTTCCAGGACATGAAGTTTCTGATTGTCAACTATTGACAGGAATTCCCACAGATCAAGTGAATTATGCTCAAGGAAACCCATACTCAAACACATACAACCCAGGTTGGAAGAATCATCCGAACTTCTCCTATAAGAATAACAATGCTTTATACGCACCAGGTCAAGCACCAGCTACACCACCAGGATATCAAAAGACTGCTCCTAATGTCCCTAGAAAATCGAACCTTGAGTTGATGATGGAGAACTTTATAGCTAACCAATCTCAAACAAACAAGGACTTCTTAAACCAAAACATTCACACTAGTGAGCAGATTAAGCAATTAGTGAGCAAAGTAGATGCATTAGCTACACATAACAAAATGCTTGAAACTCAGATTTCACAAGTAGCTCAACAACAAGCACCTACTGCTGCACCAGCTGGAGTATTTCCTGGACAACCTCAACCTAATCCGAAAGGACATGTGTCGCACCTCGAAAAATACGACCTCGCGATAAAAATTACCGCAGATGAAAATTAAAACAACAGAGTCGCCACCGAACTTATTTTATTCCAATTAAGGAAAAGGAAAATATCGAGAAACCTTTTTGAAAACGGATGGATAGAACAAGGTCTTTGAAACCAGATTCTAGGTTCGGGAGTCGATTCCGTAAGGGGAAGGTATTAGCACCCCTTACGACCGTTGTACTCAACTGGAACCTCTTAGTTTGACTTGCGATCTAATGTTAACAATTGCTTTATGTTTTCTTCGAATAATAAAATAAATGCGAACGATTCTAATATAAGGTTAATAGGGAAAATGGGTTATTTTGTTCCTAGGGTGCTCGGCAAGGAGTAAGATCCGTGTGCCTACGTATTCCCTTGTGCAATGGGAAAGTCAGAGCTTCGTAGTTCGTGGTACTAAGGTTGATCGATTTGTTTTAATGAACAGTTATTTAAACCGCATTCTACTGCTAAGCGTTGGCTTGTCTGCTCGCGATAGGAGGCTGAAGCGCTAGCTTGTTTAAGATAGAAAGGACTTAAATAATGTTCGCTTTTAAAAAAGTTTGATTCAATTGGTGCTTTAGAACGAAAGGGCGAATGAACCACGTCCCGCGGGGCGAGCCTCAGGAGCGTTCATTCAAGAATTCGAGGAATGCTGGACTTCAGAACTCAATTCTTTCGTTATTTGATATGCGGATTAAACGTTTTAATTACGAAAAGTCGAATGAACCACGTCCCGTGGGGCGAGCCTCAGGAGCGTTCGTTCAAGAATTCGAGGAATGCGAGACTCCAGAATTTAGTTATTTCGTTATTTAATTATAAAAAGATTTGAATACTCGAGTTGGAAGAAGTTTGATGGCGAGACACGGTGCACTCGACTTACATGATTTGCGACTAAATTAAAGCGATAAAATGCGGAAAAATAAATTAATGGCAACTATTCGAAGGCGTTGGACCTTTTACTCGAACACGTCGAAATATGGTTCGTTAACTTCCTTAGAGCCGATTTAAAGTTGAAATCGTTCTGTGAGGAGTCGAGTCGATTATTTTATATATTTGTGTGGATTTCGAAAATTAAATCGAATTTTAATATTGATTTCACAATATAAAGGCTAAGTAAATAATCAATCAATCCAATAATTAATCAACTAGAATTATAATTATCTAATCAAATAAAATCTTAATTAACCACAAATCTATAATATATAACTAAAAAAATATAATAACTATATATATATATATATATATATATATATATATATATATATATATATATATATATATATATATATATATATATATATATATATATATATATATATATATATATATATATATACTATGGCTATAAAACAATATGTATTAAAAAAGTATAAATTAACTCTAATTTAGAAGTAATATCAACCTAAAAAATATAAAATAAAAAACGGAAAGCATCATATGATTATATAATTTGTTGTACACTTTACTAAGAAAGTTATTAAATATACAACATCATGTATATGAAACTTAGAACATATAATATAATATACATCTAAAACAAAACAAACAGTATAAACATATATATATATATATATATATATATATATATATATATATATATATATATATATATATATATATATATATATATATATATATATATATATGACAGTAGCTTTATGCATAAACAAAACAAACCAATCAACATACTATTGATGCAGTAAGAAAATCAATACAAACGAAAGTGAACACGAACGAAAATTTACAAAAACGCAACACAACAGGATCACATATTATGCACATATTATCCGCGCGACTTTCTATGACTGTTCCATTCATTAAACCCGAATATTTAAAACAAAATGGGTCACGAAAACTCATCATATCAGTTGAAACACATCAATAAAAAATAAACAAATTCATGAAAAAGTTACTTAAAACTAATTGAAGAAAAAATGGACATGCATGCTAATGACTTTAATCCAACACAAAACCTGTCACAGTTGAAAATACAACAACCGAAAATCCACACTAATCATAAAAACAGTCAATAGACAATAACACTAAATGATATCGAGCAAAGCAGGATGATACCGTCGGAGCTAACCAGAGATTGTGTATCGCGTTTAGATCTGAGTTTTACAGTTTGCTCGGTTCGAATCGCGTGGGTCTCTCGCTCAACTCGCGTTCTCATTCAACTCAGTTTCCCTCGGCTCTCTCTGTTTCACTGTTCCGATTCAAATCGCGGCGATGGTGGTGACGGTTCGTACGACTTCGACGCGATTTTGGTGGTGGTAGAGAGTGGTCGCGCAAAGGTTTTTTTTTTTGGATCGGAGGTTTGGTTTTGTGACAGTTTTGCGGAGGTAGTCAGAGGAGTTATGGTGTTCGTATGGGTGACGCGGTGAGGTTGTGGCTGGGTTTCGATGGATGTATAGTGAGTTGAGAGGAATGAAAGTTTGGTGTTTGAGTTGTGAGATCTCTGTGCTTTGTTGTTGTTAAAGCCTCTTATGTGCAAATGGTAGAAGGTATTTGGTGAGGTGTTTGAAGCTAGTGATTTACAGCTTCGCTGAAAAAAGATTGTAGAGTGAAAAATGATTTTGAGGAATTTTAAATTTTTCTTTTTGAAGCTTAGTAATTTTTCTGCGCAGATTTTCTCATGGTTTTCTAAGTTTTCTTTTATAATGGAATGGTGTTGAATTTATAGAAGAAATGGAAAGGGTATAATGGACAATGCAAGCTGGATTTAGATAAGGATGAAGAAAGATTTGAGCTGTAAAATTTGGTTTTGATTTTGTTGTAGTGGAAAGTTGCAGATTTTGTGAGATTTGCTGTTATGTAGATGTGGTAGTGGAATTGAGGTAGTTGGTAGATATTTTATGAATAACAAAGGAAATAATAATAATAAGGATAATAATAATAATAGTGAAAAGTAGAAATAACAAAAATTATAAAAACTAATAATGATAATAAAAAAAATGGATTAATAATAATAATGAGAAATATAAAAATGAGTAATAACGATAACAAAAAAAAAAATCTAAATGGTAAAAATAGAAATATTAAAAAATGGTTAATAATGATAATGGTGATGAAAATAGTGACAATAATTTTAATAAGAAAATAATAAAGATGATTTTTTTTGTGATTTTTCTAAACGGGCTTTTAAAAAAGTGGATTTATGCAAAATGGTTTGGTTTGAATAATAAAAGATTTTTTCGTATTTTTTTTTTAAAAAAAAAAGGTAGAATAAAATTATTTTTTTTTAGAATTTTAGTTTAAAAAGAATAGAATGCATTTTTTGGATTTGTTTTCGATTATCAGACAGAAAAAGAAAATGGTACATATTTTTTTTTATTTTTGAGATATTTGGTTAGACAGTAAAATAAAATGACAAAAGTAGGACAAATTTGGGGTATGACAACATGCCAATGCCGTAATATTAAGAAGTGGCAAGGAACTTGATGGACCTACCGATCCAAGACTTGACAATCCAGCCATGTACCAAAAACCGGATAAACCGATTGAAACGGTGAATGATCCAGAAGAAAAGGAAGATGATAATCAGGAGGCAGTGGAGAAAGAAAAGCCTTATGTGCCTCCACCACCCTATAAACCACCAATTTCGTACCCTCAGAGATTAACCAATTCCAAGACGACGGGTCAGTTTAAGAAATTTGTCGAACTTCTGAAACAGTTGAATATTACCATTCCATTTACAGAAGCTATCACTCAAATACCCTCGTACGCTAAGTTTTTAAAAGAAATCTTATCCAATAAGAAAAAGATAGAGGATAACAGAACAGTTACACTTACTGCTGAGTGTAGCGCCATAATTCAGAATAATATGCCTCCTAAGCTAAAAGATCCAGGACGTTTCTCTATACCCTGTGTAATAGGAAAATTCGTCATTGACAAAGCTCTATGCGATTTAGGAGCCAGTATCAGTGTTATGCCCTTAACGATTTGCAAAAGGCTAGACATGGGAGACCTAAGACCAACTAAAATGTCTGTTCAACTAGCCGATCGCTCAGTTAAATATCCTGTAGGCATACTAGAAAACGTCCCAGTACGTATAGGACAATTCTACATCCCTACTGATTTTATAATCATGGACATCTCTGAAGACTCCACTACACCTATCATACTAGGAAGACCATTCTTAGCTACCGCCGGAGCTATAATAGACGTAAAAAGAGGAAAGTTAACCTTTGAAGTAGGTGAAGAGAAAGTTGAATTTATCTTAACACAATTCTTACAATCACCAGCTATAGAGGATACCTGCTATCTATTGGACGTAATTGACGAATGTGTAAGAGAAATGGAACTGAAAGAAACTACCTATTCTGAAATCATGAAAATTCAAATCCCTCCGATTTTCGAAGATGATAATTGGCGTAAACCATATCAGGATGATAGTCTAAGCGAAAGTTTAGCACTTACACCGGATCCCATGCCAAGTAAAGATAAACCTACATTAGGATTAAAAACTTTACCTAATAACCTAAGGTACAAATTCTTAGACATTGAATGTAAAAGACCAGTTATAATAAATTCCAGTTTAGGAACTATAGAAACAAAGAAACTTTTAGATGTCTTGAAGAAATATCCAACTGCATTAGGATATAACATATCTGATCTCAAAGGAATATGCCCTTCAATCTGTATGCATCGTATTCTGCTAGAAGAAGATTGCAAAACCTCCAGAGAATCTCAAAGAAGAATTAACCCAATCCTTAGCACTGTAGTGAAAGAAGAAGTTAAGAAACTACTAGATGCCGGAATAATATATCCAATCTCTGATAGTAAATGGGTTAGTCCAGTACATGTAGTACCAAAGAAAGGAGGTATCACTGTTGTGAAAAACGCTCAAGGCGAATCGATATCGCAAAGAGTAGTGACGGGACATAGAGTGTGCATAGATTATCGTAAACTAAACAAAGCCACTCGAAAAGATCATTTCCCACTACCTTTTATAGATCAAATGTTAGAACGATTAGCCAAGCATTCATACTTCTGTTATCTTGACGGTTACTCAGGATTTTTCCAAATCCCTATCCATCCAGATGATCAAGAGAAGACTACATTCACATGCCCATATGGAACGTTCGCTTATAGACGAATGCCCTTTGGATTATGCAACGCTCCTGCAACCTTTCAAAGATGTATGATGTCAATCTTCGCAGATTTTATAGACAACATCATGGAAGTGTTCATGGACGACTTCTCTGTATGCGGGCAAAGTTTTGAAGGATGCCTATCAAATTTAGAAATGGTGTTAGAAAGATGTGTAAAAGTAAACCTCGTGCTTAACTGGGAGAAATGTCATTTTATGGTCAGAGAAGGAATCGTGTTAGGCCACGTTATATCCGACAAGGGAATTGAAGTAGATAAAGCTAAGATAGAAGTCATAAAAGATCTTCAACCCCCTAAAACCATTCGAGAAATACGAAGCTTTTTAGGACACGCCGGTTTCTACTGACGATTCATCAAAGATTTCTCGAAAATCACTAAACCTCTTACTGGTTTATTAATGAAAGATGTTGAGTTCATATTCAATGAAGATTGTCTTAAAGCATTCGAAACCCTAAAAACAGCCCTCATCACCGCACCAATCATGCAACCCCCTGACTGGAGATTACCTTTCGAAATCATGTGCGATGCGAGTGACTATGTTGTAGGCGCAGTTCTAGGCCAGAGGAAGGAAAAGAAACTTCATGCGATTTACTATGCCAGTAGAACCTTAGATTCTGCTCAGATGAACTACGCCACTACTGAAAAAGAACTGTTAGCAGTTGTCTTTGCGCTTGACAAATTCCGTTCTTACCTAGTAGGAGCGAAAATAATCATTTACACCGACCATGCTGCTATCCGATATCTATTAACTAAGAAAGATGCTAAACCGAGACTCTTGAGATGGATTTTACTCTTACAAGAGTTTGATCTTGAAATAAAAGATAAGAAAGGTACTGAAAACGTCGTAGCGGACCATTTATCTAGAATAGAAGGTATTAAACCCGAACAAGTGCCGATTAACGATGATTTTCCGTATGAACAGCTGATAGCACAAATAGGAAGCGACCCAGTTCAGTTAGACCTAAATGAACCAGAACCCGTGGAAACAATCCAGACAACTGTAGGACTGCCATGGTACGCTGACATTGTTAACTACCTAGTCGCAGGAGCTCTTCCACCTGATTTAACCTATCAGCAGAAAAAGAAATTCTTTCACAATCTAAAACATTATTATTGGGATGAACCATTATTGTTCAAAAGAGGACCCGATGGAATCTTTCGTCGATGTATTCCCGAAGAAGAAATAGAAGATGTCATTGCTCAATGCCATTCATCTCCTTATGGTGGACATGCAAGCACTTCCAAGACTTGTGCAAAAATCTTGCAAGCCGGCCTATTCTGGCCTAATCTATGGAAGGATGTCCACATCGCTGTTATAAATTGCGATCGGTGTCAACGCACCGACAATATTTCAAGAAGAGATGAAATGCCTCAAAAAGGAATATTAGAAGTAGAAATCTTTGACGTCTGGGGAATAGATTTCATGGGACCATTCCCATCATCTTTCGGTAACAATTACATACTCGTAGCTGTTGATTATGTTTCGAAATGGATTGAAGCTATAGCTTCTCCTACAAACGATACACGAGTAGTAATAAAGCTTTTCAAAAATATAATCTTTCCCAGATTTGGTGTGCCTAGACTCGTCATAAGTGACGGTGGCTCGCACTTCATTTCAAAAATCTTTGACAAATTACTATCTAAGTATGGAGTAAGACACCGTGTGGCAACACCATATCACCCACAAACAAGTGGACAAGTCGAAGTCTCAAACAGAGAAATCAAACAAATCTTAGAAAAGACTGTCGCCATATCTCGGAAAGATTGGTCATCTAAACTTAATGAAGCTTTATGGGCTTATAGGACTGCTTACAAGACACCCATAGGTACTACACCTTTCAAACTAGTTTATGGAAAATCTTGTCACCTCCCGGTAGAACTAGAACACAAAGCTTATTGGGCGATCAAAACTCTCAATATAAATTATAATGCTGCAGGAGAAAAGCGAATCCTAGACATTAACGAATTAGAAGAATTAAGGCTAGATGCTTATGAGAATGCTAAGATATATAAAGAAAGAACTAAGCGATGACATGATAAACGCCTATCTAGGAAAGAATTTAGTGTGGGAGACGTTGTACTCCTTTTTAATTCAAGACTTAGGCTCTTTCCTGGAAAACTAAAATCTAGATGGTCAGGACCCTTTGAAATAACTAAAGTGTTTCCGAGTGGAGCAATAGAAATTAAGGGTAGGAATAGTGAACCATTCATAGTAAACGGACAACGTTTAAAACATTATCATAAAGTTGAAAATAGAGATTATGCAAATAGTCTAAGGCTTTTAGAGTTGTCCACTAATTCCCCTGATTAATCTACACCTAAGCATTACGTCAGGCTTTTGACGATAAAAACAGCGCTTAGTGGGAGGCAACCCATTTACTCATTTAATTATTTAAATCATTTTTATCATTCTATTATTTTTGTCATTTATCGTTTTATTCTTCATTTAATTGTTTTGTCATTTTATAGTTTTATTTCAATCTTATTATTATTGCCTTTAATTTATGCATTTTATTTTATTATTTTTCCTTATTTTAATCTTAAATCACTTTTACAGATTTTCTAAAAGTCTTTTCCACTTTCTTTCTCCCCCTGATTTGTTTCCTCCATATTTGCACTGACCATGGCTAACCAACCGATAAACCATATGGAAACCAAATTTAGAGGTAGGAACCAAAGAATGAAATTTGAAGAGTTATCACAGAGGCTAATGGATTTGACCCTGTACCCGGATGATCTGACTATGGAAACACTAGGTATACATGATAGCATCCTGTACTTGTTTAACCGACTTGGATGGGAGAATGCACTGATTCAACATAAGTTTGTGACTTACCGCGAGCTCACCCTTGAGTTCCTTAGCTCCTTAGTTTACCTACCCGAGCGCGGTTTTGGATTCAGGAAAGGATTTATCAATTTCCGCCTATTTGGAATAGAATATGACTTTAACCATAAAGAACTAGCTGACTTATTAGGATTCCCTAGTGGACCCTTTGCTTTTACTACCACACAGGTAGAATTGATGGACATTGAGCTGGATTTCTTTTGGGGAACTTTAACCGGAAACTACCACCCTGAACCAAATAGCATGAACAATGATGAGATACATAACCCTGCTCTCCGTTACTTCCATAAGATCCTTGCCCACACCTTCTTTGGAAAAGAAGAAAACATTACCGGAGTATCTAAAGATGAGATATTCATTATGTCATGTTTCACTAATGGACAGCCTATTAATGGTGTACCTTTCATGATGCAAACCTTCACCCGAATCCAAGAAGAACCTGAATTACCTATATTAGTAGGAGGTCTTGTAACCATGATTGCTGATGCCTTAGGACTTAGATACCAATTGCACAGGTGCAACCGTTTAGGTACCATCCGTCCTATGAATCTTAACTTTTGCTTTAATCGCCATATCATAAGGAATTTAGGACATCCACCTTTCGAGTACCTAATCCGGAATGAGGTAGTAACCTTGTTCACACTACCAAACCATGCTAGAGCAAGTGTTCACAATAAGGATAACTGGCTTTATGAGTTAACCCCACCTGACTATCCATCTACTCCTGAAACACCTCAGTCTTACAAGATAAAAGATGATATAATGACTGATGTCGAAAGTGACCCTGAGACACCTCCTGGTTACCATGACATTGACCACACTGACGAAGTGATTGAAACCCCTGAAGTGAATCAAGTAGATTATGCTAACAACTTACAGAATATCATGAACACTCTTGAAGCTTACCAAACTGACATAAATACTGTTAAGGATGAGATTAAGAGCATGCGATTGGACATTATAGGTCTAACTGACATAACCTGTGAACAATTCTATCACTTGAACTCCGCAATCGAAGATTTGAAGAAACACTTTTGAAAATGCTATAAGTGATCTAGTTTATTTTACTCATTGTTTCCGTTTCTAGTTAGATTTACTTTTCGCAAACAATTTCATACCGTATTTTCATTAATGTAATTTCATTTCAATTACCATATGCAATGCACTTCTAGTTTACAAATTTTTCCATCTTAATCAATTTATATGTTTTCATTCTATATACTGTTATGCTTGAATTGATTCGTATTTTATAAAATCTCTCGTGCCATGCAAGTTTACAAAGTACTATGTTGAAATTATTTATTATTTGGTGTTCATATTTAATATGAGTGAGAAGTGATCAAAAATTATAATATAAAGTATATGAAGCGTGAGAGATAATGCTTTCTGGAAATTATTCAACGAAATCAACTCTCACGGTCGTCACACCCCCCTAACGATCGTGACGTGCTAATTTAGCGTGTCACGACCGTCACCTCCTTGTCACGACCGTGACAACCCTAAATATAGGATTCGTGAGAAACAGAACTGTTTCTTTTCGAAACTTCTTCTTCTTCTTCCTCCATAACTTTCAAAACCACCCATTATCTCCCCCAACTTCCGTAACCTCCCATTACCAAATTAAAACTCATTAACCTCTCCATTATCACCACACCTATCACATTCTCACCTTCCAATATTTATCCGAACCATTATTTCTCTCATTTTATCACTTTTTCACAAAATCCAAAATCCTCATCTCTCACACTAGTTCTTGCATGCACTATACAATTTAGAGAGGGTGAGAATGGAGAAAACCAGAGAGAAAGATTCATCCGATTCCAGAACCGCGGTGTGCAACCTACGCGTTATATCGACACTGAATGTTTAAGAGAGTTGGGAATGCTCAACATTGTCAAGAACCTGCTTAAGAAGGTTAATTTGTGGGTTCTATGCAGTCAGCCTCAGCCCACATTCGAGTTTCTGACATTGGAATTCCTAAGCTCGTTCCATTATATCACCGGTACTGGTTCTCAGAGTCAACTTACCGGCGTTGCTAAATTCAGATTGTTTGGCCGGGAGTTCGAACTTTCGCAAACAAGGATAGCCGAGTTGCTAGGCTTCGCTCACAGGAATGAAGCTCACCTCCGCGTGCCTGACAATTTCAGTGAAACCGCTTTCACTTTATGGCACGACATAACCAACACCCGTGCCTCAGCCTTTCAGAGCCTTAATGCTACACACATCCACAACCCGGCAATCAGATATTTTCACCGCATCATTTGCAACACCATCTTTGCACGAGAGAGTAACCATAAGCTCAACTCCAAGGAGCTTCTGTTCTTGCACTGCGCTCTACATGACGAGCCAATCAACGCTGCCCCGTTCATGCTTTCTCACATCCAGGCCATTGCGCAAAGAGGCTCCACCCCATTTTTCATAGGCGGCATTGTCACCACCCTCGCCATTCAGTTAGGGCTTGGTGACTTGGTCACCGATTTGCCTCGCATAGCCGCAGAATTCCTCACCAAGAACTATTGCAGGTCCGCTCACTTGATTGCGCAGAGAGAGGATGGCAGGTATAGCCCTGTTATCCACGACACTGTTTATCACCACATCATTCTGCCGTCCCGTGACCGCATCGACCCGTCCAGCCGAGCCAACTGGCTCTTTGTTTTACCAGATGCTGCCGGCCACGCCCCCATTCATGATGATCAGGCCGATCCTCCAGCGGATGAGATGCATGACGCCATGGATGCAGCTGAGCCTGTCCAGGACATTCCAGAGACATCTACCCGACAGCCTCCTGCACAGGATTATACCCTTGAGGAAGTCCTCCGTGCGATTCATCAGCAGAACCAGATGAACGCCGCACTGGAGCGAAGGCAGAAGGAGCAGCATGATGCTTTACTCCGCATTATTGCAACCAACCAGGCAGCTACTGATACAAAGCTCGGAGAAATTTTCAGCGAGCTAGAGGCTTTACGCATTGACATCACTGCTGTTACCGGTACCGGTTCTGATCCTGAAGCGACCCCCACCAGACGCTCCCGCACCAGAAGTAGAGCCCGCGGTCCTCAGCAGCCTTAGTTTTAGTTTTTGCTTATGTTTGTTTTTCATTTTCATAGTTTGTATTGTACTTTTACCGCTATTATATCACAACATTGAGGACAATGTCTGATATAGTGTGGGAGAGGTACCTTCCATTTTCCGCATTTTCCCTTTTCGCATTTTTCCATTCCGTTGTATTTCTTTTCGTAAGTTAATGAAACGAGCAATTTTTGTGCTATTTCTTTAGTTTCTAACTTTCCCCGTTTATTTAGCCATACCGGAAAAAAAATCTTTAATTATTCGCATTACCCGACTTACCTACGGAATCGTAATTAGGAAGCTGAGAACGATTCAACAAGACCAATACAATCTTGACACCTTTGACTTCCCACTTAAGCGATTCCATTCCGATTATCATTACGAGTACACCTTAAGTTTCAGTTCAAAAGTAACCCCTAGTAGTTTATACTAGCAGTCAGCACCGTCTGAACACAAACCACGTGGGGAGCCGATGAATATAAGCGTTTGATGCCTAATCAATAATGATCCTTCATATCTCGATGCAAATGAAAAGAAATTGCACCAAAGTACACGGTCGCATATAAGAAACGAGAAATATGAGAAGGAGTCCATTGCGGGTTGGTTCAGAGGTACTGGTTCTGAACTTGGTAGGGCGTGCTACGGCTCGATCCCCCACAACCTCCAAATCGGATAATATATGTAGGGTTACCGCACTCGTGTACCAGACCCCGTGCTTAAAAAGGATCAAAGTCGCTAACCGGCTACTCCACTACGTGCGTGCTAAGGTAAAGGGCTTAATGTGATTGCGCTAGAATGAAACCGGGCGAAATAAGATCGAAAAACTCTAGGTGAAATCGTAAAGAAATTACCGATTGTTTCGTTTAACGGGAAGTCGACGACTTAGCTTGTTGCTTGTGTCATTAGTGTATCGTTAGTGTTTTATCATTACCGGTTTATCCGACAAAACGATCCCTCGTACGGTTTGTTATGTGTATGCGTCGATAAAAACTTGTCCGACGATTTTCAACCGACTATTTGCTTGAGGACAAGCAAAGGTTTAAGTTTGGGGAAGTTTGATAACGAGAAAATGTATCGATTATATTGCTAAGTTTCATTACCGTTTTATCGCATAATCGTCGTTTTAACACCCGATTCCTCGAGTTTTCCTTACCATTTTGCAGGTACATCGTATACAGAGCTAAATCATGAGCCAAGAGCAAAAGGAACGAAAACAACCATAAAAAGATGAAGAAATGAAGAAACCTACAAAACCTGCATATTTTGTTGCACTCACGGTCGTCACATAGTTGTCACGACCGTGACACCCCAAAAGGAGCAATCACGACCGTGACATATCACTCACGACCGTGACACTTAAAATTCAAGGGACACGAACGTGATGCCCTTGTCACGACCGTGACAAGGGAAAAATAGGTTATTTGACCCAGACTTGGTCACAAACGCTACGTGCACATGATCTGCCTATTTTCCAGCCACCATCCTATATCCACGTTCATGTATTCTCTCAACTGCTCCTACGAGGCCCATGCAACAAGTTCAACCACAAGCCCATTAAATGTTCTATAAATAGCTTAAATTTTATGAACAATTTACAGAGTATTATTTTATCAATTTCTTGCGGAAGCTCTGCCGAATTATTTTACAACCTTATTTTTGTTTCAGCATTATTTTCATTGTTCTATTTTTATTGTATCCAAACCCAACCTATAACAATTTCCAACATCAGGAAATTGTTATAAAATTTACTTGTTTCAAAACCTTCAGAATTTTTATTTTATTTTCGATTCCGCCAATTACTCCGAGCTTTCCGGTCTGTGGAAGAAGGAGTCTGCCATTTTATTGTTAACCAGGTTTATTTTAATTTGCAATTTTATATTTATGTTGAATATTTATTTTTCTGCCATGAATATTTCGTTTATTGTTTCTCTGCCTCTGTCTGGTTCAACAAAAATGAGTAGCTAATTACCTTAGGGCGGTATGTAATTAAAACAAACTAAATCGGTAAAATCAACTATAGGCTTAAAATAATTAATAGCTTAGTATTCTGGCTGATACTTTTTATTTAAAATCGACATTTTTGTTACGAGAGTAAGGGAAGTGTATTAGGTTAGGTCAAGACCACAAGAGTGTGAGATTTTAACCAGATAGCTAAAGTTAGGCATTTAAATTAAACACAGCGAAAGCGCTTTAAGATAAATTAGAATTACTAAGTTTCCAAAAATTATCTCTAAACACTTATGGGCTAGCGAGAGCAGGCATAGGGCTTTAGGGATAAGATCTGAGATAAGACCACGAGAGTGTGTGAGTTAAGGGTATTTAAACTGGTAACCTCTACAGAATAATTAAGTGAACACCTTTATAAGCCTAGGTTAGATTGACCCGCCTAAGTTAGCATAATTACATACCGACCGCCTTAGTATTATTTTATTAAAACTTAAATTTAATTCCCGCTTTTAATCTTTAAAAACAACAAAAAATCGTGACAACCCTTCGCCTTAGCTAAACTAGAAGTTCATCTAGCACTAAGTAACCATAGAGTCCCTGTGGATCGATAATCTTAAATATTACTTCGATAGGCTGTGCACTTGCAGTTAAGATACCGCTAGACACATAATTAGACACGTCTTTAGCCCATCAAAACCCGACAAGGGAAAGAGCAAATCCGACAAGGCAAACTTATCGGAGAAATGCACGAATGGTTGAAGCAGATGCATTTGCCCGACCAACCACCTCAACCACCTCAGTAGCTCTGTGAGTCCCCTATTCGCACTAGTTCTCCATCAGTGGGGACACTGATGAGTTCTGGTGTGGGAGGGTTTTATTTAGTTATTTTGTCGGTTTTATTTAGTTATTTTGTCTTGTTGAGTTGTGTTATGTTTTTACCGTTTATTTTAATTGAGAGTTTGTACTGCTTGAATGAATAATTGGAATCATTTGTAAAATCGTCCCCGAGCTGGGAAAAAAATATAATGATAATTTGTCTTGCGAGTGAGGTGAGGAAAAAGTGTAGAGGGTTAAGTGAAATAAGAATCGGGTGAAGAAATAGAAAAATCTTGATATGGAAGTATAATGCAAACACACTGAATCCGATGAGTAAGTAACGAGTCCTACATGTAGATTTGTGCCATGGTACTTAAATCTGAGAAGTACCCCTTATTAGTTTATCATGACAGTCAGGCTTCATTTATACTAGTTGTTGTGCAAGGTTGATCGAAAAAAGAAGAAGAGAAAAGACACCGAGAAAAAAGAGATAAATAAATAATTGATCCTTCTAAGTTGGGTAACCCTCACCCGGTTATTCAGCCTAACGGCGGTTGAACCCAAAAGTCGGTGTCTCAAAAAAAATAATAGCAATAGCGTTGGTTGACCAACCTTGTGCATACAATGAAAAATCACAAAAAGCCTTAAAACGAGTGTCCGAATGAAAAGGGGGAAAATTGATAGGAAGACCTAAGCCCAAAGCATAGTCGGAGATGTTACCGAAAAGAGGGTTGAGGTCCGTGGTGTTACCGCGGTTCGGTGTTTGCGAGATATTTTCATTGAGAGAGAAGTACTAAAATTATCCGCCCGATGATTTGGATCTTATCTAAAGTACGAGTATCCTCATTTCATCTCGAAAGTCATCAGTTACGAATGGTTAACTAGTGCAATTATGCAAGCTTTCTGCTTGAGGACAAGCAAAAATTCAAGTTCGGGGGAGTTTGATCGGTGATTTCCAGTTAGTATTTCAAGATATGTTAGTTGTTGTTTTTCTATGTTTTTGTGTGTTTTCGAGTCTTATGTTTAGATTATTTCGTGTTATTCTGTTATGTGGCAAGGATGTTACATGTTATCTTTTATATTGTTGGTGCGTTTAATTTGGTTGTTTTTAGTGTATTTTCAGGCAGATATCAAGTCGATGATCAGATACGAAGGAAACGGCGATTCGTGTGCGAAGACATAGAGAAAAAGGGGGTCCAGAAGCCTGACACGGGTGCCCGTGTCACCTGACACGGCCCGTGTCAGGATGGCTATGAAGAAAAGAAGAATCCAGCAGCATGACACGGGTGCCCGTGTCACATGACACGACCCGTGTCATAGTTCCCCATTGAAGGCACGTGTGCTATGAGTCCAGCAGCATGACACCGGTACCCGTGTCACACGACATGGCCCGTGTCATGGCACCTGAATGCAAGATTTTTGTTTTTCTTTAGTCTCTTGTGCTGAGGGCATTTTGGACGTTTCGCATGTAATTTTGTAATCTGATACATTAGGTTGATCATAACCAGAAAAAAAACACTTTTTTGAATATTGGGAATTATCACGCAAAGGAGAGAACAAAGGATTTTAGAGGAGAAGTCGGATCGATCAAACGCGGAAGCAATTGAATCTCCAATCAATCTTTTTTATATTGTAATGTCTCTTTTCCTTATGTATGTGATTTTCATTGTTTGGATTATGAGTGGCTAAACCCCCCAATGCTAGGGGGTGTCCCTGAGTTATTGTAATGACATTAAACTTGTTTTGATAAATTTCACTGCTTCTATATTCATTGTGTTGATTGATTGATTTTATTGTAAGAAAAAATCAATATTGGAAAATTAGATTTTTAATCATTGGTTGACAGATGGTAGGAATGCCCTGTTACGTTTTTCAATCAAAACTTTTTATCGTATATCACCAAGGAATTGGGATATCATATTTAACCGTAAAAACTTTCGATATGCAAATGCTTGGTATTCATTCTATACGATCAAGGAATTGGGTATAGGAGGAACACCAAAGGGTTTTCTTTAAAGGAATTTTGGAAAACTATTTTAATAAGGCGATAATGATTTAGTTGCAGTGATATTTTAACGATTATAAACAATTAGTCATTATAAGAAGTTCTCATACACATTCCCTAGCATAATTTTCATATTTGTCATCCTTAGTAGTTTCCTAGATTTTATATTTACAAGTCTTTTGAGAAAATCTAAACGAACCAAGAAACTTTTGTTCAACTTGAAATAGTAAAAAAAACTTAATTTGATACGCAGTCCTCGAGATCGATATTCGGGGAATTTCCCTTAAGATTACTACATTGGGCAAAAATAGTACACTTGCTATTTTCCCATCACTTGCTGACAAACATCACAGGCTTTATGAACACTACTTGGAATGTAACTATACATGTTGCTCATACATTTCATTCTGTCATGAGATAAATGCCCTAATCTCAAATGCCATAAAATGGCTGGAGCTACATTGTCTGATTTCTTATTGGTAAAGACACTAGAAACAAAAGCTATATTACTATCTTCTTGATAAGCATCCAGGTAATATAAGCCATCTTGTTCTCTAGCTGAACCAATCTTCATCAAGCTCTTCTTTCCCTGTACAAAACATTTGTCAGTTTCAAAAACTACACTGCAATCTTGCTCTTTACATAGTTTTGATACTGAAATCAAATTGACTTCAAACTCTAGCAGAAACAATATATCCTTAATAAAAAAATTATTCGACAGTTTCACATCTCCACTGATTGATGTTGTAATAGAGTTACCATTGGGAAGATTCACCTTTATAGAATTGATCTTATCATGTTTTAAAAACCAATCTATATTGTGACATATGTGATGAGTAGTTCATGTGTCTAATATCTAGCTTACACTGCTTTTTGTATTAAAACTAGCAATGTAAGCATTACCTCCTTTTGCAAGATTGATGGTTCCTGTGTTCTTCTCAAGTAACACCATCAAACTTTGATACTGCTCTTTTGTCAATGTCATGTTGCCATTGTCACTTGTTGAAGCAACTGAGTGTTTAGTGCCTGATTCATCAGCTTCTACCTGATTTGCATAAGATGAGCTTCCTCTACCAAGATTGGGTGGATAGCCATGTTTCTTGTAGCAGGTGTCCACTATGTGTCCATTTTTACCACAGTGTGTGCACACCTTCATATTTCCTCTTCCTCTACCAGCATAGCTATTACCTCTTCCTCTATTAGCATGAGATCTTGTATCAACAACATTGACCATGCTAGCTTCTTCAATCACATTTCTGTTCGAAAATACAGTCCCACATATTTTCCTTTCTTGTTGCATAACCATAGAAAAGACTTTGTTGATTTGAGGCAAAGGATCCATAAGCAACACTTGTGATACAACTCCATGGAATTCTTCATTCAGGCCAATCAAGAACTGAATAATTCTATCTTCAGCTCTAAAGCCTCTACTATTCCTCATAGCTAGACAAGCACATGCTATGCGACAAGTACAACTTGGCATTGGTCTATATTGATCAAGTTATTCCCACAAACTTCTTAATTCAGTGAAATAATCTGAAATCTTCTTATACCTTGCTTCAGATTTGATATCTCTTGATATAATTGTGCAACACGGATACGATCTCCTCTCATGAACATATCTTTAAGATCATTCCACATTTCAAATGCACTATCAATAAACACCACACTTTGTGCAATTGAGGGTGCTATTGAGTTTATGATCCATGTATGAACAAGGTTGTTGCATCTTTGTCACGCAAAATAGTTGAGATCACTCTTCTCTGGTTCTTCGATAGTTCCATCTACAAACTGAAACTTATTTTTCATTGCCAATGCTCTTCTCATCTTCATTGACCAGGCATGGTAATTTTCACCTGATAATGCAGGCGTGACGCATACCGTGGATGAGTTTTCAGATGGATGAACATAGTAGGGATCCAATTGATCCTGACCTGGAGCATTTGTTGAGGTATTGTTGTTGTTATTCCTTGTCATCGTGAAAGAAAGAATTGATGATCAAGAAGAAAAAATCTTCAGAATGAATGATAGAAAACGAGAAAAATATGAGCAAGAATCTGCAACTTCAAGCAGAATTCAAATAAAACCACCATTGAAGCTTCGATCAAGATGATAGCACAGCGGAAACAGAGCAGGATCAACCTGCTCTGATACCATCTAAGCAAACCAGAAGCTCCATTGATGGAGGAATCGAGAGCAGAAAAATGAAGAAAAAGCTATTGCATTGATTGAATGAGCAAAGTAGTTACAAGAGTATTATATATAGTGTAACTAACTCTAACTACCACAATAACAGAAAAAGTGAATGTAATCTAATGTGCTACACTACACTCTACTCTATCATGCACTATCCTTGCTTATGTGTGTGTTTCTCTTCTTCTTTCACGGCTATTACATAGGTCGGCCCTGTTCTTAATATCCTATCAAATCATTCATATTTTTTTCATACAAAAATGTTTATGTTAAAATATTTCAATCTAAAATATTTTCGAAAATCATCTATAAAATATACCTTCAATATCAACACAATTATATCATAATTTGAAATCTTCTCTGCTCTTTCACTTTGAGCTAGTTCCTCATTATCATCCTCATCAATGAAGTCAGATTCCACCATCGCATCCACTTTCTCAAATGATTTTAGAATAGCTATTTGTTTTTCATAGTAATCTTTCTCTCCTACAAGTTCATAATTATTATTCAACTTTTATATATATATATATATATATATATATATAGAGAGAGAGAGAGAGAGAGAGACACCTTGGCGTAAAGCGGTGGCTTCTGAGGCAAGGCTAGAACGTACCCTATCATGCACACTCCTTAAACCCATGTGCTAATATACCATACACCCTTCCATGTTGACTTAAAACTTAGGATCTTTGATTTATTCAGGGTCTCTCACCTACCACAGATGATTTATTCTACTCTAAAAGGAAGCCAATTATGCTTTCTCTCCCCCATATTTATCTACCAAATGATCTTACAGATGGTTTTTTTTTTTTTTGTATATAGTTGAATAACACAGTAAAATTCCTATATCCATCTTATGTGCTTAATATGTCTATCACAATACATAGTCACAAAATTCCTCATAATTTATGTTTCATGGAAAAACTAAGCATTTTAACATAAAGTTATTGTTCTTGTGGGAAGCACAGAAAGCTAGAGGTAGAGCTTTAGCTCTTCTTCCTGTCATATTTTTCTGTTCTCTTAAATTCTGTATGATAAAACCTTCACTAAGTTGGGTCCAAAATTTCTTAAGCCCAATTTGTACTAACTTCTGGTTTATATTTTGAGATCTTCTTAACTAATTTAAGCATTTGGTAAATGAGTAAGAGAACTAAATAAAACTAAGATGCAGAATCTAATTTCAACTTTTCTTTTTCTATATCAATTTGAGAACTAGTCATCATCATACAGAACTGTTCACTATATATTACTAGTTTTCATACAATATCTCTTCTTGGTGTGAAATGCATTTAGACCTTTATTCCGGAAGTGGGATATCAGCTAAGTCTTCTCTATATGGAACATGGCTCAATTCTATCTGATCACGATCCAAAACTCCCTTTTCCGCTTGGTTTTGCATCACCGTATCATTCTTCGTCTCCATAACTATTTGAACGGTGTCTTTTCTGAAGGTAAGGTAGATAACTGAGACAATATAAATTGCCATAAGAGGAAACACGATAATGCCAATGAACACATTTGCAACCTTTGGTAGATTACTATGAATTAGCCACTTCACAAAGGCAGTACTGAGGTAGTAAATATTGATACCAATGATCCCAGAGCCTAATATCCATGAGATAGTTATGATCTGCATATAGAATATATCACAATTTGTCAATCTTTAACTAAGAATATCTCAAATATCATCTTAGAGTACATAAAGAGATTGGAAAAGAAGAACTCACAATCATTGAATTCTTGTGAATTCCCATCTTGGTACTGCTACTGCTAAATTTAAGGAGTGGAATTAAAGCAAATGGAAGCTCAAAAGAAAGTATCATCTGCAAAACAGTTTTAATTAGTGTGCTTGTACTTAAATTGAATGCAGCGAGTGTAAATGTATTAACGAAGCAAAGAATGACTAAATCTAGAGTTTACGAACAGATGCGATGATGATAAGCCGACTAGAGCCAGAAGAACCGCCAATGATGGCAACAGCAAGACTAGGTGCTATGGCAATGCACCTAGTCATCAAATTCCTTTTCCACCTTTTCATCCTTATGTTCAAGAAACCCTACAAACCAACCAAACAACAATCTTAATTCAATAAATCATTCATCAAAACACCTTTTATTAAATATTTGTGTGATACTTCTAATTACCTGCATAATGTACTGCCCTGCATATGTTCCAGTAATGGTAGAACTTTGTCCTGAGGCAAGCAGTGCTATGGCATAAATGGTTGAGCTCGATCGTCCCAACACATTCTACATACAAGTTTAATGGACATCAAAATTAGTACATGTGAGATATAACTTGGTGCTTAGTTAGGATTAAACTTAAATATCATGCTTTGAGTATAGCAGCTTATTCTACGCTAGTAGTGAATTAAATTAGGAACCTTGAGAAGAAAAGAAGCGGAATTAAGGGTAAGATCATTGCAGTGTTCAACACTCTCTTTAGAAAGGTCATTGGCGGAGCAAACTGTTCCCGATACAGAAATCATTGCAACGTTGATTAAAAACGCAACGAACAGAGCGAATCCACTCTCATAGAGAAAATATCTACATGCATCCTGCACAATTAAGCAGATAGGTTTCAATGTTTAATGTAAATTACTCCCCAAGATCTACCAATGCCTACATACACAACATTAAATATAGTTTTGGCTGTCCTATTTTATAGCCCATGGTTAGATTTCTTAATTTTTTGAGTGGCTTACATTGATGCCTCTCCCAGAATTAGGTACTTTTCTAGACAGCACCAGAGCAGAATGGAGGAAAAGATTGTGCCTGCAATTTTGTCCAAAGCAGAACTTTAGATCGATAAACATTTAAGAGATTATTGTACAATATAAACTTTTGGTACAACATGTTAATGATATATCATCATGTTATTGAATTTCTTTACAATATATATTTCTCAAAAATTAATGATGGACTAGTATTTCATTAAATTATGATCCTCAAATGGAGAATTTCAAATTTATGAAAAAGAATGGACTAAGTTATAAGGGACAAGAAAGAATACGGCATGATAAGTGCACCCAAAAGCGCAATAGCATCGCCTACAGCTCCTTCACCGGAAAGTTTAGGCACAAACATTCCCTTAAGTACACCAGAAACTGGGGGATTTACATAGCTCATTTCAGCAAAGAAACATGCCGCCATTACAAATACTAGGAGTGTTATCAGTAGTTCCAACTTCCTCACCTGCCCAAAAAAGGTACATATATAAACTACAATGCAATTGAGAAAATATAGTAACTACAATGCAATTCTTTTCAGTTTAAAGAACTTGCAAACCACATCCATGACAGAAAATTAAAATATCAACATTTGATTTTAATATCATATTCAAATATATTTTATGATTGTTCATATTTCATAATAACTGCAAAAAGCTAAGTTACCCCAAACCTCTGCAGACTCAAAAGCAAGAGAGTGCTGCAGCCAGTCAACAGAACTCCTGCCCACAATGGGATGTGGAATAGTATATTAAGTGCAAAAGCTGTCCCAATCACTGCCATAATCAAATTTAGATAAAATTAATAATCATATTACAAAGTCTATCATTCCATTAATTATTAAATTGAATGACCTTATTTGAAAACGACAAAAAAAAGACGGTCAAATAACAGAAAAACAAATTGGCACCTTCTGGTATGTCAGCCGCTATGACAGCAACTTCTGCTAATAACCATAAGCAATACTTGACAAATAATGGATATTCAATTTTACATACTTCAGAAAGGTGCTTCCCTGTCAAATTTAAATAACAATGATTAAAAAAACATACTAACATAGATGATGTCATTGAGGTGCCTAGGACTAAGTCTTTGCTTTTCTCTTATCTTAAAACAACTCTGCATAAGGTTTTAATTTCTATGCAACTTTTTCATCAATGAACAGTTACAAATTACTAGTTACTAATGACTCACCGGTGGTTACGCCGAGATTCGCAGCTAATGACTGAATTATAAGGGCAAATATGAGTCCAATAAGAACCAACCACAGCAGCTGAATACATCATGAACAACAAAATATCAATTTCAAAACTTATCAAGTTCTTATAGGCAAATGTTAAGGTAAATTTGATAGAATAGAAGGATGAATTTGTCAGCGGCATGATCGAACGATACCCTAAACCTCCTTAAACCTCGTTCTTAATACACTTTCAGACTTGTTAATTCAGTCGAGATTGTTTTACCTCATATCCGTGGTTCGCCCCGGCTTGCAAATCAGTTTCCACTGAATTGTGAAAAATAAGAAACAAAAACCAATAAGCAACAAAGAGAATCAATCAGAGAGAAAAAGATTTTTTTTGAAAAAATACTTACTGTTTCCAGGATCAAGGTAAGCCAAGGAAACAAGAAAACCAGGACCAATATACGGCAAGAACTTTTTCCATCCAGATTTCTCCACCTATGAATGCATCAAACAAGCAAAGAATTAATCAATCAATGCAATGCACTAATGCTAAAACATAATAGGATTTGAAAAATGATAACAACAAAGCTAGTTACTACTACTTGCTACTGTTCTATACAAATGAACCATATAATTAAGAACTTGAACGAAAAAATATTTTTAAAAAAAAAGAAAAGAAGCAGAAAACGAAAAACGTTACCTCATGATTTGAAGATGTTTCCATGACTTGATGTAGTTGCTGTATCAAGTTTGTCAATACTGTTTCTCTGATCTGCTTGTCATATTCGTTTGTGACTTTTGTTTGTTTCAAGAGTGAAGAGAGACTCAATTGGATTCAGTAATAATAAACAAAGAAATGAATAATAAGTGTTTGTATTATTTTATTGCATTGCGTTAGGTTTGGTCATAGAGGAGTAGGATTGAATTACAATTTTATTTTGTCAATGAATTACATTTATAGAAAAAGGAAGTGATGAATTTATTACATGAATGAATTCAAACGCTTTTAGTATTTTTTTTCCTTTTAAAGATAATGTCTATGTTGATTATAATAATAAATTAAGATTTATTTACTATATAAATGTTAATTATTAAAGTTATTTCCACCATCTCATAAAACGTATTTTATTTATAATTTTATTTGCACTTTATTGTTATTCCAATTTTTTTTTCCAATATTAATATTAATATTTTTATTATTATAAGCTTATTTATTATCTTTTATTCTATTAACTATAATTAATAAAAATAATTTATAATATATATATATATATATATATATATATATATATATATATATATATATATATATATATATATATATTGTATGTAAGTGTGGGAATATGTCAGACCGGCCTACAGGGCCTATAGCTTAGTCTACTTAAGGTCAGAACAGGTCAAACTTTTTTAATAAACAGATCAGACTTAGGTTTTTTTAAAAGCCTATTTAATTAAATAGGTCAGGCTTAGGCTATTAAAAAAATTTATGAAGTCTTATAGGTTGTCTATATTTTCATATATATTAAAAATATGTTAAATAGGTTGTGATATATATATATATATATATATATATATATATATATATATATATATATATATATATATATATATATATATATATATATATATATATATATATATATATAAGGGTTTAAAGGTAGTGCATTGTCGGTGTAAGATAATTTTACACATGCAACTAATTAAAATGTCTATAATTGTCATATAATATCAGATTTTTATAAATAAAAATATATTTTATTCTGATACATGGTTGTGATTGGTTGACAATATAAAATATTTTACACTGTCAATGCATTTCCTTTATATATATATATATATATATATATATATATATATATATATATATATATATATATATATATATATATATATATATATATATATATATATATATTAAAAAAAGATACATATGTTGACTTATATATGCATATATATACCTACTTATCAAGATTCTTAAATCATATAGAATAATTGAGAACCTTAATGGAAAAAAGGTTTGTAAATAGGTTTTCAGGTCAGGGCCAAACTTTTAAAAATGTCAGACAAAAAATATTGAGTCTATAATAGATCATAAGTCAGGTTAAGACATTTTAAGTTTATCATAGAACAGACTCAGACCTTATAAAGCATAACCTAGCCTATCATTTTTCTATCCCTAATTGTATTATTAAAATTTACACATCAAATATTTTTTCAAGAATCACATATAATTCAAATAATACATTTATTTTGAAACAAATATAGTATTAGTATTAGTTAAACTATAATAAATAAATAAATATTTAAATAAATTCTAATAAAATGAGAATGGAATATATATATATATATATATATATATATATATATATATATATATATATATTGATCGTACCTGGAGATCAGGATCCGATGCGGCTGGCCTCGAGAGCTGATGGAGACGGTCGTAGAGGAGAAAAGGGGGTGTACCTGCAGGGCACTCCGATGCTAAAGTAAGTAACCGAGAAAAGAGTGGGCAAGCACAAGTATAAAGGTCAGAGAGATTGAATACCTGACCCCCTCAAATGAGAGGGTTTATATAAGGGGCTAAGTGGAAGATTATTGGTCCATACTGTGAGGCGCGGATCGAGGAATCCGTGAAAATAGGCAACGGTCAAGACTAGCAGTTAGTGAATTTCGTCGTGGTCGGACTGCTTGTGGTCGACAGGGACCACTTTTCCTGATTGTGCTCCACATCGAGCAGGCCTATTGGATTGGTTTTCTTGGCCCAATTGTAGGGATTGGGCCGATCCAGAACAGGAGTCCCCCAAGTCATTGCTCGTGGGGTAGAGCAGTGACTTAAGAATGATTTCGTGCTCGGCGGTGAGCAGTGTTAGGGCCAGGGATCTATGTTGTCGATCTTCTGAGAACGGGCAGCTGGTGCGTTGCTCGACAGAGGAATGTGAAACGAAAAGCTGGAATATCTGGGAATTCGCGTCTATTAATGATTTGACGGCTAGCCTAGGGGCTAGCGTGTAGGGGTCACGCGTGCTTGCACGTGTTCCCCTTCCTATAAATAGGATTCTCAGGGCCCATTCTGAACTTTTCGCTTCATCTTCTTCTTCAACACTCTGCTCGTTCAACTGCCACCGCCCCAGCCGTCGACCACCGCATCTCTTTGCCGACCAATACTTCCAGAACGCTATTCTCTTCAAGAATGTCTTCTCAAGCGCAAGGTACGGCTCTTTTTCTCCTTTCTAGGTGTTTATAGCTTAGATTTTGTAGAAATACATGTGGCTTAGGATAGTTTTGACGGTAGGTTTTAGATTTAGGACCGGTAAACCCTAAGACTTCTGCCACCGTAGTCGGTCGGTTGCAAACCCTAGCTCAGGTCGACGTAGGTGTTGGTCGACTTAGACTTGGGTTTTGATAAATACCTAGGTTAGATCCTTGACTTATAATGTTGGGCGTAAGCCGTCGCTCCGAGCGATGGTCAGCCAGGGCTATAGCTCGGGACATAGTCTCTGAGCTGATGCGCGCCCTTTCACTTGTCGAGCGGTGGAAGGGTGGATTTGATATTCTTAATCGAATTCACTGACGCCTTTCCTCTGCTTTTCAGGTGAAAACTCGCTCGTGAATCCGCTGGACGTGCTTTCTGAAGAAACGTCCTCGGAAAATTCAGGGTCATCCGCGTCCATTCCTTCTGGTTCCGGGAGTTCCTCGGAGAGTTCGGATACAAGTACTACAGGAGACTCGACAGACTCGCCCCAGTGTCCTGACCAGACGAGGGTCTCGCCCGAAGAATGGGTGGTGGAAGATTTGTTGGACAAGGTGTCCTCATTTTCAAGACCTCGAACGGAGCCACTGCCCGTTGTCGGTGACCCTGCCGATAAGGCTGTAACCTGCCCGGGGGACGATGACCGTATCTTCTCAGATTTCCGTGGTCGGGCATTCTCCATGTACGAATACGCGATCTCGGTCTTGGGGGTGACATTGCCTTTTAGTGACTTTGTGAGTGTCGTGCTCGGGCATCTCTGCGTCGCCCCTTCCCAGCTACACCCCAATTCGTACGCGTTTCTAAGAGCGTTCGAGATGACGTGCGCCCATCTGGGTGTTGGTGTCACGCTTCCCCTCTTCTTCTGCCTGTTCTCCTTGCAGCGCCAAGTCGGGCGAGGAACTGACCGGAAGGGGTTCGTGTCCTTCAAGCAGCGGACGAAGATTTTTAAGGCCCATTTAGAATCTATCTGGGCCTTCAAAACTGATTACTTCCTGATAAAACCCGCGAGCGCGGTGGCCGTGAGAGCAATGAGCTTTCTGGGAATAGATACTGACGAGAATGACGAGCCTAAGCTCGACGATCAAGGTCAGGTGATCCCCAGGAGATTGTGGCTGTTCCCATTTTCCTGGAGTCATGCTCATTATGAGAAACCTGTCGGGGAGTTCGTTCAGGTGGGGGACACATTGAATGATGATGATGCGGCCAGTTTCGAGGCCTTCAGGAAATTAATGGCATCCTTCACTCCGACCCCCCTGTTGGACGGAGATGGAAAGGTTATAGTTGATCAGGATGGGGGGGAAGCTGTGGAGCGTCCCTTGATCAACGTTACTGAGTTGCTGGCTTGCCGTACCGGGCAGGAAGTGTCCGACTTCTTTGGTATCTGTTTTATTTGCGTTAGTTAAATTTTTGCTTTAACTTTGTTGTCTATGACTAACCTGATCCTTTTCCTTTTTCAGGCTCCCTGACGAACCCATTGGACAAAATTCAGGAACGCCTGGTTCAGCAGCAGAGGAAAAGATCAAGGGTCGTGTAGACCAAGCTGACTGAGACGAGTGGCTCGGGGTCGGGCCCCTTGGTCCAGGGTTCGCCGAGCGCATCGACCGGCTCCTTGATGAAGAAGCATAAGTCTGCGGCCACTGTGGATTTAACTGCCAACGCTCCTCCAAAGCCGAAGCATGGGCTTCCTCCGTGTTTCGTGATGCGCAACTTCTTCGAGGGAACGAGCATGGAGGTGGACCGTGCGGATTCTTTGTTCTTGGAAGGCATGGACCGTCCCGCTCGGCGATTGTCTCTGGCCCAAGACGCAAGCGCAGTTATGCGGGTCCTAACAATGGCCTGGCTGACGGCCGAAGGGAGTCCCGGACTGGAGCGAGAGAATAGCAGGCTTAAGGAGCAGCTGGCTGCTTCTGAGCCTAAGCTGACAGCGGCCACTGAGGAGGCTAAAGCTGCGACCAAGGAGTCGACCGAACGGGCCGCCGTCATCGCCAAGTTGGAGGTCGACAAGAAGAGGGTGCTTGAGCAAAATAAAAAGCTGAAGGATGCCTTTTGCCCGAAGGATGATGAGGATGAAGAGACTAAGAGTCTGGTGACGAGGGCTCAGTTGCTTGCTCGGATTGACCAGGATATGGAAGATCTGAACTCGTTGACTGAGCTCAGTTTCCAGAACGCGGTGGATCAAATGAGAGTTTTTCATCCTGACATGGCCTTGGACGCTGGTCGAATGAGCTACCTGTACAAGGTCGTGGACGGTTAGATCATGGTCCCCTCAGACTTGGTGGTGGATGATTCTCAGTCGGGGTCGACTGATCAGCCTGGCCAGCCTGAAGCGCAACCGGAGCAGGAGGGAGCTTGTGAGGAGGAAGGCCGCCCTGGAGGCGAGGGTAATTAATTTATGGCCTGCGTGCCTGATAATTTATGGTGTTTTCTTTTTTGGGGGGCGTGGCCCCCTTTGTATGTAATCCTGAACAAGTCGGCCCTTTGGTGTCGCATTTTTAATTTCATGTGCACGACTTTGATGGTCGATTTTTATGTTTTATTTGCTCGTAACGATGCGTCCGCCGGAGGACATAGTTTACTTGTTATTTTTACTAAGTGTTTGGTATGCATCTTTGCATTAATTGGATGTGATCGAATAAATACGGGGTGTGTGTGTGTGATCTGTTGGTTAGGGGGACCAATCAGATTTAGGAGTCTTACTCCTGGTCGGATCCCGGGCCAAGATAATGGCCCGGGCTCCGTGGCTTGAACATCCCATCGCGAGCTGGGGTTCTGCCTGGTCGTGGTACTTAGGCGACGTCGGACTCGTTCGAGTATCAATCCGTGCGGCAAGTTTCTCTTTTGCCCGAAAGGAGATCTTGCTTGACTTTGTTATATTTGGGTTGTCGTGCTCGTACCTAGGCACGCAGTTTTCAGTCGGTCCCCCTTTCTCCTTGCTTGAAAGTTGAGCAGGGTGACTTTGTGATTTAGTTGTAGTATTGTTTGAGTTTCTCGGCGTTCCAAGGCCGAGCAAGCTCTTCCCTGTGTAGATTTTCCAAATAATAGGCTCCGTTCTCGGTTTTTGCTCGGACGCGATACGGGCCTTCCCAGTTGGGTGTTAATTTTCCCTCGCGGGGATCTCTGTGATTTCTTCTAAGGACAAGGCTGCCTACCTCGAACGTTCGCCTTATGACCTTAGAATCATACCGAGCGGCTATTTTTTGTTTGAGAATGGTTTCTCGAAGAGCGGCTTCCGATCGAACTTCTTCGATCATGTCGAGCTCGTCTCTCAAGGCTTCGGAATTGGTATCTTGGTCCATGGGGGATTCTGTGCGCCTCGATAGGACGTGCATTTCTATAGGGATCACCGCTTCGGTTCCATATGCTAATCGAAATGGGGATTCCCCGGTTGTTGAGTGGGGCGTGGTCCTATATGCCCATAGTACGCTATGTAGCTCCTCGACCCAATGCTTCTTATGCTCGTCCAGTCTTCGTTTCAAACCTCTTAGGATTACCCTGTTCGCGGCCTCTGCTTGCCCGTTAGTTTGGGGATGCTCGACTGAAGCGAAATGCTGTTTCGTTCCCATTGATGTAACAAATTCTTTGAAGTGTTTATCTGTGAACTGAGTGCCGTTGTCGGTCACGATGGCGAGTGGCACCCCGAACCGGGCGAGGATGTTTCTCTTGAAGAAACGTAGTATGTTGAGCGCAGTGATTTTGGCCAAGGCCTCAGCCTCTATCCACTTGGTGAAATAGTCGACGCCTACAATTAAGTATTTATTCTGACCGGACCCGACGACAAATGGTCCTAAGATATCCATCCCCCACCATGCGAATGGCCAAGGTGACGATAATGATTTTAGCTCGGATGGGGGTGCTGCGTGCACGTCTCCGTGTCGTTGGCATTTGTCGCACCTCTTCACGTGCTCCTTTGCATCGTGTTGGAGTGTGGGCCAATAGTATCCTGCCCGTAGGATTTTTCGAGCCAACGATCGTCCGCCAGGATGTTGCGCATTGATTCCTTCATGGACTTCCCTTAGTACGTGTGGGATATTTTCTTCTTCTACGCACCTGAGGAGGGGTGTGGAGAATCCTCGACGATACATACGTCCACCTACTAGAGAATATGAGCATGCCCTTCGTCGTATAGTACTGGCTTCTTTTGGGTCGGTCGGTAATTCTCCTTTAGTTAGATAGTTAAATACTGGGGTCATCCAGCAGCTCGTGTCGCCCACGATGTTAATGTCTACGCGGACCGACGATTGCCCGATACTCGGTCGGGGAAGCATTTTCTGTACGACGGACTTGTTGTTTCCTTTCCTTTTAGTGCTTGCTAATTTGGACAGGATGTCTGCGCGGGCATTGTTTTCTCGTGGGATGTGTCTGACTTCCACACTTTTGAACCGTTTTAGTTCGCCTTGTACGAGGGCCAAATATTCGGCCATGTTGTCGTTTTTGGCCTGAAAATCTCCTCGGACTTGGCTTGCGACCAACTGAGAATCCGTGCAGATTGTGATCTCTTCTGCTTCCAGATCGGTTGCGAGTTGTATGCCCGCTAGAAAAGCTTCGTACTCTTCCTAGTTGTTAGAAGTGGGGAAAGATAAGGTTAGGGACACTTCGATGAAGTTCCCCTCTTCGTTCTCCAAGATAATTCCGGCTCCGCTACCTGCCGGACCAGATGCTCCGTCCACGAAAATAACCCACCTGGATGAGACTTTCGGGTCTTGCTCGGTGAAGGTAAGTTCAGCCACGAAGTCGGCCAGCGCTTGAGATTTGAGAGCTTGTCTTCCCTCAAATTTGACGTCAAACTCGGATAGTTCTAATGACCACTTTAGCATTCGTCCGGCCATGTCCGGTCGACCGAGCAACTGTCTTATGGGCTGATCGGTTCTTACGATGATGGTGTGGGCCAGAAAGTAATGGCGTAGCCTTCTGGCTGCGAGAAGGAGGGCCAAAGCCACCTTTTCTATCTGGAGGTATCGAATTTCTGGGCCATGGAGTGCTTTACTTGTAAAATATACAGGCTTTTGCCCTTCGGGTAGGTCGCGCACGAGTGTCGCGCTTACTGATTCGTTCGCAACTGCGAGGTAGAGATACAGTATCTCCCCTTCTTCAGGTATGGATAAGACTGGGGGTTCACTTAATGCCTTTTTTAGGTGGGACAACGCTAGCTCGCACTCCCCCGTCCACTCGAAAGTTGCCTCTTTGCGGAGGAGTTTGTAAAAAGGGAGGGCGTGTTGAGCGGACTTTGCTACGAACCGAGAGAGGGAGGTAAGGACCCCGTTTAGTGATTGTATAGATTTTTTAGAAGTGGGAGTTAGGAGCTCCGCAAATGCCCGACATTTGTCAGGGTTGGCTTCGATGCCTCATTCGGTTAAGTAGAATCCGAGGAATTTTCCTGCTCGGACACCGAACGTGCATTTTTCAGGGTTGAAGCGCATTTTGCATTTTCGTGCCTGATCGAACACTTTTCGTAAGTGGGACGCGTGGTCCGTTTCTTGTTGAGATTTGACGATCATGTCGTCCATGTATACTTCGAGCATATCTCCGATTTCAGCTCGGAGAACCTTATTCATCATGCGCTGATATGTCGCGCCCGCGTTTTTTAGACCGAAGGGCATAACGTTGTAAAAGTAATTGCCCGATTCGGTCATGAAGGCCGTGTATTTTTTGTCAGACACGGCCATGGGTATTTGATTATACCCTGAATATGCGTCCATGAAGGATAATAGCTTGAAGCCGGACGAATTGTTGACCAATTTATCGATGTTAGGTAAAGGGTATGCATCTTTCGGGCATGCCCGATTGAGATCGGTATAATCAACGCACATCCTCCATTTTCCACTAGATTTTTTCACAAGTACAACATTCGAGAGCCAGGTCGTGTACCTGGCCTCGGTTACAAATTTAGCCTCTAGGAGGTCTTTAACAGCAGATTCAGTTGCTTCAGTTTTCTCGGTCGACTGTTTTCTTCTGCGTTGAGCGACCGCCTTGTGTGTTGGGTCAATGGAGAGGTGGTGGCAGGTTGTCTCGGGGTCGAGCCCTGGAATTTCTGCGGCGCTCCAGGCAAATAAATTTGCGTTCCCTTTGAGGCAAGCTTCCAATTGTCGCTTCACCAACTCAGGCATATGTGCCCCGATTTTAACGCACCGAGCTGGGTCTTCTCCAGAGGAATTAGCTCGAAGTCTCCATTTGGTATTGGTCAGGATAGCGATTCTGTTGGCCTTTGGACGCCCTCGCTGTTGTCCGAAAATCTGCAGTCTAGGTCGATCGAGTCTACCTGAGGGAAAGCCCTGGGAATATTTGGTGAATCTGATGTCGGGGGGCTTGGTTGATATGATATTGAGCTGAGACCTTTTGATGCTGCTTCGAAACACCGGCGGGCAGCGTCGACGTCTCCGTGCAATGTGGAGACCTTACCTGAGGTAGTGTAGTACTTCATCTTCAGGTGGACGGTGGATGGCACAGCGATTAGCTCGACTAAGGTTGGTCGTCCTAGGATGCATTGGTACAGAGATGGGCAGTCCCCTACTAGGAACTGGACCCTGACCGTCCTGGCTGTCTCGCCCGCCCCGAAGGTAACAAATAGGTCGACATAGCCCCATGGTCGGGATACTGCTCCGTTGAAACCCTGTAGGTCTGATCCGACGTATGGAGTTAAGTGTGTCTCGTTTAGCTGGAGTGTCGAAAACAACTGGGAGTACATGATGTCGCAGGAGCTACCTTGGTCTACCAGGATCCTCCTCACATCGAAATTCGCCATGCGTGCTCGGATGAGCAGAGGAATGCTAGCGTTGGGCGCCCCTCCCAGGAGTTCCTCTCGATAAAATGCAAGGGGTACAGAGCCCTCTCTTGGTGGATCCAGGGTGGCGTTTTGCACGGGCCCTTTAGCAATTAGCTGGTCGAATTTCCGTTTCACGGATCCGACCGTGATTTTGTTGAATCCTCCTCCCGAGATGACCATTGCTGAAGGGAAAGCTTCCCATGGGCTGTGGGAGGAGAGGTATCCCGAACTCTCGGCTCGGTCCGGTAGGAAGAAATCTTCCGGGCGATAAATGCTTAGAGCGACCTGCATGTTAGCATCCGCAGGGATGGGTATGGCTTCCTCGACTTTCTGGGTCTCCTGCGTTTCCTGTCGAGGAGTGTCTCTGGACTTGGTGAACTGCTTTAGGTGTCCGTCCTTGATAAGGATTTCGATTGCGTCCTTGAGATGGATGCAATCCTCTGTGTTGTGGCCGTGACTCTTGTGGAATCTGCAGTATTTCGTTTTGTCCGTGTCGGGCTTGCTAGGTTGTTGCCTCGGAAAACGTACCCCTGCTTGTTTGAATTCCAAATTGGCGCATTCAAACAAAATTTTCTCCCTGGAGGCCAGGAGAGGTGTGTACTCGTGGAACCGACCGATAGGTCCCCGGTGCTCCCGCGGTTCACGAGAGCGATCATCCTTTCTTTTGTCTCCTCCTCGACGAGATGTCGAAGGTTCATCGACTCGGTGTGGTTTGGCATCTTCACGGCGTCGAGCGTCTCTTACTGAACTGGCCGCTTGTTTTTCCTCATACTGAATGTAGGCTTGGGCTTTCAATAGGAATGCGTCGAGGGTGGCCGGGGTTTCAATGCCGACCGCCCGATGAAAATCAGTCGAGGGGCGTAACCCTCGTTCCAGCAAGTATTTTTTCATGTCGTCGGTCGTGGATACTTGGACCGCTTCTTTATTGAACCTCTCGATGTAAGTTCGTAAAGGCTCGTCCCTCCCCTGGATGATCGCTTCGAGCGAAGCCTCTGTCTTCGGGTGCCGCCTTGATGCGGTAAAGTGCCTGGAGAACGTGCGTCCAAGTTGTTTCCATGAGGTGATGGATTCGGCCTCGAGGCTTTTGTACCATGTCATTGCTCCTTTCCTCAGCGTTGTAGGAAAAATGCGACATTTGATTGCCCCTCGTACACCCCGATAGTCGAGCAGTGCATCGATATTCTCGATGTGCTCGTCTGGGTCCATGGTCCCATCGTACGAGCCTAACGAAGGGGGTTTCTCTAAGCCTCTTGGAAGCTTGGCCGCCATGATTTCAGATGAGAGGGGACCCCGAGTGTCCTCGTCGTCGTTGGAATTGAACGACGAAGACCTGTGAGCATGTTTCTTTGTTCTTCGGGGAGAGGTAGATCTTGATCTGCTCCTTCTTGATTTTCTTCTAGGAGAGGGTCGTGGGGAAGACTGACGAAAACGTTTGTCGCCTGTTGATTCGTCGGTGTGCCATTTCCTCTTCTTCTTGGCAGGAGACGGAGTATGCTCCCTTTAGGGTCTCGCGGGAGACTGTGGTCGACGAGAATTATCTTCGAGACGGGCGATTTTCTCGCCATGGGCGAGGAGCAGCAAGTTTGTCTGATTCAGGATCTCGGCCAATGCGGCGAAATCCGACCCTGAAGGAGTCGAAGGAAAAAGAGTTTCCGGGCGACTTTCCAAAGGTTGGTCGCGATCGGGTGAAGGTGATGTCGCCTTCCCGTCCGGATGGTCTTGCACTGTTTCGTCATGTAGAGGAGGATGGATGTTGCTCTCACGTTGTGTGAGAATCATGCCATCGTTTGATCGGTTTTCCTGGTGGTCCCGAACAGCCATGGATCTTGTTAAAACTTTGGTTCTTTGAAGATTTTGAAAGAAGAACGGGGAAATCAGTTTCCCACAGACGGCGCCACCTGATCGTACCTGGAGATCAGGATCCGATGCGGCTGGCCTCGAGAGCTGATGGAGACGGTCGGTGAGGAGAAAAGGGGGTGTACCTGCAGGGCACTCCGATGCTAAAGTAAGTAACCGAGCAAAGAGTGGGCAAGCACAAGTATAAAGGTCAGAGAGATTGAATACCTGACCCCCTCAAATGAGAGGGTTTATATAAGGGGCTAAGTGGAAGATTATTGGTCCATACTGTGAGGCGCGGATCGAGGAATCCGTGAAAATAGGCAACGGTCAAGACTAGCAGTTAGTGAATTTCGTCGTGGTCGGACTGCTTGTGGTCGACAGGGACCACTTTTCCTGATTGTGCTCGACATCGAGCAGGCCTATTGGATTGGTTTTCTTGGCCCAATTGTAGGGATTGGGCCGATCCAGAATATATATATATATATATATATATATATATATATATATATATATATATATATATAGAGAGAGAGAGAGAGAGAGAGAGAGAACTTGCATGCCAAAAGTAAGACACTTTAATTCTATATTATCCTATTTTAACAGGATAATCATGTAACAGAAAATGAGAATATATAGGGTGCAAAATATTTAGTCATGAGACCTAAATTCATTTAAAATGTCCGAATCTAATTAAATGGTAATCAATTGGTGTAATTATTAATGGTTGGTTGGTTATCCAACCATATTTTTTTTATTAAATTATAATATGATTATTATCTAAAATTCAAATGTTTCAATTCAAATATAATTTTTTTTTATAAAAATTAAAAATTTATCTTATTTTATTTGTAAAAAAAATGAGAAAAAAAATTCTTTGAAAAAAAATTTAAATTTTGTGAAAAAAATAATATTTTTTATGAAAGAAAATATTTTTTTTTCAAAAAAAAAATCGTCACCTACTTAAATAATACATATAAAAAGTTTCATGTAATTAGTGGATTCTAGATCCTCTTAACTTTATTTTTAATTGTCTTATTGGTCATTGTTTTAAATTTAGAATTATATCAATGTAACATTTAGTTGTTATGAGTTTTCCAGTATTTTCTGTCTCACGGACAAGGACATTCATGCTGCTTCTGATTATATTCATGTTATTCAGCTATTGTTTTCTGATCTTATCCATTTTGTGAAAATCAAATTTGGCAACACACCATCTTACATAAATCTTAAATTTGAATCACAACAGCTTTTTAATTAAGGTACATACATGCAAACTAGAAGATTTAGGGGATGTGCATAGTGTACCATACTACTCCAAGCTTCTGTTAAAAAAGAAGTTACTCTTGTGAATTTTTTTAAAACTAATTAATAGTCATACACTCTAATATATATATATATATATATATATATATATATATATATATATATATATATATATATATATATATATATATATAGTTGTTGAGGAAATAAATAATATTGAAATTGCATGCAAAAAGTCATACACTTTAATTCTATATTATCCTATTAATAGTCATGGAATAGAAAATGAGTTATATATTTTATAGCCACCTTTTTTTTTTTTACCTTATTTTATAGCCACCCTTGGTGATCTCATATTACTACTATTTCATTGTGTATTTTTTTAATCATGTATATCCGTTACTTATGTAATAGAAATGAGTTATTATATCATATTACGACTACTTCATTGTCTGTTTCTTAATCCTATATATCCATTACTCATAACTTACTATAACTATATTCGTCCGAAAAGAAAAAACTTAGACCGAAGGTGAACTATTCCATTAGAATTTTAAAATTTACAGAGAAATTGTTTCGAACGGCTAAGTAGTTAAATATGATCGGTTCAATATGAAAGCTAGACCGACGAACACGTACATTCTTGTTGAGTCATGCATCAATGCATCAAAATCAGACACCACACTCGTCTTAATAGTTGAAATTCAACCAAAAGTCCTTCGTACTAGACAGCGTATTTATTGGGAGCGGTATTTGTTCATATATAAAAGTGTTGTTTCGCATTCATTACACGCTTGCAATTTATTTTCTTCTGATTTTATTGACTTTGACGTTGAAGTGTTCACCTTGAGGATATACATCTCTCTCCATCCATCGGAGACTCTTATCACCATAATGGAGACCTTCGACAGTGGACTTTATCAACTCACCACCAATTTCTTGTTCACATATATAGGAAACATTTGTCGATTCTCACGAAATTCCACTTCGTATTTCTTTTGTAGTGTCGTCAAACCATTTTTATTGATCGGTCTGGTCACCATTAACTTTCATAACTCTCAGCAATGGTAGCTTCCAAAGAAACTCGTTCACTCACTCATCACAACGCCTTTCCTACGATAGACATTGTCGCACCAATCCTCATTTTCACGCTTATAGATCCACTCCCCACTAGGAAAGACGATCTGATTCTAGTGACTTCTCCGACCACTACACCTTCTCAACAATAATCCCAAGGTCAGACACTGAAACGACTTCTACCTTCGCCACAATTGTGATTGTTGGAGTCAAAGATGTTATAAAACCTCCATAAACTCTAAGCCTCTTTTGGAATACAACATGCTAACTAGCTTGTTATAAGCCTATATAACTTAATTGCAACTCATTTAGAAACACCAGACACGATTATGCAGAAATCGTTACAGTGACTTTTCTTTCTTCCCGTCTTCGACAAAAAATAGCTTCTCTTGTCACCTCAAATACGAGAGGACTATCATACCTAAAAGAAGGCTTTGAAGAATTACAAAGAGATCGATCGTAGAGTTAAAAGAAGATAGAGAAAAGAAGGACTCAACAAACGAGAGGTGTAACGCCCATATTTAATTAAATATCGTCACGCAATTCCCCGATCGTTGTTGTTGCTCGTCGTTTAGTCGTTTGTGTTGTTAAGTTGTTTTAGTTGGCATTCGAGTCGTTTATGTTGATAAGTTGATTTTATGTTGCGGGTTAAGTTGTGGTTGGGTCGCTTAAGTTGGTTGAGTCAGATTAATTAATTAAGTCTCATAATAATAAGAATTTTAGAAATAATATTAAGATGGGCTTAGTTTAGTTATATGAGAGTAGTAAGGTTGGGGGTGTTAATTAGGCCCATTAGTAATTAGGTTGATAAAGTGATAATTGATAAAATTAGACAAAATACCTAATTAGACTAATCAGAATTTTGGTAAGAAGAACAATCTTGGAGAGAGGTCAAGAAGAGGCTAGGTTGAGGATTTTCACGGGAATTTTGTCGGAGAATTCGAGCTGCCTTCAATCCAATGTAAGGGTGGGGTTCAAATTCCATAACCGGGACTAGATGATCGTATGTAGGTTGGGACTTTCGTATAATTTCATTGGTGTGTTTTATATGATTTGTTGTTGTTGATTTCGTGTTGATATTTGATGAAGAAGCGTGTTGTTCTTATTGTTTTGTTGATATAATCGTTGTTGTGTTCTATTGTTTATGTTGTTATTGGACTGTTGCTATAGAATTCGTGTAGAAGAAGTTAGGGTTCGTAAAATCGATCATAGGACTTGATAGATGAATAGATACAGAAGTTTTTGTGTAAAATCGATGTAGAAACCCAATTAAGATTGAACATAATGATGAAATTGTGAGAAATCGTAGCATAGTTGGAATTGTAGGCTTTCTGGTCATTTGCGTAACAGATCTGGTGTTACGCGTATCAAGCAAGACATTACGCGTAATAAGACCCTTATATGCAGGCATTACGCATAACAGAATTGGGCAGTACGTGTATGGGTATATGCAATACGCGTATGGGCAGGGCATGTGCAGAAAAATGCGATTTTTGGCGATTCGACATGTTTTCGCATCCGTTTCAAGTTAGATTGATCTTAGACTTAAAGTAAAGATAAAATAAGTTGTTTATAGTCGATTTGAGAGTTTAAAATAATTAAATTAGTAACTTAGTCGATTAAGTCGTAAATTGTCGTTTTCACGTTGAAGCGGCGTTAATGTTGTTACAAGTTGTGTTGTCCCGATTCTGGGGAAGTTTAATATGTTGTAGGTCCTATGAACAATGTTGATTCATGTTGCTGAGTTTTTCAAGTTGTTATGTTGTTAAGTTGAGGATTATGTCGTTGTTGTATGTCATTCACAGTTGCATACATGTTTATATTTCAAGTTGGAGTGTATGCTCGATTCAAGTTGGCCTGGATTGGCAAATAAGTTGATGATGCCTCGATAGCCTGACAATGTTTTAAGTTGGGAGTTTACTCCAAATGGTACCACATGCATATAAGTTGAGTCGCATCGAGTTGCATAATGATTATGTTGTTTGTTGGATGTAAGTTGTATGTTGACGTTGTTGTTGTAAGAAGTGGTGTGATTGTATGATTATCTCGTTTACATATTGATTATCGTATCATGTTTGTTTGAATGTTTCCCTCTGTTGGTAACGTGCAGGTAAAGAAGAGTCCAGTACTTGGTAGCTTCGAGTTGGTGTTTGTCACTCTGATACGTAGCACTTCGGGGGGAAGAACACATGTTTTGTCTTTGTGATTTTGTTTAAGTCTTATGAACTAGTTTTAAGTCGTTTTATATTGAAGAATCCAAGTTGATATTGTTCTGATGTTGATTCATTTGAAGTTGAATTAAAGTCGAAACATGTTGATCCGCTGCGTTGTTTTTCAAAGTTATTATATTACTGAATTTGTTGTTTGATTTAAAAGTTGGAAAATGTGATATCCCATGTTTGTTGATGAAATTTATAACTCTGATTTACTAATTAAAGTCGGGTAGAAATGGGGTGTTACAAGAGGCACATTTTGGGGTTCAAAGACAACAAAAAGGTAGGTGGTGTTCCCAAGGAAGTATTCCTTTTAGTGATAATGACCGGAATAGCCAACTTCAAAGTATCAAGGATTCTGACTGACTGGGTAAAAGGAGATATTATCGCCTAGTGTAGGCACTAATATATAAGAATTCAATGGCTTTGTGACCCTCCCATACGAAAGAATGAAGTTGATGGTCATTCTTAGAGAAGGGAGATATGCAAGAACAATATACATCCAGATCCTGATAGTCTCGTGTGTGAAAGTCTCTACAATTGCATTGTGGGAAGACCCTTCTCCGCAACTCTTGATATCATTGCTTCTACCATCCCCTTGAATATGAAATAACATAACATTTATGATAAACCAATAATTTTCCATGTTGACTTGACAAGAGCCCATCAAGTAAATGAAGCATTACTAATAGACCTGACTGCAAAAAGCCTTCAACTGAAGGAGAATGTGAAAAGACGGTTCTTCTAAGTAACACTAGTTAGACTTCAAAATCACAAGTTTTGGGGTGCACTTAGAAGAGACCACATTGGATGAAAAACACAGCCTAGAGGTATCTCTCTCAATTAATGCTAAAATGAAGACCCCGAGACCAATCCCAAAAGCTGAATTCATAGTTGTCCAGCTCAACGAGAATCCCACTAGAATGATAAAGATAATAGCTAACCTTCTTAAGTCTAAGGAAAAAGACCTCATAAAATGCCTCAAAGTCAACAGTGATATTTTCATCGTCTCACTAGATGAAATGTCCAACATTGCATGTCATTAAATAAATATTGATCCTTATATCTGGCACGTAGCTCAAAGGAGAATGGGTGACTAATATGGTCCTAGTCAAGAAAGAATCAGGCAAGTGAATAATGTGTCTTGACTACACACACCTTAACAAGGCATGCCTCAAAGACTCATATTTTTTTCCCATAATTAAAAAGCTAGTAGATAACTCTATCAATTATTAAGTTGTTGTCGTTTGTGGATGCATATTTCAGACATAATTGAATTCCCATTCAAAAAGCAGGCATGAACAAAACCTTATTCATGAGGGAACACATCAATTATAAATACAACGTGATGCCTTTTAGGCTAAGAAATGAAGGAGTGACATACCAAAGAAGGGTAAGCAAGATCTTTGAGGAAGAAAACAACATGATGTTGGAGGTTCATATTGATGATATGATTTCCAAATCCACCAAATAGCATATACACAAATGTTTCCTTATTAGGGTGTTCAACTATGTATAGTAATATAATGTGAGATTTAATCTAGAGAAGTGTGGCTTCATTGTCAAAGCCGATAAATTTTTGGGATTCTATTTGAGTGAGAAAGGCATTGAAGAAAAACCTGACCAATGTGACACAATTATCAATATGGATACCCCAAATACGAAAGATTGGATATTAAAGTTGAATGAGATGCTCACCTCTTTCAACGTGTTCATTTCGAGATCTTCAACACGCACTTCCATTAAAAACTCTTAAAGAAAGGGGTACAGTTTGATTGGATCCTATAATATGAGAAAGTGTTATCCCTATTGAAGACCACCCTCTCCAAACCTCCGTTCATGTACAAACCCATTTCGAAGAGACATTGTTCCTTTATCTTGTCTTCTATGTGAGGCGGTAAGAGTAATCCTTGTTAGAGAGGAAGACAACAAATCAAAACCCAATATATTTTATGTTCATGCCTAAATATTTTACATGGCGGGCTATATAGTCGGAAGAGGGTATTACCACAACTCATATGATTTAACAGCATGACATTCCTGGATCACTCATTACACCCGGCTCGCCTTTCATAAAGCTAAGCATTACTCAATGGCAAAGGCATAATCCGGGTATTTGGGCAATTGTCACCTGAAAAAGTGTAATGGCTATAGCGCATCAATGCCCACCCGTCACTAAACCTTCAAGATGGATAATAATGAGGAGATGGTTACGAAGTAAAGGATCAGTAACGATGGAAGGGAGAGGGGAAGCCATTGATGCCTTCTTTCAAGGAGGATAGCTATATAAGGGGCTCCCAACTGAGGGATAAGCAAGACACTTGCTCTTGATACTTTCTTCTATAGCACTACCCTCAAATCCCAAACTTACAAAATAAAATAGATTGCATAGCTCTCCCTGCTCAATGGAGGGAGGGCTAGCACCTTTGGTGTATCTTACCAAATTTGGCCAGAACATTTGGCGCCCACCATGGGGCCTGGTAAAACTTTTCTCAGGTCACAAACAATATCACCACATGTCAGACGAAAACAATGATCCACCACCAACAGTGGCCCAACTTTTTCCCATGATGGAGGAAATGTGCCAGTAAAACGAGGAACTATAGGACAATGTCTCAAGAAATTTGGTACGACAATGTCCTGAATAACTTTAAGGCACCCTCACAGGTGACATATGATTGCAAGAAGGATCCACAAGAACACATTATAGTTGAAAATAATCAAATGACTACAGTGGCACCTACAGACTCGCTAAAGTGTAAGCTTATAGTGGGTATATTCAAGGACGTGGCACTCAGATGGTATATGAGCCTTCCCCGCCTTTTAGTTATTAGTTACCAGGACTTGACCAAAAATTTGGTACAACATTTCTTAACAAGCAAGCGCCGAAGGGTGTCTACCACTACCTTATTTGATGTCTGACAACATCATTCAGAATCACTCAGTGAATATCTCGCTAGGTTCAACAAGGAGACTCTCAAAGTATCTCATCCCAATCAGGAGCTGTTTGTGGGGGGTTTTCAAAATGGATTACGCATCAGACAGTTTAATGAGTCCCTATCGTAAAAGCCAGTTACTAACATGGATGAAATTACAACTTGGGCGGAATGTTACATAAAGGGCGAAGAAAGAAATCAAGAAAAAAGGGACCGGGATGTCACATAAAGAGTCAGCAACAAAGAGGAAAACTCAAGTCGGGAGAAGGAACCATCTAGATCAGCCATCCGAGAACGCCATTCTCCCACACCGTATAAGGCTTTACATATGTTAGGCAGAAGTTATACTCCCTTAAAAACACAAAGAGGAGACATTTTGAAAGAACTTGGGCATCTGAACCAGCTACTTGAGCCTAGTCGACCAAGAAAGGCAAATGCTATCATGGGAAGAGACCCTAAGGCGTGGTGGAGCTATCATAGAATCAAGGGCCATCACACAGAGGATTGTCAATAACTAAAGAAGGAAATAGAAGCTTTAATTAATAGAGGACATCGTTTATCCTATGTGAAGGACTCACGCTTATAAAAAAATAAAAAAGAGTCATCGGCATGACGACTCAGGATCTGAAAAAAGTTCACGGAAGAAGAGCTCGGACGCTGGCGTGGGTCATGAAACAAAGGTTGTTTGTCACACGTTAAATACAATAGTTGAGGGCTTTGCAGGAGGAGGTGAAACTATCTCAGTCAGAAGGATATATGTCATAACAGTCACGCACATTGAGCAGCCTATGTCAGGACAGTTGGATGAAGATCCCGGAGTCGTCACATTCTCTAAACAAGATGTTATAGGGGTCCTGGCTGATGAGAATGATCCCATGGTCATAAAAGTATCCATACGAGAATGGGGCGTGAAGAGAGTATTAATAGACCCTGGTAGCTCAGCAGATGTGTTGTATTGGGATGCTTTTCTTGGAATGGAGCTTGACACCACCTAAATCTTACCATTTAAAGGAAGTATTGTAGAATTCTAAGGAGAACAAGTACATGTACTGGGACATTTGGCATTACCCACCACCTTTGGTAACTCAGACAATGCAAAAATTGTTCGAGTCAGATATCTCATTGTCAGTGTTATTTTTCCTTATAATATTACCATAGGAAGACCATCGTTCAATGCTTCGGAAGCTTCGCTCTCAACCTTATATCTCACTATGAAGTTCCCGATTGGTAAGGGCTGGGTTAGAATAATTAGAGGCGACCAGGGGCTAGCAAGAAAGTGTTATAAGGAACACCTGAGGTTAAAGAAAAAGGAGCCTCATAATGAGGCGGATATTAAGGTAGAACTCAAGGTTCACATGGTAAAAAAATGTGTACTTGAAGACCTAGAAGTTGAGGAAAGTTCAAGGCAGGTTCTATTGTTGGAGATAACAAACGAAAGGAATAGGAAGAAGCTAGAAGCACTTATAAAGGATAATGCCATGGGTGCAATGACTGACATGGAAAAATTAACATTAGAATTTCCTCTGTGTTTAAACTTTCAGGTTTAAGGTCGTCAGGTGAAGTGTAATGACTTGATGGCCATGATACTATTTGTAAAGGAGGTTGAAACCACTCGTCGCCTGATCAAGGTGGACTCGCAGCTGGTAGTCAGGATAATGGGGAGCATGTTCATAAGGAGAGATCCTAATTTGTGGGGATATCTTGAAGGAAGGGCTTCAACATATTCAGCGAATACCGGGCTCAACATAGAGTGCGCAGACAGTCAGGATAATCCTGAGATCAATCATATAGACCAGTTGGCCGACAAAGGTATAAAAGAAAACAAAACAGGGTTCAGAGAGATACGCGAAGAGTCAAAAGCATGTCATTCAGATGGGTATACGAAAGTTAAGAATAAAGACAATTCATCAAAAATCTATGACACCCTAGGGTAACTCGGTGGCAAGTTTGATTTTCTTGTAAAGTATACCTCTCTAGAAACCTCGCACATCAAGATCGAAGATATCTATCCAACAGATTGGGAAGATTCGTCGGGATAAAGAAACAGAGAATATCTCCTTTGAATGACTAGGCTCAACTGGAGGAGTTTAAAATGTCTAAGTTATAAGACCCACCTAGACTTAGATAGGGTATCAACCAACTTATGTAAATATATCAACAAATAAATAAGAGAAATCGGGTTGCACTATTTTCCTTTAATTTATATGGGTTTTTAATGAGGCACTCGGGTTTAATAAAACTGCATTTTCAGGTACATAAAGTAAGGGATTATGATCAAGTGTTGAAAAAACCCTATAAATATGTTGACTATATATGCATACATAGGTCGCCCACAAACGCGTTGATTAAATCCATGTAGGGTAGGCAAACTCCTATAACACGTTGATTGCATCTGTGTTCATAGGTCGTCCACAATCCTGTTGACTAGCTCCGGACAGGGTTGAAAAACCCCTATAAATGTGTTGACTAGCTCCACATACATAGGTCACCCTCAAACGCGTTGGTTAAATCCGCGTAGGGTAGGAAAATTCCTATAACACGTTGATTACATTTGTGTTCATAGGTTGCCGAAAAGCCTGTTGACTAGCTCCAGACAAGGTTAAAACCCCAATAAATGTGTTGATTAGCTCAGCAAACATAAGTTTCCCTTAAACGCGTTGATTAAATCCGCGTAGGGTAGGAAAACTCTTATAACACGTCGATTGCATATGTGTTCATAGGTCTCCCACAAGCCTATTAACTAGCTCCGGGCAGGGTTGAAAAACCCTATAAATGTGTTGACTAGCTCGTATACATAGGTTTCCCTCAAACGCGTTGATTAAATCCGCGTAGGGTAGGAAAACTCCTATAACACGTCGATTGCATCCGTGTTCATAGGTCGCCCAGAAGCCTATTGACTAGCTCCACATACATAGGTCGCCCTTAAACGCGTTGATTGAATCCGCGTAGGGTAAAAAAACTCCTATAACACGTCAATTGCATTTGTGTTAGGTTGCCCACAAACCTGTTGACTAGCTCCGGGAAGGGTTGAAAAACTCTTATACGTACACTGATTATATCCGTAAAAGTCTCTCTTAAAACTTTATGTTCTTCAACGAGAGACTAGGGCTTGTAAAGGAACTGTCAAAGTACTAGTTACTCATACAAGTTTCTCATACAAGCATGGTCGAGTACACAGTCGGTCACCTTGGAAATTCCATACTTCGTGAAAGCATGGAAGGTCTTTGCGCCAGGGGCTTACTAATAGGGGCCTCATCCAAATACTTCAGTGGACTATGGGAAAATCCTATAAAAGCAAGACCATGTCTCGCATACATAGACATCCCTTGTCGGACTGGTATGTGAGTAGCCACAAATGCCTCAACGACAATATCTAAACATATATGTTTGGGATTAACGGGCATTAATAATCTTTAACACGCCCGAGTACATAACCAGCAATTTTGGCCGTGAAACTCAAAAGTATTCAAGAGATTTATGCTTGAGGCTTTTTATGCACACCCGATTGCCAAGCGAATACAAGTCTTAAGAATTAAGCTAAGCAAAAACGATGATTGGTACTCCATAATTAGCTACTCAAGACACCTCGACTTAAGTCATTGAGGGGCTAGCATATACACATAAATATTCTTCTGAAAACAAACAACATGTAATATAAAATGCCTTAGAAGGGCCTAAACATTGTATGTTACAATAAAAAAAGGCCTGGAGACCAGGAAATCATCAAACATTCGAACAAAGGGAGAATCAAAATGGCAGCAAAACACAACTTTCTCTCCTTGGAGCTGGCTAATCTCTCCAGCCTCCTGAATTAAGAAAGTTAATTCACTCTTCATCATCATATGCATCAAATGTTTTTGAGCATGACCTTTAGTGAAGGACTTCATTTTTGTCACAGATTTTTTGCCGGTCAAGATTTCCCTGGTTAATGATTCGACAGATGTTCCAGCTTTTGGATCATCTTTATTTTATTTCTCGGTCACATTCTTGACCCCAGAGCATTTTGAAGAAATACCCATGATAAAATATTATGTGGTTGCAAGTAGGAAGCAGGCTGACTGTGGTTTTATAGGGAACAAATACCTTGATTGTATCGCTTAATCAAGAAGTAGAGGGTGGGAAAGCGTGAAATTATCCTTGGAAAAACACCACTTACAACCCTATGGAATCTTCTATTTCATCGAAACTTGGTTCTATAAGGGCGAGGATATTTTTTCCAGAACCCGAAATCCGGATACTGCACTATTGGATGGTAAAGGATTATGGATGGACCAACTATCTAGTAATTTTTTGGGGATCAAAGTGACCATGATCGGCCACTTTGAATCAGGTTTGACTCAAAGAGCCCGAGGGGCTATTATATACATATGCAAAATTTTATTTTACATGAGGAGAATCTCTTTATGAAATACAAAACAAAATCATAAATTAAAGGCCTTAATAGGGCCGGACATACAAATATTGTCATAAATCCAAAAAGTCGGAAGACCGAGATATTACAAAAAGAAGGGAGCCAATGCATACCCATGATAAAAACACAAAAGTGTAAAAAGGGTCTCAATGAAAAGAGGTTTCAATGAAGTACGTCTTCTTTTTCAAGACCATTGATTGGGGCTTCTCCTGGGCTATCCTCTATTGGGTTCGTCATCTCCACAAGATGGTTGTCTTTCACCGTCTTGAAGTAATCTACTTCTGTCAAATCTAAATCTGGGTGGAGGCATATAACTTTTTATTTAGCCCTATCAAAGGCCTTATCTCCAATAGAGAGAATGTCAATTTGAGCCTTTTTAAGAGATTCCTTGAGGTCGGTATTAGAAGCCAAATGTGTGGAGTTAGTGGCCAGAAGTTGGGTGTTTAAGTCCTTAACTTGCTTCAATTTCTCATCAGATTGAGACATGGTAGACTTGTGCTCTAACTTCAAGACATCTTTTTGCTCCCTCTCTTCAGCTAAAGGTTTCTCAAAATCAACAAGTTTTTTAGTGTGAGCTTTGTGAATTCCCTTCAGATGGGCGATTTCATCTTTAAAAATGAGTTCAACTTCTGCAAAATTACCAGTTAGTTCAAACAATATTCGTACCAAGATCCTGCACCTCATCAGATAAGAATTGATATTTTGAGTAATTTTCTGCTTCCCAATGGATTTCACTTTGGTGACATCCTCAGAGGCATTGAGCTGATCATGGAGGAATATGAAGCCGTCAAAATCATTTGAACAGAACTTAAATTCTTCTAAAGCAGGATTGTCTTTGGGTCTTTCATTAAGGAATGAGCCTCTAGGCCAGCTTGGTGAATATCTTCGTTTGAGAGGATCTTCAGCTTTTTAGGATCAACCTGAGAAGCTTCGTCCGGGTTGGAAGTCACTGGGGGCTGAGATTCATCTTTGGTCGGGAGGGCTTTAATACCCACTCCTCTGGAGAGCTTAGGAGCTCGGGTCTCCAGTACACTCAATTCCAATTTAGATTCAGAAGGACCTCTGGTGCCTTTACGAGCCTCTCATGCACTCTTCATAAATTTCCTTTTCTCAGGAACAGACAAGTCAGTCATCCTGTATGTGAAAAGGAAAGGGTTTATTGTAAAAATGAAAGGCAACAGGAAAAATACATAAAAATAATAAAGTACCCAAGAAAAGAAGAAGTTGGTCGTCAGATAAGGGAAGCAGTTTCTTAATTTTTCATCATGCGAAAAGAATCCAACATAGCTAGGGATTCGAGCTCGACCTCATATAATTTATCATAATCAAACCCGGTGGTAGATAACGGGTTCTTGGTCTAGTAATGGGGAAAGCGAGGATTTCCATATGAGGCATATAATACTTAGGCACACCTCGGCCCACCACAAATTTTGACAAAACGGTCTTTGTAGTTCTTATAATTGGACGTATAGGCTTAGAAGAAGCTTCTCCAAGAAATCCCACTGAAGTGAATCCAGCTTCGGTTGTCAACGCCTTTCACCTCAAAGTATGAAAAGAACAAATCAATGGTCGAGGTAATAAACAAAACCTCACACACTCTCTTGAAGGCTTTTATAAAACCCCGGTTATTGGGGCGCATTTGAGAAGGAGCAACATTGACAGTTTTTAGCATGTCAATCTCAAAGTCAGTAAAGGGAACCCGGATATCAAAGTCTTCAAGGATAGTTGGGTAGAAATAGAAGAAATCCTCAGTAACACTCTTAGGTCGGAGAGCACATACTCGTTCTTAAGGGATGCATGCTTCCAAGATAACATCATCTTTGTAACCGGTGGAGGATATTTTTCGTAAGGAACGAACTATCACGATGTTCAAGTCGTCTGCAATACTATTCTTATGGGTCATGACTTCAGAGTCGAATGGTGCAACAGTTTCCATTAGAAGTTCCCCTGAACCTGAAGAATCAGATTCAAAATCATTCTCAGAAGAAAGAACTTCGTCATAGAATTTATTCATAATTTTTCTATGTTCTTCTATGCCTAGAGAAACGTTTAGTGAACGGGTGTACTCTTACCAAAGTTTTCTCCTTTCTTCATCGCTTATGTGAACGGTTCTTCCCTCATCATCACATTTCCTAATAATTACCATGGCTAATAAAATTAAAGAAAAATAAATAAAGAGTAAGAGTCAGATACCTGAATGGACGAAGAAAAAAAAATTGGAGGTGAATTTAAGAAAAACGAGCGTAAAAATAAGGAGGGGAAGATATGTATTTTAAATATGAAAAACACAATGTGTGAGATATGCAAAATTCTTTATGGCAGAATAATATTTTGAAGAAAAATCTATTTTAATAAAAACATTATCAAAATTAAAATCTATTCTATAAGCTTCAAACTTAGAAACAAAGATAGACTTTATCTATCAAGAATAGTGTGTGCTTTGGGTTAGGTAATATACTTTTTCTACAATGGTTAGGTATATACTTACTGAGTCAAAAAAGAAAAAAAGTATCATACTTACTCCCTTTATTTAAATAACAAGGAAACGTCCAAGTAATCTATATTTGCTAACTTTTTATTTTTTTTTCTTCTTTACAATACTAACTTTACTTTTATAATAAAACAAATATGATCATATTTAATTATGATAAATTTATTGTGAAATAATATTTAGTCTCAATTTTAGTTAAAAATTTAAAGTTTGAATTGTAATTCATCTTATATACCTGAAAAATGGTTTTGATTTCAATCAGTCAGAAACACACATTTTATAAGAAATACAATTATTATTTTTTCAGTAATTTTTAATTGAGATTAATTATTATATATTATCAACGTGAAAAATTTTATATTATCAATATATCATAATCATTTATTTGTATTACTTTTTCAAATAATTAAATAAAAGTTAAATATTTTAAATAAATATCTGTTGTGATTAATTAACAGTATAAAAAATATTTACACCATCGCTAAATATCAATTCAATTTTTTCTAATTATTATTTATTTTTATGATTCTCTCTTTTTCCCATCATTTATCTATTCTTCAAATAGTTTTTATATTTTTCTATAATCTCTTGTATTCAAATTATATATATATATATATATATATATATATATATATATATATATATATATATATATATATATATATATATATATATATATATATATATATATATATATATATATATATATATATATATATATATATATATATATATATATATATATATATATTAAGTTGAAATTGAGAATTTTTTTTGTTGTTAAAATTATATTATTTAGAAGAAAGTTAGTAAAATGGACAATGCTATTTAGTAAGAAATAATTTAAATAAGAAATACAAGAATATAAACATATTATTATTTTAGAGGTTAATTTTAAATTTTATTTCTTTTTTAATAGAGATCATGAGATAGTGGTAATAATAAATGATTGAGATTTATTCTTATATTTTTTCAGATTTTTTTATTGTTAAACATTTTTCTAATAAAATATAGTTATGAAATATTTATTCTATTTCTATATGGTTTTGCTTATTTTATTCTTCTCTTTAATTTTGTTGAAATTACTTGGGTAACTTTCTCCTTGCCACAAATGCTACTAATCATATAGCCACAGCCACCCCCTCTAAAAAGTAGAATTTTAAATGCGAGTTTCCTAAATAATTAATAGGTCATTTAAAATAAACTTAATATTTAATATTGATTTCTTTAAGCTACGAGGCTAAAAAAGAAAATAAATGAACTAGAATTTGAAAATGAAGATTCCTATAACATAATCTACGGGGATATAATTAAGAGTCGGTTTGGTTGCAAGACAATGGAAGGTAAAGAAGAAAAATGATGAATTACTTTAATTTCTTTAGTAGTTTTGTTCAAATTTTATGGAGTGAAGAGGAAGGATGGAATTAAAATCTTTCCAAAAGACAATTTTGGCTTCTCTCTAAAATGGGAAAAGATGGTAGTCTTATGATAAATTTGTTAAATATTTAAAGGATAAAAATGAAATTCATAATCTTTCAATCAAAATCTCTCATCCCTCTTTTAATATATATATATATATATATATATATATATATATATATATATATATATATATATATATATATATATATATATATATATATATATATATATAGTTTTTAAAAATCTCTCTATATCCCTCTCTTTCTTTGAAAAAGAAAATCACTAAATTTTGAGAAAGGAGAAATGTGAACAAGGAGATTTAGCTTGGATGAAGTGCAAAATTTGATCAATTATGATATTCATAATATTATTGTGGGGTATCCTTAGGTTTTATTTATTTATAATATTTCGGCGAACAAATTCTTTTATTTATTTTTTAATTAGTATCTTCTAAATCAATTATTTTCATTTCTATTTCTATTTGGTTATTCTTAAAAGGTTAGTTGTTGAAACCATTTTTTTTTTTCTTTTTTAAATTATCTTTTACTTATAATTTAAGTGAATTTGTGAAGAGAGAAAAATTGAGTAGAGTCGGGTATAATAAATTTTATTTTTTGAATTATCTCTCAGAAGTTTGAGAACAGAACATAAACTTATCATGATCATGTAATTACTCTAGTAAGTAGCATCAAATTTAGACATTGTCATCAAATAGGAAAAGTTGTTATATTTACCGTAGAGTCTCAACTCTAAATCTTATTCCTTAAAGACAAGAAAAAATCAAGTTTGAGGTTGAGATGACAATCAATCATTTCATATTCTTTAGTATATTTTACATAAAATTTAAGAACTTTTACTAATGATAAGTTATTAGAGTTTTGGCATACTCATCCTTACAAAATTGATTTGTAAGGTGAGAGGTGTCACTCTATATAAACTCTGTCAAGGTTTTATCTTTAATCAATGTGAGGCTTGAGATTTTTCTAACACACCCCTCACGCCCATCACTCTTTTTTGGATTTGATGCATGGATATAAACAGTGGGTGGTCCATGGTCCGATTGATAGACTTTAATATCGTATTAGAGTTTTGACTTAACTCATCCTTATAAGACTGACTTGTAAACTGAGGGGCGTTATTCTATATAAACTCTCACAAGGATCTATCTCTAACCAATGTGGCATTTGGGATTTTTCCCCATAGAGTTTATGTTCTTGTAGTCTTTTTTTCAAATTTCAAACATTTGTGGAAAAGCTCGAATCGTATCAAAATGACTCTAACAAGACAAATTCTATAACTTTTTTTTTATTGTTGAAGTCATAATATTTGAGAAACAACGTGAGTTCTAAATCTCACATTGCTTAGAAAAGTGGAGGTTAAACACTTTATAAGTGAGAGGACTCATACACCTATCATCTTAAGGTTTTGGATGAATATATGGTGTCTCTCTCGCTTGTTTATGTGAGTGTTTGACCCAATATGAATGTTTTCCCCTCATGATGACCCATCAGTGGTATTAGAGTTTGGTTCGAGTAAGGAACCAACTCCTTGTGTCGAAAGTCTTCCTTACATGGTGGTTATAAGTTCTGTACTTTTAGGATTGGTATTAATTTTGTAAAACAAATATAGCAGCAAAATATATGTACATGATCTTGCAAAATAAAGAAAACATTAAGCAAGAAAATACTTTGGTGCGCCTTAACATGTTGTGTTGAAGTGTCTCAACATCTGGATCAACATGTCGACGAAGATGTCAAGAAAGTTCATTCGACATCATGAACTGCTGAAGATGGATTGAAGATTCTGTTATGTTTTAACAGAAACAGAATAATCAGAAGATTTAATGCAATCCAATTGGCGTTGATTTATACGATCTTGAAGACTCAAATTTACATTGAAGACAAATTTCAAATATTGAATAAATATAGAGTTTCTATATTTAGAGATATTTTAGGATGTTGTTTATTTGAAGATATTTTTATTTGTAGCATATTTTTCTGCGTAACTGTAGCAACTGTTATGCTGTGTTTTTTAGGCCCGAATCCAGTTGGGAATAGGTTATAAAAAGAAGTCTTGTAACCTAGGTTTAACCAACCAATCGAATATGTAATAGACATATCATTATGGTTGTGTTCTTGTGGCAGCCGTGCACAACAAGGTTCATTAGTTGTGGTTGTTTTATTTGTAAACCTCGAAGCTGCTAAGTAAGAGGTGTGTGTACTTGACTGAAGTTGTGAAGCAAGGTTAAGGTATTGTCATGGAAGTGTGTCTTCTGTTTTGAATTGTTAATTAGGTAAAGAGCTGTCAATATCATCAACTGAATGTTGGTACTGTGAGACATCACTGAGGTGATTGGAAGTGAGGATGTGTTTCTCATATTTAGGAGTTCCTAAGTAGAAGTTGCATTGGTAGTGATTAAGTGAGAAGACTGTAAATTGTGGTGTTTGTTGTGAAGTCTTTGAATTGATACTACATAGTGGATTTCCTTCCTGGCTTGGTAGCCCATAGAGTAGATGAGTTTGCATCGAACTGGGTTAACAATTTGAATGTGTTCTTTACAACTTTTCTGTTTTATTTTATGCAGTATGTGTGTTGAATGTCATATCAAATGTCTAAACATCTTGCAAAATGTTTGAATCTGGTATATCAGAATTTTAAATATTGTTGTTTATGTCATACCATGTTTATCAGTAAGAGATCTGATGTCTCAACATCGTATTCGATATCTGAGTCTGTAACACTAGAATTTCAATTGGTATCAGAGCAGGCATCCTAGTCTGTTTCTAGATGAGATCCAAGGGGGATACTTTCTGGTTCATGGTCAAGGTAGGAGTTTTCTACTGAAACGTTGTTGGTTGTGTGAATGGTCCCTAGAAGTGGATGATGGACTATTCTGATATGGTAGCATGGTGGTGTGTTGTTGATGTGACAGGTTTGATTTAATTTTAAACCTATGGTTGTTGGTGTCACCTGGAGTTATTGTTAGGGCTAATTTGGGACACTTGAAGTTTCTGAGAAGTTTATATCTGCTGCTTATCTATCTGATAACTCCTTATGTTTGATAAGGTTTCTCTTCTCTGGAGATATATCTTATGGTGTCGGGGATACATGTCTATCTGCTTCTGTTAATTGTGCCAATGATACTTGGAGACTCTTTTTCAAGTCCACTTAAGGCACTGTTAAGAAAAGTGGTTCTTTAGAGACCTGAAGATTGTTTTAAACAGGCATATCTCTTGTCTATAGATCTCTTTATGTGACCCTTGGAATTATGTCTTATCCCATGATAGAAAATCACATCAGAATTAGGCATGATTTTATTGTCTAAGGATTGGTTGTACAGATGCTCTTGGTGCTAAACTAATGTGGTTATATCACATATGTTTGGAACCTACTCCTGATCTGGAAGAGAAGGCATCTGTTTGATGTGTCTAAGAAGGTTCTAGCCCTGGAACTTTTCTTAGCTTTGTGTGTTTATCAAGGAGTGATCAACATGTTTTATTCTCCTGAGGACAGTTTATTTTTGGTCCTTGCTGCAGGAGTGAAGTACCTGAGCTTCAAGGAGTGTTATTTCAGAGAGATTACTTGTACATGAAGGTAAAATTGTATCAACTTGTGGAGTTGATTGATGTGGATATAACTGATCAGTTTCTATATTGTGTGTGAAGATATCTCAAATCAGATAGTCTGAATTCTGAGTCTGAAGGAGAAGTCTGTAGAAGTGTTCCAGCTGTTGCACGTGTCTGTGTTTTGGTCTAATAGCTTGATCAACTACTGATGGTTGATTCCTTTGTGTTCCCTTGCTCGTGTATGTATGTGTTACTATGAAGGTTTTCTTCAGAACCATAGTAATCTATGAAGGTATATGTGACTGATGTTGATGTTTGAAAGAATGTTAGAACATCGTCTTAGAAGGTGTCAGTTGTCTGTAGAAGAAGAAGAAGAAGCCAGACTACATGTTCTACCTTGTGTGAAAAGGTAATCTTATCTGACCCACAGTAAATACCTTGACGGGAGACTTGGTATTTATCTATTGTTTATGTGATGCATATGATCGATACTTTGACGGGAGACTTAGTATGTATCTGAAAATTATGCATATCTGCAGTCTGAATCTTATGATTCAGAAAGTATATTGGGAAACTAATGCTCATCTTCAGAAAGAGCTTTGTCTATTCATGAAAGAGGGAGTCAAGAAGTGTTATTTGTGGTTTATTGATGCAAGAGTGCAGACTATTTTTGGTGGGTGTAGTTGGAGTTTTGTTCTTCCCTTGACAAGGAAGATGTTTATAATCAAAGTTATAATTGATAACATCATCAGGACTGTGTGAAGTTTTCTTTACTCAAGGATAAGTGTCATCCTTGGTATAACTGCAAGGTGTAGTTATGAACTAATCCTTCTAAAGGCTCAGACAGTGGCAGGTTTGAAAACTTTGGAGAAACAATGTGATTTTCTCATCAATATGTGATATTGGTAGGAATTTCCGCAGAATCAACAAAATGGAGATTGTCTACTCAAACTTGGTTGATGAATCAAGTATATGAGAGCATGGAACTCTTGTTCTGCAAAGGGAGGAGGTTCTTTCAAGTGGAAAAAGAAGGAGCTGAATTTAACAACTGGATGTGGACTAACAATGTTCTAACATATAGTTCAACATTCGAATCTCAGTTGGTGAAGTGGCACATCAATTAAAGATATGATGATTTACAAAAATAAGTAGATCGGAATATTTTTGTGAGAATTCTGACAAACATGAAGAAGACAATTTGTGGCAGTTGGTTTTTTCATATGAGGATTCATAAATGAGGTGATCAAATTGTGGCAATTGGTTGGTCTCTATAGTGGATTTGAAGAATCAAGATAATCAGAGTGTGGCAGCTGGTTGGTCTTGAGGATTGTCTTGGAACAAGTTACTCTTGGGCAGAAGAGTGATGAGTTGAAGACTCAAGGAGATTTGTTCTTGAAGGTGGATGAGAGTTTGTCTCTCTTTTTGGATTTTTGGTTCAAGCTGGTGGCACAGTGTTGTTGAAGATTTTCAGTTCTTGGATTACTATGATATAGTAAGTCCAGTTGGTGGGTCACATCAAGAATCATGGTGATAAGGTATTGGTGTTTGGAAGATGTTCTAACTAGGTGTTAAGACATAATTTCCGGTGTTTGTCTACATTGTTTCTAATTTTTAGTCTACCTCATCATATAGGAGAATGGTGAAGTAGATTATCTATCTTGGAAGAAACATGTAGAGTAGATTGAAGTAGATCAGGTATTGATTGCTTGGAAGTATGATTGTGATCATTCATTCTAATATCAAAGTTAGTTTGGATGAATATTTTCTGGTTTGTATGGCAATTGGGGTGTGAAGTCATAGTGTCAAGACCTGCTTGCAAGAAGATGTTCAACATATGTAGTTTGTGGTAACAACAAACCAAGAAGGGATCAGGTGTGTTTTGGTACAAGAAGTGAATGTTTTCAATTGAGAATTGAACAAAGGGTGAGCTCTTGAAGACATGAAGATGCGGCTTATGTTTTCCTTTCATCAAAGTGAAAAGAAGCATGTATTATCATTGATAGGGGGAGTGTGTTACAATTTTGTGCAACTGGTTTTATGAAGTTAAGTGGGAGTAATACCTTAACAAGGTTTTGTGATGTTACACATCATGTTGTGACATTTACTACTAAGTATGATAAATTTTTGTCAAATTAATATTTATTACTTAGTTGTGGTGTGTATGCTCTTGTGATCCAGATGGGGAGTGTCATGTGGTGTCCAAAAGGATATATGGTTGCAGTTTATTTTGGATTCTTCAGAAGGTGTGAACCATTTTGTTATATTGCTAGCAGACAATATATGGTTGGATGTCAGAGCATGTTTCAGAACATGTGTGTGTTGAGGATATTATGGATTGTTGAGTGGACGGTGCAATTGTGAAACGTATGCTTATTCAAATCTTGTTTTGGCCGGTTCACTTTATTGGGTTTAGAAGCTTTTACGTCTAGAATAATGGGCCATTGACCAAGAATGCATCTGCTTTTTCAAGGCACCGCCGTTAATTTCAAGGTAAGTTTTTTCTATTTATAGAGAGCTATCATTCTCCTTCAGACAATGTGTGTTTTCATCCTTCTTCCTTCTGATGGTGTTCTTGTGTTTTTGGGTGAGTAATGCATGGGTTTGGTACTGTATGGGTTGTCTTTGCTAAATTTTGGTTAAAAAGGGGGAGAGAAAGTCAGGTGTTGTGATGGACTTTGTGTTCCAATGTCTGTATTGGGCGTGTTCAGTATGTGTGGCATGTGTTGTGTTTAGGATGTCAAAATGGATGTTGTAGCTTAGTCCTTGTGACATGTGTCCTAAGTTGTGAACACAATTGTGACTTGTGTTCTGAGTTGCATTAAAGAATGAGTGCCTTGTTCTCTTATGGAACCCTTGGCCTCTCTGAAGGAATGAGTCTCTCATCTTGTGAGGGATGATTTTGGGAACCTGAATGGATAGAGGTAGTAGTGAGTCTGCTCTTTCAAGAGTTCAGGACTTTCTGGTTAGAGTTCAGGAGGTATTTCTCAGAGTTCAGGAGGACCTTCTACTCCTTGTCCACTGCTATTTCCACTGAAGGAAAGGAGGCTGCTGAGGAAGATGTTGAGCAACATGTCTTAACATGATCAAGAAAAGGTTGTTGTTGTTTTTTCAGTTTTGCTGCTATTATTTTTTATGTAATTTTTTATTATTTGTTTTAGACAAAATTTGCCAAAGAGGGAGATTGTAAGTTCTGTATTTTTAGGATTGACATTAATTTTGTAAGACAAATATAGCAACATAATATATGTACAAGATATTGAAAAATAAAGAAAACATTAAGCAAGGAAATCCTTTTGTGCGCCTTAACATGTTGTGTTGAAGTGTTTCAACATCTGGATCAACATGTCGAAGAAGATGTCAAGACAGTTCATTCGACATCATGAATTGCTGAAGATGGATTGAAGATTCCGTTATGTTTTAACATTAAAAGAATAATCAAAATATTTGATGCAATCCAATTGGTGTTGATTTAAAAGATCTTGAAGACTCAAATTTACATTGAAGACAAATTTCAAATATTGAATAAATATAAAGTTTATATATTTAGAGATATTTTAGGAAGTTGTTTATTTGAAGATCTTTTTATTTGTAGCAGATTTTTCTGCATAATTGTAGCAGTTGTTATGCTGTGTTTTTTAGGCCCAAATCCAGTTGGGAATATGTTATTAAAAGAAGTCTTGTAACCTAGGTTTAACCAACCAACTGAAGATGTAATAGACATATCATTAGGGTTGTGTTCTTGTGGAAGTCGTGCGCAACAAGGTTCATTAGTTGCGGATGTTTTGTTTGTAAACCTCGAAGCTGCTAAGTAAGAGGTGTGTGTACTTGACTGAAGCTGTGAAGCAAGGTTAAGGTATTGTCATGGAAGTGTGTCTTCTGTTTTGAATGGTTGGTTAGGTAAAGAGCTGTCAATATCATCAACTAAATGTTGGGACTGTGAGACATCACAAAGGTGATTGGAAGTGAGAATGGGTTTCTCATATTTAGGAGTTCCTAAGTAGAAGTTGCATTGGTAGTGATTAAGTGAGAAGACTGTAAACTGTGATGTTTGCTGAGAAGTCTTTAAATTGATACTACATAGTGGATTTCCTTCCTGGCTTGGTAGCCCCCAGAGTAGATGAGTTTGCATCGAATTGGGTTAACAATTTGAATGTGTTCTTTACAACTTTTATGTTTTATTTTATGCATTATATGTGTTGAATGTCATATCAGATGTCTAAACATCTTGCAGAATGTTTGAATCTGATATATCAAAATTTTAATTTATGTTGTTTGTGCCTTGCCATGTTTATCATTAACAAATATGATGTCTCAACATCGTATTCGACATCTGAGTCTGTCACACCAGAATTTCAGTGGTCAGGCGGCGTATTCCGTTGAACTGCCCATGGAGACGAGATAATGATGCCTCTAAAGAACCTTTGCTTGAGGGGGATCATACTTGATGAACTCACGCTTGAGGGGAGATTATTGAGAAATAAGTGTGAGTTTTAAGTCCCACTACTACGAAAACCCCCATCTAACAACGTTTGGGATAGACATTTCATGATGTGGGCGAGAGAGTTGTTATGTAGAGTGTCATTGTATATGTGGTACTTACAATCACTACCCAGTAGGCATTGTAATAAACTGGAAAGCGTGCTACCTATCATAATGGTTATTCAAAAACACCGTTGTGATAAAAATAATTGTTCTGGGTTAGATTCTTTGCTCGCCGTTTTGATATTTATTTTTTCCTGAATCGCGCGCTAGCTATAATAACTCTTGTGGAATATAATCATTATTAATTTTCTCGAAAATTAACAAATACAAACCTTCTTTTGTAATTTATCTCATTTTTTAACATGTATTATTGTTTTTCTTGTTCACAGCAGAAAATACCAGTCACATTTGTGATAATGTTTTCATAATAATATTAATTGTATCATATTCATAATATCATATAATTGTATCATATTAAATTACATTAGAACAAACATCTTACAATTTATCAGAACAAACAACCTACACTTTACACACATTACATAACTTCATATAATTGTAGCTTGGTGTATTGGTCTCTTGCCTCTTGTTATGTGGTATATTAGTGTCTTAACTCTAAGTACATATGATTTCAAATAAGTATACTTGTTCGTAAAAATACATATAAACTATATAATAAAATTAATATATTATGAATAAATAATAAATTATGTACTTGTTAATTTTCACATATGCCTTCTTCATGATCGAGTCGTATAACATGCACGACATCTCCATCAACTTCATCATATGAGGTAGGAACTTGTGTTGTGTAAGAAGGTGTGGAAAAATATCAAGACTTCCATCACTATGAGGAATGTGTTTTCCTTGTAGAATTATTTACTATTTCCCCAATATGTTCGTTGGGTCGGTAACATAGAAAACTTGTTTTGCTTGAGAAGCCATGATTAATGGTTCAGTCATAAAAGATGTCTTACTAAGGTCGACCCGGGTGAATCCTAAGTCATCAATTTGTACACCATTACTATTATTGGGAACCCACTTGCATTTAAATAAATCCATTTTGAAAATAACATAATCAATCTCCCAAATCTCATCAATGACACTATAAAATGAGGTAATTGCCAATACTAGATTCTTATCTTCCGGACTTAAGAAATACATTGATTCAGCTTCAACCATAACCCCACTATTTTGCATTGTACTACGATCATCTTTTGATTTTGTATAAAAGGTATGATGACCAATTTTGTATGCATTCCAAGTAATGACACAAAATTTTGGCTCGTACGACAACCATTTAAGTATCTCGGATGCATTATTATCATTAGATACACTTTTATAAAACCAATTTATGAATCTATTATTATTCTCTATCAACAACAACTTGTCACTTATTCGGGGATATTTTTTCTTCAAAAGTCTTTTGTGAGTATCTATGAAAGGTTGAACCTCATCTATATTATTCAATATATAGAAATATACTTGAATAACTATATCTCGGACCATTGACTTAACATTTAGGCCCTTACTACCTCTCCCGCCTATGCCAGTATGACGAGACTTTAGAATTCCTATAGAATCTGCATTCGACAAATAGTTTGTACAAAACTCAACAGCTTCTTCTGTGATATACCTTTTAACAAACGAAGCTTCCGGTCGGTGATGATTATTTGTGTAGATGTTTTGATTGGCTATATTTTATGGTAAAACTCTTGTGTGGTTCAGGATGTTATAAGCAATGTTATGACATATGATTTAAGCATTATGCAGGTGTGTAGTTTATTTGTGCAGTTGTTTGTTTTCAGGATGTCAAGACTGATGTCATGACATCTGTGACTGGGCCTGAAGACCCAGTTGAATCTTATTTTGTGCGCGCATCATGTTGTGTTTATTGCTGAGGTTTTATTGTGGTTTTAGCGTGATTGTTTAAATAGGAAAAGGAGGATTCAGTTTGGAATTGTTATAGCAGAACATTTGTCCTTGCTATTTTTGTTCCTATAATTAAGGAACTATTTATTTTGATTTGTGCAAGTTCAGCAGGCCCAATGTCCATTGGAGTTTCTACTTAAGGCTGCTCAACCTTAGTGTGAACGTGTGGAAAATAAGGATTGTATTTTCAGTGTTTTTCACGTGTGTGTTAGTTTCTTGTGAGGAAAGAAATTGTCTTTTGATGATTGTTTTGAACTAGGTGTTCATTTGTATTTTTTCCACTCGAAGCTTTTAAGCAAGAGTATTTGTACTTGACTGAAGCTTTTAAGAAGGTCAAAGATTGTTTTGAAGAGCGTCTTCATTTTCTTTGTGTTTTTATTTGATATCACTGACTGTGATTGTGGAGGGAGTGATATGGGTCTCATATCTAGGAGTTCCTAGGTAGAATTGTCATTGGGTAGGGATTAAGTGAAAATATTGCAAATTATAGGCGTTTGTTGTGGATCTTTGAATTGATACTACTGATAGTGAAGTTCCTCCATGGCTTGGTAGCCCCCAGAGTAGGTGTGATTGCACCGAACTGGGTTAACAACTTTTTGTGTCTTTTTATATTTTGTCTTTTTCATTTACAGTTTTGTTGTTATTAAGTGTCGTGACATCGTATTCGACATTGTGTGGTTGTTTCCAGAATGTTTCCATCATGAGTCCTTTCATCTGCATGTCATCCAAGATTCTTTGCGTCATTTGAATTTGCAAATATTCTCTTTAATCGTGAAATTATTGGCAAGTATCATAACAATTTAGCAGGAGGATGCTTACTACTAGCACTATCGTATTCATTGTCATCATCACCATTGTAGGCCTTTTGCTTGTAACGCGACATGCCACATTTAGGACATTGATACAAGTATTTATACTCTTTTTGGTATAATATGCAATAATTAGGGAAAACATGTATTTTGATATACTCTAGACCCATTGGAAACAATATCTTCTTCGCCTCATAGCAACGATTCGACAATTTGTTATCTTCTGCTAACATTTGTTGTAGCAATTCAAGTAATTCAGTGAGACTTTTAACCAATCATCTATTTTTTGCCTTCAGATTAAACAACTTTAACACCACCGATAATTTTGTAAAATATGTGCATCCTTTATATAAAGGAGTGTCTTTATCACTACATAAAGTATCATAAATATGAGCATTCTTAAAATAAGATTCCCCAATATCATAGAACATATCATCTAGTTGATCTTCCATACATTCATATTCATCCACTCTTTGACTTTATGATGCCCGACTTTCCTCTTTATCCACCTCATAATGCCACATACATATTATATAATTTTGACATATACCATCACAACAAAGGTGATGGTATATTTATTTCTTTGAAGCCTTTTTTATATTCGCGCAAACAACACAAGGACAATAAAAGATATCATTATTGTCGGGAAGATGCTTGTCAGTGAATTCAAGGAATTCACAAACTCTGTTCTCATAAACCGAACCTAATTTATTGGTTGTCATCCAACTACGATCCATTACAACTTCTGAAATTTATACATGTATAATAATGTGAATGACACACCTAAATCTAATCCAAAAACTTAAGCATATGCATATACAATATGAACAAAGAAAATGGGAATGAAGATGTACTCTCATACTAAACCTAAAGCATATAAAACACATACTCTCATTCTGACTTGAGCATATACAATATGAACAAAGAAAAAAGGAATGAAGATATTGAAGATTATCGTGCTTCGAAGTTGTAATTGAATGAACGTAAGAAATGAAGATGTTGAAGAATGAATTGAATGAAGACGGCGAATATTTGAGCATGTATAACATAAACCAAGAAATAAATATTTTTAATGAAGATGTTGAAGAGTACCTTACTTCGAAGCTGAAGAATCAGATGAACAAAGAGGGTGAATATTTGAGCTCCAAATGAATGGATACGAAGAGGATAAAGATTACGCCACCGTTGTCGTCTCTGGCTCACTTATTCGATTAGGACGTCTTATGAAAGAAATACAAAATATGTGTTGTTTTAATTTATCAGTAAATCTCTTAACCTCGGTTGGAGAAACAAACTGTCGTAGAATATTAATCCTCTAATTGTAAAATCATTTAAAATTTATTTGTAAAATAATTGACATAAGTTACACACGCTAAGTGTACTCTAAAAAATGGAATAAATGTTGATGCATGGAATCGAAGCTTGCTACATTTCATTTATTACTACGGTGATTTAATTCACCCGTAATTAAATGATTGTTTATATATACATCCAGCTATTGATTAGGCGCAAAATTTTTAAGCTATTACAACGGTGTAAATGGATGCGTTGTAAGTATGACGTTGTTGTTTGTGTATTTTGTAGTAGTGTCTACTTTATAAGTGAGAGGACCCATACACCTATCACCTTAAGGTTTTTGGTGAATTTGTGGTGTCTCTCTCACTTGTTTAGGTGAGTCTTTGACCTAATGTGAATTTTTCCCCTTCATGATGACCTATCAATAATGACAAGAATGGAGGAGACTTAGATACAAGAATTGGAAGAAAAGAATAAAAGTGAAAAATTTGGAAAATTTTCACGGAGAAGAAATTACTATAAAGCTACTAAATTGGAAAAGTCATCTAGTTGTCAGGGTTCTGAATTTATTGAGTAAGGAGGCCATTTTGGAGATCTGGGAGGTGGGATTTACATCGGTGTTTATAAATTCTTTATTTGTTCTTGATTATGGTTTTTTTTAAGTTGAATGTGTAGAAATAAAAAAAAATATCTTTATTTTTTACATAAGATTTAGGTGAATTGAATTTTTGAGGCTTACTAGGGTCAGGACAGACCTCAAGGTTTAAAATATAATTATAAAGATATTTACTGATCACTCATCAAAGAGATCTACACATCAGTAACAGGAGTTAAACCCACAATCTCTCGGTGTGTAAATCAACTCCTTATCAACTGAGTCAATCATTTTAGGATAATATATTTTAATTTAAACCTCATTTGTTAGATATGACACTTCTATAAAGCTTTTGAATTGATAATTAAATTCATCTTTTATTGTGGGACATGTCCTTAGGTAATTCTTTTATTTACAATTTTTTACAATACAAACTTATTTTTGTTGTATTTTTTAATCAATTTTTTTTAATTTATCATTTTCATTTCCATTTTGTAATTTTTTAAGTATTATTAGTAGTTAAAATGAAGGAATTTTTTTTTGTTTTAAAATTTATTTGAAGGAAGTTGATAGATTATATTCTTCCATGTTTAATTCATGTTCTCTGTATCTTAATTTCCTTTGCCATGTGCAATATAAATTTTCTACTTGTTATAATACTATTAACTATGTGGGAATCCCATTGCTTGTAAATTGCGAATTAATGTGGAAGAAGTAGAGCTAGATCGGTTTGTTACGGCCTTGGTTGGTGAAATCTTGGAAGGAGGTAATTTGTTTTTAATCCAAAATACTATGTATCCTGAAGGCATATTTAATGTTAAAGTTATCCTTCTTGGGGATAAGCTCTGCTTACTTTAGGTCACTGAAGATGGTGATATTAGTGATGTAAATTTTCTGGTTGACGCTATGAGTGATTGGAGTGTGAAATGGTTTAAGTCAATTAAACCATGGACTCCAGATTTAATCAATAAAGAGATATTTATTTGGTTGAATTGCTTTGGATTCCCTTGCCACGCATGGAGTGGTAGTTGTATCAAAGCAATCATAGGTAGCTTTGGTTCTTTAATTTGTTGTGACGAATCAACGAAGGAGCAAAAACAATTTAATGTAGCGAGAATTCTCATTAAAGTTATGTATGAGGATTTCTTCCATGAATCTCTGGTAGTAGAGATAAATGGACTTTCTTTCAACATTAGTATGATTGAAGACCTTCAAAGGTATCCGACATCAGGTTTCTCTCTTGGTGGCGATGGGAATATCGTCGGTGACGATTATGATTTGGCAGGGAGAGACGATGTGTGGGATTCTACTCAGGAAGGGGGGTGATGGTAACTCTAGCTTACCTAGAGAATTCATTGAGGAGATAAATGTATCCATATTTGGGGAAGTGCCTGTTGTTGTTGGCGTTGAGTGTCAAGATATCCCTTTGGGCATGTAAGTTTGGGGACAGGTGATGGAACAAGAAATAAAGATATGAATTTAAGAGAGAAAAAGAAAACTTTGTTGATGCAGGTGGAGTAATCCTGGGTCAACCTGAGCCTAGGGAGGTATACTTTTCGGAAGCATTTAAGACTGGAGCAAATTCTTTAATTAATAGTCAAATCCAAGGTGATATCTCCATTTTTCCAACAGGCGGTAGGCAGGTAGTGCATTTTGACGTTCCAAAAAAACCTATCGGAGGTAGTGATGTGTTATGTAAAGATAATATGGATAATACTAGGGGTGGCAATTGAATCCATTTAGACAAAATTCATCCAATCCATCCACTAAAAAAATTCATCCAATCCATCCACCATATGAAAAGTAAGTTAATGGATTGGATTAAATCCATCCATTTTTATGTATGGATTAATCCAATCCATCCGACATATTTGAATGATCCAACGGATAATTTTTATATCAATCATATCTATTTAAAAATAATAATAATAATGAATTATTTAAAAAAATGATTTTTTACGGATATACAAAAAATTGATTTTTTTTCCCGAAAATATCAAAAAATTGTTTTTTTTTTCCGAAAATATAAAAAAAAATTGATTTTTTCGAAAATATCAAAAAATCGATTTTTTTTCAAAAATATAAAAAATTCAATTTATTTTTCAAAAAATATCAAAAAAACGATTTTTTTCGAAAATATAAAAAATTCGATTTTTTCAAAAATATAAAAAAAAAATGATTTTTTTCAAAAATAACAAAAATTTTTTTTTTTAAAATATTGTTTTTTTTTGTCGTGATGATATAGAAAAAAGAAAAAAAAAAGTAGAGATTTTGATATATATATATATATATATATATATATATATATATATATATATATATATATATATATATATATATATATATATATATATAATTTTAGTGGTTATAGAGTATTTTAGCACCCTTATATCAACTCATACCGTTGGATTACACGTTTCAGAATAAATTTTGAAATAGACTGTATAGGTCTAAGACTTTAAGTAGGGTCTAACCGATACTTTTTTGTCGGCACATGTCATGTTTTTACTCTATTTAATTTGTCGTAAAATATTAGGAGTACATGTTATCACTCACATGTGGTTAAGATTTTTCCATACAGATTACATGTATTTTATTTTATATATATGTATTAAAAGTAGTGTATATAGTAATAAATTTATACTATTTGTTTTATCTTAAAATATTATGTAAAAATAAATGATATTTAGACATTTAATTTTACAGATGATTATGGATCTAGTAAAATCATATTAACTTTTTTCCGAAAATATAATAAAAAAGGATTTTTTCTGAAAAAGAAAATTTGATTTTTTCGAAAATAAAAAAAATCGCTTATTTAAAAAATTAAAAAATCGACATTTTTTAGAATATAAAAAAAATATTTTTTTTTAAAAAAAAATTTCAAAAAAAAAATTGGATGGATGGATATCCATCCATTAAAAATATGTTAACGGATGGATTGGATGGATTTTTATCCTTAATGGACGGATTGGATTGGATATTTTTCAAAACATTTAGTGGATTGTTAATGGACTAATGGATTGTTTTGATCCATCCATTAACAATCCAATCCATATCCATCCAATCCATCCATTTTGCCACCCCTAGATAATACTAGTGGTTTGGATATTATAGAGGTAGAGTGTATTGGGTATGACCCAATTTCTATGTCGCATGGTGGGCTTATCAGATCGATTAATAGGCCCAAACCAAGAAAAAACATTTGTTGACAGATGTATACTCTAAGCTGAAAATCTCGTACTCTCCTTCTTTCTATTCATATTTAATGCAAATAAATCCTGATGACCCTTTGATGGTTACCTCGCCAAATCATTGTAATGCTTTGACAACAATTGCGGTTTAGGAAGAGGATGATTTCTCTAGATTCTCATGGGGGATTTGTTTTATGTTTTGATTCATTGAATGATTCAAATGTGATTCAAGGAAACTCAAGGTGTAAGAAGAAGATGGAAGAATTTTCGCTAAAGGTTTGGGAATCGATTAAACACTCAGGCATCGAAGGAGATGAAAATGACAAAGTGTTTGAAGCCATTGTTAGGAAAATGAAAGCAAGAGATAAGAAGTTGTTTGATATTATGAAGGATGTTGCAACTAGGGAATCATGAATTTGGTGACCTTTAGGTTATGTTTGGATTGGTGGTGTAACACGGTGAGAGAACTGACTTTTAGTCATGTTGCGGATAGCAAGAGTTGCCACCGACTTTTATTTTATCCAAATGGAAAGGACATAAAAGAACAGGAAAGACCTATTTTAAAAGACTTGAGTTCGGGGGTAGGTTATACAAAGGGAAGGTTAGCACCCTTTATATCCATGGTTATCCATGGTGTAACACGATGGGAGAATTGACTTTTTAGTCATGTTGCGGATAGAAAGAGTCGCCACCGACTTTTATTTTATCCAAGTGGAAAGGACATAAAAGAACAGGAAAGACCTATTTTAAAGACTTGAGTTCGGGGGGTAAGTTATATAAAGGGAAGGTGTTAGCACCCTTTATATCCATGGTTATCCATGGGCTCTTAGTTACTTAGCTCACTGAATTTTTTTTTGAAAAGTGTAGTGTGTGATTAGAAATCTTTCTAAGTACTTTGTAATGATCCTCGTATGGATGTATACAAAGCCTTGTTTTGAAAAATGTTTAAGAAAGTGAGGTGTAATAAGTATTTTGAAATGTGAGCAAGCAACTAAGAGATACCTACCCTAGATTAAGTCTTTCATGTTCTCGTATGTTCTTTCAATGGTAAGACTATCCCTATTATTAAGGAATAGGTAGTCATTACCTTGGATGTATTAAGGTACAAGCATAGGGTCATCGTATGGTCATAGAAAGAAACTTAAGGGGTGTCTTTAGCAATTCGTAGGGACTATCATCATTTATTCGAAGGGACAAGATCATTATTCCGTAGGCAACCTCGAAGGGACTTGATCTTTTAAACTGTAGGGACTATGATGATTTATATTTGAAGGGACTTTGCTTAAGACATCCCTATATTCGAGGGACTTGACCATATTTAAAGGCAACCAAGAGGAATATCCTAGGAAGTGCAAGATGGCGATCAAAGATCGACTTACGTGTGTGAGTGTTTATTTTCAAATATTTATCTTTTTAAATTAATTTTCTAAGTTATTTTATTCATTTAGGTTATACACACCCTAAAATTACTAACCATAGCAATAAAAATAAATAATGCGGAAATATAAATCTAAAATTATTACATGGCTTTGGGATAATTACAATATAATCATAAAAATAAATAATAATAAAGCAAATAAATAGAGCAATAATAATAATGAAGCAAATAAATAGAGCAATAATAATAATAAAGCAATAAATATTAGGATATTAGAATTAAAAGAAAATAATAATGAAGTAATAGAGAAAAGTTAGTATTTTTAAAGAAATTAAATAAGTTAGAAATTGTTTAGAATTTATAAGAAAAACAATAAGTTTAAATAATAATAGTAATAAGAGAATAAAGTATTTATACAAAATAAAAAGTTATTATAAAAATATTTTAATTAGGGTTTAAGAAAATAAATTAGGTTTTTAGGGTTAATGGAAAAATTAGGTTTAGTTAAAGAAATTAGGGTTTTTTAATTAAAATACATTATTTTTTATTTACAAAAAAAAAAAAAATATATATATATATATATATATATATATATATATATATATATATATATATATATATATATATATATGTATATAATAATTATATACAAATATATTATAAAATTAATACAAATAATAAATTTTAAGAAATAAATATAAGTTTTAGAAAATATAAGATTTATAAAAATATTATTGATTTTAAATTTAATTAATTAATTAATCAAAATAAAGAAAATAGAAAAATAAGAAAATAAGATAAAAAAAAGTGAGAAAACAGCTAAAAAGATAGGACCTGGGATTTGAACCCAGGTCCTTTACCTCAACAGCATAGCACAAAACCAACTGAGCCAGCACGCGCTGGTGATACTTATATGAGATGAAATCATTATATTTAAAACCTGCAATCAAAAATAAATATGTGAAAAATGTTGGAACCAGGGATCGAACCCAACCCTCCTGCCTCCATGCGCGCACCACCAACCAACTGAACTAAGCAACGCATCTAAAATATAAACACAAACAAAATCAAATAAAATAAACAAAGTCTTAAAAATCAAAATTCGCGCCAGACTCCATCTTTTTCCTCTAGTTGTCCAGTTAGGTTATAGTGACAGCCTTTCGTCACTAAAGCTTGTAGTGACGGATTTTCTCCATCACTAAAGGTCCTGCGCATTCAAACATCACAGATAACAAGAATAAATTGCTTTTAATGATTCAAACAAGTTAATATGATGTCTCTAAGTCCAATTGATCCATCAATTTCAAGTGAAATTTCTCTTAGCAGTGGTTCCCAATTTCAAGTTTATGAAACCCTAACAATGGCATCGTGCGATTCCTGCATCAAAGCTTAAAACCAAATATCCAGAATCCATCTACATAATCAAACAAGCAATATTATATAGTTCAAATCAATTATTTATGCATAAATCAATGTAATCGGAAAAAAAAAAAAAGACCAAGAACATAAATTCGGTTTATGCTTGTATGAGTCAATGTGATGCTTTTGATGATTGGGAAAGGTTTAGGAAGCATCCAGGAATGATTTTACACCTTAAAACCTTTGATAAGAAGCCTAAATGATGAAATCTGAATTTCACTTTCCTTGGAATTTTTTACTTTTGTTCTTGGTGTTCTTGGCTGCAAACTTCGTCCCCTTGTGTATGCTTTTGTTTATGTATATATAGTGATTGAATATAGGTAAAACACTTGTGGATTTGTGGGCTTGTGAAGGTTGCTTGATCATGAAGTTTCATTACTTTCAAATATTCAAAAAATCTCATCTAACCTTTCTATTTTTGATCCAATCTGACTTTAGTTGATTTCCAATCATTCCAAATATAATCCAACTAATTTTCAATCAAAGATTTCATTCTTCATTTGACTTTTCATATTTTATATATATATTTAAATTGAATTTTAATGAATAAAATCCAAATAAATATAAAATAAACTATAAAAATCTGAAAAATAATCATTGGGTCGTGCATGATGTCATTGTAAGGATTGGATTACAAAATTGCAAGCCCACTTGAAAAGATTTGGTTTTAAGACCTCATTTGTTCAATATACCCCTAAAAAATTTCCCAACTTTGCAAAGGCACAAATCACTCAATTTTAAGGCTATGAAGGTATTCTTGGACATTTTGGAAAGCTTAAAGAGTCCTCTAACCAACATCTTTGGTCTCATGTCCATATCCTTTACCATTTTCAAATTATGCCCTTTGGAAGATGTTGACTTTTTGTTGACTTTTGAAATGACCTATAATGTTTTAGCTCATACCTTCTAAATGAAGCATTTTTAGGCTTGGCTTGTGATACACAAAGTTGCAGAGAATTCAATTTCCTTCAAAATGAGCTTTGGATGGAAAAACTTTGATGAAGCATGTGAAAGTTATGGTTGGTCAAAGTTCAGTTGATTTTCTTTAAGAAAATCCTAATTTAGAAACTCCTGATTCTTGATGATCTGAAACTTCCTTGATGAATCATGATCAACCCTTGATCAAATGATGAATTTTACTTCATAAACTTGATGTTGGCAAAGAATCTTTAAGTTTGACTTTATTTTGACCACAGTTGACCTCAGTTTGACTTTTTAACTACTTTGACTGATTTTTGCATATCTGATCATCTGACTGGGCAAACTTATTGGGAAAGCCTTGAAACTTGACATGGGGATTCTTGAATACATGTGGGATGTTATGAAGCTTACTTGAGGTCTTGAAACTCATTTTAACCTGAGGAAACACAAAACCCTAGTTTTGAACACCTTGCTTAGGATGAGACATTGTCTGAGGAAACTTCCATACTTCTTGACCAATTGGGAGTCTTGAAGACCTTGTGATCATTTAGAAGTCTTGAGAGAGGTTGTCTTGATTGTGGGAGGGAAAATTTTGGGGTACAACACATGGGCTCTTAGTTACTTAGCTCACTTAAATATTTTTGAAAAGTGTAGTGTGTGATTAGAAAATTTTCTAAGTACTTTGTAATGATCCTCGTATGGATGTATACAATGCCTTGTTTTGAAAAATGTTTAAGAAAGTGAGGTGTAAAAAGTATTTTGAAATGTGAGAAAGCAACTAAGAGGTACCTACCCTAGATTAAGTTTTTCATGTTCTTGTATGTTCTTTCAAGGATAAGACTATCCCTATTATTAAGGAATAGGTAGTCATTACCTTGGATGTGTTTAAGGGACGGGCGTAGGCTCATCGTATGGTCATAGAAAGCAACAGGTAGGGTGTCTTTAGCAATTCGTAGGGACTATCATCATTTATTCAAAGGGACAAGATCATTATTCCGTAGGCAACCTCAAAGGTACTTGATCTTTTAAACTGTAGGGACTATGATGATTTATACTTGAAGGGACTTTGCTTAAGACATCCCTATATTCGAGGGACTTGACCATATTAAAGGCAACCAAGAGAAATACCCTAGGAAGTGCAAGATGGCGATCAAAGATTGACTTACGTGTGTAAGTGTTTATTTTCAAATATTTATCTGTTTTAAATTAGTTATTTAAATTAAATTAATTACAATTATATTTGCACTCCTTATTTACTAACCACGCAATAAATATAATAATGACGGAAAAATAAATCTATGAATTATTACAAGGCTTCAGGATAGTTACAATATAATCGGAAAAATAAATAATAATAATAATAATAATAAAGGAAATATAAGCAATAATAATAAATAAAGCAATAATAATAAACATTATAAAAAAAAGAAAATAATAATCAAGAAATAAAAGAGAAATTAGAATTTTTAAAGAAAATTATTTTAAGTTAAATAAGTTAGAATTTTTAGAGTTTATAAGAAAAATAATATAAGTTTAAATGATTTAATAATAATAATAAAAGAATAATGTATTAAAAATTTAATAAAAGAAGAAGTTATTATAAAAAATATTTTAATTAGGGTTAGTTAAAGAAATTAGGGTTTTTTAATATAATTAATTAAAATAAATTAGTTTGTATTTACAAAATATATATATAATAAAAATTATGTACAAAAAATAATATTAGAAAAATACAATTAATAAATATTAAGAAATAATTATGAGTTTTTAATAATATAAGATTTATAAAAATATTATTGGTTAGGATTTAATAAGTTAATTAATAATTATAAGAAAATAGAAAATAAAGAAAATATGTAAAAATATCCTTTCTATTTTTGGTCCAATCTGACTTTAGTTGATTTCCAATCATTCTAAATATAATTCAAATGATTTTCAATCAAAGATTCCATGCTTTATTTGATTTTTCATATTTTATATATATTTTAAATTGAATTTTAATGAATAAAATCCAAATAAATATAAAATAAACTATAAAAATCTGAAAAAATAAGCATTGGGTCGTGCATGATGTCACTGTAAGGATTGGATTACAAAATTGCAAGCCCATTTGGAAAAATTTGGTTTTAAGACCTCATTTGCTCAATATACCCCTAAAAAATTTCCCAACTTTGCCAAGGCATAAATCCCTCAATTTTAATGCTATGAATGTGTTCTTGTATATTTTGGAAAGCTTAAAGAGTCCTCTAACCAACCTCTTTGGTCTCATGTCCATATCCTTTACCATTTTCAAATTATGCCCTTTGGAAGATGTTGACTTTTTGTTGACTTTTGAAATGACCTATAATGTTTTAGCTCATACCTTCTAAATGAAGTATTTTTAGGCTTGGCTTGTGAGATAAAAATTTGTAGAGAATTCAATTTCCTTCAAAATGAGTTTTGGATTGGAATTATTTGATGAAGCATGTGAAAGTTATGGCTGGTCAAAGTTCAATTGACTTTCCTTAAGAAAACCCTAATTTAGAAACTCCTGATTCTTGATGATCTGAAACTTCCTTGATGAATCATGATCAACCCTTGATCAAATGATGAATTTTACTTCATAAACTTGATGTTGGCAAAAAATATTGAAGTTTGACTTTGATTTGACCACAGTTGAACTCAATTTGACTTTTTAACTACTTTGACTGATTTTTGCATATTTGATTATCTGACTGGGCAAACTTATTGGGAAAGCCTTGAAACTTGACATGGGGATTCTTGAATACATGTGGGATGTTATGAAGCTCACTTGAGGCCTTGAAACTCATTTTAACCTGAAGAAACACAAAACCCTAGTTTTGGACACTTTGCTTAGGAGGAGGCATTGCCTGAGGAAACTTCCACACTTCTTGACCAATTGGAAGTCTTGAGGACCTTATGATCATTTAGAAGTATTGAGAGAGATTGTCTTGATTGTGGGAGGGAAAATTTTGGGGTACAACAGGTGGTATGGGATGGAATGGAATGGAGTGAAGTGCTAATTAATGTGATTCCATTGTTTGAATTTGCAAATAATGGATGAAATGGAATTGAACATGAGGGAATCCATTCCATCACATTCCATCCAATTCCCCATTTTTTATTTCACCCAATTTGGGGTTTATGTGATGGAATGAGATATTTTAAAAAAATAACCAAACAATGGAGTGGGATCTATGTTCCGTTCCACTCCACTCCATTCTACTCCACTATGTTCCGCTCCGCTCTGTTCCGTTATGTTCCATCCATCCAAACACAGCCTTAATGTTTGTGGGTGTGGTAATATCTTAAAGAGGAGAAGAATTCATCATATTTTTTCTTATGGATATGTGGATCTTAGAGGTCCGTGGGGATCAGAGGATTGTGATTGGTTAGCTAGCGGAGCGGAAGGTCAATCGAGAGGAATATTCACTATTTAGAATAAAAGTAAGTTTTCTTCTATTGCTAGCTTCATAGGGAAAGGATTTATAGGCACTAATTTGATTTGGAAAGGTAAATATGGTTGTGATTAACGTTTACTCTCCTTGCGGGTTGGCTGAGAAGAGATCTATGTGGGATGAGATCTCTTTGTTTAAGAATCGTTTTTCAGGGGAGTTATTGGATTGTAGTTGGTGATAATAATGGGGTAAAATAGTTGGAAGAAATAAGAGGTATGGGCATACCAAATTTTGGGGAAATAATGGACTTTAATTCCTTTATTGATGTCTTGGAGTTGATGGACTTACCGGTTGTAGGTAATCATTCCAATTGGTTCAACTCGAACAGAAAATATTGTAGTAGGTTAGACATATTTCTGATTGATGAGTTTCTAATTGATGCTTGGGATATCAAGGAACAATTTGTTGTAATTGTAAAATCTCCAACTATAATCCGATGTGGTTTAAGTCTAATTCTTTGAATTAGGGGCCTAAACCTTTTAGGTTCTTCAATGTGTGGCTTGGCCACAAAGATTTCGTTGGATTCGCTAGAGATGTTTGGACTTCAATTGTTATTCATGGCTCTCCATATTTTGTTCTAAAGGAGAACTTTAAGGTTCTTAAGTTAATATTGAGATGGTGGAATGTTAATGTGTTTGGATGGTTAGATTTGAAAATTAATGAAAGTGTTGAAAACTTGAACGACATTGAAGCGGCCATGGCTAGAAATGATGGTGAAACTATTGAGGGAGATCTTGTTTCGAGATTGAATAATCAAGAGGAGTTTTGGAGAAACCTTAGGTTTAAGGAGAGTGTGTTATTTCAAAAGTGTAGGGTGAAATAAGTGTTTGAGGGTGACGTTAACTCCAAGTATTTCCATGATTCCTTGAAATTGTGGTCTAGAATCAATGGTATTGTTGATATTCAATAGGGACAAATTCTTTTGGAATATCTGTTAGCTATTAAGGAAGAGGCTAAGCATTATTTCAATACTAAATTTCAAAAGGTTGGGACAACTAGACATAGGCTGGCCACGTTTGATATTTGTAAGCTTTCTAAGTAGGATATGAACATGTTGGAAGCTGACTTTGGTATGGAGGATATTCGAGCAGCAATGTTCTTGTGTGATGGTAATAAGGCACCAGGTACAGATGGCTATACTTTCAAATTCTTGAAAGTTTATTGGGATTTTGTTGGAGTTGATTTCTCTAGTTGTGTTCTCGAATTTTTCAGAACAGGTTTCCTCCCTAAAGCTTTTGCGTCTTCTTTTATTGCTTTAGTTCCTAAGGTTGATAATCCTCAACGCTTTGTGGGTTTTAGACCTGTTAGTTTAATATGATGTATTCTTAAAGTGATCCCTAAGTTGTTATCTATTCAGTTGTCCCGAGTAATTAGTAAGTTGATTTTGCCTTCCCAAACATCTTTCATACCGGGTAGACAACTTCTTAACGAAGTGTTAGTCGTGATTGAAGTTATTGACTTGGCCAGGAGAAAAAAAAGAAATTGTTTGCTTTTCAAGGTCAATTTTTGTTAGGCGTATGATTGTGTTGAATGGGATTTTCTTGTCAACATTCTTGTTGATATGGGTTTTGGACTAAAATGGTTGGTTTGGTTGAAAGGGGGTTGTTTTTAATAGTCTTATGTCTGTTATGATTAACGAGAGCCAGTCTAGTGATTTCAAGGCTTCGAGAGGGTTGAAACAAGGGGATCTGTTATCTCATCTTATTTTTGCCTTAGTGGTTGAAGGCTTGGCCATTTTGGTTAGGAGAGCTACCTCTTATAATATTCTAGTCGGTTTTAAGCTTACTAATGACAAGTCTATTAGTTTGTTACAATTTGTGGATGACACATTATTGGTGTGTGATGAAGTGTATTCTAACTTGTAGGCCATTAAATATATTCTTCGTGGGATTGAAAAGATTTTGGGCCTTAAGATTAACTTTGCAAAGAGTTGCATGTTTGGAATTGGTTTAGATAGTAGCTTTCTTAAGGCGGGTGAGATTTTCTTGTGTTGTAAATCGGGAGCTATTCCGTTTAAATTTCTTGGAATTGTTGTTGGAGGTAATCAAAGAAGGGTTGATTTTTGGAATCCTTATATTATGTGCCTTAAATCTATACTTTCTTCTTAGACTGGTAGGAATTTATCGATTGACGAAAGGGTTACATTAATTAGTTTTGTTCTTTCAATTTGCCAATCCATCATCTTTCCTTTTTTAAAGCACCATCGAAAGTTGTAAAAGATATAATAGCTATTCATAGACAATTTATTTGGTTCGGGTTGGCTGCAAAGAAGAGTATTACATAGGTGAGTTGGAAGAGGGTTTTTCAACCAAAGGATAAAGGGGGCTTGGCATCAAACATGTCGGTTTGTTCAATAAGGCCTTAATTGCAAAATGGCTTTGAATGTTTTTGAAGAATGTAAGTAGTGAGATTTGGAGACCTATTCTTACATTTAGATATGACATTTTATCAAGGAGAGTGTTGGATGCTTCATGTTTTAACATGGAAGGTGTTTCTTCCCTTTGGATGTGAGATATTATAAGTGTAGGAAGGGCTTTTAATGTTGACTATTTTTCTGTTAACATTACTGCTAAGCTGGGAAGTAGTGTTTTCATCCCTGTTTGGAACGCACATTGAACTGGTAATGCAACTCTAAGAATTATATTGCCTTCCTTATATGTCGTTTCATACACTTATCTCTCACTACGCCAAAATTGGCTTGTAGCAGCGCAACAAAGACATCTCTTTTTGGAGAAAGCACTGTTATAGGAAATTTGAAATTTTCACTAAAACAAAGCGCTCTAAAAGCCAGCCTTTAGAGAGAGCTTTTCAAAGCACTGTTAAAAGTCCTAAACTGAAGCCACCTTAGACAACGCTTTTCTGAAAAGCGCTGTTACAGGGAAACCTTAGAAAGCGCTTTAGTAAAAGCGCTCTCTAAAGTCAATAAATATATTGAACTTTCAGAATCTCAGAAATGGCAAACGGGGGTTCGAACCCACGCCCCTGAGGCTTAAAATAATTATAGTAAACCTAAGACAATGCATTTTTTGTAAAAGCGCTCTTATAGATTATATTTTGAAATCCATAGTGTCGACCTGCTCTCTTAATGCATCGACGCAATGGACATTAATATAATATAAATTATATTTTAAATACATTAAACAACGCTTTCTTTAGAAAGCGTTGTCTAAGGTAATTTATTTAATTAAATTATTATATATTATCAGAAAACCTTAGACAACTCTTTCTAAGGAAAGTGTTGTCTAAGGTATTTAAAATTTAATTTATATGAAATTAATTTCCATTGCACCGACGCATTAAGTGAGAAGGTCGACGTAATGGATTTCAAATTTGTGACAGCTTGCTCTGTGCGCATGGGGAGTTGCTCCACTTTATGTGGATTTCAAATTTTGACTCTTCAAATGGTTTAATATAAATTATATTTTAATCATTTACTATTCTTCTTCTTCCAATTCTTCCCAAAATTCCTCCAAAACCCTAAAAAACCTATTCTTTTTTCCAAAATTTCTATTCTCTTTTCCAATCTCTTCAACATCCTCATGGCTTCAACAAAAGTTGTTGGTAAAAGGTCAAGTCGGTCTGCCTCAACATGTCATTCGTATAAACCGGTAAGTGCTCTTTCACTCCTTGGAGATGAAATTAGGGATTCATATAATGAGGATTTCAAGGATAGAAAAATTATTCCACAATATGTCTATTCTAGACTTACTGCAAGTCAATTGCACTTGGATTATATTGTGGAACTCATGGACTGTCAAGATATAAATTCTTTCCTAGGATTAAGAACTGAGTATAATGAGGATTTGGTTCGTATGTTTTATGCTGGCATTATGGGAAAATTTAAGGGCTTTGAATTTGAGTTTAGGATGGGAAATTTGGTTTATAAGGTTGATGTCAAAGTTTGCCAATCCATTTTGGGTGTCACTCCTGCTAGACCAGCAGACAAAGCGTTGATAATTGATGATTCCCCTATTATTGGTTTTAATTATAAGAAACACTTAAATAAGATGTTGTGGTATCCTCATGATAACGATACTGTAAATAGTGATATGTTCCCAAAGGAATTCACAAATGGCTGTTTGAAACCGGTTATCCGAGTTCTTCATTGGATTGTGTCGCATAATATTAGTCCCAAGAAAGGAAGATATTCTAGAATTGACAAACCCGAGGTAGCCTTGATATATGCTCTCGCAAAGAAAGTCAAGGTTAATTGGCCTTACTATATTACTAGTCACATTTTTGCACGGAGAGAAAAGAAAAAGGTGGCCTTGAGTTATCCGTCTCTCATTCAGTCCATCTTGAATAATGCAAAGGTTGTTGTTAAAGTGTTTCCTATGATGTCCATCAATCCAAATCATGAATTTCAAGGAAAACATCCCAGTCTTATGGGACACTCATGGGATCCTGTTCAAAAGAATTTTATTATAACTTTGAGACCTGGTAGTCAAATGGAATCTCCTATAGCAGTTGGTGAGCAAGAAAATGCTCCTAGTGGTGACAACATTGAGTCTGATAAGGAAAATCATGATGATCAAACTCAACCTATGGAGGAAGATCATGGCAACTGGGCCAGAATAGATGTACAGGAACATGACTCAGTCTATGGTTGGAATAGAAATGAAGAAGAGGTTCTATATGATAATCAAGGTTAGGGAGAGTGGCAACACACTGACTGGACTCAAAATCAGTCATCTCAGGCATATTCCCCACCATATTACACTTCTCCTTCTACTGATGAGCCGATTATTCGTGCTATATTGCATAATATGCAACTTCAACAGCAAGAACACTATGAGGCTCAACATGCCTGGAACAACGAAATGGAAAAATAAATCAAAGGTCAGAATGAAGCTTTCAACACTTTCAACCAGAACTTCAACCAATTTCTCGAGATGTATGAAAATGATAGGGGTTCGTCTTCTGGCACATTTGGTCATAAAGGGCAAAGGGGAAGATCTGCTCGTAGAAAGGAATAAGGTTCATCTAGTTTTTAATGTGTTGGCTATGTTGTTGTTTTTTAAATTTAATGATACTTCAATTACTTTGGTTTATATTTATCTTTATTTTTCAATCAATCCCTTATCGTTTTATTGTGTGTAAGAAAATATTGAAAAAACAAGTTTTCACCCTGAATAGGTCGACCTGTCTCACTCTCAGGTCGACACATTTTGTTCACAAAAATTGATTAGCAGTTTCTGACACTGCCAGGATGACGCATTTTGTAAAATAGGTCGACCTGGCTTTCTGGGTAGTAAAAGATCGACCTACCTTCTAAGGAGGTCGACCTGTGTTCAAAGGAAACCCTTAGAAAGTGCTTTTGAAAGAAAGCGCTCTCTAAAGTGTATCATATGTTAACCTTAGAGAGTGCTTTCACAAGAAAACGCTCTCTAAGGTTTGTGTGAATGCTTTGGGTCTGGGGTTCGAATCCCCCTCGCCCCAGACTCATTTTAATTTTTTTTTACATTTTTCAGACCTTAGAGAGCGTTTTATCAGGAAAGCGCTCTCTAAAGTGTATCTTATGTATCATATATTTAAATTTGTATATAAATCATTGGATGTATCACCACTCCAGTGGTTAAAACACCTTTACAATGCCTTTCCCTATCGTAATAGCGTGGGTTCGAACCCCTCTTTTGTATTTTTTGGTTTTTTTTTCTCTTGTTGAAGTAAAAATTAACCAGGTCGACCTATGCATCAACCAGGTCGATGTAGTTTAATAAGTTTCAAAGTAATAAACTCTTTGGAGTCATCAGGTCGACGCATCTTTTCAAGAGGTCGACCTGCCCTTTTGGGCTAGCCTTAGAGAGTGCTTTATGACTAAAGGGCTCTCTAATGGTTTTTATTAAATAAAATTCAAATCATATTTAATATATAAATTATATTTAATATATACAAATTATATTAATATATAAATTACATACAAATTATTTTAAGATATAAATTATATAAATATTTAAATTATATATAAATTAATATACAAATTATATTTAATATATAAAAATTATATTAATATATAAATTATATACAAATTATATTAATATATAAATTATATATAAATTAAAATAAAGTAAATATTTAGATTAATATATATTAACTTAAAATTATATTTAATATATACAAATTATATTAATATATACATTAAAATTATATTTAATATAATTAAATATTATACAAATTATATTAATATATGATATCAATTCATATTATATATTATTAATTTAAGCATACTTAACGGATGAGGGTGTAGTACCGCTGATCAATGAGGTTTGTGTGAATTATTTGGGTCTGGGGTTTGAATCCCCTTCGCCCCAGACTCATTTTAATTTTTTTTTTCATTTTTCAGACCTTAGAGTGCGCTTTCTCAGGAAAGCACTCTCTAAAGTGTATCATATATTTAAATTTGTATTTAAATCATTGGATGTATCACCATCCTGGTGATTAAAACGCCTTTACAATGCCTTTCCCTATCACCAGGGTGTGGGTTCGAACCCCCCTTTTGTATTTTTTGGATTTTTTGCTCTTGTTGAATTAAAAACTAACCAGGTCGACCTATGCATCAACCAGGTCAGTGCAGTTTAATAAGTTTCAAAGTAATAAACTCTCTGGAGTCATCAGGTTGACACATCTTCTCAGGAGGTCGATCTGCCCTTTTGGGCCAGCCTTAGAGAGCGCTTTTTAGAGAAAGCACTCTCTAAGGTTATCTATTAAAATAATATTAAATATAATTTCAGAGACCTTAGAAAGCACTTTTACAAAGAGCACCCTCTAAGGTAAAAAAATCAAAAGACCTTAGAAAGCACTTTTGATGAAAAACACTCTCTAAATCCAATCATTTATTAAAATATAAAACTTTTCAGACATTTTCATATTCAGAAACCAGAATCGCTCTCGTTCCTAAACCCTTTTCTACTCGATCTTGCTTTCGTTCATTCTCATTGTTCGTTCGTTATTGCTTTCGTTGCTCATTGTTCATTCGTTGTTGTTCATTGTTGAAGTTAAAGTTGAACTTTTCTAATCATTCTCATTGTTCTTCGTTCGTGTTTCGTGACTGAGGTACGTCATTTCGTTGTTGTTCTTGTTGATACTATACATTGTTTTTGTTGTTGTTGTTGTTGTCGTCGTTCTTGATGATGGTCTTGATGATGTTGTGGTTGTCGTTCTTGATGGTGTTGTGGTTGTCGTTCTTGATGATGTTCTTGATGATGTTGTTGTTGTTGTTCTTGATGAGTTTTTTTATATTAGAGGAATGTTCTATTACTGAAATGACCAAACAAGTATGAACCTTTTAATGGAAAATCAATACCTGTTCAAAAACTAGTTAGAAACATGAACAGTGTAGTAACAGGTTTTGTTTGATGTTGTTGTCGTTCTTGCTCTTTGTATATGCTTTGTATTAATTAAACCAAAGAACAAAAACAGTTAGTGTTGAGCTAGGTTAGTGTAAATGGTTAGGGTAAATTGAACCAAAGAACAAAAATAGTTAGTGATTGTTGTCGCTCCCGGGATTTTCATCCTAGTACAAGTGCAAAAGTGGCGCGGAAAAGGTAGAGTCGTCAGCCAGGCATTTTTATCCCGAAGGAATGGGAAAGGTAATACTGCACAAACCTAAGGAAGAAGGAAAAGGACGAGGCCTTGCGAACCAAAGATCTGGGTCCGGAAGTCGGTTACGAATTGGGAAGGTATTAGCACCCCAATCCATCTTCCGTACCCGACGGGATCCACGCTTGTTAGTCTGTTTCAAAGGGTGAGAAATAAGATGTTGTTGAACGAAAGAATCCGCTAACTGGAATGGAATTGAAATGAGAAAGGAACTGGAAAAGAAAATGAAAAGAAAGAGGGAAATTTAGGGAAAATAAAGAATGTGCTTGAATGGGCCCTACCCCACTGCCTACGTACCTCATCGGGAAAATGAGGATCAGAGTCGCCGTAGTTCGTCTAACTAAGGCGGGAACTTATTTGTGTTTTTTAGGATGACGTTGCCATAGTTCTAACTCAGGTGTTACCGACTCTGACTCGAGGGTGTTTACCGTATCGCTGTTTGAACTGTTGAGGTAAGTCGTATTCGTCCGCAAAGAATAGGAGATGAGAAGAGAAGACATGTTGTCTTGTTGGTTTATTGTCTTTTAAAAGAAGAGTTTTGACTTTATGTTTATCGTGGGTACAACACTAAAGACTATGATATAGGAGCGAATACTTTCCAAGATCGCCCCCAATGGAACGTTTGTAAAGCATTCTAGAAGAGTGGAGGAGACCTCCACTAATCATTTCCCATATGGCTTAAGGCTCGTGGCGTATTGTACTTACTTTCCTTTTTAAATGTTTTTGATTTTTCTTTAAAGGTGAGAAGTGGGACTCAAATTATAAAAGGAAAAACTCTAAGGGAAACTAGACTTTACCATTAGTTAAATGTGTTTAATGGTGACCTATGGTTAATAAGGCTTGAAAAATTAAAGCTACCTAAACAGATATTAGACTAGAAATGCGAGTACAAAAATTAATAGTGAATAATATGGTCCTCTTATGTCATGGTGGGTAAAAACGTGTGTAAATTGTAAATGGGATGAAACGATGGATTAGGTGGGTTGATTGTGTGGTGCTGAGACGCACAACTTACAGTGTGCGACATACAAGGCTTGCTTTTGGGTGTATTGGAGTGGAGCGATGATAATCGAGGGATCCTAATGTCACATGAAAATTTATTTATTTATTTTTTGTTTGGAACTTCTTCGATTTTTGGGTCGAATAACTCCTTTTCTTTATTTTTGAAAATTGGTCATCTAAACGCTTCATTTTATCTTTTCTATCCTGATTATAGGTATCACATATAAAGTTCTAACTATTACATCACAAAGTATAAACCATAAAGAATATTAAAGCAAAATGAAAAGAAAATAATCCAAATCCGTAAGTGAATCCTCGAAAAATAACTTGCACCACAAAAAGAGTGTTAGTAAATGAGATGAAGATGAGGATGCAAAAATATAAACGAAGTGAATTAACGTACAAAATTGCAAGAATTTCTAAAATGCACTTAAAGCACATAAAACAAATACAAAGGCTAATCGCTTCATGTAAACACACTTGAACGGTTTCTAAGCCTAAGTCCTATAACTAAAAGATCTTACATGATATCACCATTCTAAAATCAGTAGATAAACCACACTAAGGCCTTCTAATATCTTAAGATCAAGCCTAATTAATATTTGTCCTAATGCACCATAAAATCCTAAGCTAAACTAGATGGATTTACAATGGAAAATTGAATAAGATCAAGGCACTAAAAATAGAAAAAGTCCTGGAAAAAATATGAAATTAATTCCCTAGGGTCTCTAACCTGAATCTAATATTATGTTAAAAATATCCTAAAAATTCATAACCTAACTATGTCAAATGGTCACTTAAATCTACCTAAGATCTAATCACAATTTTACACAAACAACACTACCAAAACAGTGGATAAAATGGTCTAAAAAATATACCAAAAATTATTCCAGGTTTTATTATTAGTCCTCTAATCATAGTAAAAAGAATGGGATAAAAATCAAAAAGAAAGTGGAAGAAATAAAATGTACAAAATGAAGTATAGATGAAAGAATTCCATAGAAAATAAATTAAATGGAAAATTGAAATAAAATTGAAAAATGACAAAATTCAGAAAGTAAAAACATAGAGAATTTCTAAAATGAGTTAAAAGGCTACTATCATTTTTATATAATTTTATTATGAATTTTGATATTTTTTCTGGATTAAAAGTGAAAAGGTATTAAAACAGAAAATTAAGAACTAAGAAAATAGGAGAGGGGGTGTAGCCAAAGTAAAAAACAGCTAAAAAACATTGGGCTTGCAAAGAAAGGGTGCAGATAGTGATAGGGAAAGGCCCATGTGCGCTAGGCCTAAGGGAGCATAACATGTGCCTCTAGTCAACGCTTTGACCTTATCCTAGCCGTCTGATTAAAACTTCTCCAAATCCCCTCATCCAAAGGTTCAAAACGCAAGGTGTATGGGTATCTATTATGGGCTAGTATGCGCAGGAACCACCTTCTTTGGTCCTACCGGATGGTGACACTTGTCATCGCCGGAATGGACCACAAACACACAATCTTATCCTGGAGAATCTGAATTAATGGTGGAAGATAATGAGGTTTTAATGAGTTTAATGTGTCATTAATTTGATTATGAATTTTAATTTTCCAATCAAACTAAAATTAAATCCTAACAAATCACCTTAATCACGTTATCAAAAAAATAGAACACAAAATATCAGATTATAAACGTCTCTCTCTCAGACATAATACGCCCTTCTTCTTCCTAAGCAAAACCCTAGCCTCGCCGCCGTAACCAAAACGTGTCACCGGAGAAGAGACTTGTGGACTTCGTCGACTCCGTTGCATCCTCACCTGAATATTACAATCTAAAACAACTCTTAACCCTAACACGAAGCCAAGTTGTAGAGAACCCTAAACACGAATCCCTCAAATCAAACTCTCGAGATCGCGAATTTTCGTTCAGAAACAAAGGGTTCTTGCTCCCCTAGTCACAACTTACACAATGGTAGCGAATATTTGAAAGCTTCAAGTCGAAATCGGCATACATGTGGAACGAAGGCGATCCGGACGAATGTTTTGCGTAAGTTTCCTCTTCAATCCTTTTTCCTTCTTCGCTTCTGTTAATTTGAGTTATTGTTGATGATTTTGTTATGCTGCGATCTCGACAAAGACCGTGAAAAAGTTGACGAGTGATATTGATCGGTTCTCGATTTTGCAGAGAAGGGAAAGAAGATTCGATGAACTCGATGCCGTTGAAGATGGAGTTCAGAGGGTCATTACAACTGCGTAATCGAAGATCGAAAGAAGTTGAAAGACGAATCGAGGAAATTGTTTATGTTGTTATGATTGTCGTTGCGTCAAGAATGGTGAAGGTGAGGTGATTTCTGGACATGTTTTATTCTTGATGCATTGATGAATCTTGAACACATTTCTTCTTCTTCTTCTCGCATTTCTCTGATTTGTTGTTGCGATCTGTTGTCAATCAATGATCTTGCAATGTTACAGGTTATTGAAGATTGGTGATGGACGCGTATTTTTGATGTTGTGAATCTGTTCTTTCATATTGAAGAATTTATGGAGTGGAGAATGGACTGATGAAGGTCGAAGAGTGGTTGCGGAATATCAATGAGTATTGATGATGAAGATGTGAAGAGGTATTGACGCAAAGTCGTTGATGATGCGTGATGAATTTTGTTGTTGTTCTAACTGATATGGATTCAAGTATTCTTTTCCTCTTCCACGATTCTGGATTCTTGTTACTACCCATTCATTGCTTGTTATGGTTCTGTAGAGCAATGGTTGATTGATGATTTTTGCAGGGATGATTGATGAGGATTGATGAGATTCAAGGGCTATGGAGGGGGAGTGTTGAAGGTTTTGAGAGGGATGAAGATGGTTGGAGCTGAAGATGAATGAGGAAGGTTAAGAATGAAGAAAAACTGAGAAAGAATGAGGAAAATGATTGAAGGTGATGAAACTTTCAGAAGAAAAAAAGAGAGCCCTCAATTCGCAGCCAACAATCCTCTTTATAGAAGATGATATTCAGAGGGTATTTTAGGTTTTTTCATGTATTCGGTTAGGAATCGGTTGAAGTTTATTATGTATCAGTTAGAGGTTTTTCTATTTAAGAGATTTTTCCTGCTATATCAGTTTATCAGAACTGTTTTTCTTCCCTTTTTCATCAGCTAAAAATTCTGCATCTTATTATGAATTTGTTTGAATGTTTATGAAGAGTTTTTTTTAGCTGTTAGAGATTTGAATGGAAAATATGAGACTTCTTTTTTTTGGAATTATTTTCATGTCCTTGCAGTTTTTTCTGAATTTTTTAACTGATGTGTATTTAATAAAGGTGGATTGTTCAAGGTAAAACTTCCTCGTCATTTTTTTTCACAATCGGATTCGCAAGTGGGTTCTAATATGACTATGGATGATGATATGGTATGGATATTCTAATGAATTGGTCAAACAAACAAACATACTTTGACATAGAATTGAATGGTTATTTGAATAGAGACAAATGTGTTAGTGGATGCTATAGAAACTCGAAATTGGGTGAAAGTTGGTTTAATAAAAGTGTTTAGGAAAATTGATGGTATAGAATGGGAAAAAAAAAGGAATTTTTCCTAATAATTGGATGTGAGGAAAAGTGAGTTTGGGCTCAAGTGTTTGATCCAAAGGTCAATAGTTGACCAAAAAATCAACTTAACAATGGTTTTAAAAATGGTATAGATTCAAAAATGTGAATATTTGTTTGGGAAACGGATAAAAATCGGGTCTAACAACAATGTGAGGAGAACAAAGGTTTTAAATAGACATAAAGTTAATCATGGTTATGAAAATGAAGCATAGTTTATGGCATGAAAAATCGTAAGGATTTTAGCCTAAAAATTGATGAGTTTAAAATAAAGATGGTAACAATGGACCGAATTCGACAAGGCTTAAGAGTATGGGAAACAGATAATTGGATTCAAAGTAAACTCGAACCACGTTCTCCAAATAAATCATGACCACGCACATTTCCTCACTTTGAACATAAACCACTTCTTAAGAACTTGTGATACCATGGTAAATCCAAGAATTAATAATACCTCAAATCACGCTTCTTGAATCGCTTGGTAATACCATTCTCGAATCAAAGTCATAAGCAACAAATAAAGTGCCTCAACCATAATGATGAATGATATGGAGGAACTCATAAGAGGCCAAAATTTGCTTCAATTTGGGTCTAATATAGCCAGATAAATCCTCTGAATAGGAACAAACAAATCACAAGAATGTGCTTCGATCCCATGTCTTTGGAGCTTAATGAAATACATGATTGCAAATGTTATTGCCTTAAATAAAAAATTCTGATGAACATGAAACATAAGCCAGTTGAAGTAATAAATTAAGAGGGAAAATTTTGGGGTGTTACAATTGTTTCTATGGATGTTAGTAATATAGCCATGTTAGATTGTTAGAATAAGTTATGTTATGCCATTGCTAACTGTTAGTATGTGATCTATTTGTTGGAATAGTTTGTGTAGGCAAAATGGTTAGAAAGTAAGCTTGGATTTCAAATGAGAAAATGTTATGATTTTGTATTGGGAGGATAGGTGTGTGGATGTGAATCTTAAATGTAATAAATATGCTTGAGTTAAGTCATGTTATGCCATTGCTAAATGTTTGGATGATTTTTTAATTGACAAATAAAAAATGAAGAATGAATAGGTGCTTGTTTGTTATTACCCTATCCGGACACTGTATTTCATTCTACAACTCTACATGTATATCTTTTATTTATTTTTGTTTTTGTTTATTTTAATTAGTGTAAATATGGATAAGAAATGGATGTTTGCAAATCGATTAATGAAAGACTACGAGAGTGGGGTATCGAAATTTGTTAAGTTTGTTGTTGTGCACGAAAACCCCAGTTGAATGAAATGCCCTTGTTTGGGTTGCTGTTTTGTGGGTAATGTTCACGCAACTCAGTTGGAATCACATTTAAAGAGGCATGGAATTGATCAAAGTTATACATGTTGGGATATGCATGGTGAGAAAAGTAACAGGAATGTTGAATTGGGGGATAATACGACCTATGCTTCAAACGACAATGGCACAGATACATACGATTATGGTCGAGTCGAAGAGATTGCAGAAGTACTTGAAGATGATCTTAAGGATTGTCCCCAAATGTTTGAGAGGTTTCTAAGCGATGCAGAGAAACCGTTGTATAATGGTTGCACTAAATTCACAAGATTGTCTGCGGTTTTAAAGTTATACAACTTAAAGGCAGACAATGGATGGTCGAATAAGAGTTTCACAGAGTTATTGGCCCTGATGAAAGATATGCTTCCAGAGGATAATGTTCTTCCCAATCGAACATATGAGGCCAATAAGATGTTGTGCTCTATCGGCATGATCTATGATAAGATACATGCATGTCCAAACGATTGCGTCTTATTTCGAAACGAGTATGCATCGTTAAATATGTGTCCTAAATGCGGTGTCTCTTGATATAAGAAAAAAATGTCTCCAGCAAAGGTCTTATGGTATTTTACTATTATTTCGAGATTTAGATGCATGTTTCATATTGAGACCAATTCAAGACACTTGACTTGGCATACAGATGAAAGAATTATTGATGGAAAGTTTTGACTCCTGGTAGATTCACCACAGTGGATGAAAATTGATGATAAGTATCCTGAATTTGGAAAAGAAGCAAGAAACCTTCACTTGGCATTATCTACTGATGGAATGAACCCACACGGTCTTCAAAGTATCTCACATAGCAGTTGGCCTGTCATTATTATGATTTATAACCTACCTCCATGGCTATGTATGAAGCATAAGTACATGATGTAATCTATGTTAATTTCTGGGCTTAGACAACCAGGGAATGACATAGACATATACTTGGTACCCTTAATCGAAGATTTAAAATTTTTGTGGGAAAACGGTGTGAAGGTTTATGATGGGTATAGGAAAGAAAGTTTCAACTTACGAGCGATGTTGTTTGGCACAATTAATGATTTTACAGCATACGGAAATCTATCAGGGTACAACATAAAAGGTCAAGATGCATGTCCTATTTGTGAAGGTAAAACAGATTCGACATGATTGGAGTTTGGTCAGAAGAATGTCTTTTTCGGTCATTGTAGATTCTTAAATTCTAATCATCACTACCGTGGGTGGAGAAAAGAATTCAATTGAGAGTCAGAACAAGGTAGAGGTCCACCTATGTTGACAGGTGATCAGATTTTTGAAAAGGTGGAAGATGTGAGTACTCAGTTTGGAAAGCCTTTTGCATATACACTTGTCAAGAGTGGGTGGAAGAAGAGGTCGGTTTTTTTTATCTTCCATATTGGCAGTCGTTGCATGTAAGACATTTTATCGATGTTATGTGTAACGCCCCAATTTTATAAAGTATTTTTATAAAATAAATATCAAGAGTATGATGGTGTATTTTGAATAATAAGTGGATGAGGTATTTTATTTAAATAATGATAATATAATGAGGTGGTATTATTATTATAATATTGTTATTTAATAAATAAAATAAAATATAAGTTGGAGGTTTGAGGAGCAAGGTTGTAATTTGATTCTGTTATGAAAAGGGGAGAACACGATACATTTTCTCATTATCGTATTTTGACGAAGGAAAGAGGGCTCTGGAGAAAAAGGGAAAGGAGAAGGGAAATCAAGAATCGTAAAGCTTCAAGATCAAGGCTTTGCAAGGATTTTGTCAAATTCGAGGTAAGGGGGAGAAAGGGTTCTTTATTGGTGACCTAACATGAAAGGGTGATTGGGAGTTCCTTACTCCCTAGGGATTGTCTAATGTTGTTGATTATGATGAAATTGTGATATGATGTATATATATGTAATGATGATTAGTTATGGTTGTGTGAAATTATTATTGAGTTATATGCTTGATTGTTGTAATTGGAATGGTGGTGATTTGAGTTCTATGACAAGTTTGGTATAGAAGTAGTTATAGAGATAATGATGTTGATGATGATGTAAATGGAGAATTGGAAACAAACCTAGGATCTTTCTTAATTTGATTAGTAATATTAGGTTGTGAAGATCATAAGGAATTAGAGGTATAAAATTAGTTTAAGAACAACAATTGGGTTGTTTTGAGTGATAAAAGTGAGAGATAAGTGATAGAATTCGAACTGGTATGAAATTGGGAGAGAAAAGTGAGTTTTAGAAAAAGCTGAATTTTTGGGGTACAGGTGCCCTGACACGGGCAGTGTTGTACAACACGGGCAGTGTCAGGCTGCGGGCATTATGCTAAAAAGTGGAAATTTGGGAAGTTGGCTTCAGGAGGCCTGACACGGGCAGTGTTGTACAACACGGGCGGCCGTGTCAGCCTCCTGGAAGATGTGTTTTTGATGATTTGGGGGGCCGTGTCCCAGGCCACCTGACACGGGCCGTGTCATGGGACACGGGGGGCCGTGTCAGGCCTCTGTTTTGAGGAATTTTTCTGTATTTTAAGTGGTTTAATCCCGAGTTCTGGTTCGATACTTGTACCATTAGTCTAGGGCCTTGATGATGACATCCATGTTTAACTATAGGACCTGACGACCGATAATAAGCGTATGCGTGTTATGTGATTATTGGAGATATTATAACTTTATTAATATGTCGATTAGAAGGTGTTGATGATGGAAATGTTTATTATAAGTCTTGCACAATTATATGAAGGAATAGTGATAAACGAAGAGGATCGTGATGATTGGTAACATAGTTGATTATATGTCTTGCTTAGACCCCATGATGTAAGTGTTGGTAGTGGTGAGGATCATAAGGATCGTGTGGTATTAGAATATATGTATAGGGAATAAATGAGAGTGGAATTAATGAGGAATTCATAAGATATGACATTTGGTAATTAGCGTGTATGAATATACGTGCTTATGTTGTTTTGCATGACTCTTAATGGTGAACCATATTAATGGTGTTGACAATGTGTATGGATATTGTTGGACTATCTATGTGACCCACGTGATGGGATATGTGTTAGATCATGAGGATCGTGTTGACATGATTGTATTCATGTGTAATTATGTTGATGCGTACTATGTGTTTAGTGCTATTTATATGATGAAATGACATATATGTTTTGATGAGGATCATGAGGATCGTAAAGCATGATGTGTTCATGTATGTTATGATATGGTATGCGTTGTTGTGTCTGCATGCGCATACGTTTGATGGAATAATCATGTCGTGGATGTGATTATTCGGGATTCATTGAGAATCGTGGTTACAGGGATGATCGTGTCTTGTTGGAGACGTTAACGATGCATTCGGGGTTCTATTTGATGAACCGTTATTGTGAGTCGGTACCGCATTTGCATTGTGTCATTGAGTCACTTTGCATTGATTGAATTAATGATGTATGATATGTGTTGATGAACTATTTGAGATATTGATTAATTGTATGATGTATGATGTGTATTTGATGAATAGAGGTGAGACTACCCTGTAAGATGTTATTTGCACCGTTAATATATTGAATTGTTTTCTCACCCCTTTGTTGTTTGGTTGCGTCTGTGCTTCTTCGGAAGTACAGATGATTCAGGTACTTGAGTATGCTCGGAGTACAAGTTGTTTGGTCGAGTCCTAGGAGTCGCTCTGATACGTAGCACGGGAAATGGGGATATTTGTTATTTAATTATTCTTGTTAGTAATAGTTACGTATCATATTTTGTTGAAACTTATAAATTAAGTGAATTGATGAATTTGTGGATATTTGGCGAATTGCCGATTGTTGAATAAAAAGATATTTCCGCTGTTTTTAATAAATGATTATACTTTTAGTTGATTTTGAAAGTGTAGCTACTCACTTGTTAATTAAACTCTGATTTATCTGAAAACTTATGTTATTTTAGAAAATGGGAAAAGTGGGTGTTACATTATGCATATTGAAAAGAATGTATTTAATAGTGATATTGGTAAGCTACTCAATATACAATGAAAGTCTAAGGATGCCCTTAAAGTAAGAAAGGACTTGGTAGCGATGGGGATAAGAACTGAACTAGGACAATTGTAGAAAGGAAAACGAACATATTTACCACCTGCAGCATATACTCTATCTAGAAAGGAGAAAAAGATATTGTGTAAATCTCTTAGTCAAGTTAAAGTTCCATAAGGATACTCTTCAGATATCAGAAGACTTGTGTCCATGAAAGACCTCAAGTTAAAGAGTTTGAAGATGCATGATTGCCATGTTATAATGGAACATTTTCTACCAATGTGTATACGTTTTATTCTTCCTGAAAAAGTAAGAAGCGCAATAACTAAATTGTGTTTTTTCTTCAAGTCAATTTGCAGTAAGGTGATCGATCCCGAGATCTTACTGACATTGCAAAAAGAAATAGTTATTACTTTGTGTGATCTTGAAATGTATTTTCCTCTCTCGTTTTTTAATATAATGGTTCATCTAGTTGTTCATCTGGTAAAAGAGACTTAATTGTGTGGACCGACTTCTATGAGGTGCATGTACCCTGCTGAACGTTATATAAAAATATTAAAAGGGTATGTGAAAAACCGAAGTCGACCAGAGGGTTGTATTGCCGAACGATATATTGTTAAAGAAGCGATTGAGTTTTGTACTGAATATCTGTCTAATGTACAATCAATTGGACTCCCCAAATCTCATATTGTCGGGAAAAAAGCAGGAAAAAAGTTAATTGGAAATGAAGTTGTGACAGTATCAAGGGGTGAACGGGATCAAGTGCATTGGTATGTTATGTACAATGAGAATGAGGTTGAGTCGTATGTGGAAATGCACAAGGATGTTCTCCAAGATTTGAATCCGAATAGAACTACAAATTGGATAGTACGAGAGCACAATCGTAGTTTCATAACTTGGTTTAAGGATCATGTTTATGCAAAGTATTATTCAGATCCCGCTTCAATAACAAAAAGATTGAGATGTTTGGCATATGGTCCAAGTTTGGTTGTATTTTCTTATAGCGCATACACAATTAATGGATACACATTTTATATCAAAGAATAAGATGATAAAAGTACGATGCAAAACAGCAGTGTGAAAGACTTAAACCCCACATTTGGAAATCTATCATATTTTGGGATTATCGAGCGCATTTGGGTGTTTGATTATGAGAAGTTTCATATTCCTATCTTTCGTTGCAAGTGGGTTGAAAACAATAATGGCGTATGAATGGATAAGTTGGGATTTTTGCAAGTGGATCTTAATAGGGTGGGGTACAAAGATGAGCCTTTTATTTTAGCTTCTCCAGCTAAACAAGTGTTCTATGTTAATGATCTGACAAGTTCAAAGTGGTCTATAGTGCTTTTATCAAACAAAGTAATTGATGATAACATTGGAGATCGAGGTGATATTGATGTTGATATTGAATAATTTACTAGAAATGATCAAGGTGATATTGATGGTGATATTGAATAATTTACTAGAAATGATCATAATGAGGGTATTTGGATCAATCCAACTGTCTGTGTTGTTAAGAGACGGATAGAACATATTCCAACCAAGAAAAGAAAGAGACGTGCCTAAAAAAGATACTAGTTATATAAAATAATAGATTATATCATTCAATAATATTAATTAGTTGTAATTTTATATATAGCTTATATCATTTAATGAGGTGGAGGACACATGCGAGACACATAATGGCTGGTAACGAGGTGGAGGACACACGTGAGACACATAATAAGGAGGAGGACACATGCGAGACACATAATGATACAAATGAAGCTCAGGATGCAACTTCAAATGTAGAAAGTGAAATAAAAAGAGGAATCACAATAATGAGGTCAATCATCCGTGCTAGGGATAAAGGGATCAAATATGATGTTCATTGGAATAATGATAAACAATTGATTGAGCCTAACGGTTCAATGTTGTCTTCATATATTGGTTCACTTGCCCGCCAGCACATTCCTATTACCAATGATAATTGGAGGAATCCAACGCTGAAATCTGATAAAAAGAGGATATGGACTGAGATACAGGTACTTACCAAATATGATTGATATTATTCTATTTTTGTTGATGATTAAGTCTTTAATTTACTTATACTAACACACTTTATATTTATATGTATATGTTTTTTTTAAATAGGTGTCCTTTAATATTGAAGAAAGTCGGAAGAAGTATTGTCTTCAAATGGCCGGAAGGAGACACAGAGGATTTAGAGCCTTATTAATAGCAAAATATCTGAGAGATAAGGAAAAAAATTGTTAAAGTAGACCTTCCACAATTCTATGCGGATTTGATTTCACCGGAAGAATGGGCCACTTTTGTAGCCAAACAGAAAACCGAACAATTCAATGTAAAGTTATCTTTTCATGTCTATTAATTGTATTATATAATTGTTGCATTAGTTTGTTCTAAAATGACTTAAACTTGTTTATCCAGGATTTGAGTGCCAAGAATCACCAAAGAGCAGAAAAACCCGTGTATCCATACAAAAAAAGGTGTTTGGGATATGCACGGTTAGAACAACAATTGGTACGTATATATAAATGGTATGATTTTATGAATTATATTATTGTGTTATAATTTATTAACTTATTATTTATCTCAATGTGCAGTTATAAGAGTTGAAAAGTGAACCATCATCACTTTTGGGACATGTTTTGTGGAAGGAAGCTCATGTGGGCAAGGATGGAGCTGTTAGGGAAGATGTCCAACACGTTTATGACGAATGTGTAAGTATAACATTATGTCTTTAAGTTAATCAAAATTTTATTTAAATATAAGTAATTTTTAATCCCCACTAATGATTTTCAGGAGACTCTATCTCAATATTTAACCACCACCGGTGACGAGGATAGCAGAAGCATTCTTAGTCGAGTACTAAATGTTCCTGAGTATTCCGGTTGGGAGAGAGGTAAAGGTTATGGTGTGAATCCATCTTCCTTCTATAAACAACCAAAGAAAAAAATCCAAGCAACCAAGAAGTCATACAATTATTGGAGGAACTAAAAGTGCAAGTCTGTGAAGTGCAAAAGGATAAAGAGAGATATGAGGCGGAAAAGCGCGGTTTCGGGATAAAAGTTGTTAGTGACAAAGATAGTAGCAATTGTCAAAAAAAAATCCTGAGGTAATTAGCTCATATTTATTTTATTTAAAATAACACATTTATTTTAATTGACTTTTATACACATTAACAGTTATGTATTCATTATTGCTTCAGGGCATTTCATCTTGTCAGCTGCATTTGTCGTTACCGACTTATCGCGTGGTTGGCAAGGGAAAAGTGCACAACAAAGTGAAAGAGTTACTTCACACTAACCCACTCCCTCATGGTCATCTGAAAGTGTTGGTTGAAGTTGTTTTAGATAAGGATGCGGTACTACCTATACCTAACGAGGTTTCAGAGGCTACATTGCTGCGAGATGCACTAGGTTCGTTTGTTGCATGGCCGTTAGACCTTATTTGCATAGATGATGAGGTATGTTGAAAACCATTACGAAACTCTCTTAGTATTCAAATGTCAATTCTGAACCATTATGAAAATTATTATGAACCATTTTGTACATTTTTTTTACATGGTAATGTTAGGCTCCTACAAAACCCGTATATAAGGATAAAGTGGTTTTACGGCAAAACGATTCTGTTGCATCACAAAGATAGGTACATTTTAAGTGTTATTCTATTATCCGAATCCAAACGTTTCATGATTGTCTACTTTACCTAACTTATATGATTGTTACGTTCCTGCTCAAGTTTCACAATTGATCACCAGCAAGCTGAAAAAAGCTCATGTTAAGTCTATGCCGACAAGAAAAGGTCTTCCTCCCTTTCAGTTGTGCCTTAAAACACTTTTGTCAACATCAGATGTGATACAAGGTGGTGTTCGTCAAGTATGTATGGACAAAGGTGTTTTTGGTTTTCCTGATCATACCGAGTTTATCGAAAAAGAGGACATGGAGCAGATTTTCAGTCATCTTGAATTAGGCATCGTTGTTGTTCATTACTACATCTGGTAATTTGATCAGTACTCTATTATTTATTTAGGTAAACAATTTATTTACACATTTCAATGAAAATAGTCTAATGTTTATTATGTTTTTATTTAAGGTTCTTGTATGAAAAAGTGATGTGCGAGAATGAACTGTCAAAGAGATTTTGTTTCATTGCTTACCACCGTGTCAATGCAACGACAATTTCACTGAATAAATATGCGGTAAGAGACCATTTGGTTGAGAGATATATGTCCACCAAAGACAATGAAGCTTTGTTTTTTACCGTATAATAATGGACCCAAGTAAGATTTTCATTCTAATTTTCATTATAATCTTTGTATCTTTTGCATAAAAATTATCCATTTAAACTTTTGTTATATTTTACAGTGGACACTGGCTGTTGGTTGCCATTAATCCAAAAAAAGAAGTGGTCTATTATCTGAATTCATTGGAAAATAATTGGACAACATATCCGGATATGAAGGAAGTGGTTGATAAGTAAGTCATATTGGACGAAATATTCATGTGTATATGTATATTTATAGTGTGATAGTTCTAAATTTACGTTTTTCTTTTATAGATCAATACTAATATACCGAGCACAACGAGATCATCAACTAGCACTGTCTAAATTGGAAAATATTCCATGGGTCCATGTTCAGGTATATTAATTTTCATATTGTTACTTAGTAGTGATGCTAATTGATAACATAAAATAACTCTATATTAATTCTTATTTGTTTGTCTATGTGTAGTGTCCTCAACAAAAGCATCTTGAACTAAGTATCAGTACTAGATATTCGTTTAAATCATCTCTGAACTGTCTCTGGAAAGAAAAGCATCATGAACTAAGTATCAATACTATATCTTCGTTTAGATCGTCTCTGAACTGTCTCTGGAAAGAAAAGCATCCTGAACTAAGTATCAGTACTAGATTTTCATTTAGATCTTCTCTGAACTGTCTCAAGGAGTTGGTAATGTTTATCTGAATGTGAACTATCCAAAAAAGAAAACGTTAGTTTTTATGTAAGAGTGTTTGATGTATGCATGCATGGCATGATGTTCTTAATGTAAATGAGAATGTCGTATGCGTTATGGATGTGTATGGCATGATATGATGTAAATGATGTATGTATGAATTATGTAGTTGAAGCACACTAGCATATTCATGTAACAATTGTTGTCTGGGGAAAATAAATCCCGATTTGTTGCTGAGAAATATGAAGACATCATTCTCGTCTTGTTTCAGAATATTGTACCTAAGACCTTTCGATTTTCGTTTGTCGTACTTTTTATTGGAATATTAAATTCCTAAATACCCTGACTGGGGATAAAAGAGACGGACATTCCCCTGAGAGACTTATCCGACCAAGTGTCAATTCTTCGGAGGATATCAAGTTTGAGAGAAATTTTTCTGGGACTTTGTAGAGCTGGAAGTACAAGAGGCTACTTGAAATACTTTAATGAAATAAATCCCTAAAGATTACTCTGTTGGGATGAGTTTGCGAAGATCTGTTGGATATGAACTTTGCTGGGGATTCCTAGCTCCAAGGATCCTTAGTAAATGTTATTATTTTAATTTTATGCATTTTGGTAAACATCAATCATATTTGAAAGCATATATTCATTCAAAGTAACCAATGGATTCAGAACTTCTGATATTCTTGACTTCCCCGAGTAATTTTCTAGGAATTATCATGACTGAATCCGAAGACATAATACTGACACCATCTGATACTATTGGCACAGATAATTAATTTCCACAATAACTTTTGCTGAAATTCGGTATCAAGGAAATGTAATGAGAGGAATGTGCTTTTAGACTGCGGTGGATCGTGTACGCCCTGGGTAATGGTTAAGGAGCTTGCAACTAAATTTGATCTGATTAGATTTGAAAAGAGAGCGTTGCTCCTAGATGAGGATGATTTTTCCCATAATGTAAGTATTTTAAAAGGGATATTTCAGGATAAGTAAACAAAATTCCCTACAATAATATGCCCCTGGCATCGTGAACTTGGTAATGTTACCTCTAGCAATTCATGTGAGGAGACCTGCCCCTGGCTATTTAAGCATTGTTGAATCTTGACCTGACTACCCCAGATGAATTGGACAATAACATGGCATGCCCCCTTGATTGGAAGATAGTGACTATGCCCCTTGTATACATTGGCTTTGATCCAGGAAGCAACTTTGTCTGTCGGGAGGACTTTGGTTTATTAAATGTTCATCATGTAAGCTTCTTTGCTATCAAACACTTAGTTATATGCAAACAACGATATTCAAAATGCGACGCTTATGTCTATCTTGAAGTTTTGAAAAAGAATTATTTTAGCAAAACAATGTTTGTAAAAACTCTGATATTAACTCAAGATTTATAATAAGCCCTAAAGGAGTCAGAATACCTTTTTGTAGTAGTACGCTTTTGAACTAACCATGATTCAGTTAGGAATTTTAAAGGCTTGTAACGTGGCCTTGGTCACGGTTTAAGAAAAAAAAGGATAATGGCTCAAATTTTATTTGTACCCAACCCATCCTTCGTGATGTTCTTCATTCCTATGTTCGGTTAACTTAAGCATTGAGGCTCCAAAGGAGTTTGGAATTGTAACACTGACATTTGTGATGGTTCAGAAACCATAACTTTATTTGAAAAGTCAGTCATCTTTTTTTGTTGTTGAGGATTTATAGTGACCTCTTTTTCTTTTGACTTTGTTATCCCTTCCTTTTGCCTGAACTGTTTGTTTCAAGATTACAGTCAGTGGGATGTCTCAATTTTTACTAAGTCTTCTTCATAGGTTTTGACTTAGTGAGATTTTCTTTTGCTAGATATTGACTTACAGGGAACCATCATTAGTTGTGTACAAAATGGACAATTGGCATAATTGAGTTAACTGAGGAACTACCCTACCCCAGGTTTTGATTAAGGGTTTTAATTTGCGTGAGAATGAAAACTCCTACTTCATAGGCTCAAAAGGGTTGACTAGGGATTAACTTCCTTATATCTCAACTGTTTAGGAATCGAAATAATGCCTCCACATTGTCAACATAGTTTGTTCAAAAGCATATTATATGAAATTATGGTATTGCCTTCGTCATCCTCCCTCTAAAGGCTTACAACTTTAACAAGAGTTAAATGTCACAAAAGAGAAGTAAGAAGAATAGTTTAAATATAGTGAAATAAATGTATTAATTCAAGACAAATATATGCAATGCATTATTGTGAAAACAAAAGTCTGACATAATAGTAAGTGTTTAAGTCGACAAAAGAAATTACAAATGAAAACTCAAATGTTCTCAAAGCCTTTTCCTCTAAACTTTGTCACTTCGGATGTCTGGCAGCTTCGATGTTTGATGGATGATAGGAGAATTCAATCTGGTCTTCTGGCGTAACCTTGAGGATTCCCTCGTCAACCAGGTCTTAAATCTTATTCCTCAATGCCCAACAGTTATTAGTGTTATGTCCAGGACAGTTGGAGTGATATGCACACATTGCATTGGGATTATATCTAGGAGAGGAAGTATTGGGATTCAGAGGAGGGTCTTTCAAGGTAATTAGCTTCATCTCCAACAAGCATTGCAAAGTGTGTGACATTGGCGTGTTGATTTTGATAAATTGTATTTTATATTCCTTGTGTTGAGGAGAATTAACCCTATAAGACCTTCTTCCTTTAATTGCAGAACTATCAGTAGTAGCCTTCCTATTTCCTTCTCTTATCCACATCTTCCTTTCAACCAAGTCAGCTTGTTTCAGCGGAGGTTGACTAATGATTAGATTCCTGACTCTGTTACCTTGAAGTTTATTGACGAAGACTCTTAGCTCTACTTGCCCCTGGGCTAAGTTTTGGATTAAGAGCCACCTGACCATTCATCTGGATTCTCATCTCTGCCATCTCAGCTTGCAATTGTTCCAACTAATTACCCTTGTTGTCTTCAGGATTCTTCTTTTTTGTGTCCTTAGTGAGGAGGGCTTTCAACTCTTCTTGCCCATTGGACAAATTTAGGATCACTTCTTGGAATTGAGCATTATGGGTTTGGAGATCTTTGACAATCTGTTTGAGAGACATTTCCACTTAAATAAACAGCGAAAAGATAAGAAACCTGTCGCGGAAACCTGTTATGCAATTGTATGGTATGTAAATGCATATGCAATGTTTTCAAGAACCACGTAGGATTTAAATTTTTCAATGGAAAACAAAAAAAAACTTTTATTAGTAAGTTTAAAATATAATTGCCCCTTGGGCTTACAATGAAAGAAAACAAAAAGCTGCAAATAAAATAAGAACATCTGATACTCAAGTCTCCCATGGACACTTTCTCTTTGGGTCGAGATATGTAATGAGGTTACGCTCTTCATGAAGTTGCCTTGTTAGCTCCAACAATTTCTATTTGTAATCATGGAACTGAGCCTCAAACGTATCCCTTTCCTCCTTCATTTGAATCCAAGATTTCTGCAGCTCTTCCAGATCCGTAGGCATGTCAGGATGACGAATGGTATAAGGAACATCTCCTTCAATAATTGGCTCAACAGATACTGGTAGAACAACATGATATGTGATCGGAAAATAGCAAGTGTACTATTTTTACCGATGTAGTAATAGAAGGGAGTAACCCCAAATATCGATCTCAAGGACTGCTTAACAAAATAAGTTCTAATGGATTGATTTCAATTGGACAAAAGTTATGGTTTAAAACTTTGATTTTAGATTAAATAAAATAAAGTTATTAAAATGTAAACTAAAACAAATAGTTTTTACTTATATGAGAATAATGCCAGGGACGATGTATGATCTGCAATGCAATGACTCAATAATTTCTCCATTTTACAGAGACATGCTTTAAAAAGTGTCTTTCCTATGTCGATAATGTTTTTCCAAAATTCCTTTAGAGAAAAACCATTGGTATTCTTCCTCGACCTTGATTCCTCAACGGTCAAAGAAGAATATCAAGCAATAATTCTGACATAAAATGGTTTTCACAAAATATTCCAATTCCTCAGTAATATTTACCGTGATAAAATTTATGCAACAAGGTTAGGATGGTTGGTCAGACCAAATACCAACCACGATCAATTATCCAATTTTCCAACAAAGACAAAGCATTAAGAATGTTGCATAAAATAAAGAAACAGATTTAATCGCATAATCTCAAAATTAAGAATTCAAATTGTCATTACATAAAGCAAATCAGGGACACCCCCTGGCATTGGGGGGTTTAGCCACTCATGTTCTTAACGGAAATAAAAATAGAGCAAGAAAATAGAGACATTACAATTAACGTAGGATTCGTTGGATCGTCAATCGCTTCCGCTCTTGATCAATCCTTCTTCTCCCGTTATCGTTCAAATCCCAAAATCCCCAAATCAAAAAGTGTGTTTTACAGTCATAAACATCTAATATAAATCAGTCTTCCAAAACACCGCGAAAAGTCCAGAATGCCCTTGCAGCAACAAAATAGCAGGTTTTCCTCTGGTCTTCACAACACGGGCCGTGTTGTGCAACACGGGCACCCGTGTTGTGCCTCTGGTTCTTCTCAATTAAGCCTCTTCTTCAGATGCTATGACACGGGCCGTGTTGTACAACACGGGCACCCGTGTCACAGCACTGATTTTCTCCTTTCTTTAACAAATCTCTTTTTCTTCTGACATCCTATTTTGCTGTCATTTTTCACGCTCGGATCATCTTTTTGAATGCTTCGAACAACCGATTAAATATTGACCTGAAAGCACATCAAAAACAACCACATAACCCATACCAAAGATAAAAACAGAATAAAACGATTAAAACTAAACTTGCATGCTACATTAAGAAAAACTACGACGAAACATGAACGAAATACTTCAAACGAACGAAATTAAACTCAAAGGACAATAAAAACTGGCTTGAAAACTACAACTAAATATCACTGATCAAACTCCCCCAAACTTGAATTCTTGCTTGACCTCAAGCAAAAATCCTGTATTTATACATTCAAACACTAGCAAGATGAATTACGATACTCATACGTGGATCCTTTGTCCCAAGTCACCCAATAAGTTCTTTTTGGTACTTCTCTCTCAGTAAAGGTATCACACAAACACTACACCGCGGAAAACCCCGGACCTGAATCTCCTTTTCGGTAACCTCTCCGACTATGCTTCGGGCTTAGGTCTTATTTTTCGATTTTCAACCCTTTTCATTCGGACAATCCCTTTTAAGGCTTTTTATGATTTTCACTATGTGTACAAAATTGATCCCCCTTTTTTATATTGTTGGCACCGATATTTCTTTGTCCCTTAGGGGAAACATTTATGTTCAACCGCCGTTAGGTTGAATAACCTGGTGAGGGTTACCCAACTTAGAAGGATCGATCGTTCTAATGTTTTTATTCTTTTTTTTTTCCGGTGCCTTCAAGCCTTTTTCTCCTTTGGATCAACTCTGCACACACAATTATTATAGATAAAGCCAGATATGTCAATAGAAACTACTTCGGGTTTACTTCTCAGATTAAAGTACCATGGCATGAATCTACACGTCGAACTCGTTCCTAATTCAGGAGACTCAATGTGTTCATGTTGTACCTAAACATCAAAAAATTTCCATTTTTGCTCATTGGGTTTCTTTTCACTCAAATCCTATATACTTTCTCATAATTCACTCGCAACACACAACAGGTCAACTTGTAACACGGTGGGAGAACTGACTTTAGTTATGTTGCGGATAGCAAGAGTCGCCACCGACTTTTATTTTATCCAAAGGAAAGGCATAAAAGAACAGGAAAGACCTTTTAAAAGATTTTTGGGTCCGGGGGATAGGTTATGTAAAGGGAAGGTGTTAGCACCCTTTACATCCATGGTTATCCATGGGCTCTTAGTTACTTAGCTCACTTTGAATTGTTTTTGAAATGTGAAGTGTGTAAATAGAAATTTTCATATGAGTTTGATAATGATCCATGTACGGATGCGTAAAAAACTTGTGTTTGAAAATTGTTTGAAATTGTGAAGTGTTTTGAAAAGTTTTTGAATAGTGAGCAAGTAACTATGAGGAACCTACCCTAAAGTTTAAGTCTTTCTGTTCTTAAATCCTTTAAATGGTAAGACTATCCCTATTATTAAGGAATAGGTAGTCACTACCTTGGATGTATGGGACAAGTAAGGGACATCTGTTTATATAGGCAACTATAGGGTGTATTAAGCAATTTTGGAGGGACTGTCATCATTATTCGAAAGGGACAAGATCATTACGACGGCAACCGTTAAGGGACTTGATCTTTTATTGTTAAGGGACTTGATGACTTTATTTTAAGGGACTTTTGCTTTATACACCCTACTTGACCTTTTTGATTAGGCAACATGAGAGGTACCCCTAAGGAAGTGAGATGGCGATCAAAGATCGACTTACGTGTGTGAGTGTTCAATTTAATATTTATCTTTTGAATTAAGTGATCTAAGTTAATTTTAAATAACATACATGTTTACACTCCCTATTTTTACTAACCATGGCATAAAATAAATAATTTAAACATTTAAAAAATATTACATCCAGGAGCAATTACATAATAATAATAAAAGCAATTTAAATAAATAAGCAAAAATAAAATAATAAGCAAAATAAATAAGCAATTATAATTGGGTTAGTAATAATAATAATAAAAAAATAAATGGGGTTAGTCATAAATATAATCAATAATAATAATAATGAAATAAGCAAAAATATTAAAAATAATTAAAAGATCAAATTTTTATATGAGCAATTATTTAAGATTAATAAGAAAAATATGAACAATTATATTAATTATAAAGTTTTAAATTATTTGTAAATTATATAGAAAAATAAGTTAATGATAAACATATTATAGAAATAAACATAATTACAAAATTAATTTAACAATTTTTTTTAATTACTCCTAAGCATATATGCAAAAAATTGAAAATATAAACAATTTAGGTCATATTTACATATTATAAAAAAAGAATTAATTATGATTATATTTACAAAATTTAATTATATTAAATAAAATATATACATGATTAAAAAATGTGATCATACAATTATATTTACAATTTTAAAGATTATAATAAAATTTTATTTACTAATTAAAATATAAACAAGAATTACAATTAGGTTTTTTAGAAAAAATATTTTAGGGTTTATAAGTTTATAAAATAGAATTAGGGTTTTAGAAATTAGATGACTGTAAATTATCAACTCAGTGAAGCCAGATGATGAGCTTCCAATGAGATGACTGTAAAATGGACCATTCAGCGTACACATGAACATATCAACCAATTCCCTATCAGTCAAAGGGGGTTGTACTCTTCCAGCTAAATCTCTCCACTTCTGGGCATATTCCTTAAAACTTTCTTTGGCACCCATAGACATGCTTTGCAGCTGCATGCGAGTGGGGGCTAAATCAGCATTGTATTGATACTGCTTATAGAAAGCTTCAGCAAGATCATTCCAATCCCTGATGTTGACACTCTCCAATTGATAATACCACTCCAATTGAGCTCCAGATAAGCTCTCTTGGAAAAAATGGATCCACAACTTCTTATCAGCAGTGTGGGGTTGGATTCTTCTGACATAAGACCTCAGATGCAGCTCGGGACAAGAGACCCCATCATAAACAACAAAGGCAGGAACTTTGAAACCAATGGGTATGACTACCCCAGATATCAGACTCAAATCTTCAAAATCCAACCCTGAAGACTTCTGCAACTCCATAACATCCATTCTATCCACCAACATCTTGAATTTGTCTTCATTAGGATCATGGTAGTAATTAGCCTCAGAATCAGAGTCCCCCATTGTGTTGTGGAGACTACCTCCCTCTTTCTCAGATTCTTCAGATTCATAGTCTTCAACCTGTTCTTTGGTCTTGACAGGACCTCTGAACCTTCTTCCCATGTTGATCAGGCCACCTGACCTTCTAGTCTTCTTAGTCTTCTTGGCCAGCAGCGTCTTCAATTCATCCTGCCCCTTGGACAGGTTCAGGATCAGCTCTTGGAACTGTGCATTTTGTGCCTGGAGATCCTTAACTGTTTGTTCAAGAGCCATTACTGAAATAAACAGCGAGAAGATGAGAAACCTGTGCACAAATAAACCTGTGATGCAATGATATGATGTAAATGTGTATGCAATGTTTTCAAGGACCGCAGGATTTAAATTTGCTTAAACAAACAAGAAGGTAAACTTTTATTAGTAATAAATTTGTTTTGCCTCTTGGGCTTACAGAAAATGAAATGCAATAAATACAAGAGATGGGGTTTTAAGTCTCCCATGGACGCTTCCTCTTTGTGTTGAGGTATGAGTTGAGATTCCACTCTTTGTGAAGTTGCTTTGTTAGTTCCAGGATTCTTTCTTGGCTTGCTTTGTAATGAGCCTCGAAAGTATCCCTTTGCTCCTTCAATTGGATCCAGGATCTCTGTAAGTCCTCCATGTCAGTAGGCATGTCTGGGTGAAGGATAGTATAAGAAGTGTCCCCTTCAGCAATAGGTTCCATGGTAACTGGCAGGATAGCAGGATATGGCATCATGAGTGTCTGAGCACGAGATCGCACCCATCTGAGATAAGCTTCCATAGGAATAGTGTACTTAGGCTCCAGAGTCTTGCTGTCAACCTTGTTCACCTTTCCCCATGCTCGTATGAATCTCTGACGGTAACCTTGAAGATCGTTGTCGTAGTCAAATACAATGCCCTGAATCAACATGTCATGTGGACCATCACTCCGAGCATAACCAAACTGTCGTAATGCTAGAGAGGGGTTGTAGGTGATGCCTCCTCTTATGCCCAGAAGTGGCACATTAGGAAACTCCCCACAACGGTCAATGATAGTGACGTTCTCCATGGATCTGGAGCACCAATGAATATCTGAATGCGAGAGTGACATGATCCTTTTGGACCACCTGAACCCTTGCTCATTCTTCATTACTGAGCGAGGAAGGTGAGAAATAAACCACCTAGAGAGCAAAGGTATGCAACACATCAAAGTTCCTCTTGCCCTTGTAGTACGGGTATGAAGAGAATGTAGTATGTCTCCAAGCAATGTAGGCACTGGATTGTGACTCAGGAAAATGTTGATGGCATGAACATCTATGAACTGATCTGGATTGGGAAACAATACTAAGCCATATATCAGCAAGGCTAAGATCTCCTCAAAAGCATCATAGCTCATGGCCTTCAAGAACATTTGAGCCTTCTCTATCAACACCTTGGCTAGAACACCCTTGACTCCACTTCTCGTTTCTAGAACAATATCAGAATTCTTCAGATGTAGAGCTGCAGCAATAACCTCAGGTTTAGGTTCTTTCTCCAAGCCTGTGAATGGTTTCTGATCAAGAACAGGTATGCCCAGAAGTTTAGAGAACTCTTCCATGGTTGGAACCAGCTGATAGTCGGGGAATGTGAAGCAATGGTGCTTAGGATCAAAGAACTGAAACAGGACACTCATCATGTCTTCATTGAACCCTGAGATGACTAGATCCAATAGGTGGCCATGTCTCTTGATGAACTGGGAATGATCAGACACTTGAGAAACCAACTCTTTAAGCTTAGCAGGTATGCCCACAAAGTTGATCCTGATGGTGTTTCTACGAGCAGTAGCCATGACCTGCAACAAAGAACAAAGATAAATCCTTTGGTCCTTGAAATGGTTAGTGAAAATGCTATGCTTATGATGCATGATGATGTCATGATGTTATGCTCAATCACAAACATGTGGCACACACAAGCAAGTCACACAATAGCCCTAGGTTTAAAGGCTTGTATGAGGTTCAAAGGTAAGTACCCTCCCCTGAAGTTAGATGGTTCATCCTGTCCTACAAAAGTAACCAGGTTCTAAGGGATCTCAATATCATTGATCCTTCACAAGGGTGGTTGTTCAGTAGGCAACTTACTTGCCAACCAAAACCCTCCAAGTTTAGAATCTCAATGAGCGTAGTATCGAGTATCAACCAACTTCAGTCTGCACCAAAGCCGGTTATCTCACTACTTTCTAAAGGCCAAGATGAGTTAACTAGGGTTCTAAAAGTTAGTTAGTGCATTGACAACATATGGCAGCCTCATATTATCCTCAACTTGACTTAAGGAACATAAGCACCAACCAAGAAGTCACACTAACTATGGCCACCAGATCAACCATATCGGTATACGTCGTACAGTTTCCTTGGTCTATTGCCATTTACCTAAGGTACACTAGATCCGAGTTAGGATCTTTCACACATAAGAGCCCAACAAGTAATATAAAGCTAACAAGGCAAACAATTTAAGTGATCTAATTCCTAAGGGTACCCCTCTTTAATATTAAATCCCCAGCAGAGTCGCCAGTTCTGTAACACGGTGGGAGAACTGACTTTAGTTATGTTGCGGATAGCAAGAGTCGCCACCGACTTTTATTTTATCCAAAGGAAAGGCATAAAAGAACAAGAAAGACCTTTTAAAAGATTTTTGGGTCCGGGGGGTAGGTTATGTAAAGGGAAGGTGTTAGCACCCTTTACATCCATGGTTATCCATGGGCTCTTAGTTACTTAGCTCACTTTGAATTGTTTTTGAAATGTGAAGTGTGTAAATAGAAATTTTCATATGAGTTTGATAATGATCCATGTACGGATGCGTAAAAAACTTGTGTTTGAAAATTGTTTGAAATTGTGAAGTGTTTTGAAAAGTTTTTGAATAGTGAGCAAGTAACTATGAGGAACCTACCCTAAAGTTTAAGTCTTTCTGTTCTTAAATCCTTTAAATGGTAAGACTATCCCTATTATTAAGGAATAGGTAGTCACTACCTTGGATGTATGGGACAAGTAAGGGACATCTGTTTATATAGGCAACTATAGGGTGTATTAAGCAATTTTGGAGGGACTGTCATCATTATTCGAAAGGGACAAGATCATTACGACGGCAACCGTTAAGGGACTTGATCTTTTATTGTTAAGGGACTTGATGACTTTATTTTAAGGGACTTTTGCTTTATACACCCTACTTGACCTTTTTGATTAGGCAACATGAGAGGTACCCCTAAGGAAGTGAGATGGCGATCAAAGATCGACTTACGTGTGTGAGTGTTCAATTTAATATTTATCTTTTGAATTAAGTGATCTAAGTTAATTTTAAATAACATACATGTTTACACTCCCTATTTTTACTAACCATGGCATAAAATAAATAATTTAAACATTTAAAAAATATTACATCCAGGAGCAATTACATAATAATAATAAAAGCAATTTAAATAAATAAGCAAAAATAAAATAATAAGCAAAATAAATAAGCAATTATAATTGGGTTAGTAATAATAATAATAAAAAAATAAATGGGGTTAGTCATAAATATAATCAATAATAATAATAATGAAATAAGCAAAAATATTAAAAATAATTAAAAGATCAAATTTTTATATGAGCAATTATTTAAGATTAATAAGAAAAATATGAACAATTATATTAATTATAAAGTTTTAAATTATTTGTAAATTATATAGAAAAATAAGTTAATGATAAACATATTATAGAAATAAACATAATTACAAAATTAATTTAACAATTTTTTTTAATTACTCCTAAGCATATATGCAAAAAATTGAAAATATAAACAATTTAGGTCATATTTACATATTATAAAAAAAGAATTAATTATGATTATATTTACAAAATTTAATTATATTAAATAAAATATATACATGATTAAAAAATGTGATCATACAATTATATTTACAATTTTAAAGATTATAATAAAATTTTATTTACTAATTAAAATATAAACAAGAATTACAATTAGGTTTTTTAGAAAAAATATTTTAGGGTTTATAAGTTTATAAAATAGAATTAGGGTTTTAGAAATTATTATGATTAAATTAGGGTTTGTAAAAATAAATTAAATTTTATATACAACAAAATTAAATATAAATCTAATTATTATAATATACATATTTTTAATTTTTAAGTATACACAATTTTAATCTATTTTTATTATTTTTATTAATATTTAATTAAAAGAAAATAAAAAGAATTATAAAACAATTAAGTTAAGAAAAACAAAAAAATGATAAAACTCACCTGCTGGAGCCTGGGGTCGAACCCAGGTCTCCCAGCCTTCATCAACAACCACCAACCAACTGAGCTGCGTGTGCAGCGTGTCTTTGAAATGAGTAATGAAAATAATATAATAAACCTGTTGAGCAAATGAATTTTAAGCAAAAAACGTACAACCCAGGGATCGAACCCTGGTTCTTGACTTCATCACCTGCGTGCAAAACCAACTGAGCTACGCGCTCGTTGGTGACATATGACAAAACCAATACATAATAAAATAAGCCTGTTATTTGAATTTGATTTTCGCGCCAGAGGTCTTCATCTTCAACCTCCTGACTTGCGAAATTACCTACGAATTTTGTTACCACTTCTGCGAATTTTCCTGCACTTGAAACCTGCCAATCTCATATCATCATGAATATGCAACCATTCATCAAATTAAACACATGGTTATGATCACCACACTTCACACAGTTCATTTATGTCCTTAAAATTAATTTATATGGTCTAAATCAAAGAACCCTAATTATGGTTCAAGAACCCTAACAATGGCCGTTTTCGGTTTATGTCCTTATCCTTCAATTTCTTTGTCCAGAAAGCATCTAAACATCATCACTAACACAAATATATAGTTAGAATTCATTATAATTGCATAAATAATCCAAATCGAAAAAAAATAAGAACATGAACAATATGAATTCGGGTTGGTCATATGAGCATGATTTGAATGGGTGTGAGGGTTGGGATAGACTCAGTGATGTCCAAAGATCATCTTTATGTCCTTGAATTACCTTCAAATGCACTGGAAGATTGAAACCGAATTTGAAGTTTTGAGAGGTTTTTTGAAATTGTGAAACTTACACTTGAGGCCAGAATTTCGTGTCTTGTGTTAGGGTTGTCTCAAGTACTTATAGAGTGATCAATTTAGGTTAAAAAATTTGGTTATTGTGTGAGAGATTTGATTGAAAAAGATTCAAAGAGATTATGCCTTAAAAATCAAATATCTTTGTATGAACACCTTCTATTTTAGGCAAATCAACATGATCTTCTTTCCACTTCAATACCAATCATCTTAATGAATTTCTAGAAGCTCAATCATATTTAAATCTTTGACTTTTATATTTTATTTTAATTTAAAATGATTTTTAATGAATTAAATCAAAATAAATAAAAATAAAATGATAAAAAATCTGATTTTTGTTGACTTGGGTCGTGCATGAAGTTATAGTATGGATTGGGTCATCATATGGCAAGCCCATTTAGAAGAAATTGGTTTTAGACCTCCATTTTCTTCATAAACCAACCAAAAATTTCCCAACTTTGCAAGGGCACATATCCTTCAATTTTAATGCTATGAGGGTGTTCTTGGACATTTTGGAAAGCTTGAAGAGTCCTCTAACCAAACCCACTGGTTTCATGTCCATATCATTTACCAATCTCAAGTTATGCCCTTTTGAAGTTGTTGACTTTTTGTTGACTTTCAAAAGGACCTATAATGTCTTAGCTCATACCTTCCAAATGAAGCATTTTTGGGCTTGGCTTGTGAGACACAAAGTTGTAGAGAATTCAATTTCCTTCAAAATGAGCTTTGGATGGAGACTTGGTGATGAAGCATGTGAAAGTTATGGCTGGTCAAAGTTCAGTTGACTTTTCCTGAGGAAACCCTAATTTAGAAACTCCTGATTCTTGATGATCTGAAATCTCCTTGATGAATCATGATCAACCCTTGATCAAATGATGAATTTTACTTCATATACTTGATGTTGGCAAAAAATCATGAAGTTTGACTTTGGTTTGACCACAGTTGACCTCAGTTTGACTTTTTAACTGCTTTGACTGATTTTGACTTATCTGATCATCTGACTGAGCAAACTTTTGAGAAAAGTCTTGAAACTTGTCATGGGGGTTCTTACACACATATAAGATGTTATGAAGCTCACTTGAAGTCTTGGAAATTCATTTAGCCTGATTAAAGTCAAAACCCTAGTTTTGGATGCACTGCTTAGGAGGTGCATTGTCTGAGGGAATTGTCAACTCTTCTGACCAATTGTGAACTTTGTGAACCTTGTGAACCATCATAAAATGTCTTGTGAACCTCATGGGAGGTATTGTGAACCTTGTGAACCTTGTGAACCTCATAAAGTATCTTGTAGACTTCATGAACCTCATGAAAGGTCTTGTGAGCATTGTGAATCTTGTGAATCTTGTGAACCTCATAAAGTGACTTGTAGACTTCATGAACCTCATGAAAGGTCTTGTAAGCATTGTGAATCTTGTGAACCTTGTGAACCTCATAAAGTGACTTGTAGACTTCATGAACCTCATGAAAGGTCTTGTAAGCATTGTGAATCTTGTGAACCTTGTGAACCTCATAAAGTGACTTGTAGACTTCATGAACCTCATGAAAGGTCTTGTAAGCATTGTGAATCTTGTGAACCTTGTGAACCTTCTTAGCACACAAAGTCTTGTATTGTGAGGGAAAATTTTGGGGTGCAACACAACTCAGGGGTGTTTTTTCAAATAACACATAACTATAATTTTCAAGCCGACACTACTAAAAATAAACATAGATTAAAACAAAACAAAACGAAAACATGAAAACTAACCCCCCCCCCCCCCACACTTGAACTCAACAGTGTCCACACTATTGAAGAACCAATGTCGGAGGGGACTCACAACTATCACTGCTCTGGTGGAAATCCATGAAGCCTCATCTGCTGCATCCATGAATGCAACTCATCGATGAGGTCCCCTTGTCGGGTCTGCTCTTTTATCATTTCGTCCCACTCCTCCTTGGTCACACTCCACTGACCGGTTGTTTGGTTTGATGATCCACCAGCAGTTTGAACCGGTACCTCTTCAGCTTGGTTCCCCTCATCCTCCTCACCTGAAAAATACTCATCAAATTGATCGTTTCCGCCCTACATAGGGTCCTCATACAACCAGTTAGCTCTATTGTCTATAGTAATCAAATTAGGGGCAGGCAAAGAAATCAAATGCCGGTTACGGGTCATCATAGAGTAATAATTATGACAGATCTTTATCATACCTTGGTTGATTAAGGTTTCAAGATCAATTTTGTTCTTACCTGCCACTCCAGGTACTTCAAGCAACCTCTCACCATACCCAAGTTTTTCAGCAATTTGCGTAATCATCCCTCCTACAGATATCTCACCAGAGGCAGCATTGGCTACCCGCTTTAGGTGGTCTACTGCGAAGGCCGCAACGTTGATCAGCTCATCATTAGCCATACCATATAGGAAGTACAGCTCTCTCTGCGTAGCCACTCCTGTGCTATCGCCTCGGAAGAACAGGGTATAAGCCAACCCCTTCTGAGCATACCTAAAGCACGGGTTATGAATTCCCGAAGCTTTTGCCGCCGATGCGACATAATCGGTACTGCCGGTGATATCTTTCCAGAATTCTCCTGCCACAAATGTACTCGGCGGTGCACCAGGCCCGTAAATTTGAAGATCTAATATCTTTCCCAAATCAGCAACTGACATCACATGATCAGTGTCAAAGAGGCGAAACTTTAAAGTACCGAAGTACTCTGTATCTGATCCTGTCCACGTATGCTTGAGCTGAAAATGTAAAGAACTCAAAAATTCCAAAGTTATGCGCTCAAAAGTCGGCGCTTCATAAAGCATAAAATTTAGCATTCCAATATTGTGAAACATTTTGTGTACCTCAAATTTAAGCCCTAGATTCTCAAGAGTTTCACTACACATATATCGGGCCGGTATCAATTTACGCCTTACCAACTTTGAATATTTGGCTTGATGCTCCGGATCCTCAAACAAAATGCCATGAGCATTAGGCATTCTATGTGCTCGCTTACGGGGGCGAGAAGATTCGGCGACACTCTTACTGGTATCCTTGCGAGGAGGCATTGTTATCACCTGCACAAATTAAGCACACAATTTGATAGAAAGATTAGTGAAATCTGTCACTGTAGAAGTGACGATGGAGGCAAAGGGAATACTTTTTGTGAACGGGGTAGTGTGTTTTAGTGAGTGGGTAATGGAGAAAATGAAGCTTTTATGAAGAAGAAAAATGGGGTTAGGGTTTTTTGTAAGAGAATAGAGGTTGAAGAAGATGAAAGTTTAGGATAAATGAGTGGTAAATGAGCCACTAATGAAAAATTATGATAATAACCACGTGGGCCCCACTGTATTAAAAGTGGGAAGTTAAAAAAAATCAAAATTTGGGTGCCCGCATGCCTGACACGGGCCGTGTTGCACAACACGGGCACCCGTGTCAGGCCCCTGTAATTGAGGTCAACTTGCAGCAAACAATGGCCTGTTTAGACCTTGCAACACGGGTCGTGTTGCACAACACGGGCACCCATGTTGCACCCCTGGATCTCTTCAACTGCTCATCAAAAAACCATCTTCTTCAGACATTGCAACACGGGTCGTGTTGCACAACACGGGCACCCGTGTTGCACCCCTGGATCTCTTCAAATTCTCATCAAAAACCAATCTTCTTCAGCCCTTGCAACACGGGCCGTGTTGCACAACACGGGCACCCGTGTTACACCCCTGATTTTTCACTTTTTCTTGATTTTTCTGATTTTTCTTCCCCGACATCCAACCTCTTTCTTTCCTTCACAGAACCAGTGATACACAAAAACACACAACCTACAAAAACTGAAACAAACAAAAGTAAGAATGATAAAATCGTGGGTTGCCTCCCACTTAGCGTTGCGTTTAACGTCGCATGGCTCGACGGTCCGTCATCCTACTGAGTAAGACGAGTGACATTCACATCACCAGTAGTCTGGCCTTTGAAGTAAGGTTTTAATCTCTACCCGTTCACCTTGAAAATATCTCCATTGGTCTGATTTTGAATTTCGACAGCTCCGTGAGGAAATACCTTGTGAACTACAAAAGGTCCCGACCATTTAGACCTTAGTTTTCCTGGAAATAGCTTCAACCTTGAATTGTACAGAAGGACCATTTGTCCTTCCCAAAACTCTTTTCTTTGAATCCTCTTGTCATGCCATTTTTTCGTTTGCTCTTTGTAAACTTTAGCATTCTCATACGCTCGATTCCTGAATTCTTCTAACTCATGAAGTTGAAGAATCCTCGAACTTCCAGCTTTTGACAAATCCATATTAAGATACTTAGACGCCCAAAAAGCTTTGTGTTCAAGTTCCAATGGTAGGTGACATGCCTTTCCGTATACCAGTTGATATGGTGACATACCGATAGGCGTTTTGAAAGCTGTTCGGTATGCCCATAAAGCGTCATCCAACTTAATCGACCAATCCTTTCTAGACGAATTCACTGTTCCAGGATTTGTTTCAGTTGTCTATTTGACACCTCAACTTGGCCGCTTGTTTGGGGGTGGTATGGAGTAGCTATCCGGTGTTTAACATTGTACTTTTGCAGAAGCTTCTCCATGAGGTGATTCAGGAAATGTGTTCCTTCGTCGCTTATCAATGCTCTCGGGACACCAAACCTTGCAAAAATGTTCTCTTTCAGGAATCTCACCACAACCTTAGCATCATTGGTAGGCAATGCAACAGCCTCTACCCATTTGGACACGTAATCCACTTCAACCAAAATATAGTTTTTTCCGAACGACGGTGGAAACGGCCCCATGAAGTCTATCCCCCATACATCGAATAACTCAACCTCTAGCATAGAGTATTGGGGCATCTGGTTTCTTTTTGATATATTCCCAGTCCTCTGACATCTGTCACACTCTTTCACTAATTCTTGAGCATCCTTAAATAAAGATGGCCAGTACAGTCTGGATTGAAGAACTTTAGCTGCTGTCCGATCACCACTGAAATGTCCACCATATTCAGAGTCGTGACATGCTTTCAGCACATCTCTTTGTTCTTCGTCGGGTAAACATCTTCTTACAAGGCCATCCACCCCTCTTTTGTAGAGAAACGGATCGTCCCATAAGTAAAACCTGTAGTCATGAACAAACTTTTTCCTTTTGTTAGAATCAAAATCGTCAGGTATAATACCGCCAACGAGGTAGTTTGCATAATCTGCAAACCAAGGCACCCCAATAACAGCTAGGATGTGTTCGTCAGCAAACTCATCCTTTATTGGGCGCTGCTCTTCAGTCTCCTCAATTGGTGACATCCGAGAAAGATGATCTGCAACAGTGTTTTCACACCCTTTCTTGTCGCGGATCTCGACATCGAATTCTTGGAGAAGTAAAATCCACCTCAAAATCCTGGGCTTTGAATCCTGCTTAGCAAAAAGATATTTCAAAGCAGCATTGTCAGTGTAAACAATCACTTTTGAACCCAACAGATATTGCCTGAATTTATCGAAGGCATACACAACAGCTAGCAACTCCTTCTCGGTAGTTGCATAGTTTATTTGCGCGGGGTTCAAAACGTGACTAGTATAATAAATCACATGAAGCAATTTCCCTCTTTGCTGTCCAAGAAGATCCCCTACCGCAATGTCACTAGCATCGCACATAATTTCAAAGGGTAGGGACCAATCAGGAGCGATAACAATAGGTGCAGACACTAATTCCTTTTTAAGTGTTTCAAAAGCATCGATGCACTCCTTATTGAAAACAAAAGCCTTATCTTTAACCAACAGGGTAGTTAAAGGGTTGGCTATCTTTGAGAAGTCTCTTATGAACCTGCGGTAAAAACCCGCATGTCCCAAGAAGCTTCTTATACCTTTCTCATTAATCGGCGGTGGCAACTTCAAGATCACTTCAACTTTGGCTTGATCAACTTCGATCCCTTTTTGTGAGATCTTGTGACCAAGAACAATGCCTTCTCGCACCATGAAATGACATTTTTCCCAGTTCAATATTAAATTGCTTTCTTGACATCGCTGCAAAACAAGTGAAAGGTTAGACAAACAGTGATCAAATGAGGATCCGAACACGGAGAAATCGTCCATGAACACTTCCATGTGCTTTTCTAACATATCCGCAAAAATGGATGTCATGCATCTTTGGAATGTAGCGAGGGCATTACTGTCGCTCCCGGGATTTTCATCCTAGTACAAACGCGAAAGTGGCGCGGAAAGGGTAGAGTCGCCAGCCAGACATTTTTATCCCGAATGAATGGGAAAGGTAATGTTGCACAAACCTGAGGAAGAAGGAAAGGACAAGGTCCTGCGAACCAAAGATCTGAGTTCGGGAGTCGGTTACGAACTGGGAAGGTATTAGCACCCCAGATCGTCCGTCGTACCCGACAGGATCCACACTTGCTTGCTTTGTTTCAAAGGGTGAGAAAAAATATAACTGCTGCTGAATAAAACCGCTAACTGGAACTGGAATGAGAAATGAGAAAGAAACTGAAATAAGAAAATGGAAAGAAATGGGGAAATGTAGGGAAAATAAAGAATGTGCTCGAACGGGCCCTACCCCGCTGCCTACGTACCTCATCGGGATAATGAGGATCAGAGTCGACGTAGTTCGCCTAACCTAGGCGGGAACTATTTGTTTATGTTTTTTATGCTGGAACTTCATATGTCTATGCTCAGGTGTTGCAGGCTCGTCTGGTACGGGCGCGTTTACCGTTTTGCATGAAAGACAAGTCGCCGCGAGTTCGCGTTGTGAGTGAATGAGATGAGAAGAGAAGTTCCCGCAGGATAGTCGTTTATTGTGTGTTTTTGTCTTTTATGAGAAGTGTTTTGAATTTGTTTGTGAACTGTCTTGTACTAAGACCTATCCATCGCGGGAAGTATTTACACCTCGCCCCGAAACAGGACGCGTATAAACACTCCGCAACAAAGTCTCGTGTCGTACAAGATTGTTCGGTTTTTATTAAGTGTTTTATTGCTTTTCTTTATGAGGAGAGAAAGAATGACTCAAGTTGGAAAAGGACAAACTAAGGGGACTAAGACACGACCCTAATTTTATTTTTTTATTTACAAGAGAGGTCCTATGGTTAGTGAGGTTTTCTAATCCTAAGAAAGAAAAGGAAAAGAAGAAAAGAGTTAGAAACTAACTTACTTCCTAAGGAAGTTAAGTCGTCTCTAAGGAAAGGGAAAACCTATAAGCAAACACCAAGTGCTAAGGACAACACATTTAAAATGCATAAGAGATAGGAATGAAGTAATGCTTACCTCAATCTTCCCCCCTACAAAACAAAGGTTAGCATGACAATGCATATTGAAAGTAAAATCAAAGCATAAAAGTGATTAAGTACCATAAACGTCCTAGAATGGAACTAAGGTTCAAAATAAGACCTAAGTCTAAAAGTGAAGGTACCTAAAGGTTACATGACTTATAAAGTCAGTAGCTACATGCTATAGGTCCCTAAGTATGCTAGGATACCTCACAAGATCAAACTATGTCAAACTATGTACAAAAAGTTCACCTAAATGCAAGTTAGGGTTTATGGATGAAGTATGAATGCATATGGATTACAAGCATGAATTAATACATGAAATGAACATAAAAGTCAGTAGTGAATGCTTATGAAGATGGATTAATGAATATACAATCATGGATGCAATGGATTAGGCATATGGAGCAATGAGAAGAAGATATGAGAAGAAACGAACAAAAATCGCATAAGATCGCACATGATGAAAGTTAAGGAAGAATGGCATGTGAATATGCATGAAATGATTATGGGTCAGTAGCATACAAGGTATGAGATGAAATTAGAATGCATGAATAGGCATTGATGATTTCCACATAATTCAAGTTATTATTTAGAGGAGAAGAGAAACTAGTTTAGATTAAAGTTAATTCACATAAGTATGCACTTTAAAGCACCAAAACAAACCAAATGATCATGGTTCAAAAAATGACCTATGACTGGAATTAAAGACATACAAATGACCTATAATTAACTCCTAAAAGCTACCAAAAAGTTCCTCAATCAAATGGCATGAATGCCTTCTTAACACTTAGGTAATGCGACACATAAACACATGAATCAACCTAGGATCTAGGTGACATGGAAAAATAGCAAAAAGCCTTTAAAAATTATGAAATTAAATCCCTGGAATAAAAAAGTCATTATATCACATTGTCCAAAAGGATTACACAAAATTATGCACCCAAGTGCCAAAACAATTCCTTGATTAGCAAGGTAGCAATGGATGATCACCCAAAAACAACTCCACAAAGTGGATCAAAAAGGGCACTAAAAATTATGAAAAAAATGCCTAATTAGCATCAAAATGTCACAAATTACAGTGATTAATCACACACAAAAAATAGGTTTCACACCTATGGGGAAAAATCGATTTCGGTCCCTTATGCCAAAACCTTCCTTTTTGGGACAGCTTATGATCTAAAATCCAAATTAATTATTAAAACCACCCAAATCTGGAGAAAAAAAATATGACAAATTAATTAAGAGGATGAAGATCACTCATGAATATTTCCAGAATTTTAACCCACCTAAAACTATTTTTAATAATTGCGACGAAACGGGTAAAAAAGTGGATTTTAAGGGGAAGTGAAAGGAATCGATCCTAATGGTTCCTAACCTAATCCCTAAGTTCCGAAATCGATACATATCATCAAAAATCACAAATATAACCAATGCCTCAGGTGGGAGGGCTCAGTATGCACCTTAAATTATATGGTCCTAAGCCGCATACGACTAAAATGATGCTTAAAAGTCGAAAAAAGCTTGAAATTACTTACATGATCGAAGTGCCGATTCCTCACAAAAAGAAATCCGAAAAAAACCTTAAGCAAGGTCTTGTAGTCTCCTATGAGCAAAATAAATGCCCATCTTCCATAATTACTTTGTGAAGCTTTGGCCATAATCGAAATCGATCGAAATCGATCAAAAACATCATGAACACTTTAAATCCAAATTAGTCTCCAACAATAATTAAAATTAATCACAAAAATTCTAATTAAAATTGTTAAGAAATGGATTAAGATGTTAATCCACAAAAATTAGTTATCAAGTAAATTAATTAATCACTTTCTACAAGAAAAAAATTCAATTAACAAAATTCTAACAAATAAAGAAAGCAATGGAGTGTAATATTGAAAACAGGGGCCTACATAAGAGTTTTTGATGGAAGCCCAATCCAAATACCAGTGTGGAGGTGTTAATAAGAAATTTGATGGTGTGAATAATACTGTATGGTTGAAAAAAGCTCAATTCCTATTACCAATTTCACAGGGGGTATTGTAGTGATCTTGAGGGTGTGAATAGCGAAATACATGGTTGAAAGGAGAATAAGCCCAAACCCAAATCGATGGAATTTGACCTAAACAAACCCTAAACTCCTTCAGTACAAGAACAAAAATCCTTTGCATCCATTCTCAACATATGCTCCGCCGTAAGATCAAAACTTCACCTGAACGGGAACCTATCGCCACCATCTTCATCATCCCTCGCGGACCAACAACGATCCTCCGCCACCGTCTCTTTTTTTTTCTGATTCTTCACCGTGAAGGATTACCTGACAAAACTCCAACTCTGCTTCAACCTTCATCGTCAAAGCAAGCCACTCCATTGAAGAACAAGGGAAACTCGTTGGCCGTTGCGATTCACAACCTCGTCGTCTTCTCTTCAACTCTCTCTTTTCTCGCCTCCGCTCGATCCTTTAAGGCTATCGCCGCGACGATTCCGTTTCTCATGAAGATTTCGCCGTCGTCGCCTTGCGCTACCTCAATGCCGCCACCTGAGCATCATAAAGCCGACTCCACCATTGTGGCGTGTCATCATTTCCGCTCGCCTCTCACGAACTCATGAAGCTAACAAAGGGAACCGAACGAATCGAAGTTATCTCGATGGCATTTACGACGAGGAACACCTTTGATTGCTCAAGCTCAGGTTTGTTTTCTTTCACTCGATTCTTCTCTTTTTTTTTTGTTGATCCTGGCTTCACTCGTCTTCTACTTCTGACTCATGATATGAGTTTCATTTGACTCGATCGTTATCGACAATTGATTTGCGGTGAATCTTTTCCGTAAAGTATTATAGTGGCTGAGTCTTTCTGAATTGATCTGTTGATGGTTGCAGGTCTGAATCCGATGCAAAGTGAGGAAGATGGAAGTGTCAGATGCGGTGGTTGATGATGTGAGCTAACGAAAATCTTTGAAGAGCTGTGGATATGCTTGTGATTCACAGTTGATAAATTATTGATGATGAAAATATTTGTTGATATGTGATTCTGCAGGGTTCTTGAATTGCAGGTTTGAATCATTGAAGAGTGATGAAAGAGGTTGAAGATAATGCTCAAGACTGGTTGGGGTTCTGTGATTGATGGTGATGATGATTCCAATGCCGAAGATTACTGAAGTTGAGAAGCAGAAGATGAAATTTGATTGATGAAGGTAAAGAAGTTTATTGAAGATGAAGCTGGTGAAACTGAGTTCGAAAGGCTGATACAAGAGAGGATGTTTTGCCAAGTTTAGAATAAGATGTAATGAGCATTGAAGTGACAATCTTGATGAAGAAGTGAGGTGAAAATTGGTGATGATGAAGGATTCTGGAGGAGAAGAATTGAGGGATTGATTCCAAAGGAACTCTGAGTTTTTCTGGCTGTTCTTATAGTTAGATCCCAGAATTTTTCTGTTATCAGTTGGAGTTTTTTCTCTTTTTTTCAACTGAATTCTCACTGTGTTTTGTAACTAGTTGCAACTGAATTTTTTCTCTTTTTTCTGTGACTGAATTATCAATTGGTAGCTGAGTTTTTCTCCCCCTGATTTCTGTTATATCAGTTACAACTGATTTTCTTTTCTTCTGGTTGCCTCTTTCTGCATTTTCCTCTGTTATTTTTCTTTCAATATAATCAACTGAATTATTTTTATTTATTTCCTCTTTTATTAGAATTCTTGATAAGTTCTCTTTGTTTTTTTTTTGTAAATTATTGCTGTCATAACATAAACAACTCAATTAGTAAAAGGGGTTAAAGTGATCAAACATGGAAATGAGCCCACACAATAAATTGGTCTAAAAAAGAAGTAAAAGAAAATGAGTAGGTTTTTGGTTGATTAATTAAAAAAATGAAAAGTGTAATAAAATAAGGAAAAGTTTGGGCTTACAATGGGTCTTGGAATTAAAAAACAATGAAAGAATGTAATGAAAAAAAGGGTTTGGGCTTACAATGGGCCTTGAAGTTAATTCTAGAGATTAATTCAAGTATGAAATTAGAATGACTTTGTAATGGGATTTGGAGCCAAAAACAATATGAATTTAATCACAAAATATGACTTGATTTTGAATTTCTTTTAAGGTAGTGTTCAAAAATGGAACAAAGAAAGAATTTGGTTAGGACAAATATTTGGTAATTGGTTTAATAGTTTAGAATGGTGATATGAAATAAATTTGGGCTAAGAAAGAATGGTTATAAGAGATGATCTTGATGATAGCATGAAAAGAAATATTTGAAATATGGTTTTTACGGGTTAGAGCAAATAAAGATGGTAAACAAGGATGTGTCTTGGATTCCAAATGGCCTGCATAATCAATCTCAATATCTTAACACAATCCTCCAACCCAAATCCAACTTATTCTTAATGAATTCCCAAACTTCGATAAGCTTCAACATTAAACCTTATTGACTTCTACCACAACAAACAAGCAAACGAGAGAACCATAGTAACTTGTTTTTCTTATAAGTCCACCATTAGATCTCCTATACCATGAACATTATGATACCTCGATATGAAACCCTGAAACTCAGTCTCCATTAACAAAACCATGTCAGAGATAAGAATCTGTGATCAACTTGTATTGAGTGTTCCCCGATGAAGCAGATAGCTTGAGTTGTTAACATGAATAATGTCATAAGAATCAGACACTCCTGAGAAATCTTGAAGAAGATAATTGAGATACTTGATGAACTTTAGCATAAGAACGTGGCTATGATGAGATGAGCTCAACCTCTATCTTATCTCAAATGCAATAACCAGATAAATCATCTCTGAATATGAAAACTCAAATCACCGGAGCATACTCTGATCCCATGCCTGAGGAATACAATGCAGATGCATGATGATGGATATTATGATCTAATGGGAAATGCAGATGACATGCGAAGCAATAAGCCAATAAAGGGAAAAATATGAGGGCAAATTTTGAGGTATTACAGCTGCCCCTATTCAATCATCTGCAGACTTGAATGGATAATTGCAACAGCTTTTAGACGTTCATGGTATGGAGTGATTGAATACTCGAATAAAACCTGAAAATTTGCATACTGAGGGCAACAGAAATGCCATCTGCCCATTTATTTATTTATATATTTTTTGTTTTGACCTCTGAATAGGTAACGGGAATAGAACCAGGTGGAATAGAATCAATGCAATCACTGCGACTGCTGAGCGAATCAAAGCCACACCGAGGGTGCCTGTTGGCGTAACAGAGCTTAACGAGACTATTAGCGGAATGGAAATCAAATCAATATGACTGCTGGGCAGGACCAAGCCGTAAAGAAAACAATACGCGACTGCTGGGCAGGACCAAGCCACGGAAGATGCCTGTTATCGAAACAGGACTTAGCGCAACATCAACCGATTTGCGACTCAAATAAGATCAACCGATCTAACACGGAGATGGTATCAACCGATCCACCCCGGAAAGCGAGAATGTAATATCATCCGATTTACAACTCAAAGAGAAATGATATCAACCGATTCATAACTCAAATATGATCAACCGATCTAACACGGAAATGGTATCAACCGATCCACCCCGGAAAGCGAGAATGTAATATCATCCGATTTACAACTCGAAGAGAAATGATATCAACCGATTCATAACTCAAATATGATCAACCGATCTAACACGGAAATGGTATCAACCGATCCACCCCGGAAAGCGAGAAAGTAATATCATCTGATTTACAACTCGAAGAGAAATGATATCAACCGATTCATAACTCAAATAAGATCAACCGATCTAACAGGAAATGGTATCAACCGATCCATTATCATCGCACTGAGACGAGACCAAAAGGAACAGGATCATTGTACTTAAATGATAACCTGAGACGCGACCGTTGTACTGAAACGGAGACGCGAAAAAATGAGACTGTTGTACTGAAACAAGACTCAAAGACGAGACCATTGTACTTAAATGGAGACTCGAAAGGAACGAGATCGTTGTACTTAAACGAGAGCCCAAGACGCGACCGTTGTACTGAAACGGAGACGCGAAAAAAATGAGACTGTTGTACTGAAACAAGACTCAAAGACGAGACCATTGTACTTAAATGGAGACTCGAAAGGAATGGGATCGTTGTACTTAAACGAGAGCCCAAGACGCGACCGTTGTACCGAAACGGAGACGCGAAAAAAATGAGACTGTTGTACTGAAACAAGACTCAAAGACGAGACCATTGTACTTAAATGGAGACTCGAAAGGAACGAGATCGTTGTACTTAAACGAGAGCCCAAGACGCGACCGTTGTACTGAAACGGAGACGCGAAAAAGTGAGGCTGTTGTATTGAAACAAGACTCAATTAGGGATAACAACAAGACTTGGTAGAAGTATCCACCCGGGGAAATGAGGTTGCATTCTATGGGTAACACTTCGATCTGATTGGAGATGTAACGGGTCTTATGTAATATACCTCAAAACTGGCCCATGCTGGCATGCATATGTTTGAATTTATGGCGTAATGCTCCATGACGATGGAAATGCTACGCTTTGGAAGATGCAAATGTGATGATTATGCACATGTAAATGCAAAGAGATCTCCTGATAAGGAGACTGCAGGTATCCCAGATAACTTGGTTGGGGAGAAACGATGATCACTGCATTGATCTGGTTAATCCTTGTGAGGAGGAAACAACTCTGCGGGGAAAGCTGTTAATAATTCACTGGCTCTGAACAGTCGCCACTGCCAAAAATAAATTGGACCTTGAGGTTGGAGCGCCAAGACCCTGCTGGAGATAGACTCTTCTTGAACTCTGATGGGGAAGTGAGGACCTTCCTGACTTGGATGGGAACCCAAGGCATGATACTGCTGAGGAAGCGATTGCTGGGGAGGCAAGACACTCCTTATACTGCCGAGAATTGCCCCTGTCTGAAGGGAAACTCCTGCTTGGGGATGACATCCACCTTCTGCTACCTTGCTGGGAGAAATTTCAACTTCCACATTACTGGGGATGACAGGTGATGTCAATGATGAAGCTTCCTGCTGAAGATAAGAGCTCAAGTTGCCACTTGCTGGGGATAAAAGATAAATCCTCTCATGTTGGGAATGAGAGATGTAAGGCGTCTCATGCCGGGGATGAGAGATGATGATCTCCTTCTGCTCAAGAAGTAACCTTCCATTTGCCGCACTACTGGAGAAGGGATTGTCTAATGAGACTTGCTAAGGGATTCTGATCAATGAAGCTTGTTGATGAAACAACTCTTGAAGTACTGTGTTGACAATGGCTTTGCTTCCAGCCTCTGGGCTGATAGGTTTCCAACTAATCATGAATGAACAATGGTTCTTTGCAATTTCCAAACTCGCCTCAAATTAAGGTCCATCAGAAGTAACTGTCTCAAGAGGATTTTACAGAAAACATGGCATACGAAACGCCTCAGTGTCTTCAAACTCTTGGAGAGATTCATCGGATCTCGAAATAACTGCCCCAGACTGCATGGTCTGTGAAAGAATTTGCCTCGCAAGGATTCCTGAAAAACCTCATATCACTGTGAGATATTCTGCCCCAGTATATTGAACTCTGGATAAGTGCTTCTGATTAACCGTCTTCAGGAGAAAGTAACTTCCAGTGCTCTTGGGGTGGCCTGCCCCAGTACAAGTCTTGAAGTGATCACCTCTGAATGACTGCTTTGAAGAAAACACCCAGATCAACTATTCTTCGAGAGATTGGATCTCGAAGTGATTGCCCCAGTTTGGCTGAAATTTGAATAATGCTTCCGCCTGATGGCTCTTTGAGAGATTTGAATCTCGAAGTGATTGCCCTAGCTTGGCTGAATTTTGAAGAGATTGCTCGACATGATTGCCCCGGATTAGTTGGCTCTTACCAGGAATGTTGGGAAAGTCCCTACTCGATGGAGTTTTCTTAAAAAGTGCACCTCGACAGATTGTCCTTCGGAAGTTTCAGACTTCTCAACTTGGCAAGATTAAGCTTCTGGACTGAAGTTCCATACATGGACTTTTATGATGCCAAACAAATGTATGCAAGCAGGAAATGTTTATTCTAAGAATGAAAATTCTAATGCAACACACATGTTAATCTTGAAGTTTTACTGAAAAAGATGTCGCAAACCTTCGCGAGCGAGTCACTGGTTAAGATACGACATTAATAATTTTTTTTTGAATAATAGAAAGCATGCACATGAAACACCAACAAGGATCTTTCAACACCACTCATAGGAGTCGGGAACGCGGTCTCGTGGTAGTACGCTCTCAAAAATAACCTTGTTTCAGTTAGGACTTTTGAGGGTTGTATCGTGGCCTGGTTCACGGTTATAAAAACAAAGGATATAGGCTCGAAGTTTATTTGTGCCCACCCCTCTTCGTGATGTTCTCCATTCCTATGTTCAGCTAGCTTTCACAAGCACTCACCTCTCAAAAAGGGTTTTGTGATGGTTGAGGAACCAATTACACTAACGGTTTAAGCACCAATTAGGTTGTCATTGGGAGCCAGCCACCCCTCTTATCCTTGGTGTCTGTGCCACACGACTTTGTTCTTTTTTAAGGATCTTTCTTGTGAAATCCTTTTCGTCTTTCGCTTTTGCATTCTTCTGCTTATCCCTAACTTTTGCCTGGACTGATTCTTGTGAATCTTTGATTGTGAAGTCCAGCGGGATGCCCTAATTTTTGCCTAAGTCGCTTGTTTTCAAGTTTCGACTTAGCGGGCTTTTTCATTTCTTTTTTTTCCAATTTTTTTTTGAACAAATCGTGTGACACTGGTTGTCTTGATTGCTTTGAAAGGGTCGTGACTGCCTCACTTTTTGGTTGTTGAGGGATAACCATTGTGGTCTCCGGTCTTTGGACCTCTTGATTGGGATAACCATTGTGGTTCCTGGTCATTGGACCTCTTGATTTGGTACAACGAAAGGTAATGGATCCTCAAATTTGCACTCCTTTTCGAAATTTGAACGATCGGTCCAGCTAGCTGACACCTACCCTGCCCCTGGGTTAAATGTAAGGGTTTTTTCATGCGAAAATAAACTCCTACTTCAAGGCTCAAATGGGTTGGCGAGGGTCTATCTCCCTTATATCTCCGGTGTTTAGGACTTGAAACAATGCCTGTACATCGTCAACAAGGTCTTTCTCAAAAGCACACAATTAGAGATTTTTGCGTTTTCATTTCGTCGTCCTCCCTGATAGAGTTTAATCACAACAGTTGGTATTTCAATGCACATACACAAAATCATGAGTGAATACGAATGGATTACTTCAAGAGAAACATGTGCATTTTATTATGGTTATCATTCAAAAACAAATAAGTTTCATGCATGCATACAAATGTTTAAACAAACAATATAAACTACAAATGAAAATGCAGTAAAGAAGCTGAACATTGCCATCATTGAGGAGACTTGACTCCGTCTGGACTTATTGCTTCTGAAGATGCCCTTGCTAACTAGGATGCCAATTTGATAAGGAGATTTCAATATGTGAGCAGACCTTCTGGCATGATGACTTTTGAATCGATCAAATTTTGGACCTTGTCTTCACCTTTGCCTCTGAAAGACTTGCAATCTTCAATTAAAAGGTCAGGTGCCCCAGAATGGTAATCATACTTGGCATTGAAACCCCAAAGGAAGCTTTGTCGGAGATGATCCTGATGCAATTAGCTCAACCACTCCGAATTTGCGTAAATGAGGAAACTTGTTGCACGTACGTCATCAGAATATGATCAAACTTCTTCTCAAGTGGTTTTGGCCTTTACCCGTATTTTCTGGCCCTAGGACTCTCTTGGGAAGCTGAGGTTCGATGCTGACAACGACATCTGGAGGGAAGAGGTTGATAAAGTTAATAGATAAGGTTGCTCGGAAAGATCTTGCACGATCTCCTGCCTACGTATCTCCATTGACCAATGGAGAATCAGAGCAGCGTAGTTCCCCTCACTAGGGATGAAAATAGCTTCATTTCTTCGACACGACATTCAGGATTACCAAGCTCATCTGAGTCTTCATCTAGTTGACTCCCTCTTTCAGCAGTTTCTGAATTTGAAATAAAGCTTGTACCTCGGCCCTGAATGGCCTCAGTTGGGTCTTCCTTTCGGTTACCTCCGCCCGGAGTTGCTTTAAATATAAACCTTGATGACTGTGGTTTAAGTTGTCCATTCTGATGAGAAATCAAGTCAGGAAAAGAATCTGTCTCTGAACACCTGTCAAGAATGCGAGGATGTATGCAAATGCCATGTTCAATTATTTCTGAGGAATCCAACTGCTTTGATTCAAGTTTTGATACAGAAAAATCCAACAGCATGATTCAGATATGTGATCCTCGGAAATAACTGAACATGTGTGCAGAAATGCTATGATGTCATGTATGCAACAGGCGTGTGATCAATGATCCGATGTTGGTGCCGGTGTTGAGCAATGAGTCAAGTGTCTGAATAGAATCATAATAGTAGCACCATCTCTGTATAGAACCCCATAACTGAAAAGCCAATAACTGTAGAACTGGATCACATAATTGAACATTCACTGATGGTGTTGAAGCTGAACAACGAGCCAAGTGTCTGTGGAGATTCATAATAATAGTCACAATATCAGGGTCACCATGGTAATCACAGTAACAATCTCTTTGAATAGAAATCCCGGATCTCAGAATCAAAGAACCATATAGCACCAGATACTATCATAAAACAACACTGGCAAAGCAGGTATGTTGAAGTTTAGGGTTCCTGCAAACCTGTAAACCCCTCCCAATCTCACGGGTGTCCTACTCAGGTCAACATCACGGACTCTCAAAGCCGAATAGCAATAATACGTTCACCATTTCCGAGAAATGGCTCATGACCAAATCAGGGAATCGGTTTGGCATTATGTACTACTCAGGGAGGCCTCAGCTGAGTCCAAGGAAACAAGCATCCCTCATTGGTCCCCAGCTTCAAGCACTGAATTGAGAAACAATAGTACATTCATCCCGAAGGGTACAATACTACCGTTATACGAACAGTTTGCCTTGACTGGATTCCTATGAGAGAACCAGGCCATCCTATGCGAGTCCCTAGTGGGCCCTCGGATGCGAGTGGGTTTGCCAACAAATGTGGTCTGCCACTGTCATCACTGGAGAGGGATGTTTCCACAAAGGTTCTCAATGATCGGTCCCCTGACTGCACATAACTATCAAGGTAGCGCATCAACCCAGAAAGATTCCGGTATCAATACATTCCCGAGAAGGTCGCAAGTCAAGGTGTGGAACTCACTACTACCAACATAGCAAGATGCCATGAAGCCAAAGTGGAACCACTCTAAGTCCTAGGGTGCACTCGAGCCCCGGTTACGAGCTCATCTCACAGTAACTCCCATCCCACAGAAAAAATGAAAACCAGCACAGCCAGACAGTCCAGTATAATATGATGCATGGAAAATAAAATACTGAAAGCGGTAAATAAATGCGGTAAAGTAAAACTGTAAAGTAAAAACTGTAAATAAAAACAGTAAAGCTAAACTAAAGCACACAGCAATAAACAAATATACACCCAAAGAAACAAAATCAAACAGGCGCTAGGATTGACTCTACAAGGGAAACCGGAAGAATCTAACAGTTATCCCCAGCAGAGTCGCCAGCTGTCGCTCCCGGGATTTTCATCCTAGTACAAACGCGAAAGTGGCGCGGAAAGGGTAGAGTCGCCAGCCAGACATTTTTATCCCGAATGAATGGGAAAGGTAATGTTGCACAAACCTGAGGAAGAAGGAAAGGACAAGGTCCTGCGAACCAAAGATCTGAGTTCGGGAGTCGGTTACGAACTGGGAAGGTATTAGCACCCCAGATCGTCCGTCGTACCCGACGGGATCCACACTTGCTTGCTTTGTTTCAAAGGGTGAGAAAAAATATAACTGCTGCTGAATAAAACCGCTAACTGGAACTGGAATGAGAAATGAGAAAGAAACTGAAATAAGAAAATGGAAAGAAATGGGGAAATGTAGGGAAAATAAAGAATGTGCTCGAACGGGCCCTACCCCGCTGCCTACGTACCTCATCGGGATAATGAGGATCAGAGTCGACGTAGTTCGCCTAACCTAGGCGGGAACTATTTGTTTATGTTTTTTATGCTGGAACTGCATATGTCTATGCTCAGGTGTTGCAGGCTCGTCTGGTACGGGTGCGTTTACCGTCTTGCATGAAAGACAAGTCGCCGCGAGTTCGCGTTGTGAGTGAATGAGATGAGAAGAGAAGTTCCCGCAGGATAGTCGTTTATTGTGTGTTTTTGTCTTTTATGAGAAGTGTTTTGAATTTGTTTGTGAACTGTCTTGTACTAAGACCTATCCATCGCGGGAAGTATTTACACCTCGCCCCGAAACAGGACGCGTATAAACACTCCGCAACAAAGTCTCGTGTCGTACAAGATTGTTCGGTTTTTATTAAGTGTTTTATTGCTTTTCTTTATGAGGAGAGAAAGAATGACTCAAGTTGGAAAAGGACAAACTAAGGGGACTAAGACACGACCCTAATTTTATTTTTTTATTTACAAGAGAGGTCCTATGGTTAGTGAGGTTTTCTAATCCTAAGAAAGAAAAGGAAAAGAAGAAAAGAGTTAGAAACTAACTTACTTCCTAAGGAAGTTAAGTCGTCTCTAAGGAAAGGGAAAACCTATAAGCAAACACCAAGTGCTAAGGACAACACATTTAAAATGCATAAGAGATAGGAATGAAGTAATGCTTACCTCAATCTTCCCCCCTACAAAACAAAGGTTAGCATGACAATGCATATTGAAAGTAAAATCAAAGCATAAAAGTGATTAAGTACCATAAACGTCCTAGAATGGAACTAAGGTTCAAAATAAGACCTAAGTCTAAAAGTGAAGGTACCTAAAGGTTACATGACTTCTAAAGTCAGTAGCTACATGCTATAGGTCCCTAAGTATGCTAGGATACCTCACAAGATCAAACTATGTCAAACTATGTACAAAAAGTTCACCTAAATGCAAGTTAGGGTTTATGGATGAAGTATGAATGCATATGGATTACAAGCATGAATTAATACATGAAATGAACATCAAAGTCAGTAGTGAATGCTTATGAAGATGGATTAATGAATATACAATCATGGATGCAATGGATTAGGCATATGGAGCAATGAGAAGAAGATATGAGAAGAAACGAACAAAAATCGCATAAGATCGCACATGATGAAAGTTAAGGAAGAATGGCATGTGAATATGCATGAAATGATTATGGGTCAGTAGCATACAAGGTATGAGATGCAATTAGAATGCATGAATAGGCATTGATGATTTCCACATAATTCAAGTTATTATTTAGAGGAGAAGAGAAACTAGTTTAGATTAAAGTTAATTCACATAAGTATGCACTTTAAAGCACCAAAACAAACCAAATGAGCATGGTTCAAAAAATGACCTATGACTGGAATTAAAGACATACAAATGACCTATAATTAACTCATAAAAGCTACCAAAAATTTCCTCAATCAAATGGCATGAATGCCTTCTTAACACTTAGGTAATGCGACACATAAACACATGAATCAACCTAGGATCTAGGTGACATGGAAAAATAGCAAAAAGCCTTTAAAAATTATGAAATTAAATCCCTGGAATAATAAAGTCATTATATCACATTGTCCAAAAGGATTCCACAAAATTATGCACCCAAGTGCCAAAACAATTCCTTGATTAGCAAGGTAGCAATGGATGATCACCCAAAAACAACTCCACAAAGTGGATCAAAAAGGGCACTAAAAATTATGAAAAAATGCCTAATGAGCATCAACATGTCACAAATTACAGTGATTAATCACACACAAAAAATAGGTTTCACACCTATGGGGAAAAATCGATTTCGGTCCCTTATGCCAAAACCTTCCTTTTTGGGACAGCTTATGATCTAAAATCCAAATTAATTATTAAAACCACCCAAATCTGGAGAAAAAAAATATGACAAATTAATTAAGAGGATGAAGATCACTCATGAATATTTCCAGAATTTTAACCCACCTAAAACTATTTTTAATAATTGCGACGAAACGGGTAAAAAAGTGGATTTTAAGGGGAAGTGAAAGGAATCGATCCTAATGGTTCCTAACCTAATCCCTAAGTTCCGAAATCGATACATATCATCAAAAATCACAAATATAACCAATGCCTCAGGTGGGAGGGCTCAGTATGCACCTTAAATTATATGGTCCTAAGCCGCATACGACTAAAATGATGCTTAAAAGTCGAAAAAAGCTTGAAATTACTTACATGATCGAAGTGCCGATTCCTCACAAAAAGAAATCCGAAAAAAACCTTAAGCAAGGTCTTGTAGTCTCCTATGAGCAAAATAAATGCCCATCTTCCATAATTACTTTGTGAAGCTTTGGCCATAATCGAAATCGATCGAAATCGATCAAAAACATCATGAACACTTTAAATCCAAATTAGTCTCCAACAATAATTAAAATTAATCACAAAAATTCTAATTAAAATTGTTAAGAAATGGATTAAGATGTTAATCCACAAAAATTAGTTATCAAGTAAATTAATTAATCACTTTCTACAAGAAAAAAATTCAATTAACAAAATTCTAACAAATAAAGAAAGCAATGGAGTGTAATATTGAAAACAGGGGCCTACATAAGAGTTTTTGATGGAAGCCCAATCCAAATACCAGTGTGGAGGTGTTAATAAGAAATTTGATGGTGTGAATAATACTGTATGGTTGAAAAAAGCTCAATTCCTATTACCAATTTCACAGGGGGTATTGTAGTGATCTTGAGGGTGTGAATAGCGAAATACATGGTTGAAAGGAGAATAAGCCCAAACCCAAATCGATGGAATTTGACCTAAACAAACCCTAAACTCCTTCAGTACAAGAACAAAAATCCTTTGCATCCATTCTCAACATATGCTCCGCCGTAAGATCAAAACTTCACCTGAACGGGAACCTATCGCCACCATCTTCATCATCCCTCGCGGACCAACAACGATCCTCCGCCACCGTCTCTTTTTTTTTCTGATTCTTCACCGTGAAGGATTACCTGACAAAACTCCAACTCCGCTTCGACCTTCATCGTCAAAGCAAGCCACTCCATTGAAGAACAAGGGAAACTCGTTGGCCGTTGCGATTCACAACCTCGTCGTCTTCTCTTCAACTCTCTCTTTTCTCGCCTCCGCTCGATCCTTTAAGGCTATCGCCGCGACGATTCCGTTTCTCATGAAGATTTCGCCGCCGTCGCCTTGCGCTACCTCAATTCCGCCACCTGAGCATCATAAAGTCGACTCCACCATTGTGGCGTGTCATCATTTCCGCTCGCCTCTCACGAACTCATGAAGCTAACAAAGGGAACCGAACGAATCGAAGTTATCTCGATGGCATTTACGACGAGGAACACCTTTGATTGCTCAAGCTCAGGTTTGTTTTCTTTCACTCGATTCTTCTCTTTTTTTTTTGTTGATCCTGGCTTCACTCGTCTTCTACTTCTGACTCACGATATGAGTTTCATTTGACTTGATCGTTATCGACAATTGATTTACGGTGAATCGTTTCCGTAAAGTATTATAGTGGCTGAGTCTTTCTGAATTGATCTGTTGATGGTTGCAGGTCTGAATCCGATGCAAAGTGAGGAAGATGGAAGTGTCAGATGCGGTGGTTGATGATGTGAGCTAACGAAAATCTTTGAAGAGCTGTGGATATGCTTGTGATTCACAGTTGATAAATTATTGATGATGAAAATATTTGTTGATATGTGATTCTGCAGGGTTCTTGAATTGCAGGTTTGAATCATTGAAGAGTGATGAAAGAGGTTAAAGATAATGCTCAAGACTGGTTGGGGTTCTGTGATTGATGGTGATGATGATTCCAATGCCGAAGATTACTGAAGTTGAGAAGCAGAAGATGAAATTTGATTGATGAAGGTAAAGAAGTTTATTGAAGATGAAGCTGGTGAAACTGAGTTCGAAAGGCTGATACAAGAGAGGATGTTTTGCCAAGTTTAGAAGAAGATGTAATGAGCATTGAAGTGAGAATCTTGATGAAGAAGTGAGGTGAAAATTGGTGATGATGAAGGATTCTGGAGGAGAAGAATTGAGGGATTGATTCCAAAGGAACTCTGAGTTTTTCTGGCTGTTCTTATAGTTAGATCCCAGAATTTTTCTGTTATCAGTTGGAGTTTTTTCTCTTTTTTTCAACTGAATTCTCACTGTGTTTTGTAACTAGTTGCAACTGAATTTGTTCTCTTTTTTCTGTGACTGAATTATCAATTGGTAGCTGAGTTTTTCTCCCCCTGATTTATGTTATATCAGTTACAACTGATTTTCTTTTCTTCTGGTTGCCTCTTTCTGCATTTTCCTCTGTTATTTTTCTTTCAATATAATCAACTGAATTATTTTTATTTATTTCCTCTTTTATTAGAATTCTTGATAAGTTCTCTTTGTTTTTTTTTGTAAATTATTGCTGTCATAACATAAACAACTCAATTAGTAAAAGGGGTTAAAGTGATCAAACATGGAAATGAGCCCACACAATAAATTGGTCTAAAAAAGAAGTAAAAGAAAATGAGTAGGTTTTTGGTTGATTAATTAAAAAAATGAAAAGTGTAATAAAATAAGGAAAAGTTTGGGCTTACAATGGGTCTTGGAATTAAAAAACAATGAAAGAATGTAATGAAAAAAAGGGTTTGGGCTTACAATGGGCCTTGAAGTTAATTCTAGAGATTAATTCAAGTATGAAATTAGAATGACTTTGTAATGGGATTTGGAGCCAAAAACAATATGAATTTAATCACAAAATATGACTTGATTTTGAATTTCTTTTAAGGTAGTGTTCAAAAATGGAACAAAGAAAGAATTTGGTTAGGACAAATATTTGGTAATTGGTTTAATAGTTTAGAATGGTGATATGAAATAAATTTGGGCTAAGAAAGAATGGTTATAAGAGATGATCTTGATGATAGCATGAAAAGAAATATTTGAAATATGGTTTTTACGGGTTAGAGCAAATAAAGATGGTAAACAAGGATGTGTCTTGGATTCCAAATGGCCTGCATAATCAATCTCAATATCTTAACACAATCCTCCAACCCAAATCCAACTTATTCTTAATGAATTCCCAAACTTCGATAAGCTTCAACATTAAACCTCATTGACTTCTACCACAACAAACAAGCAAACAAGAGAACCATAGTAACTTGCTTTTCTTATAAGTCCACCATTAGATCTCCTATACCATGAACATTATGATACCTCGATATGAAACCCTGAAACTCAGTCTCCATTAACAAAACCATGTCAGAGATAAGAATCTGTGATCAACTTGTATTGAGTGTTCCCCGATGAAGCAGATAGCTTGAGTTGTTAACATGAATAATGTCATAAGAATCAGACACTCCTGAGAAATCTTGAAGAAGATAATTGAGATACTTGATGAACTTCAGCATAAGAACGTGGCTATGATGAGATGAGCTCAACCTCTATCTTATCTCAAATGCAATAACCAGATAAATCATCTCTGAATATGAAAACTCAAATCACCGGAGCATACTCTGATCCCATGCCTGAGGAATACAATGCAGATGCATGATGATGGATATTATGATCTAATGGGAAATGCAGATGACATGCGAAGCAATAAGCCAATAAAGGTAAAAATATGAGGGCAAATTTTGAGGTATTACAATTACATAGCCCAAATGGCATCCTTCTATATGCAAGAATGCCATAGGGACATGTAAACGCCGTCTTCTCTTGGTCTTCCGGCGCAACAGCAATTTGATTGTATCCGGAGTAACCATCAAGAAAACAATAGTAATCATGTCCCGCTAGTCTTTCCAACATTTGGTCAATGAATGGCAACGGAAAATGGTCCTTTCTCGTAGCCAAATTCAATCTTCTATAATCAATGCAAACTCTCCATCCAGTAACAGTTCTAGTAGGAATCAACTCATTCTTTTGATTTGTTATAACAGTTGTTCCCCCCTTTTTGGGCACCACATGTACCGGACTCACCCAAGCACTATCGGATATAGGGTAGATTAATCCTGCATCCAATAGCTTAACAACTTCTTTTCGCACTACCTCCTTCATCACCGAATTCAATCTCCTTTGGGGTTGCACGACCGGTTTGTGATCTTCTTCCATAAGTATTTTATGCATACACACCGTAGGACTTATACCTTTAAGTTCTTCAATCTTCCACCCAATTGCTCCCTTGAATTTCTTAAGAACTTCAATTAACTTGTCTTCTTGCACACTTTTCAAATTAGCGCTAATAATAGCGGGACATTTTTCTTCCATGTCAAGAAAGACATATTTGAGATTCTCGGGTAGTTGCTTCAATTCTGATATTTTTGGCTTGTCTTTGCCTTCATCAACCGTTATAGGTTGTCTTAACTCTTCCCACCGGTGCATTCTAACTCTTTTAAGGATAGGTTGAGTTTCAAGCATAGCTACCACTTCCATATCACTATCTCCAACTTCCTTATCATCTTCAAAAATGGACATACTCAGCACCCTCTCTAGGGGCAATTGGGACACACTTTCTAAATGCTCACTAGCTTCCATTTGTTCTAACACTTGTATGTTACTACTAGTTCCCACATCATCTTTATACTTCAAAGTGTTCCTAACATCAATTTTCAACTCTTCATCGTACACCTTCAATGTTAGTGTTCCCCCTTCCATATCTATCATGACTCTCCCGGTTTCTAAGAAAGGTCTTCCCAAATTCAAGGGAATTTCTTCATCTTCAGGCATTTCAAGGATCACAAAGTCAACTGGAAACACAAATTTGTCCACTCTAACCAGGACATCATGGACAACTCCATATGGCCGCTTCACCGAATGGTCCGCGAATTGGAGAGTCATCCGAGTGTCTTGCACAACACCAATACCCAACTTTTTGTAGATGGATAAAGGCATTAAACTGATGCTCGCTCCCAAGTCAATGAGAGCTCTCTTGAACGATCGGTCACCGATGGTGCATGGAATGGTGACAGCTCCTCTATCTTTTTTCTTCACCGGAATCTTTAGTCCCTGCAAAATAGCACTACAAGTTTCGGTTAGAATAATAGGTTCAGCTCCCATAGTCCTCTTTTTAGCAATGATATCTTTCATGAACTTGGCATAAGTGGGCATTTGCTCAAGTGCTTCAAGCAATGGAATATTCAGCTACAGCTTTTTGAATAACTCAAGGAATTTCTCAAAATTCTTTTCTTGCTGCCCTTTCTTCTTGTTTCTTGTATGATATGGAAGTTTGACCACCGGTTTTGGTTCAACCGCTTTTTCTTTGATGTCCGGTGCTGAGGTAACTTCTTTTTCTTTATCAATCACTTCGTTTTCTTTTATTTCCAGTTCCACCTCAATCATTTGATTTTCACTTTCAGAATTTTCTTGAACCTCCTCACTAACTTTACCTCTTCGTGTTGTGACTGCATTTACTTTGTGATTATCTCTTGGATTTGTTACAGTAGCACTATGAAGAGTCCCAGGAGTTTGTGGAATGGCGAGGTGTTGGGCAATTTGGCTCATTTGCACTTCAAGATTCTTGATAGAGGCTCCAGTATTCTTGAAGTTACTCCTTGTTTCTTCTTGAAAGTGACAATTGTGAGCTGCCATCTTTTCAATGGCAATTTCCCAATCAGCTTTTCTTGACACTGGGGGCTGATATGGTTGTTGCTGGGGCTGATATTGTTGTTGGCCTTGAACCGGTTTTTGGATGTTCCCTTGATGATCTTTCCAAGAGAAATTTGGGTGATTTTTCCACCCCGGATTATACGTGTTGGCATAAGGATTGTTCTGCCTCAACATATTAATTTGTTCAACCTGTTCTTGAGTTGCCAAACAGTGCATGGCAAAGTGAGGTCCACAACATATCTCGCAAATCATCGCTTGAACAGGTTCTACCTGAGCAACTGTTTGAGTTCCAAGATTCATCTTCTTTAACCTTCTTTCAACTTCTGCGGCAATTTGATCTTCCATTTTTACAACCTGCTATGTCAGCTTTAGATCAATTTTTCCATCTGGTTGACTCACTGTGCAATCGTATAATTCAAGGTGTTCATTGGCAGCAATGGCTTCTATGATTCTTTTAATACCTGTGGCTATTGAAAAGTTTGTTGAGCCACCTGCAGCAGTATCAATAAGCTGCTTTGTCTTGAGTCGCAACCCATTCACAAAGTTTTGCATCTGCTCGGTCGCGTCCATATTATGAGTAGGACACGAAGTCAAACACCTTTTGAATCTTTTATAAGCATCTCCAAGTGATTCACCCTCTTTTTGTTTAAAATTGACTATATCATATCTCTTCCGGATGAACACTGAAGCAGGAAAGTATTCATTAAGGAAAGTTGTTTCCATCTCTTGCCATGTTGTGATACTCGCTGTGGGAAGAGAGTAGAACCACTCTTCTGCATCGTCGGTAAGTGTGAATGGAAACATCACAAGTCGTTTTGCCTCCTCTGAATGACCTTCGATCTTCAAAGAAGTGGTGGTAGTAAGAAATCTCTGAAGATGCTTATTTGCATCCTCATTGATTCTTCCGGATAAAGGCTTGCTCTCTAACTGGCGGATAATAGATGGATGCAACTGAAAGTGTGCTACATTCACCGGTTGATTAACAATCGTCATCCTGTTAGGCTGAGCATTTGCCCCTCTGTAATCCCCTAAGAGTCTCTCTGCAACAGGTTGATTCCCTGCCATGTTGTTGAATCCTGGATCAGTTTCTCTGTCTGAATCAGAGTCACTGTGCTCAGAGTGCACGGATATATAGTCCTCAGTTTCCTGATTCGGGACACTTGAATCAGTTTTAGCCAGACTATCAATTCTTTCCTTGCGGCGTCTCTCGTGCAAAGCTCTTTCTGGTTCTATGTCAAAAGAAAATTTAGCTGAGGCCTGACCTCGCATAAACAGTTAGACACGAGTTAGAAAACAAAATTTCAATAACACTAAAATGATATACAGAGAGAATAATAAAATTTTAGTCGCGGAGCAACAAAATTCCAATTGATATAATACAAAACAACTTAGTTCTTTGGCAGTCCCCGGCAATGGCGCCAAAAACTTGATCGGAAAATAGCAAGTGTACTATTTTTACCGATGTAATAATAGAAGGGAGTAACCCCAAATATCGATCTCAAGGACTGCTTAACAAAATAAGTTCTAATGGATTGATTTCAATTGGACAAAAGTTATGGTTTAAAAGTTTGATTTTATATTAAATAAAATAAATTTATTAAAATGTAAACTAAAACAGATAGTTTTTACTTATATGAGAATAATGCCAGGGACGATGTATGATCTGCAATGCAATGACTCAATAATTTCTCCATTTTACAGAGACATGCTTTAAAAAGTGTCTTTCCTATGTCGATAATGTTTTTCCAAAATTCCTTTAGAGAAAAACCATTGGTATTCTTCCTCGACCTTAATTCCTCAACGGTCAAAGAAGAATATCAAGCAATAATTCTGACATAATATGGTTTTCACAAAATATTCCAATTCCTCAGTAATATTTACCGTGATAAAATTTATGCAACAAGGTTAGGATGGTTGGTCAGACCAAATCTCAACCACGATCAATTATCCAATTTTCCAACAAAGACAAAGCATTAAGAACGTTGCATAAAATAAAGAAACGGATTTAATCGCATACTCTCAAAATTAAGAATTCAAATTGTTATTACATAAAGCAAATCAGGGACACCCCCTGGCATTGGGGGGTTTAGCCACTCATGTTCATAACGGAAATAAAAACAGAGCAAGAAAATAGAGACATTACAATTAACGTAGGATTCGTTGGATCGTCAATCGCTTCCGCTCTTGATCAATCCTTCTTCTCCCGTTATCGTTCAAATCCCAAAATCCCCAAATCAAAAAGTGTGTTTTACAGTCATAAACATCTAATATAAATCAGTCTTCCAAAACACCGCGAAAAGTCCAGAATGCCCTTGCAGCAACAAAATAGCAGGTTTTCCTCTGGTCTTCACAACACGAGTCGTGTTGTGCAACACGGGCACCCGTGTTGTGCCTCTGGTTCTTCTCAATTAAGCCTCTTCTTCAGATGTTATGAAACGGGCCGTGTTGTACAACACGGGCACCCGTGTCACAGCACTGATTTTCTCCTTTCTTTAACAAATCTCCTTTTCTTCTGACATCCTATTTTGCTGTCATTTTTCACGCTCGGATCATCTTTTCGAATGCTTCGAACAACCGATTAAATATTGACCTGAAAACACATAAAAAAACAACCACATAACCCATACCAAAGATAAAAACAGAATAAAACGATTAAAACTAAACTTTCATGCTACATTAAGAAAACTACGACGAAACATGAACGAAATACTTCAAACGAACGAAATTAAACTCAAAGGACAATAAAAATCGGCTTGAAAACTACAACTAAATATCACTGATCAATATGGCATCATAAACGTTTGAGCATGAGATCGCACCCATATGAGGTAAGGTTCCATAGGGATGGAGTGTTTTGGTTCCAAAGTATTGTTGTTGATCTTGTTTACCATGCTCCAAGCTCGTATAAACCTTCGACGGTAACCCTAAAGATGATTTTCGTAATCGAACATAATACCTTGAATAATCATATCATGAGGACCATTACTCCGAGCACAACCAAACTGACGTAGTGCTAAAGAAGGATTGTAAGTAATGCCCCATCTTATGCCAAGGAATGGCATATTAGGGAATTCCCCACAACGATCAATGATAGTAATATTCTCCATAGATCAAGAACACTAATGAATGTCTGAATAAGAGAGTGACATTATCCTTTTAGACCACCTCCAACCTTGTTCATTCTTCATCACATATCGAGGAAGGTCTGAAATAAACCACCTTGATAGTAGAGGTATGTAACACATCATAGTTCCTCGTGCCTTTGTAGTACCAGTGTGAAGAGAGTGTAAGATATCTCCAAGCAAGGTAGGCACAAGATTGTGAGTCAGAAATATGTTGATCGCGTGTACATCTATGAATTGGTATGGATTAGGTAATAACACCAAACCATAAATCAATAAGGCTAAGATCTCCTCAAAAGCATCGTAACTCATAGCATCCAAGAACACTTAAGCTTTCTCTATTAATACTTTAGCAAGAATACCTTTATCTCCACTTTTGGTTTCTAGTACAATATTTGATTTCTTCAGATGTAAGGCTGCTGCAATAACTTCAGGTTTAGGCTCCTTCTCTAAGCCTGTGAAAGGTTTCTGATCAAGGATAAGCACACCAAGTAGTCTGGATAATTCTTCCATTGTATGCACCAACTGATAATCGGGAAATGTGAAGCAATGATGTTTAGGATCAAAGAACTGGAATAAAACACTCATCATATCTTCATTGAACCCTAAAGTAACAAAATCAAGTAGATGACCATGCTTTTTGATGAACTGAGAGCTTTCAGAAACTTTTGAGACCAATTCCTTAAGTTTGGAAGGTATCCTTACAAAGTTGACTCGGATAGTGTTTCTACGAGCGGAAGCCATAACCTACAAAAAAGAACAAAGATAAATCCTTTGGTCCTTGAAATGGTTAGTGAAAATTCCATGCTTATGATGTCATGATGTTATGATGTTATGTTCAACACAAGCAAGTGGCACACACAAACAAGTTACATAATAGCCTTAGGTTTAAAGGTTTGCATGAAGTCCATAGGTAAGTACCCTCCCCACTGAAGTTTAGTTGGTTCATCTTGTCCTATCAATAGTAACCGAGTTCTAAGGGATCTCAATATCACTGATTATTCTCAAAGGTTGTTGTTCAATATGGCAACTGACTTGCCAACCAAAACTCCCCAAGATTAGAATCTCAATGAGCGTAGCATCGAGTATCAAACAACTTTAGACTTCACCAAAGTCGGTTATCTCACTACTTTCTAATGGCCAAGATGGGTCAATTAGGGTTCTAAAAGTAAGTTAGTGTTAATGACAACATATGGAAGCCTCATGTTATCCTCAACTGACTTAAGGAACATAAGAACCGACCAAGAAGTCACATTAACTGTAGCCACTAGATCAACCATATTGGTATATGTCGTACAATTTCCTTGGTCTATTGCTACTTACCTAAGGTACACTAGATCTGGGTTAGGATCTTTCACAAAGTAGCCCAACAAATAAAGATAAAGCAAACAATTCAAACAAGTATAGTGAACTAAACCTAAGGTAACCCCTCTTTTACTTAGTAGTCCCCAGTAGAGTCGTCAGTTCTGTAACACGGTAGGAGAACTAACTTGGTCGTTTTTGTTTCCAAAAACTATGTTGCGGATAGCAAGATTCGCCACCGACTTTTATTTTATCCAATAAGGAAAAGGAATAAAAGAACAGGAAAGACCTTTAAAAATATTTGAGTTAGGGGGGTAAGTTATACAAAGGAAATGTGTTAGAACCATTTGTATCCATAGTTATCCACAGGCTCTTAACTTCTTAGCTCACTTTACTTTGTTTGAAACAATAGTGATGATGTATTTAGAAAAATATTTCAAAAGTGTTTAACTTTGTAATGATCCTTGTATGGATGTATACAAAGTGTTTGGTTTGAAAGTATTTGAAAAAAAATGTGGGGTGTAAAGAGTATTTTGAAAAAAGAAGTGAGCAAGCACTTAAGAACTACTTACCCTAAGTTTGTAAGGTCTTTCTTGTTATTTCTTTCCTTTAGGGGTAGGATTGTCCTTACTATTAGTGAGTATGTAGTCTTAACCTTGGATGTTTAAAGGGACGGGCGTAGGGTCATCGTATGGTCATAGAAGGCAACCTTGTAAGGGTATCTTAGTAATTTGAAGGGACAATCGTCATTTTCGTAGGGTCATCGAGGGACTATATCATTTGTACGTAGGCAACTCGAATGGACTATGATCTTTTATCTTAAGGGACTATGATGATTTTTTTCGTAGGCAAATTTAATAAGATACCCTTACGTTTGAAGGACTTGACCATGTATTGTAAGGCAACCAAGAGTTTACTAACTATGCAGTTAGTGGGCTAGGTCCAATTATTTTTGCATACATTCTTTTCACGCCCTAGTTTACTAACCATGCAGTTTATATTTTTTGCACAAAATAAAAAGCGGAAAGTAAAAGTCCTAGACTATTACATCATGGAAATGGGGTAGATTTGTTTTTTAGGGGATTGCATAAAGTAAATTGCAGAAGATTAAAACTAGTTAACTATTACAAACCAGGAACAATTACATGATTAAAAGTGCGAGATAATAAAATTACATAATTTTGTACATCCTATACAATTTAATCTAAAATATTAAGATTAATAAAGAAATTAATTAAAATAAATTAAAATTAAAATATTAGTTATTTTAGGGTTATGTCAAAAATTAGGGTTAAAAAATCAACATTAAAGTTAAAATCGATTAAACCCTAGTTATTAAGTTAATTATAAATTAATTACAAAATTAATGATAAAAAAAACCTAAACAAAACTAAATTTTATTTATACATAAAAAATATTTAAAGAAAATGATAAAGAAATTTTATGAAATTGTTTAAAAGTTAAAATAATTAGTTAATTAGTTAATTATAATTAGAAAAGTAATTAGAAAAAAAATAAGAAAACAAAATGAATAACAAAGAAAATAGGCCATAAAAGAATGGGGAAAGCCTGGATTCGATCCCAGGTCTTTGGCTTCCCCAAGCATACTTCCAACCACTGGGTCACGCATCTGCGCGTGTCAAAGAAGCAGTAAAATATAATTATAAAATAAGACAAACTTTTGAATTTGGAAAACGTGTGCATGACCATCTTCAACCTCCATCCGTCTGGTTAGGTTTTACCTACGGCTTGTCCGTAGCTAAAGCTTGTAGTGACGGTTTTTGTCTGTCACTACATGTCCTGCAAATTCAAAAACTCATAACACATGAAATAAATACATTCTAATGGCACAAATTAGTCAATAGCAGTCTTATGAGTCCAATTAATTCATCAATTTCATGTGAAATTGAATTTAGCCATGGTTCCTAATTTCAAGCTTCTGTAACCCTAAAAATGGCGATCATCATTCCTGCACCAAAACTTAAATCAAACTAATCAGAAATATTGTAAAGGTCAATATAAATAATCAAAAACAATTTATGGTGCATAAATCAAAGGAATCAAAAAATCAAGAATGAGACATAAAAGAAGGTTCGGTTTGTATGATTTCGCATGCTTTTGATGATGGTGGTGATGCATTCATGTTCAGAATGCTTCAAGGAAGCTATTGCAACCTTCAAAAAACTTTGAAAAAAGCTGGAAGTATTAAACCAATTTTGTCACTTTTCTTGAAAATTTTGAAGTATGGTAGGTGTTCTTCAGCTCATAATTTTCGTCCTCGTGGCATTTGGTTGTGTTGTGTACTTATAATAGAATGAATTAGGTCAAAAATTTGGGCCTTTGTGATGGATTGAGAGGTTACTTGAGGATGAAGAAAAGATGTTTCCAATTTGGTCAAAAAAATTGGATGAAATCATACTCTTTTGGTTTTGCACGAATTTGGACACTTACAATCATCATAAACATCAAATATTTGATCTCAAAATAGACCTAGGATCAAATATTTGATTTTTCAATATTTATCTTAATTAAAATTGAATTTAAATGAAATAAATCCAATATAATATAAAATAAATATAAAAAATCAGATATTATGATCTATGGGTCATGCATGATCTTATAATTGAGTTTGAATTGGAAAAATATGGGCCCATTTGGAAGAAACTTGAGTTTTGGCCATTTTTGCTTCATACACCTCCTCAAAATTGTCCAACTTCAACAATGCATAATTCTCTCAATTTTTATCCCATGTATGTGTTCTAGGACTTTTTAGAAAGCTTAGAGTGTCCTATAACTACTCCTTTTGGTACCATGTCCATTTGATCCTCCATTTTCAAGTTATGAGCTTTTGAAAAAGTTGAGTTTTTGTTGACTTTTAAAAGGACCTGTAATGTCTTGGCTCATATCTCTCAAATGAAGCATTTTTGGCCTTGGCTTGTGAGACACAAAGTTGTAGAGAATTGAATTTCCTTCGAAATGAGTTTTGAATGGGAAATTGTTTATTAAGCATGTGAAATTTATGGCTGGTCAAAGTACAATTGACTTTTCCTACAAAAACCCTAATTTAGCAACTCCTGATTCTTGATGGTTTCCTTGATGTATCATGATCAACCCTTGATAAAATTGATGAATTTCACCTCATAATATTGATGTTGACCAAAAATCTTGAGGTTTGACTTTGTGTTGCCCACAGTTGACTTTCTGACTAAGTTAACTGATTTTTTTGATATCTTAAGCATTTGACTGATCAGACTTGTGGGGAAAATCTTGAAACTTGACATGAGGGTTATTTGAAGTATGTGGGATGTCATGAAGTCCACTTTAGGCTTTAGAAGTCCAATTTACCTTGGTAAATTCAAAACTCTAGTTTAAGATTCATTGCTTAGGAGGAGGCTTTGTCTGATGAAACCTTGAATCCCTTTGAGCAATTGAGAATCTTGTGACCATTAGGAGACCTCTTGAGACACATTATCTTGAATATGTGAGGGAAAATTTTGGGGTACAACACATGGATTTATAACTTAGGATTTAATTTAATATTTATCGGATATGCCATAATTTATTATTTTAAACTAACTAATGCATATTTTGTTTTGTTATGTAGTACTTCGATGAATTCAATGTTTCTCATTACACGCCCTCAAAATTGCATGAAATTAAGGAGGAATAGTGTGAATACATGATTGAAAGAATGGCCTTATAGGTATAGGATAAGTGGGCTTATATGTGAATGTATAGTTTTGTGAATGGTTTATTTTACGTACAGTTTTGTGAATGGTATTAATGTAAATGACTTGATTAGTATAAAATAGTTTTGGATTGAAATGGAATTAGTGTGGTATATTAGTGAAATGGTATTAGTTTTAAAAATGGTCTCTGATTAGTATGAATTCTGACTGAAAATGTGAATTATAACATGTTCAATACAGGTTTATGCAAAAAAAAGATGGGTAAAATTGGATTTTTAAAAAGATCCAATTAAATTATAGGTATAGAAAAGACAACGCTTTCTGGAAAAAAAACGTTGTCTAATGTTAAAATTATAGGTAAATATTAGAAAGCGCTTTAAAAATCGTTGTGTAAAGGGAATAAAAGAGAGCGTTTTTCCAGACAAAAGCGCTCTCTAAAGGTGTATAAAAAAAATTATTTAAATATTATACGCATACTTTAGACAGCGCTTTTTAAGTAAAAAGCGTTTCTAAAGGCCCACATCAGACAACGCTTTTTCCTAAAAAGCGTTGTCTAAAGATATATACAAAAACTTAAATTTTATATTTATATATTAGACAGCGCTTTTAAAGGTAGGAAGTGTTGTCTAAAGGTATATACAAAAATTAATTAAAATATTATAATTATACATTAGACAGCGCTTTATAAAGCGTTGTATAAAGGCACATTTAGAAAGTGCTTTTTAGGTTAAAAGTGATTTCTAAAGTAGGCCTTTAAAAGCGTTTTTGCCTTAAAAAATCGTTGTCTTTACCTACGACAGTGCAAGCTTAGACATCGCTTTTAAAGGGAAAAAAACGCTTTCGTAGGTCTTGTTTGGCATAGTGTTTGTACAACTGCTGAGATGGGGGAATGGGTGGCTGACATGTGGGTGTGGCAGGATTATTTTCAGGGACCTGTTGGTGTGTCTATCGACCTGGAAAATTTCCAGGATCTGCTGGCCCAAGCTTGGCCGATGCTTGGCAAAAATGATGAGTGGCATTGGTTGTTGGAAAATAATTGTCTTTATTCTGCTAGATTATTCTATAAGTTCCTTCTTAATTTTTTTGAAGTTAACAACTTGTAAGATTATGTACAAACGGTCCTTAAATTGGTCTGAGGACCTTTATCCCTCTAAAGGTCAAGATCTTTGTGTGGAGGCTCGCTCTTAATAGACTTTCAACTCGTTTAAATTTATCTGCTAGAGGTATTGTTGTTTCTAGCCATGATATGGTTTGTGTTCTGTGTTTTATGGAGGATGAAGACGTTTTGCATTTATTCACTTCGTGTTCTAAAAGTCAAGTGGTTTGGAATAAAGTTTTTTGTTGGTTAGGCAAGGGATTGATGAAAGATCTTGTTGTGATCATGTTGTTTTGTGATTTTTGAGATTGATTGCTAGGTGTATGGTGGAAACGGCTTGTTCGATTTGGTTTATAAATTGTTGGTGTATTTGGAGTTCTCGTTATAACATTTTGTTCAAGGATGAAATTTGCAATGTCGACACAATTTTCTATCGTATTGTTTTATTATCTTGGAGATAGATAGCTTTAGGATTTAGAAACCGGGGATTTTGTAGTCTATACAATTGGACTAAATGTCCTTTGGATTTCCTGTGATGTGTCCGGTTAATTTGACTCTGGTCATATTGGGTTTGGAGAATCTCTTTTTTCCTTTAATTCAATATTTGCTTATAGAAGAAACTAATATTAAAAGTCAACTTTATTGATTGATGAACTTTATTTAGAAAATTCTTTATGTAAAATGTCGTTCATTAAATTTAAAATTGAAGTTATGGAATTGTTTAATTTTATTCAAATAAAATTATTGTATCATAAAAAAAGTACAAATAAATGTAACTGCAATGGGTAATTAAATTGACTATTCTCAAATAACATATCCTTAATATCTTAACTCAATAAAATATACTTTTGAAATTTATTGGAATTTTTGTTGATTCCTTCAAAGATTACGTGCAAATGTGGTGGTTTGTGAATTCTAAATTCTATTCAGGTTTTTCTTATTATTGATTATGTGAAAAAATGAAATATTTTTTCACTCAATATATCTTAAGTCTCACTTGTTAGGTAGCACACCACTATAAATTTTTTTGAATTAAATATTATATTTATTGTTTATTGTAGAATATCCTTTGGTCGTTATCTTTTTCATTTACAAATTTTTGGTGAACAACTTGTATGTTATTGTGTTTGTTTTAATTAGTATTTGAAATGAAGCAATGTATTTTTTAAAGGATTAGTAGTTAACATCATGATATATATTTTTTGTTTTAAATTTTAAAATTTAAGTTTTATTTGAAGGAAGTTGATAGAATATAGGAATATATTATTCTCATGTTTAATTCTTGTTCTTTCTTTTTTTTTTCTGTCAAAAAATTTAGTAATTTAAACTTTATCTATTAAAAATGAAAATATAAAATATGAAAGATTTGAATTCGTATATATGTATTTGATATCTCTATATAACTATAAATTAAATTGATTTAATAGAATTTATAATTATCTATTAAAAATACGAAGGCTTTTATTTTTCTCATCTTTCTACTCGCTATAAATGCTATTAATTATGAGGACCAAACAATATTTGAAGTCAACTTTAATAAGAGTTCTAATTCTGAAAGTCCTCTAAGCAATAAGTTGTTCATTAAAATTATTGAATTTACTTAATTTTATTCGATTTTTTAATTATATTATAAAAAATACAAAAAATACAAAATAAATAATAATAATAATAATAATAATAATAATAATAATAATAATAATGTATGATGTTAACATTATTCTTTGAATCTAAAACTATGACTATTTGGAAAGGTGTCCTCAAGTTGCAGAAAATTGAGCATGAACCTGTATATAGGCAGTAGCAAGAAGTGTTTAAGAATAGTGATATGTATATTAAGATAGAGAAAAAAGTTATAGATAATATTGTGCATATATTGTGGATGACACCAAAGCTTCGTAAATATAGTATATGTATATTAAGAACAGTGACGTCTTTTTTATTATTTAAGATTGTATTTTATTATTAAATATTTTATTCCTTTGGTTTCTCAAATAAAAATAATCAGGGGTGTAATACCCATATTTACTATAAAAGGATTCATTTACTAAGTTTTACTCTAAGCCCAACCCATAAGTTAAGTCGTTCTATGATCTTAAATATCATTTTGTCAGATGGATTGTGAGACAAAAAAATTTGTTTAGTCATGTCACTACCACGGAAAATACGTATAATGACGGTTGCGGAACACATATAATGACGGTTTCACATCCGTTGTTAGGTAGCGTGTGATGGTAAGTATGTTGGTTTCCACAACGAGTGAGTGATCGTGATTATAAATCAGGTAGTGCGCTACTTATGACAATTGTTAAGGTAAACAACCGTTGTGAAATAATTTATAGGTCCTGGGTTCGAATCTCAGTAACGTCATTCTTGAGTTTTAATATTTTATCACGATTATATGTTTCTACCGTGATGGTATGTATAAGAGTTTAATATAAAAATATGGGATTGCTTGATTTTCTATGCCCCTCATTAACCATATATAATCATTCAAATAGATTTTTTAAATAATAATTAGAAAATTTAAATTATTCTTGTAAAACAACTTAAACGGTTCAATGTTTATCGAATTGCATACATCTTGTGATTCATGATTTGCTCATTCACCTATATAATTTGATTCCAAATTCTTCAAAGTAAAGAAAACAAATGGATGTCATCTAAGTCTTTCACACAAAGTTTGATTTCCTCTTTTTTTTATAGCTTATGCAAATATCAAATTTTGCATGAAAGTCATCTAAGTCTTTCACACAAAGTTTGATTTCCTCTTTTTTTTATAGCTTATGCAAATATCAAATTTTGCATGAAAGACTCGGACTAGCACCCATTTATCACCGTTATTTTGAAGAATTTGTGGCAATGAATCAAATTCTATAGGCTAAAGAGGAAATCATGAACTACAAGATGTATGCAATTTGATAAACATTGGATCATCTAAGTTGTTTTACAAAAAATAATTTAATTTTTCTAATTATTATCTAAAAAATATATTTGAATGAATGCAAGTTCAATTAGGGGTTAGTGAAACAAACAATAATATATGATATAAAATAATTCACTGACAACATTTATCAACAAAATATCAATTAATTAACATAGATTTGGAGAACTTAATTACTAATCGTTCCTAGAAACTATGAAGAGGATCAGGGTCGGCCCAATTAATACGGAGACCCGATTCTAATTTTAAAATTGAACCTAAACTTTATAAAATTGCATTTTAACATAAAAAATACAATTATATATTAATTAAGTACAAAGAGCAAATGTGGACAAACTAGAACATTAAGTCCTATACCAAAACATGTATGTAAGAGAATCACAATGGCTTAAAAAATCCAATAGAGAATCACAAAGGTTACTTATACAGTTATCCACTTATCCTTGAAGAAGAACATTGAGACAGAAGAAATGGATGACGACGAAGGTGGGTCTCAAACTGTACGAAAAACTTACTCTATAACCTGCTTATTTTCTTGTGGTTTGTTTCAACCTAGGGAGAAGAGATTGAAGACTTGTTTCTCTAGTGAACGAGATAGAAGGATTTGTGTGTTTTGTTTGGTTTCGGAATTTTTTGTTCATCCTGTATTTTATTCTTGAGTATCTTTTTATGCCTAATAAAAGAAAATGTTAGGCTCTTCTGGAGATGAGGCCTAACACCTGTAGAGCAGGTTTTTCCTGTTAAGGGTCGGCCCGGAAGTGGATAAAGTATAAGGGAGAGAGAAAACATGTGTTCACTATGGGAATATTATATGAAAGTGATATAATATTTCCACAACAAATACAAGTTCGCTCTTAAATCCATGTTCACACAACCAGTTGCATCAGTGATAACTAAAGAACCATAACCACTTGTTAGCTACAATATCAACAACATACAACTACATTTATCAACAACATACAATACCCTTAATTGAAAAAAATTGTGGAAAACAACCTGAAAAAAACATGTTAACATAAACTAGCAGTACATTGTAATCCAATATAATAAAAGGTTAACATAAACTAGCATGTTAACATAACAATATATTATAATCCAAAAAAATAATATCAACCTACAAGGTTAACATGTGATCCAAAAAATCTTAACTAGAAGTGTTCTGGACTGGGCCATGACGACATGCACGGCACGGCCCAATACGCGTCGGGCATAGGCCCATACGTCCGGGCTGATGAACGTGTCGGGCAAAAGCCCAGACATCCGAGTTGGTGACAGTCCACCTCGACATACCACTACGTGTCGGCAGAGACACGCGCATACCACCAGCTGACCCTCCTTCACACATCACCTGCCCATACTACGGGCATACGCGCTATGTCGGGCAGAAACCATGTCTGCCAGCTCATCTGCCACATCACCCAATTGCCCTGCATTATCTCCTGAGGGATAGGGGCAGTTGGACCAGGGAACAGACCTTTGGTCTAGGTCTTCACGCTTCTTACGCGTTCCTTGGCAGCTCCTCCTTGGGCCTAGCTAGATCCAGCCCATTAGGAGCCTTGGCCCAGCGCTGGGGGCTCAATATAAATACCCTTTTATGGCAAAGGGTCAGGTATTCTAACTCACTCTGAAATAACCTTAGCTCTGTACCTTTTCTGACTTAAGCATCGGAGTACTTTGCAGGTACACCCCCTCTCTCGTCTCATTCTCTGGCCCAGTCTTCAAATCCTTGGAAGGCCCTCCTGATCAGGTAAGATCAGTGGCGCCGTCTGTGGGAAACTAGCTATCCCCATCTTCATCAACAGAGGATCAAAGCTCATTTATTCCTGTCCTTCCAACATGGCCGGAGAACAACCTAGCGAGCGCAGCCGCCCCCTCGTCGACTACACTATGGACGACGACACGCAGTCCCATGAAGCAGACGCTCGAGACGGTCGTCCAGCTACCCCGTCTCCAGAGCCCCAAAATAACGGGGACGCCCCTTATGTTCAAAACCAAGGGGCTGAGGCATTTCATCCCATCCCCGTCCCCGTCGAAGGAGACGCCACCGTGATTGCTATGGTGAACGCTCTCAACCAGGCCGGTTCTATGCTCTACCAGCAGCACGAGAGAATCATGGCCCTAGAAGCTGAACGACAGGAGGTCCGACCCCAACAGGAGAGGAGGACACAACAACGTCCAGGGACAACAAAGAAGCGAGGACGTCGCTCCCCAGAACCTCACGTCAGCAGGGCACGCGCCCGCCGCGACAATGGTCGATCAGGAACATCACCAAGGCGCGGGCGCAGCCCCGACAACAATGAACTCTCTCCACTAAGGAGCGACGAGGAAGACTTGCATTGTCCCCTGTCACGGGCAATAATGGAAGCCCCGCTCCCCAAAGGCATGGAAAAACCTCCCAATCTAGCTGTGTACGATGGGACTACCGATCCCGACGACCACGTCGACAACGTCAACGCGATGCTCGACTACCGCAATGACATCACCGGCCACCTCAAGTGCCGGTTGTTTTCAACAACCCTCAGGAAAGGGGCCATGGCCTGGTACAAAAGCTTGGCCCCCGAATCCATCACGTCTTGGAGAGTCATGAGATCCATGTTCACAAGGCACTTCACGGCTTCTCGTCGTCACCCCAAGACAGAGGCAACCCTTGAAGCCATAGTACAAAAGAAAAATGAAACACTGCGCTCGTACATTGAGCGATTCAACCAGGAAGCTGTCGAGGTGGATACTACCAAACACATGAAGAAATACCTCCTCGAAAGAGGGCTCTTGCCCGGCAGTGAGCTCAGCAGAGCCGTCGGGATCGAGCCTCCCCGCACCTTGAATGAACTTTTGCACAAGGCCCAGGCCTATATCAGATACGAAGAGAAACAAGTAGCCCACAATGCTCGCAGCGGCCGCAACGTTGGAGACACTGATCACCCCAAGCGCGAAGATCCAAATATCCCCCGTCGCAACGGGGACAAGCGAAGAGAAGAAAGACCCCGCGAGCTTCGAGAAGGAAGAGGCCCCGCAGGCCGATACAGTGAGTACACCTTACTGACAGCTCCCCGAGAGCGCATCCTCGCGGAATGCATCAACTCTGATTTCAAACAGGGCAGAGTAAGGTTCCCGAAACCATCTGCACCGAAGCCTCACACCGACAAATCCAAGTATTGCAGGTTCCACAAAAGCCACGGGCACGTGACAGAAGACTGCGTCCACCTGAAAGATGCGATAGAGATTTTAATCCAGGAAGGGGACCTAAAACAGTATACGAGGAGGAACGAAACCCCCAAGCATGACGAGGCAGAGAAGAAGAGACCCCGGGAAGACACACCCCCCGACAACTCTCCTTATCAAGTGGCCCTCTGCGTGTCACGCCCAGAAGATTTCATCCTCCCCGAGCCACTGCCCGAAGGCAGAATCACTGCACTCAGCCCCTGGGAAGATTTCCCGACCACACTAGTTATATCAGGTGGAGGGATCAACGGTGAGGTCGCTGCCCTCTCGGTCAAACGCAAGTTCCACGAGCTCCTTCTGACTGCGCCCGAGCAAAAGGCAACGCTGACAAAGTATCGGGGTAAATCCAACCCAATATCCTTCTTTTTGGAGGAGCTTCCGGGCGGATCCCCGAATTCGGGCATCCCACTATTGATCAGAGCCAAGATGGCCCAGTTCGACGTCAGGCGCATCCTGGTCGATCAGGGAAGCTCGGTGGATATCATGTACGTCCACCTCTTCAAAACTCTGAAATTAGACAAGACCAACCTGGCCCCCTACGTCGGATCCGACCTCCAGGGATTCAACAGAGCAACAACAAGGTTGTGGGGTTATGTTAAACTCCTTGTCACCTTCGGGGAGCAGGAAACGGCCAAGGAAATCAAAATCCAGTTCCTGGTCGTGGACTGTCCATCCCTCTACAATTGCATCTTCGGCCGCCCGACATTAGCCGAACTCACCGCGGTCCCATCCACCGTCCACCTGAAGATGAAGTACTACACCAAATTGGGCCGCGTAGTCACCATCCACGGTGACATCGAAGCTGCCCGGCGGTGCTACGACGCCGTGGTAAAAGGACAGGCCACGGTCAACACAAAAAATAGCAACAAAAAACTCAGGACCGAGGATCCTCCCCCCCAGGGAGTTAACGCCATCGACCTCGACTGTCGCATTGGTCTCGACGAAAATGAAGAATGGAAACCCGCCGAGGAACGATCTCCCGAACATCCGTTCCGACCAATCCCCGACGGAGAGTTCGAACTCATCCCTCTGGGGGACGATCCAGAAAGGACAGTAAAGATAGGCAAGGGATTGCCCGAGGGAACAAGGGAGAAGCTCGTAGCATGCCTCAAGAAGAACTCCGACCTCTTCGCCTGGAATGCCGCAGAAATGCCCGGCCTGGATCCTGAGATCGCGTGTCACCAGCTAGCTTTAGATCGGGCAGTCAAGCCCATAGCACAACGTAGGCGCAAACAATCTCCCGAGAAGGCAGAGGCTGCCGAGCGAGCTGTAAAAGATCTCTTAGAGGCAAATTTTATTTCTGAAGCCCAGTACACAACCTGGCTCTCTAATGTAGTCCTCGTTAAGAAAAATAATGGAAAATGGCGTATGTGTGTTGATTATATTGATCTTAATAGGGCTTGCCCCAAAGATGCTTTCCCCCTCCCTAACATAGACATGCTCGTGGACAATTCTGCCGGTTTTAAACTCTTGTCCTTCATGGACGCATACAGTGGATATAACCAAATCCCTATGTCGACCACGGACAAGAGACACACGGCATTCATGACCCCGACGGGCAATTACTATTACAACGTGATGCCGTTCGGGCTCAAGAACGCCGGTGCCACATACCAACGCATGATGAACAAAGTCTTCAAGGAAGAAATAGGGGACATGCTCGAGGTATACATGGACGACATGATCGTCAAGTCACACGAGGAGGTTAACCATGCTCGACACCTATCCAAAGTCTTCGAGCAGGCGAGGCAGTGCAAAATGAGGTTCAACCCTGAAAAATGCACGTTCGGAGTACGAGCAGGAAAATTCCTAGGTTTCTACCTCACCGAAAGGGGGATTAAAGCCAACCCCGACAAATGCCGGGCGTTCCTGGTACAAAAGCTTGGCCCCCGAATCCATCACGTCTTGGAGAGTCATGAGATCCATGTTCACAAGGCACTTCACGGCTTCTCGTCGTCACCCCAAGACAGAGGCAACCCTTGAAGCCATAGTACAAAAGAAAAATGAAACACTGCGCTCGTACATTGAGCGATTCAACCAGGAAGCTGTCGAGGTGGATACTACCAAACACATGAAGAAATACCTCCTCGAAAGAGGGCTCTTGCCCGGCAGTGAGCTCAGCAGAGCCGTCGGGATCGAGCCTCCCCGCACCTTGAATGAACTTTTGCACAAGGCCCAGGCCTATATCAGATACGAAGAGAAACAAGTAGCCCACAATGCTCGCAGCGGCCGCAACGTTGGAGACACTGATCACCCCAAGCGCGAAGATCCAAATATCCCCCGTCGCAACGGGGACAAGCGAAGAGAAGAAAGACCCCGCGAGCTTCGAGAAGGAAGAGGCCCCGCAGGCCGATACAGTGAGTACACCTTACTGACAGCTCCCCGAGAGCGCATCCTCGCGGAATGCATCAACTCTGATTTCAAACAGGGCAGAGTAAGGTTCCCGAAACCATCTGCACCGAAGCCTCACACCGACAAATCCAAGTATTGCAGGTTCCACAAAAGCCACGGGCACGTGACAGAAGACTGCGTCCACCTGAAAGATGCGATAGAGATTTTAATCCAGGAAGGGGACCTAAAACAGTATACGAGGAGGAACGAAACCCCCAAGCATGACGAGGCAGAGAAGAAGAGACCCCGGGAAGACACACCCCCCGACAACTCTCCTTATCAAGTGGCCCTCTGCGTGTCACGCCCAGAAGATTTCATCCTCCCCGAGCCACTGCCCGAAGGCAGAATCACTGCACTCAGCCCCTGGGAAGATTTCCCGACCACACTAGTTATATCAGGTGGAGGGATCAACGGTGAGGTCGCTGCCCTCTCGGTCAAACGCAAGTTCCACGAGCTCCTTCTGACTGCGCCCGAGCAAAAGGCAACGCTGACAAAGTATCGGGGTAAATCCAACCCAATATCCTTCTTTTTGGAGGAGCTTCCGGGCGGATCCCCGAATTCGGGCATCCCACTATTGATCAGAGCCAAGATGGCCCAGTTCGACGTCAGGCGCATCCTGGTCGATCAGGGAAGCTCGGTGGATATCATGTACGTCCACCTCTTCAAAACTCTGAAATTAGACAAGACCAACCTGGCCCCCTACGTCGGATCCGACCTCCAGGGATTCAACAGAGCAACAACAAGGTTGTGGGGTTATGTTAAACTCCTTGTCACCTTCGGGGAGCAGGAAACGGCCAAGGAAATCAAAATCCAGTTCCTGGTCGTGGACTGTCCATCCCTCTACAATTGCATCTTCGGCCGCCCGACATTAGCCGAACTCACCGCGGTCCCATCCACCGTCCACCTGAAGATGAAGTACTACACCAAATTGGGCCGCGTAGTCACCATCCACGGTGACATCGAAGCTGCCCGGCGGTGCTACGACGCCGTGGTAAAAGGACAGGCCACGGTCAACACAAAAAATAGCAACAAAAAACTCAGGACCGAGGATCCTCCCCCCCAGGGAGTTAACGCCATCGACCTCGACTGTCGCATTGGTCTCGACGAAAATGAAGAATGGAAACCCGCCGAGGAACGATCTCCCGAACATCCGTTCCGACCAATCCCCGACGGAGAGTTCGAACTCATCCCTCTGGGGGACGATCCAGAAAGGACAGTAAAGATAGGCAAGGGATTGCCCGAGGGAACAAGGGAGAAGCTCGTAGCATGCCTCAAGAAGAACTCCGACCTCTTCGCCTGGAATGCCGCAGAAATGCCCGGCCTGGATCCTGAGATCGCGTGTCACCAGCTAGCTTTAGATCGGGCAGTCAAGCCCATAGCACAACGTAGGCGCAAACAATCTCCCGAGAAGGCAGAGGCTGCCGAGCGAGCTGTAAAAGATCTCTTAGAGGCAAATTTTATTTCTGAAGCCCAGTACACAACCTGGCTCTCTAATGTAGTCCTCGTTAAGAAAAATAATGGAAAATGGCGTATGTGTGTTGATTATATTGATCTTAATAGGGCTTGCCCCAAAGATGCTTTCCCCCTCCCTAACATAGACATGCTCGTGGACAATTCTGCCGGTTTTAAACTCTTGTCCTTCATGGACGCATACAGTGGATATAACCAAATCCCTATGTCGACCACGGACAAGAGACACACGGCATTCATGACCCCGACGGGCAATTACTATTACAACGTGATGCCGTTCGGGCTCAAGAACGCCGGTGCCACATACCAACGCATGATGAACAAAGTCTTCAAGGAAGAAATAGGGGACATGCTCGAGGTATACATGGACGACATGATCGTCAAGTCACACGAGGAGGTTAACCATGCTCGACACCTATCCAAAGACTTCGAGCAGGCGAGGCAGTGCAAAATGAGGTTCAACCCTGAAAAATGCACGTTCGGAGTACGAGCAGGAAAATTCCTAGGTTTCTACCTCACCGAAAGGGGGATTAAAGCCAACCCCGACAAATGCCGGGCGTTCTCGGAATTCCCAACCCCGAGGACCAAAAAATCAATCCAGTCCCTTAACGGGGTGCTCACCTCACTCTCCCGTTTCATCGCCAAATCCGCCCAGCATGCGCTGCCATTTTTCAGGCTCCTTCGTAAAGAAGCCAGCTTCGACTGGACCGACGAATGCGAACAGGCATTACTCCATTTAAAGAAGGTTCTCTCCGAACCCCCGGTCTTATCACGACCATTAGAAAAGGAAACCCTATACCTATATCTGTCCGTAGCGACCGAGGCCGTCAGCGCCGTCCTAATAAGGGAAACCGACGAGGGACAGAAACCCATCTATTTTACGAGCAAGGCACTCCAAGGCCCCGAGCTCAGGTATCAGCAAATTGAAAAGGTCGCCCTGGACCTCATAAATGCGGCGAGGAGACTACGTCATTACTTCCTCGCACACACGATAAAAGTAAGAACCGATCAGCCGATCAAACAGTTGCTTGGGCGGCCAGATATGGCCGGCAGAATGCTCAAATGGTCACTAGAACTCTCCGAATTCGACATACAATACGAAAATAGAAAGGCTTTGAAAGCCCAAGCACTGGCCGACTTCGTCGCGGAAATGACCCACTGCTCAACACCGGCAGACGGCGCCCATAAGTGGACGATCTTCGTCGACGGCGCCTCCAGCACATCAGGTAGCGGAGCCGGGATCATCCTCGAGAATGAGGACGGGATCCTGATCGAGGTCTCGTTAGCACTAGCTTTCCCAACGTCGAACAACCAAGCCGAATACGAGGCTTTTATCGCCGGTCTGAGATTAGCCGAGGACCTAGGAGCAAAGGAAGTAAAAATATCAACAGACTCTCAACTCGTGGCCTCACAAGTACGAGGAGAGTACCAAACCAAGAACGACAACCTTATCGAATACTTGTCTCTTGTCAAAGAAAAACTCGAAAAATTCGAGAAGTGGGAAGTACAACACGTACCTCGCGAGCACAACACGCGGGCCGATATCCTCTCAAAACTAGCCAGCACGAGGAAGAAGGGCGGAAACAAATTCGTAATCCAAGAGATCCTTCCTCGGCCTAGCATCGAAAAACTACCTCCTCCATTCGAGGTCAACGCGGTCGGGGATGCTCATTGTTGGATGACACCTATCTACAATTACCTAACAAAGGGAAACTCTACCGTAGGGGGTTCTCCATCCCATTACTCAAGTGTGTCGAGGAAGAGAAAGTCCCCGACATACTTGGAGAAATACACCGGGGGATTAACGCTCAGCACCTCGGCGGGCGATCACTCGCACGAAAAGCCCTTCGAGCAGGCTACTACTGGCCGACCATGCAACAGGATTCAAAGATGCACGTAAAAAAATGCGATAAATGCCAGCGACACACCGACATGCACCTCGCACCCCCGAACGATCTAAAAACACTCTCCTCTCCATGGCCCTTCGCGTGGTGGGGCATGGACATCCTCGGACCTTTTGTGACCGGATCATACCAGAATAAATACCTCATCGTAGGGGTGGATTATTTTACGAAATGGATTGAAGCAGAGGCATTGGCTAAGATAACCGCACAGAACATTCTCCGATTCTTTAAACGCAATATCCTCGCTCGGTTCGGCGTGCCCCAGGCCCTCATCACGGACAATAGAACACAATTCACGGACGGGGGATTCCAAGACTTCGTCGCCAGCCTAGGTACTAAGCAGCATTTCACATCCGTCGAACATCCGCAGACGAACGGGCAAGCGGAGGCGGCCAACAGGGTAATCCTACGTGGCCTTAAACGCAGGCTCGGTGAAGCGAATAGGGCATGGGTCGAGGAGCTACATAGCGTCCTATGGGCTTACCGCACGACACCACACTCCACCACCGGGGAGACCCCATTCCGACTGACTTACGGCACCGAAGCAGTCATCCCGGTGGAAATACGGGAACCGACGAGACGCGTGGAGGAACCCCTAGACGAGGAAATGAACGACGAGGCACTTAGAGCCGAGCTCGACCTCGTCGACGAGATCCGTTCCGAAGCAGCCCTCAGGGAAATGTCCCTCAAACAAAAAATAGCACTACGCCACGACGCGAAGGTCATAAGAAGAGAGTTCCAGGTTGGCACCCTGGTCCTCAGAAGAAACCAGAAAAACCCAAAAGAGGGTAAATTGGCCGCCAATTGGGAAGGCCCCTACCGCGTCCGCGACAAGACGAGCAACGGGGCCTATTACCTAGAAAACCTACAAGGGGAAGAACTCGCTCGACCATGGAACGCAGAGAAACTTAGACAATATTACAGCTAAATACATCACGGGGAGACGTGGGAGGTACGACCACGCTCTTCGTCTCCAAAACGACAGAGAGGAACCGCAAAACCCGGGGACAAACCAACCCCTCCAGCGAACACAACCCTCCCCGACGATTGGGATCTCGATCGAGCACCAATGTCGAAGTACCACGACAAGCAGGGCGCCCAGCTCGCGATGGGAAAGCCCAAGCCTCGAAGCCGGAGTCCCGAACAACGAACTCGGTCTTCGATCCAAACGGGCACGACGCCCGACACTTCATCGGTTCCCTAAACCGAGGAGACTAACCATGTCGAGCAGAATATAACAGTTCATAAACATAAGAAAATATGGTACATAACCGAACAAAAAGAATGACCAAAAAACAACATTCATATATTTAAAAGCAACGGCCGAGGCCAAGTACGCCCTAAGGCCAAATTACATATGCCCGAAGGCTAAAATACAGAAAAGGCACGCATGCCATACATCAACAAGGCACGCAGGCCATATGAAATACAAATCAAAAAATAATCAAGACTCCGCCCGGAGCTCCTCTTCAACATTCTCCACCTCATCTTCATCATCCCCCAACTCCTCCTCGGCTTCGAAAGGGCACACAATCTCCCCCTCCCGGACACAGTAGTTGTGGGCCGACCCCTCCGTCACCAACTCAGGATTCAGAAGCCTCAGCTGTTCGATGGCATTGTCAAAACCCTCCTTGAACACAGCTACGAGGTCCTGGTTAAGGGAACGTATGTGCCCTAGCAGCGCACCACGGGAACCGAGTGCGAGCTCCTCCTCATTTTCATCAGCCAAAGGACGGATCTTCTCCTCGAGAGATGCAAGCTGAGTCCTCAGTCCAGCATTATCCTCAACCAACTTCTGGTGCCCGGCCACCTGCTCCTCCAAGTTCACCTTGGCCGCCTTCAGCTGATCCCGCTCCTTTTCAACCTCTTCCAGTTTTTTCTTCAGCCCCTCCTGCAGCTGATGCTCCTCCTTGTAGTCCGACAGATCCTTGGACAGCTTGTCTTTCTCTGACCGAACCTGCACAAGAGCATCTTCCAGGGAGGCAGTAGAGACTGAGGTATCAGTTAAGACCATAGCCGTCTCCATCACCCGGATGACAGCTGCCAGGTCTCTTGCCAGCTCCTTGCGCCGGACACCAGCCTCTTGATCCAGAATAGCCCTTGCCTCAGGCGCCGGCACCGCGATCGCATCCTCGGCTTTGAAGAAAGACCGCTCCACATAGCAAGGGGGCAATAGGTAGCTGCCAGGTCCGCCCGGACTCCCACTTCCCAGTGACGACCTCGAGAGAGTCCCCGCCGGACGCTTCCGTTTGTGGAGAGGAGAGGCTGATTGAGGCGGGCTGTCAGGAATATTTATCGTCGACGCCCGAGTGTTGCACCCCAAAATTTGCCCTCACAACACAAGACTTTGTGTTCTCTGAAGGTTCACAAGGTTCACAAGTTCCACAATGCTTTCAAAACCTTTTATGAGGTTCATGAAGTCTACAAGTCACTTCTTGAAGGTTCACAAGGTTCACAAGTTTCTCAACATTTACAAGACCTTTCATGAGGTTCATGAAGTCTACAAGTTACTTCTTGAAGGTTCACAAGGTTCACAAGATTCACAATGTTTACATAACCTTTCATGAGGTTCATAAGGTCTACAAGTCACTTCATGAAGGTTCACAAGGTTCACAAGGTTCACCATACTTCCCATGAGGTTCACAAGACATTTTATGATGATTCACAAGGTTCACAAGGTTCACAATTGGCCATAAGAGTTGACAATTCCCTCAGACAATGCACCTCCTAAGCAGTGCACCCAAAACTAGGGTTTTGACTTTAATCAGGCTAAATGAACTTCCAAGACTTAAAGTGAGCTTCATAACATCTTATATGTGTGTAAGAACCCCCATGACAAGTTTCAAGACTTTTCTCAAAAGTTTGCTCAGTCAGATGATCAGATAAGTCAAAATCAGTCAAAGCAGTTAAAAAGTCAAACTGAGGTCAACTGTGGTCAAACCAAAGTCAAACTTCATGATTTTTTGCCAACATCAAGTATATGAAGTAAAATTCATCATTTGATCAAGGGTTGATCATGATTCATCAAGGAGATTCCAGATCATCAAGAATCAGGAGTTTCTAAATTAGGATTTCCTCAGTAAAAGTCAACTGAACTTTGACCAGCCATAACTTTCACATGCTTCATCACCAAGTCTCCACTCAAAGCTCATTTTGAAGGAAATTGAATTCTCTACAACTTTGTGTCTCACAAGCCAAGCCCAAAAATGCTCCATTTGGAAGGTATGAGCTAAGACATTATAGGTCATTTCAAAAGTCAACAAAAAGTCAACAACTTCAAAAGGGCATAACTTGAGATTGGTAAATGATATGGACATGAAACCAGTGGGGTTGTTTAGAGGACTCTTCAAGCTTTCCAAAATGTCCAAGAACACCCTCATAGCTTTAAAATTGAAGGATATGTGCCCTTGCAAAGTTGGGAAATTTTGTGATGGTTTATGATGAAAATGGAGGTCTAAAATCAAATTTTGTCAAATGGGCTGAACTTCTAATGACCCAAGGCCATCCATGACATCATGCACGAAAATTCCATGATATTTTCATAATTTTTATTTTATTTAATTAATTTATTATGATTTTTTATACTTAAAATCATTTTAAATTTAAATAAAATATTAAATATGAAGATTTAATTCCATTATTGGTTTTAGAAAATCATGAATTCAGCATGGAACAAATTGATGCAAGAATAATATTGAATGGCTTGAAATAGAAAGCATGGATGCAAGAAATATTGAAAATTCAAAGCTTATCATTGAGAATCTTTTCATATCAAATCTTGTACACAACCAATCCATATTTTGACCTAAATTCAATCACTTATATATACTAAACACAACCCCATTGCCCAGCCACGAATTCCAGCAGCCAAAGAGTAAGTTCACTTCTTCAAAAAATCATAAAAATTTCAAATTCGGATTCCAAAATACAGGCACTTTCAAGGCAATTTGAAGGTTGATTCTTCTTCATTGAACTTCATTGATCATGTTTGGATCATAAACAACATATGAAACACCCTCATTCGCATGAATCAAACCCGTGTTCATACCATATTTGAATTTTTTCGATTCCATGATTTCACTGGTTTTTAATTGATTTTGATTGTTTAACTATGTTTGTTTCATTGTACTAAAGCATCCTGGATGGTTAGATTGGAGTTTCACTGCCGAATCCATGACTCACCATAGTTAGGGTTTCACAACCGTGAGTTTGGGGATTCCATTATACAACCAATTTCAGACCAAATTAATGACATATTCGGGACCTATGGCCTTCATGTAGTTGATCTGGGCAGTTAAAATGAATTTATCGTGTGTATTTTTCATGGTTTGATATGCAGGAGTTCTAGTGACGGGAAAAATCCGTCACTATAGGCTATTGCGACAGACCAACTGTCACTAAAAGCTAAGTGGACGGACAGAGCTAGAAGAAGAAGTTTTGGCGCGCTGCTGGAGATTCAAAAATTGATTATAATATTTTATTATATTGTTTCCATTCTTAATCACCAAAGCATGCTTGGCCCAGTGGAAAGTGGCGTTTGTTTGTAACTTGATGGCTTGTGTTCGATACTTGGCTGCGACATCTTTTTTTTCTTATTTTTCCATACAATTAGCAACTATATTATATTATGCATTATTGTTGGGTTGTAAACAGATTGGCTCTTCCAGCCGGGTGGTGATGCGTGCGCTTGGTTGTTTAAAGGTCCTGGGTTCAATCCTCCCCCAGGCCTTTTGCTTTCTTTATATTTTCCTGATTTTTCCAGATAATAAACAAAACCAAATGGAGCATATTCTCTTTCACCTGCGTGTTGGTGGTCCAGTGGTAGAGGCTGTGGTTGGCAAGCATGAGGGACTGGGTTCAAACCCCAGCCCCATCAGGTTTTGATTTCTTTTCCTTTCTTTTGCTTTATTTTCTAATTTAATTATTATTATACATAAAATAAATTAAAATTACATTATTATATTCTATATTATAAAATATATTTTATGTGTTCTAATTTTCTAAAAAAATATTTTCTAAACAAACCCTAATTTTATTTTCTAAATAATTTTTATTTTCTAATTCTTAATATAGTTAGTATGTATATATTTATTTAATATAACTTTTGTAAATAAAATTAAATCTTATAAATATAATACTTCATATAACATTTTTTTAAATATAATTATAATTTTTTTTTTTTTATAATATGTAAAAATATCCTATATACTATGTTTATAATCTAAATTATTTTCTTTTAATATGTGTTTATAATAATTTAATTTTGTAATTATAAATAATTTAATAATTTGTACATAAATTAAAATGTTACCATAATCATTTAATTGTTCATATTTTTTAAATAAATGTTTATATTAAAAATGCAATTTTGTGTTTACCATTTTATTATAATATCTTTGCTAATTCTATTTATTTTAATTATTGTTATAACTAACCATATTATTATTAATTTATTTATTTTTGCTTATTATTATTTCACTAACCCTATTTATTTTTAATATTATTACTAACCCCTATTATTGCTTATTTATTTATTTTTACTTATTTATTTATTTTTTGCATATATATTTATTTTTGCTATTTATTTTTAATTAGCTTATTATTATAATTATGTAATTGCTTCTTGGTGTAATTCTGTGAATATGTAATTTATTTAATTTTTGTGCTATGGTTAGTAATTTAGGGAGTGTAAACATGTATTCTCTTAAAATCAAATTTAGATCATTTTAATCATAAGATAAATAATATTGAACACTCACACACGTAAGTCGATTTTTAATCGCCATCTCACATTTCTAAGGCTATCCCTCAATGTTGCCTAATCACAAAGGTCAAGTGGGGTGTATAAAGCAAGTCCCATAAAAGAAAAATCATCAAGTCCCTAATGGTTGCCTTTAAAGATCAAGACCCTTTTCGAATAATGATGATAGACCCTCCTAAATGCTTAATACACCTCACGGTTGCCTTCATAAACAGATGTCCCTCTCATGTCCCTTACATCCAAGGTAATGACTACCTATTCCTTAATAATAGGGATAGTCTTACCACTTAAAGGATATTTAAGAACAAAAAAGACTTAAATTCTAGGGTAGGTACCTCCTAGTTGCTTGCTCACTTCATTTCAAATTTTCAAACACTTAACCAATTTCAAACAAATTTTCAAACACAAGTTTTTACGCATCCGTACATGGATCATTATTAACTCTTATGAAAATTTTTCTATTCACACACTTCACCTTTTCAAAAACAATTCAAAAGTGAGCTAAGTAACTAAGAGCCCATGGATAACCATGGATGTAAAGGGTGCTAACACCTTCCCTTTACATAACCTACCCCCCGGACCCAAAAAATCTTTTAAAAGGTCTTTCCTGTTCTTTTATGCCTTTCCTTTGGATAAAATAAAAGTCGGTGGCGACTCTTGCTATCCGCAACATAACTAAAAGTCAGTTCTCCCACCGTGTTACAGAACTGGCGACTCTGCTGGGGATTTAAATTTAAGAGGGGTACCCTTAGAAATTAGATCACTTTAAATTGTTTGCTTTGTTTGCTTTATATTATCTTGTTGGGGTGCTCTTATGTGTGAAAGGTCCTAACCCGGATCTAGTGTACCTTAGGTAAATGGCAATAGACCAAGGAAACTGTACGACGTATATCGATACGGTTGATCTGGTGGCCATAGTTAGTGCGACTTCTTGGTTGGTGCTTATGTTCCTTAAGTCAAGTTGAGGATAATATGAGGCTGCCATATGTTGTCAATACACTAACTAACTTTTAGAACCCTAGTTAACTCATCTTGGCCTTTAGAAAGTAGTGAGGTAACCGACTTTGGTGCAGACTGAAGTTGGTTGACACTCGATACTACACTCATTGAGATCTTAAACTTGGAGGGTTTTGGTTGGCAAATAAGTTGCCTTCTGAACAACCACCCTTGTGAAGGATCAATGATTTTGAGATCCCTTAGAACCTGGTTACTTTTGTAGGACAGGATGAACCATCTAACTTCAGGGGAGGGTACTTACCTTAAACCTCATGCAAGCCTTTAAACCTAGGGCTATGGTGTGACTTGTTTGTGTGTGCCACATGTTTGTGATTGAACATAACATCATGACATCATCATGCATCATAAGCATAGCATTTTCACTAACCATTTCAAGGACCAAAGGATTTATCTTTGTTCTTTGTTGCAGGTCATGGCTTCTGCTCGTAGAAACACCATCAGGATCAACTTTGTGGGCATACCTCCCAAGCTTAAAGAGTTGGTTTCTCAAGTGTCTGATCATTCCCAGTTCATCAAGAGACATGGTCACCTATTGGATCTAGTCACTTCAGGGTTCAATGAAGACATGATGAATGTCCTGTTTCAGTTCTTTGACCCTAAGCACCATTGCTTTACATTCCCTGATTATCAGCTGGTTCCAACCATGGAGGAGTTCTCTAAACTTCTGGGTATACCTGTTCTGGATCAAAGACCCTTCACAGGCTTGGAAAAAGAGCTTAAACCTGAGGTTATTGCTGCAGCTCTACATCTAAAAAAGTCTGACATTGTTCTAGAAACGAGAAGCGGAGTTAAGGGTATTCTTGCCAAGGTGTTGATAGAAAAGGCTCAAGTGTTCTTGAAGGCCATGAGCTATGATGCTTTTGAGGAGATCTTAGCCTTGCTGATATATGGCTTAGTATTGTTCCCCAATCCAGATCAGTTCATAGACGTTCATGCCATCAACATATTTCTGAGTCACAATCCAGTACCTACATTGCTTGGAGACATCCTACATTCTCTTCATACCCGTACTACAAGGGCAAGAGGAACTTTGATGTGCTGCATACCTTTGCTTTCTAGGTGGTTTATTTCTCACCTTCCTCGCTCAGTAATGAAGAATGAGCAAGGGTTCAGATGGTCCAAGAGGATCATGTCACTTTCTCACTCAGATATCCATTGGTGCTCCAGATCTATGGAGAATGTCACTATCATTGACCGTTGTGGGGAATTTCCTAATGTGCCACTTCGAGGCATAAGAGGAGGCATCACCTACAACCCCTCTCTAGCTTTACGACAGTTTGGTTACGCTCGAAGCGATGGTCCACATGACATGTTAATTCAGGGCATTGTGTTTGATTACGACAACGATCTTCAAGGTTACCGTCAGAGATTCATACGAGCTTGGGGAAAGGTAAACAGGATTGACAGCAAGACACTGGAGCCTAAGTATACTATTCCTATGGAGGCTTATCTCAGATGGGTACGATCTCGTGCTCAGACTCTCATGATGCCATATCCTGCCGTCCTACCAGTTACCACGGAACCTGTTGCTGAAGGAGACACCGCTTATACCATCCTTCACCCAGACATGCCTACTGATATGGAAGACTTGCAGAGATCATGGATCCAACTGAAGGAGCAAAGGGATACTTTCGAGGCTCATTACAAAGCAAGCCAAGCAAGAATCCTAGAACTAACAAAGCAACTTCACGAGGAACGAAACCTCAATTCATACCTCAACACAAAGAGGAAACGTCCATGGGAGACTTAAAACCCCATCTTTTGTACTTATTTCATTTTCATTTTTTGTAAGCCCAAGAGGCAAAACAAATTTATTACTAATAAAAGTTTACTTTCGTGTTTGTTTAAGCAAATTTAAATCTTACGGTCTTTGAAAACATTACATACGCATTTACATTCCATTTCATTGCATCACAGGTTTATATTTGTGCACAGGTTTCTCATCTTCTCGCTGTTTATTTCAGCAATGGCTCTTGAACAATCAGTTAAGGATCTCCAGACACAAAATGCACAGTTCCAAGAGCTGATCTTGAACCTATCCAAGGGGCAGGATGAATTGAAGGCACTACTGGCCAAGAAGACTAAGAAGACTAGAAGGTCTGCTGGTTTGATCAACATGGGAATAAGGTTCAAAGGTCTTGACAAGACCAAAGAACTAGCTGAAGATTATGAATCTGAGGAATCTGAGAAAGAGGTAGGCAGTCTCCACAACACTATGGGGGACTCTGATTCTGAGGCTAATTACTACCATGAGCCTAATGAAGACAAATTCAAGATGCTGGTGGATAGAATGGATGCTATGGAGTTGCAGAAATCATCTGGGCTGGATTTTGAGGATTTGAGTTTGATATCTGGGGTGGTCATACCTGTGGGTTTCAAGGTTCCTACTTTTGTTGTTTATGATGGGGTCTCTTGTCCCAAGCTGCATCTGAGGTCTTATGTCAGAAGAATTCAACCTCACACTGCTGATAAGAAATTGTGGATCCATTTTTTTCAAGAGAGCTTATCTGGAGCTCAGCTGGAGTGGTATTATCAGTTGGAGAGTGTCAACATCAGAGACTGGAATGATCTTGCTGAAGCTTTCTATAAGCAGTATCAATACAATGCTGACTTAGCCCCCACTCGCATGCAGCTTCAGAGCATGTCTATGGGTGCCAAAGAAAGTTTTAAAGAGTATGCTCAGAAGTGGAGAGATTTAGCTGGAAGAGTTCAACCCCCTTTGACTGATAGGGAATTGGTTGATATGTTCATGTGTACGCTGAATGGTCCGTTTTACAGTCATCTCATTGGAAGCTCATCATCTGGCTTCACTGAGTTGATCATGACAGGAGAGCGAGTAGAGAATAGTATAAAAAATGGCAAGATCCATGTGGGTACTTCTTCATCAGGTGCTGCAAAAAAGCCTCCCACAGGGAAGAAAGAATCTAATGTTGTTTATGGTCAACCTGATCGTAACAGAAGACATCAGTCTGTTAGTGCAGTTCATATTTCAAATCCAACTCCTGCAACAACAGAGCAGCCTCAGGGCAACCAACAGAGGGCTAGAAGACAGTTCACGAAGATCAACATGTCAATGGCTCAGGCATTGCAACATTTGTTGAAAGCTGAACTCATTACTTTGAAGGAGGCTCCTCAGAATCCTAATGTTACCTCACCCAGGTATAATCCCAATGCACGATGTGCATATCATTCAAACTGTCAGGGACATGATACTAATAACTGCTGGATCTTGAAGAACAAAATTCAAGATATGATTGATGCTGGAGAAATTGAGTTTGATCCTCCAGGTACTCCAAATGTGATTACAGCACCAATGCCAAATCACGAGAAGACTGTCAATGCCATTGATGAAGATCTACATGTCTATTCAGTAATGGAGTTGAACACACCATTGTCTGTTATCAAAAAGAGGTTAGTACAAGCTGGGATCTTTCCAGGTTGTCGTGAAGATTGTTTGTATTGTACCTATAAGCCGGATAGTTGTTTCATATTGAGAGATGGAATTCAACGTCTCATGGATAAGTATACTATAGTGTTTGAGAGGACTCCGTCGTCTGTAGAAAGTATGGTGGATCATCTGACTCAAGGTAGGAAGATTGAAGAGGTTGATATGGTTGACAAAGTACCAGTAAGAATCACTTCAAAGAGACCTATTAAAATCACTCATCAGGGTCCAATCAAGATTACTACTGAAGGTCCTGTGAAAGTTGTTGCTGAAGCCAGAGTGGCTCCTCTGATCATTACTACTCCTGGTCCTATTCCTTATACATCTGATAAAGCTGTGCCTTGGCACTATGGGTCTGATGTTTACATCCATGGTGTTAAGCAGGAGCCTTTACCTGATGTGCCTGCTGACATTGATAATATTGCTGGATCTAGCAAGATCACTCGTAGTGGAAGAGTCTTCTCTCCTCCAGTTGCTTCTAAAAATGCAGTTACTCCTGCTGCTACTTCCACCACTGATGCTCGGGGCAAAGGTCCTGTTATTGAGCCTGTATCTCCTGATGTGCCAGCTGCTGATGATCTCTCTAAGCAGATGGAAGAAGTATTGAAAATCATTCGCAAGAGTGATTATGACATTGTTGATCAATTGGGGCATACTCCCTCAAAGATTTCTATGCTGTCCTTGTTGTTATGTTCTGAGGCTCATGCCAAGTCCTTGATCAAGTTTCTGAAGACTGCTCATGTGCCCAATGCCATTTCTGTTGACCAGTTTGAGAATTGTGTTTCCCACCTGACCTATGATAATGGGTTAGGATTTTCTGATGCTGATTTGACCCCTGCCAAGAGGGATCATAACAGGGCCTTGCATATTTCAATTGAATGCAGGGGCACTACCCTGTCACATGTGCTGATAGACAATGGTTCCTCTCTAAATGTGTTGCCCAAGGAAGTCCTGAATAAGCTGAGTCCTGAAGATGCTGTGCTGAAGCCCAGTAATATTGTGGTAAAGGCTTTTGATGGTTCTAGAAGAGTAGTGCATGGGGAAATTGATCTTCCAATCAAAGTTGGCTCCCAGGTTTTTACTGCTACCTTTTTTGTGATGGATATTCGTCCTTCGTACTCTTGTCTGCTCGGTCGTCCCTGGATCCATGGGGCAGGTGCTGTAACCTCTACATTACACCAAAAGTTGAGATATCCGGTGGATGGAAAGGTTGTTACTGTCTATGGAGAAGAAGAATACTTTGTCAGCCATGTAAACACTTTCAAGTATCTGGAAATGGAAGGTGAATACATTGAAACTCCGTGTCAGACATTTGAAGTGGTTCCCTGGGTTGTTAATGATTATGTAGCTCCTCCTGTTGTGAAGAAAGTTCCCGTGGTCACCAGAAAACCTCCAATAATGGCAATGGCCTCCCTCAATGATGCTAGAGCCGTGGTGGATGAAGGTGGTTGTACTATTTGGGGTCAGCTTCCTGATATCCCATACAAGTCTGACAAGTTTGGTTTGGGTTTCACTGCAGAGTCCCAGAAGGCTGTTCGTCGTGCTCGTGCTGTTCGTATCACCAATCAAGGGGTTATGAAAGATCAGATCAATGCTGTGGGAGACTATGATGAAGACTACAATCTGGATGCTTGGATTTTTCCTACTGTGGGTGCTGGACTCAATAATTGGAAAGCTGAAGATGTTATCCCTATCTCCTTTAGTCAGGAGTAAATACTATTACTGTGTTGTTGCTTTTTAAGTTTGTAATTTCTTGAACAATTAAAACTCTTAAGCCATGTGCCTTACCCGGGGCACAATGGTGTGCTTGTTACGGGCTGTCATTTCATTTGCATACTTCATTCAATAAAATCAGTGGACGTTTCGTTTTCGTAAATATTGTGTTCCTTGTCTTTCTTTTTCTTTTATTTTTGTTTTATCAGCTATGTGTTCTTACACACACCCACATCACTAAAATGCAGATCCTCATCCACTCTGGATCCTGTTGATAACAGTTCTACTATTGCCAATTATAATTTCGAGAATCCGATCTATCAAACTGAAGACGGAAATGAGGACGATTGTGAAATACCTGTAGAGCTTGATAGGTTGTTACAACAAGAAGAGAAAGCTATACAGCCACATGAAGAGCCAGTCGAAGTTGTGAATTTGGGAACTGAAGAAAACAGAAAAGAGGTCAAGATAGGGGCTGATTTAGAGGACAGTGTCAAGAGCATATTGATTCAGATGTTACGTGACTATGTGGAGATCTTTGCTTGGTCTTATGAAGATATGCCAGGGTTGGATACAGACATTGTGGTTCACCGTTTACCAGTGAAAGAAGATTGTCGTCCAAAGAAGCAGAAGGTTCGTCGTATGCGTCCTGAAATGTCAGAAAAGATCAAGGTAGAGGTAATGAAACAGTTCAATGCAGGGTTCTTAGCAGTAACTTCTTACCCTCAGTGGGTTGCAAATGTGGTACCAGTTCCTAAGAAAGATGGTAAGGTACGTATGTGTGTGGACTACAGAGATTTGAACAAAGCTAGCCCCAAAGATGACTTTCCACTTCCTCATATTGATATCCTGGTAGACAACACTGCTCAGCATAAGGTATTCTCTTTTGTGGATGGTTTCTCTGGTTACAATCAAATCAAGATGGCTCCTGAAGATATGGAGAAGACAACATTTGTGACACAGTGGGGCACTTTTTGCTATAAGGTGATGCCATTCGGTTTGAAGAATGCAGGGGCAACGTATCAGCGTGTTATGGTGGCTTTGTTTCATGATATGATTCATCATGAGATAGAGGTATATGTGGATGATATGATAGCCAGATCTCAGAATGAAGAGCAACATCTTGATCATTTGCATAAATTGTTTGAAAGGTTAAAGAAATACAAGTTGAGATTGAATCCAAACAAGTGCACTTTTGGAGTTAGATCTGGAAAGCTCCTGGGTTTTATTGTCAGTGGAAAAGGTATTGAAGTGGATCCTGCAAAAGTAAAAGCTATACGAGAGATGCCAGCTCCCCGTACTGAGAAGGAAGTTAGAGGTTTCTTGGGACGATTGAATTACATTGCAAGATTTATTTCCCAATTAACCGCCATCTGTGAACCAATTTTCAAGTTGTTGAAGAAAGACCAGGTGATGGAATGGAATGATGAGTGCCAGACTGCCTTTGATGAAATCAAGAGATATTTGCTAGAACCTCCAATTTTGATGCCACCAGTTGATGGAAGACCCTTGATTATGTACTTAACAGTGTTAGACAACTCAATAGGGTGTGTGTTGGGGCAACATGACGAGTCTGGTCGAAAAGAGCAGGCAATATACTACCTTAGCAAAAAGTTTACCGACTGTGAAACAAGATACTCACTGCTCGAGAAAACTTGCTGCGCTTTGGCATGGGCTGCTCGCCGACTAAGACAGTATATGTTGACCCATACTACCTTGTTGATTTCGAAGATGGATCCAATCAAATACATATTTGAGAAACCTGCTCTCTCCGGAAGAATTGCAAGATGGCAAATGATCTTGACAGAATATGACATACAGTACACTACTCAGAAGGCCATCAAAGGAAGTGTTGTTGCTGATCATTTGGCTCATCAAGCTGTAGATGATTATCAGTCAATGAGTTTTGAGTTCCCTGATGAAGACATTATGATTATTACCAAAGAACCTGGACAATATGACGGACCTGAACAAGGATCCCGATGGACTATGGTTTTTGATGGTGCCTCTAATGCACTTGGTAATGGTGTTGGTGTTGTGATCAGTTCCCCTGAAGGTTGTCATACCCCGATTACTTCCAGACTTTGTTTCTATTGTACCAATAACATGGCTGAGTATGAGGCATGTATCCTGGGTATTAAAGCTGCCATTGATATGAAGATTCAGTTCCTTGATGTATATGGAGATTCAGCCCTGGTAGTAAGTCAGATTAAAGGAGATTGGGATACCAAGCATGATAACCTCATTCCTTACAGAGAACATGTGTTGTCTTTGATCCCACATTTCAAAGAGATTACCTTTGGACATATTCCACGAAGAGAGAATCAGTTGGCAGATGCATTAGCCACCATGGCATCCATGTTTGAGATCAGTTGGGATGATGAAGCTCCCAAGATTACTATTGATAGATTTGAAAAGCCTGCATACTGCAATGAGATTGACACTGAAGGGGCAGAGGAGAAGCCTTGGTTCTATGAAGTGAAAAGATATCTTGAGTCTCAGGAGTTCCCTGAAGGGGCATCTGTCAAAGATAAGAAGTTCCTGAGAAGGTTCTCTGCTAAGTTCTTTTTGAGTAATGGCATTCTGTACAAGCGCAATCATGATTCAACTATGCTTCGTTGTGTGGATAAGAAGGAAGCAACTGAAATTATGGAGGATATGCATGATGGGATCTTTGGCACTCATTCTAGTGGTCATACTATGGCAAAGAAGATTTTGAGAGCAGGTTACTATTGGTCTACCATGGAAGCTGACTGCTATCAACACTCCAGAACATGTCACAAATGCCAAATTTATGCTGATAAAGTCCATGTACCTCCATCACCATTGAATGTGTTGACTGCTCCTTGGCCTTTTGCCATGTGGGGCATTGATATGATTGGTGAGATCAAGCCTACTGCTTCTAATGGGCATCGTTTCATCCTGGTTGCTATTGATTACTTCACGAAGTGGGTGGAGGCAGCTTCATTTGCATCTGTTACCAAGAATGTTGTGGCTCGATTCATTAAGAATAATCTCATATGTAGGTATGGCATCCCTGAAAGGATTATCACTGACAATGGCTCTAATCTGAACAACACTATGATTACTGATCTCTGCACGCGGTTCAAGATTAAGCATCACAACTCTTCTCCGTATCGTCCAAAGATGAATGGGGCAGTTGAAGCTGCTAATAAGAACATTAAGAAGATTGTACAGAAGATGACTGTTACCTACAAGGATTGGCATGAGATGTTACCATTTGCTCTTCATGGTTATCGTACTACAATACGTACTTCAACAGGGGCAACCCCATTCTCCTTAGTCTATGGTATGGAAGCAGTTCTGCCCATTGAAGTTCAGATTCCCTCATTGAGAATTATGAAGGATGCAGGCTTGGATGAAGATGAGTGGATTCAGACTCGACTGGACCAGATAAATTTGATTGATGAGAAGAGGTTAGCAGCAGTTTGTCATGGCCAGATGTACCAGAAGCGAATGATCAAAGCTTTTAACAAGAAGGTTAAGCCAAAGGTATATCAGGCTGGTGACTTGGTAATCAAGCGTATCATATTACCACAGGGTGATCCTAGGGGCAAATGGACTCCAACTTATGAAGGACCATTTGTAGTCAAGACAGTGTTCTCAGGAGGTGCCATGATACTGACTACAATGGATGGTGAAGACTTCCCACAGCCTGTAAACGCAGACATAGTTAAAAAATACTACGCATAAAAAGAGACCCGCTAGGTTGACAGGCCTAGGCAAAAATAAGGGCATCCCGGCAAACCAAAAGGGTTTGGGCAAAAATTAGGGATATATATAAAAAAAGATGTACACCCGGCAAGTCGAAAACCTGAAAAGGCGACTTGGGCAAAAAAGGGTATCCCGGTGGATTGAAAACCTGAAAGGGCAATCCAGGCAAAAGTTAGGGATTAAAGCGTATGACTATATCTCGTTTGGATCACCCATGAAACTGCAACCAGTTGTACTACTTACTCAAGTTCGAACAGATAAAGCTCAATCCAATCGTTTCCGTCTCAACAGCAGAAGATGAGATACTTGAAGATAATGGCAATAGTAGAGCTGAAACTCAATAGGATTGTTTCCCACATAGCTGATTTTCTTTGTTTTGTAAAAAAACTTTATGACAAAATCCTCTTACTAGGGTTTATGTCTCCTTGTACAAACTCACCCTTGTATGGGTCACTTGTTGATATAAATAAATTCCATCTTTTGAATCCAGATTTACTTTTACCCTATTTACATAAGCGAAATGTCCATTGGTTGTGTTTGAATGTATGTATGCTTTTGAATATGATTGATGTTTACCAAAAATGCATGTATGCTTTTAATATGATTAATGTTTACCAGAAATGCATGAAAATGCAGTAATAGTATTTACTAAGGACGAACGAGGGAAGGATTTCAACGAAGCTTCGCCGGTTCATCTCTACAAGACAGTAGGGCAAATCCATCTTCATAAAGTCACATCTCCCCTGGAATATATATCCATCTCTTTTATCCTCATACGGATATTCGGGAGTTTACTTTCCAATAAGGGTACGACGAACGAAGACGGGATGTTATATCTACCCTACTATCAAACGAAGACGAGAGGTTATATATACCTTACTATCCCCAGCAGACGGGAGGTTATATATACCTTACTATCCCCAGCAGACGGGAGGTTATATCCATCCTTACTATCCCCAGCATACGGAAGGTTATGTATATCTCATCATCAAACAAGACGGGGACGAGTTCCTCATATTCTTCAGCAACGAATCGGGATTTACTTTCCCTGGCCAGCAGTTGTTATACGAAGATATCTAGACGCTTCCGGCAGTATCATATCATACATACATCATTTACATCATACCATAACATACATATTCCTAGATACATAATACATTACTTAAGTGCATCATATCATACATGCATACATAGTACATAAACTAATAGCATTATACAAATGCTACCTTGTTTCAGGTTATTTATGACTATCAGGACTGCTTTATCCTCCTGAAAACTTATCATCTCTCAAGACTGCTTCATCCTCTTGGGAACATATTACTACACCAGGACTGCTTCATCCTCCTGACAGCTTCTTATACCTCAGGACTGCTCCATCCTCCTGACAGCTATTATCATTACTTCAGGACTGCTTTATCCTCCTGAAAACTCCTATTACATCAGGATTGCTCCATCCTCCTGAAAGCACATCATTACATCAGGATTGCTTCATCCTCCTGAAAGCATATTGTCAATACCTCAGGATTGCTTCATCCTCCTGACAGCTTCTCATACATCAGGACTGCTTCATCCTCCTGAAAATTCCTAGTACATCAGGATTGCTTCATCCTCCTGGAATCATACCTCAGGGTTGCTTTATCCCCCTGACAGCTTCTTTACCTCAGGGTTGCTTTATCCCCCTGACAGCTTCTTACTACCTCAGGATTGCTTTATCCTCCTGACAGCTTCTCGTACCTCAGGATTGCTTTATCCTCCTGACAGCTACCATTGTACCTCCATATTTTGGACTGCTTCATCCTCCAAGACATGTATCTGAAGAATTTTCTTCCAAGTGGCATCTTTAAGCCCACTCAATCATATTCAACTAGCCATCTGTACCACTTTATGCACTGGTGAGTGCAAATTTTTGGGCTTTTGTGTTCAATCCCCTTCAACCTTCCAGGTCACGACTGGCAAACATACCAATCTAACCCCTCAGGTTTCAGAAAATTGAACAGGGGCAGCTGTTGCACCCCAAAATTTGCCCTCACAACACAAGACTTTGTGTTCTCTGAAGGTTCACAAGGTTCACAAGTTCCACAATGCTTTCAAAACCTTTTATGAGGTTCATGAAGTCTACAAGTCACTTCTTGAAAGTTCACAAGGTTCACAAGTTTCTCAACATTTACAAGACCTTTCATGAGGTTCATGAAGTCTACAAGTTACTTCTTGAAGGTTCACAAGGTTCACAAGATTCACAATGTTTACATAACCTTTCATGAGGTTCATAAGGTCTACAAGTCACTTCATGAAGGTTCACAAGGTTCACAAGGTTCACCATACTTCCCATTAGGTTCACAAGACATTTTATGATGATTCACAAAGTTCACAAGGTTCACAATTGGCCATAAGAGTTGACAATTCCCTCAGACAATGCACCTCCTAAGCACTGCACCCAAAACTAGGGTTTTGACTTTAATCAGGCTAAATGAACTTCCAAGACTTCAAGTGAGCTTCATAACATCTTATATGTGTGTAAGAACCCCCATGACAAGTTTCAAGACTTTTCTCAAAAGTTTGCTCAGTCAGATGATCAGATAAGTCAAAATCAGTCAAAGCAGTTAAAAAGTCAAACTGAGGTCAACTGTGGTCAAACCAAAGTCAAACTTCATGATTTTTTGCCAACATCAAGTATATGAAGTAAAATTCATCATTTGATCAAGGGTTGATCATGATTCATCAAGGAGATTCCAGATCATCAAGAATCAGGAGTTTCTAAATTAGGATTTCCTCAGTAAAAGTCAACTGAACTTTGACCAGCCATAACTTTCACATGCTTCATCACCAAGTCTCCACTCAAAGCTCATTTTGAAGGAAATTGAATTCTCTACAACTTTGTGTCTCACAAGCCAAGCCCAAAAATGCTCCATTTGGAAGGTATGAGCTAAGACATTATAGGTCATTTCAAAAGTCAACAAAAAGTCAACAACTTCAAAAGGGCATAACTTGAGATTGGTAAATGATATGGACATGAAACCAGTGGGGTTGTTTATAGGACTCTTCAAGCTTTCCAAAATGTCCAAGAACACCCTCATAGCTTTAAAATTGAAGGATATGTGCCCTTGCAAAGTTGGGAAATTTTGTGATGGTTTATGATGAAAATGGAGGTCTAAAATCAAATTTTGTCAAATGGGCTGAACTTCTAATGACCCAAGGCCATCCATGACATCATGCACGAAAATTCCATGATATTTTCATAATTTTTATTTTATTTAATTAATTTATTATGATTTTTTATACTTAAAATCATTTTAAATTTAAATAAAATATTAAATATGAAGATTTAATTCCATTATTGGTTTTAGAAAATCATGAATTCAGCATGGAACAAATTGATGCAAGAATAATATTGAATGGCTTGAAATAGAAAGCATGGATGCAAGAAATATTGAAAATTCAAAGCTTATCATTGAGAATCTTTTCATATCAAATCTTGTACACAACCAATCCATATTTTGACCTAAATTCAATCACTTATATATACTAAACACAACCCCATTGCCCAGCCACGAATTCCAGCAGCCAAAGAGTAAGTTCACTTCTTCAAAAAATCATAAAAATTTCAAATTCGGATTCCAAAATACAGGCACTTTCAAGGCAATTTGAAGGTTGATTCTTCTTCATTGAACTTCATTGATCATGTTTGGATCATAAACAACATATGAAACACCCTCATTCGCATGAATCAAACCCGTGTTCATACCATATTTGAATTTTTTCGATTCCATGATTTCACTGGTTTTTAATTGATTTTGATTGTTTAACTATGTTTGTTTCATTGTACTAAAGCATCCTGGATGGTTAGATTGGAGTTTCACTGCCGAATCCATGAATCACCATAGTTAGGGTTTCACAACCGTGAGTTTGGGGATTCCATTATACAACCAATTTCAGACCAAATTAATGACATATTCGGGACCTATGGCCTTCATGTAGTTGATCTGGGCAGTTAAAATGAATTTATCGTGTGTATTTTTCATGGTTTGATATGCAGGAGTTCTAGTGACGGGAAAAATCCGTCACTATAGGCTATTGCGACAGACCAACTGTCACTAAAAGCTAAGTGGACGGACAGAGCTAGAAGAAGAAGTTTTGGCGCGCTGCTGGAGATTCAAAAATTGATTATAATATTTTATTATATTGTTTCCATTCTTAATCACCAAAGCATGCTTGGCCCAGTGGAAAGTGGCGTTTGTTTGTAACTTGATGGCTTGTGTTCGATACTTGGTTGCGACATCTTTTTTTTCTTATTTTTCCATACAATTAGCAACTATATTATATTATGCATTATTGTTGGGTTGTAAACAGATTGGCTCTTCCAGCCGGGTGGTGATGCGTGCGCTTGGTTGTTTAAAGGTCCTGGGTTCAATCCTCCCCCAGGCCTTTTGCTTTCTTTATATTTTCCTGATTTTTCCAGATAATAAACAAAACCAAATGGAGCATATTCTCTTTCACCTGCGTGTTGGTGGTCCAGTGGTAGAGGCTGTGGTTGGCAAGCATGAGGGACTGGGTTCAAACCCCAGCCCCATCAGGTTTTGATTTCTTTTCCTTTCTTTTGCTTTATTTTCTAATTTAATTATTATTATACATAAAATAAATTAAAATTACATTATTATATTCTATATTATAAAATATATTTTATGTGTTCTAATTTTCTAAAAAAATATTTTCTAAACAAACCCTAATTTTATTTTCTAAATAATTTTTATTTTCTAATTCTTAATATAGTTAGTATGTATATATTTATTTAATATAACTTTTGTAAATAAAATTAAATCTTATAAATATAATACTTCATATAACATTTTTTTAAATATAATTATAATTTTTTTTTTTTTTATAATATGTAAAAATATCCTATATACTATGTTTATAATCTAAATTATTTTCTTTTAATATGTGTTTATAATAATTTAATTTTGTAATTATAAATAATTTAATAATTTGTACATAAATTAAAATGTTACCATAATCCTTTAATTGTTCATATTTTTTAAATAAATGTTTATATTAAAAATGCAATTTTGTGTTTACCATTTTATTATAATATCTTTGCTAATTCTATTTATTTTAATTATTGTTATAACTAACCATATTATTATTAATTTATTTATTTTTGCTTATTATTATTTCACTAACCCTATTTATTTTTAATATTATTACTAACCCCTATTATTGCTTATTTATTTATTTTTACTTATTTATTTATTTTTTGCTTATATATTTATTTTTGCTATTTATTTTTAATTAGCTTATTATTATAATTATGTAATTGCTTCTTGGTGTAATTCTGTGAATATGTAATTTATTTAATTTTTGTGCTATGGTTAGTAATTTAGGGAGTGTAAACATGTATTCTCTTAAAATCAAATTTAGATCATTTTAATCATAAGATAAATAATATTGAACACTCACACACGTAAGTCGATTTTTAATCGCCATCTCACATTTCTAAGGCTATCCCTCAATGTTGCCTAATCACAAAGGTCAAGTGGGGTGTATAAAGCAAGTCCCATAAAAGAAAAATCATCAAGTCCCTAATGGTTGCCTTTAAAGATCAAGACCCTTTTCGAATAATGATGATAGACCCTCCTAAATGCTTAATACACCTCACGGTTGCCTTCATAAACAGATGTCCCTCTCATGTCCCTTACATCCAAGTTAATGACTACCTATTCCTTAATAATAGGGATAGTCTTACCACTTAAAGGATATTTAAGAACAGAAAAGACTTAAATTCTAGGGTAGGTACCTCCTAGTTGCTTGCTCACTTCATTTCAAATTTTCAAACACTTAACCAATTTCAAACAAATTTTCAAACACAAGTTTTTACGCATCCGTACATGGATCATTATTAACTCTTATGAAAATTTTTCTATTCACACACTTCACCTTTTCAAAAACAATTCAAAAGTGAGCTAAGTAACTAAGAGCCCATGGATAACCATGGATGTAAAGGGTGCTAACACCTTCCCTTTACATAACCTACCCCCCGGACCCAAAAAATCTTTTAAAAGGTCTTTCCTGTTCTTTTATGCCTTTCCTTTGGATAAAATAAAAGTCGGTGGCGACTCTTGCTATCCGCAACATAACTAAAAGTCAGTTCTCCCACCGTGTTACACCGAGGAGGAGAGGAAGGCACCGGACTCGCTGTGTTCGAGGTCCCAACCCCAGCATCATCAGCGGCCACCTGAACACGAGCCACTGTTTTCTTCTTCTTTTTGGGTACCCTGTCCGGCGCACCAACCTGGTTGGCCAGCTTAAGGACCCGGTCACGCGCAGTGGGCATAGCACCTGCAAAACATTACACACAAACGTTAGCGAGCGAAAACATAGACAAAAATAAAGACCAAGAAAAATCTGCCTACTCAATAATTCCAAAGCCTTCTCCTCGGTCCTACACTCGAGCAAGGCTTTCGTATTAATAATACGGGTCTCAGTGATCGGCACTCCAGCCTCGTCGAGATAAGGCACACCCTGTCGATCCGTCCAGACCCCCAGATTGAAACTCTGCACATAATGAGCAGTAGTGAGGTCGAAATGATCACGCTGCCACCTTAGCGGTATCTTCGACATTAATTTCTCCTCCCCATTTGCTTCCCGTTGATAGTAGTAAAGGGAATGTAGGGCGACACGGGTGATCGGTCTCACCACATACCACCGACCCTTGAAGTGACGGGCAGAGTCCACGTACGTCTTGAACAAACGCACGGGCTGCTTAAAAGAAACCCAGGTGTGGCGCCCACGGAGACCGGACCGCTGGAGGTGGAAGACATGGAAGAAAAGGGCTCGAGTGCACCCAATGCCGAGGAAATGACAGACCAACTCGAACGCCCGCATAAAAGCGAGGGCGTTGGGATGCAGTTGAGACGGCGCCAGCCGAAGCCATTTGAAGATGGACATCTGGAATGAATTAAAGGGCAGTCTGATCCCCGCCTCCCGGAAAGCGAACTCGTACATCGTGAACTGCTTCCCCGGGAAATGATGACATATACGGTCCGCCTCCTTGGGGGCATGGCAATGCCAATTCTCCGGATCTTCCCGGCTTCTGTCCTCGACCACGGCGTAAGCGGGGATAGCCTCGTCACAGAAATATGACTCCTCCTCCAAAGGTTCATCCGCAACCCAGGAGAGATCAATCTGCCCGGAGGACGAGGCGTGCTCAGTACCATCCCTGGCACTCCCATCCCCGACGGGTAGACAAGCGATGGCCGCATCTTCAGACGGGGACCCAGAGTCTTCTCTCCTCGGTTGTAAACGCCCGGTAGCACCTGAAACGCAGACAGAAAGAGTGAATTCGACGTCATATCAAATCCACCCTTCCACCGCAGGTCAAGTGAAAGGGCGTAGCAGCAACGGACACTGACAACGTGTTCGACGCAAGAATACGCATGTTCTTACGAAACCGGGCAGAAAGCTCACATATGCTTATGCAAATCTTGCTCGGCGTATGTAATTTATGCCCGGGACAGTCTAACCCTAACCCTATTTTACCATCTATAGTCCATTTTACTATTCCTAAGTCAAATCTAACCAACCTAATACAGGTATAACATACATTCGCAGGCATTTGGCACAAAAAGAGAGAAAAATAAGGGATTAAGGAAGCAAAATGGCACCTGACATATTTGGAATTGAGAAAGAGACGGTGGCGCACGAGCAGCGGCGGTGGTTCAGGCAGCGAGACGGGCGAACGCAGGAGGATTCTTCAGAGCTTCCGGTGAACGTAGGAGCGAAAAAGTGAAAATGAAGTCACTCAACTTCATTTTATAGTCCCAGGCGCGTGGGCCAACGCACTAGGTCATCATTGCCTACTGCCTACGCCGCCTTTGCACACAAAACGAAGCGACGTCATTAAGATTGAAACACGTCTATCCAAAAAGAAACTGAAGCGACGCCGAGCATCTATCCATCTCCCCGACTCATCAGAACGTCCTGTCCCCGCATTAAGCCCTCGACCTCTACGAGAAAGGTACGCGCCCCTCGATGACTTTTCATCCCCGACACTACCGGGGCATCGAGCCCCATAGAGAGAGGGACGTTGCGAGCAAGTCTATTGGAATCTTCCATGCCATACGTCCACGCTTTTTCCTCGACACGGGAACCCCGGTTGCAATACAAGTCATCACTCTAACTCAGAGACTCGACTTAGGGGGCTCCTATTCTGGACTGGGCCATGACGACATGCACGGCACGGCCCAATACGCGTCGGGCATAAGCCCATACGTCCGGGCTGATGAACGTGTCGGGCAAAAGCCCAGACATCCGAGTTGGTGACAGTCCACCTCGACATACCACTACGTGTCGGCAGAGACACGCGTATACCACCAGCCGACCCTCCTTCACACATCACCTGCCCATACTACGGACATACGCGCTATGTCGGGCAGAAACCATGTCTGTCAGCTCATCTGTCACATCACCCAATTGCCCTGCATTATCTCCTGAGGGATAGGGGCAGTTGGACCAGGGAACATACCTTTGGTCTAGGTCTTCACGCTTCTTACGCGTTCCTTGACAGCTCCTCCTTGGGCCTAGCTAGATCCAGCCCATTAGGAGCCTTGGCCCAGCGCTGGGGGCTCAATATAAATACCCTTTCATGGCAAAGGGTCAGGTATTCTAACTCACTCTGAAATAACCTTAGCTCTGTACCTTTTCTGACTTAAGCATCGGAGTACTTTGCAGGTACACCCCCTCTCTCGTCTCATTCTCTGGCCCAGTCTTCAAATCCTTGGAAGGCCCTCCTGATCAGGTAAGATCAAGAAGTATGTTGTAATCCGACAAAAATTAAATCAACAATATATGAAACATAACAATGTCTTAAATCTTCATGCTTAGTTGAATTAGTGTTGTTCTCAAGGTCTTCATTCCCAAAGTCTTCAACTGATTCAGAATCACTTGCACTCGTATTCATTATGTTCTTCAAAATAGTCTCTACCTTCCTTATCTTTTTCAGGATTGAGATTCTTGAAAAGAATCTTCTTATAGCATGTTCCACCAGACGACTCAACAACACTAATGTGATCCCTAGCAGATTCAGCTCCATTGGCTTTGTTTAACTGTAACTCCACCATATCAATAACCTCCTTTGAAACCTCAATCTCATGGACAAGTTTTCTCTCACTATTCATGTTGAGAGAAGGAACTGAAATCCGAACAAGAAGAAAATTCTTGTTTCAAAATAACATACAACAACAACAACAACAAAAAAAAAACCATATACTATAAAAAAAAATATCAAGTTAAAATCATGTGAAATATAACAACAATAACATTCACGAAAATGAGAGAATAAGTAAGAAGAAGAATACATTTATGTATGAAGAACGTGATTGAGGCTATTCTGTAGAATAGGAAAACTAATGACGAAGAAGAAGAGAGAAAATATGTGCTACGATTTTTTTGTGAGAGATACGACGATACTGTCAAGAAGCGAGAATTAATTAGCTTATATATGGTTAAATAATTTCACCACGGTCTTATTAAAAAACTGTGATGAAATATAATTCCTTTCACAACAGTCGACATTAACAATTATGGTGATTTTCACAACAGTCTACATTAACAATTATGGTAATAAATATTTTAATTTTATTATATATATATATATATATATATATATATATATATATATATATATATATATATATATATATATATATATATATATATATATATATATATATATATATATATATATATATATATATATATATATATATATACACACACGTACCATTAATCTTTTAATTCAAGAATATAGTATGCAGAATCTGCCATAATGTACTTAATAGAATAGAGATAAAGCACAGTTAGAAAAAAAATCAATATATCCATATACTTTACAAATGTTTATCATTAGATATATAAATCTATATTGTTAGTGAAGTAACATATTAATTGTATTATAAAGTTTTTAACTAGTGGAATAAAAGTGATCATTGTACTTACTATATTTTTTTATTTTTTACATATATAATACTTTAGTTTATATATATATATATATATATATATATATATATATATATATATATATATATATATATATATATATATATAATGGACAACACTTTTTTTTGAAAAAATAGAAAATTATTGAAATTGGGATTTAAACTTTGTCACTTCATGAATGTATAATCGCATTTAATTAATTGGACCATAATGCAATATATTTTCGTAAATATAAAAAATATATAACGCAACCAAAAATGAGTATGGTTAACGATCAAACCGTTGTTATTTATTACTTAAGATATATTTTGTAGTAGTGTGTTGTTCTTCTAACACCGACCTTTAACAAATCATTTTTATATTATTGTAATTTATCTCAAATAATGACATTGTTAGTTCTTGTATTATTCACATCAATGTTTAATGGAATCACTTTTTAATGTTGTTAATCAAAGAAAAATTTCTATTAATATATATATATATATATATATATATATATATATATATATATATATATATATATATATATATATATATATATATATATATATATATATATATGGATTTATTTTGTTGATAGCATTGAGAAATTTATTTTAAATCCTATTGCAACACGCAAAAAAATTGATAAATGGTAAAAAAATTGAAAGAAAAAAAAAACAATAAATGTTACTTCAATTTTTTTCATTCACCATTTTCTAAAAAAAACAATAAACATTGATTCTTTTAGAAAACCGGCGTTAAAAGTACCAAATTTAATATAATTTTATTTAAAAAGATTTTTTTTTTACCTCAGATTTAAGTCATAATTAATGGGAAAAATAAATGTGTTTATTAAGTTTCTTTGCACAGGTGCCCAAAAAACTTAATACACACATTTATTTTTCCCTTAAGTTATGACTTAAACCCGGGGTAAAAAAATTAAATAAAATTATATTAAATTTGGTACTTCTAACGTCGATTTTCTAAAAGAATCAATGTAATAGATGACTTCTATTGCCTAAAAAATGGTGAATGGAAAAAAATTGAAGTAACATGTATTGTTTTCTTTTTCAATTTTTTTCCATTCATCAATTTCTTTACGTGTTGCAATATGATTAAAAATAAATTTCTCAATGCTATCAAATGAGCTTGAAGTGGGAAGGAGTGAGAAAGAGGAGAGTGAGCTTGAAGTGACTGACAATCAGGTTTGCAAGCTGATCACTGCATATCAGGTGACTGCTTGGCCCATGAAGGGGAAACTTTATGTTGGTCAACTTAGTGTGAAATATGCAATCCTGCACAGGATTGGGGCAGCTAATCGGGTTCCTACCAATCACACTTCCACCATTGCAGTTGATTTAGGAAAATTCATCTTTGTTGTTGGTACTGACATGGCCGCAAGTGCACGTTTATATCAAAGTAAAAAAAAAGTATTGATCCACAGAGACCAATGGTTAAGTATCAGATTCTATTTAATTGTTATAAAGCTAAAGCGACCAAAAATTTGTTTTTTAAGCATGATTAAAATAAAAAAATTAAAATAACGAGATAATAATATGATAAAAACAGGATTTATGATCATGATCACCACTCTAACGTCTCTGTATGATTTGGTTCAAAGTGCCACAATGGTCTTTTATACGCCTTATAGGAGGTACATTTGATTGACAGTGTCGACTTTCGTAATTCGTTGTCATGATATGGAAAATAATTTGTCAACTATACTTGTCACGTTATAGTGTATTCATGTGAATTTACCATACCTTTATGTTATTATTGTTGCTACAATCTCCTCAAGCCTGGCCGCGTTGGTTCACATCTCTCGTTTGCCAACCCGCTAACTTACCTTCATTAGGTTTGCTTGTCTAAAGTCGTTTTTCAATATTAATTACTTTCTTGCACTTCCGCCATATATAACCTAAGACCCAAGCCTCAACTCATGTGGTTTGACTTGGTAGTAATCCTCGATCTTTAAAATAAGAACATATATATAACTATTGTTTTACTTTATATGTAATCATACAAATTTTTTTTATGAGTGGATCACATGATCCCTCATCTCTAAAGGACTACTCACTCATGGTGAGTTTGAAAACCATAATTAAAATAAAGAAAACTTGAATTATAACAAAAAAAAGGTTTACGAGAGAAAATTGGTAAAAGACTTGATGCTAGAAACTCTCCTCTAATGGGGTTTTTATAGCTTAATTCTAAAAACAAATAAAATATGATCTTAATGATAATTGATCAAATACAATAAAATAAAATCTAATAATTAATGGTCTTCAATTCTAATTTCATGAGGAAATCTTCAACAATTATGCCAAATTGAATCTCCAAAGTTTTTCCCTCTGAGAATCTCCAGAATTAAATGCCAAAGATCATCAAAAATCAGGTAGAAAACTTGGAGAAAAGGAAAACTAAACTTCTTTTTGCACACCTCCATTACGGTGTCGCTCCCGGGATTTTCATCCTAGTACAAACGCGAAAGTGGCGCGGAAAGGTAGAGTCGCCAGCCAGACATTTTTATCCCGAAAGAATGGGAAAGGTAATGTTGCACAAACCTGAGAAAGAAGGAAAGGACAAGGTCCTGCGAACCAAAGATCTGAGTTCGGGAGTCGATTACGACCTGGGAAGGTATTAGCACCCCAGACCGTCCGCCGTACCCGACGGGATCCACGCTTGCTTGCTTTGTTTCAAAGGGTGAGAAAAATATAAATGCTGCTGAATAAAACCGCTAACTGGAACAAAGGGAATGGAAATGAGAAAGGAATCGGAAATGAGAATGGAAAGAAAGGGGAAAATGTAGGGAAAATAAAGAATGTGCTCGAACGGGCCCTACCCCGCTGCCTACGTACCTCATCGGGATAATGAGGATCAGAGTCGACGTAGTTCGCCTAACTAAGGCGGGAACTATTTGTTTGTGTTTTTTATGCTGGAACTGCGTATGCCTATGCTCAGGTGTTGCAGGCTCGTCTGGTACGAGTGCGTTTACCGTCTTGCAAATGAGACAAGTCGCCGCGAGTTCGCGTTGTGAGTGAATGAGATGAGAAAAGAAGTTCCCGCAGGATAGTCGCTTGTTATTTGTTTTTGTTTTTTAAAAGAAGTGTTTTGAATTTGTTTGTGAACGGTCTTGTACTAAGACCTATCCATCGCGGTGAGTATTTACACCTCGCCCCGAAACAGGACGTGTATAAGCACTCCACAACAAAGTCTCGTGTCGTACAAGAACGTTCGGCTTTTATTAAGTGTTTTATTGCTTTTCTTTATGAGATGAGAAAGAATGACTCAAGTTGGAAAAGGAAAAATCTAAGGGACTAAGACTCAATCCTAATTTTGTTTATTTATTTACAAGAGGGAGATCCTATGGTTAATGAGGTATTCCAATCCTAATGAATAAAACTAGAAACTATTATAATCCAACTTACTTCCTAAGGAAGTTAAGTTGATTCTAAGAACAATGGGGAAGCCTATGCAAGTTATAAAATCAAATAAAGGCAAAACATTAAAAATGGACATAAGAAATAAAATTCTAAAAATGCATTTAAAGGCATGAATTCAAATAGTCCTATTTATTTATTCTAATCCTAATTAAAATGGAACTTAGACCTAAATTCTAAATCAAAGTCAAGCCTAATATTTTCCTTCTAATCATTCAAATTTAAACTAACCTAAGTCTATATTAAATTCTAAGACTAAATCTAATCTAAACTATTTTATTGGACTTTATTTTCATAACCTAAACTAATGGGAAATACACATAACAAACCTAAGAATTAATATTCTAAAAAATAGTAAAGGTCATGGAAAAATTATGGAATTAACTCTATAGGGTCCTAAAACTACCTATAACATTGTGTCAAAAGGAATCCTAAAAATTCAGCATTTAACTAGGCCTAAAAAATGTTTATTTCCAGCTACAAATTAATCCCTAATTTCTAAGAAATTAACCTCTAAAACCTAAGATAAAATGTTCTAAAAAATCTACAAAAATTATCCTAAGTACTATTATTAGTCATCTAACTACAGTAAAAAGAGTGGGCTAAAAAAGTTACTGGAAGTTACCAAAATAAAATGAACAAAATTATGTACAGTTAACAAAATTCAATAAAATGCTATTCCCATGAAAAATCATAATTAAATCGAAAATAATGCAAAATTCAGAAAATAAAAATACCAAAAATTTCTAAAATGGATTATTAAGCTACTGGTATTTTTTAGAATTTCCTATGATTTTTTACTATTTTTTGGGGAATTATATCTAAACTAATGGAAAAATAAAAAATAAAATCTAAGAAAAATAAATGGGGTGAATTAGCAATATTTCTAAGCTGCTCTTGTGAACTGGGCCCGGAAAGGGGTGTGAAGAGCAAGAAGCTGAGGGCCCAATTACGCAGGAAGGGTAAGGGGTGCAAAAATGATTTGTTTATGCTGTTTTTCTCAACGGGCCTGAAAAGAGGGTTGCAATTAGCAATATACCAACAGGCCCATTCTCACAAGAAGCCTGGGGTGCAGGAAGCGGATTCTTTAGTTATTATTTTTTAATGGACTTAATATGGGGGTGCAAATAGCAAGGTGAATATAAAAAGGTGGTCCTGGGAATTAAGAGAGATTAACTCCTCTTTATTATTGATTAATGGCAAAATATTAAAGTAATTTAATTATCTTAATATTTATTAACTTAATAATTCTCTTAATAATTATTAACCTTATAATCAGATTGAAACAAATCTCTTAAAAAAATATAAAACAAACAAAATAGGGAAATGCTATAAACAAAACCCTAATCCCTTCTTCATCCCTCTATCCGCCGCGGCGCCCTCTCGTCCTCCCCCTTTCTCTCCGTTTCTTATTCCCTCACCGGCCTCAAACCTCATCGGAGAAGATGGAAAACAAAGGTAACATCTCCTATAATCTAATCCCTCTTCTCTCCAAAATAGAATCTCAAAAGGAAACAAGCAGAACTCAAATCAACACCATCAAAGTCAAGAGTCGCCGTAACAAACAAACATGTCATCGGATTCGTACCTGGGAATGACGGAGCTTCAATGGAGATTATGATCGATGAAGTGAAATTGGAATCTACCATTTGTTGATAAAGACGCTTAATCGGAACCTCTGTTTGTCGATGAAGAATCTAACCGAGAGTTTGATGGCAATGTTGTTCAACAACGAAGGTAAAGATGCGAAGCGTTTGAATTCGGTGTTATTCGACGGATTCGTCCCTTTGAACGGAACTCTTTGACGCAGCAAGATCGTGAAAGACGATACCGCAAGCTTATCGAAGGTCTACCTGATGCTTACTATAATCGGCGAAGAATGTTCGAGAGTCTTTTGGAGTTGATATGCTACTGCTTCGAAAACTCGAAATCAACAAAATCCGGTACGCATAACGCTCTGTGATTTTAATCTATTTTGTTATTCCTCTGCTTTAGCCCCTATTTCCGTGTTGATACGTAACTTGCAAACCTTCCAAATCTTGCTGCAGGTTATAGATTATGACGGAAGATATAAATGATGTTGCTGCGGTTTCAGTTGTGAAGAACGGTGATGAGGAGTTATTGCTTGGATGCCGAATTCAGTGGAGGTTGAAGCAAGATGACAGTAATGGAAGAAACATGTAAAGGGTTGAAGAACTGGTTGACGGTTGAAGGGTTATGGATTGAAGAAGAATGGTTCAGGAGTGAGAAGAATCAAGGATCGAGGGAATGGTGGAGTGTTTGGAATATTGTGTGAAGATTGTCGAAGAAGAAAAACTGAAGAGGAGATTACTGATTTATAGGAGATTTGAAGATGGTTCTGGAAAGTTATCAGGTGAACCTTCTGGAAAGAAATTCGGTTATCAATTCAGTTGGAATTTCTGTTTTTGTTGTTCTGAATTTTGAGTTTGTTACAATTCAGTTATCATTGCAACTGTTTTTCTGTTTTGAATTTCTGTTATGGTTTTCGTCTTTCACTTTCACTTAGCGATTCTATTACAACCAATTATCACTTATGAGGCTTATCTGGTTCTTCTTATTTCCCTTTGATTTTCACTCCCTTCAAACTCTGTTATGGCAGGTCTCGGAGGGTGAATACGGGTGGTGATTAAGTGATCTTGATGAAGCTGTGTGGAAGTGAGAAGTAGAAGGTTGTAGAAATGAGTTTGAAGAAAAGGGACTGAGAGGTTACAATTGGGGATTAGGACTTCATCTGAAACAGTGATGAGTGTCTAGAATGCATCTACAAGAGCTGATGGAACATTTTCAAGTATCCCTTGATTCCACTTGTCATCAAAGAGAATTGTCTCCCTTGATGAGGCAAGGACAAAATCGGCTTGAAATATGAAAGGAAAATAAGTGACCATCTGTAGGAAGAACTGCATAAACCCCTGGTAAGCGCTTATCCTTGTGAAAACTCTCCTGATGCGGGAAGGCCAATGTCACTACACACTCTTTCACACTTCTTCTCCTTTCCACCACATTTTCAACTTGACAGGAAACTTCTGTTTTCACACGTAGTAACTGCGTGGCTGGTGCACCAGTAGCAGTAATGTCATGAGAAGTTAGTTGTCCATATTCAGCTAACTTGAAATCCTGCTTTTTTTTACTTTCTCAAACTCTGAAATTGCTTGTTGTTGTATGCAACTTTGTACGAATTATGACGTGTGGAATTGTGCAGGGGTTGATGAATTGAAGAGTGATGACAAATTGAAGAGAATCTTAAATATGACAGTTTTCTTCCTGATTTTTTTTTGGTTATCATTGTTGTAACTATTATTGACTTTCTATAATAAACCTCATCTTTTGTTATTGAATCTTTTCCTTTCCTTGTAATGAACTTTTGCTGAATTTTGTGTTGAGAGCTATCAACTGCTTGAGTTTTGTTTGGTTATTTTGTTATTGAAACTTCTGTTAGATTTTCCTGAGCTTTTCCTTCTCTTTTCTGTAATTTTATGAGAATTTTTAGTAACTGACAATTGAGAGGGATCCTGGGATTAGAGAAGACTTATTATATTTCTTTGTTTCTGAATTTTCGATTGAACCTTGTTATGCCCTTTCTTGCCGTGAAATCCACTGATATTCCTAATGCTCTTTCCATGGCTTCAATTGTCACACTCTTTTATGATTCTGAAAACCGGGAATAAGTGACAACTCTAATCTCCCTCATGAAATACCTTTTGCTTTTAAGGAGACTTTATCCAACATTATGATGCTTGTCAAATGGTGTAAAATATAAAGATGTCACATGGAACAAAAAGGTTCATGGGTTGTAAAGGTAGAGATAGAATTAATTAATTAAAAAAAAACAATGTTGCAGCCTTCTCAAAATTTCTGGTGGATAAATCTTGTGATAACATGGACTTTAGAAAGAGAGGTTAAGCTTGAACACGTAAATTGATATTGTTTTGATTGGACATGACTAATGAAAGTGGCCAATTGGGTAGACTTTTGGTTTCATATTTCTTGTGACATTTGCACCAACTTGAATTTGAGTTATGATTGTCATGGTAATGGTGATGAATTGAGAAACCAGATGGGATTAACTCTTGAGAAATGAGGCTAATTGTGAATGAATCTTGAATTGAATCCAAATATCACACTAAAATCCGATTCCAAAACTTTGAATTACTCATGAGAAAAATGAAGAAATCTGGACCTTCAGATGAATTAAAGCCTTGACATAATGAAACAACTAATGCATAAATCCCTGCACATGGTAACTAATAAATCACACCTTTCTTGTTGAACTAGAACACTGAATAAGGAATGAACCCTGATGCGCCCTGGACAAGGTAAACCTTGTAGCTGAATGAATCTTGACAAGAGAGATTTTATTGAGGAATTTAAACCTTTACTTCAACTTGAGCCCCAGAAGCTCACAACATATAGAAAATCCTGATTCGAATAACCCCTGGCTCCAACGTCTTAGAAATCCAATGAAATGCATGATTGTGAGTTTTTGATATTGCACGAGACCCTGATCTTAATATCATGTGTCCAGAGCAACAAACATCACCTTAAACCTTGATTATGAATCATCCTTGAATTCTTCTGACAATTTGAGCTCGATCTTGAATGATGCCTTCCGACTAAACCAATAATTGTGCATTCTCCTTAAACCTTAATTGATTAAGTGCCCTCAAATCAAAGCATGAATAAGAACACCAAATTCTCCTCGAGACATTCAATCACGAAGAATACAGCTTGAGACGTTAAGAAGATCCAAAACTCTTATTCAAAGCAACTCTAATCAAACACCCCAACAATGGGTTAGATGCGCCAATGAATATTTCCCAAAATTTAAATCCCTGATAGATACGGATAAGGTATGAAACCCTAATTTCCTGTGTCCTTGATCACATGCCTTGTGAAACAATGAAATGAACTACTATGATGTTAATGACCTGGTGAGAAATGCAGATGAGTGCGAAATGATACACCAGTAAAGGGGGTAAATATGAGGGCAAATTTTGAGGTATTATAGCTGCCCCTATTCAATCATCTGCAAGCCTGAACGAATAATTGCAACGGCTTTTATACGTTCAAGGCATGGAGTGATTGAATACTCGAATGAACCTGGAAATTTGCACATTGAGGGTAACAGAAATGCCATCTGCCCATTTATTTATTTATGTATTTTCTTTGGTATTGACCTCTGAATAGGTAACGGAGATAGAACCAGGTGGAATAGAATCAATGCAATCACTGCGACTACTGAACGAATCAAAGTCACAACGAGGGTGCCTGTTGGCGAAACAGGGCTTAACGAGACCATTAGTGGAATGAAACTTAAATCAATATGACTACTGGGCATGACCGAGCCATAAAGAGAACACACGCGACTGCTGGGCAGGACCAAGTCACAGAAGATGCCTGTTATCGGAACAGGACTTAACGCAACATCAACCGATTTGCGACTCAGATAAGATCAACCGATCTAACATGGAGATGGTATCAACCGATCCATAGCCAAGAAAACGAGAATGTAATATCATCCGATTTACAGCTCGAAGAGAAATGATATCAACCGATTCATAACTCAAATAAGATCAACCGATCTAGATAGGAAATGGTATCAACCGATCCATTATCATCACACTGAGACGAGACCAAAAGGAACAGGATCATTGTACTTAAATGATAACCCGAGACGCGACCGCTGTACTGAAACGGAGACGCGGAAAATATGAGACTGTTGTACTGAAACAAGACTCAAAGACGAGACCTTTGTACTTAAATGGAGACTCGAAAGGAACGGGATCGTTTTACTTAAACGAGAGCCCAAGACGCGACCGTTGTACTGAAACGGAGACGCGAAAAAATGAGACTGTTGTACTGAAACAAGACTCAAAGACGAGGCCATTGTACTTAAATGGAGACTCGAAAGGAACGGGATCGTTGTACTTAAACGAGAGCCCAAGACGCGACCGTTGTACTGAAACGGAGACGCGAAAAAATGAGACTGTTGTACTGAAACAAGACTCAAAGACGAGGCCATTGTACTTAAATGGAGACTCGAAAGGAACGGGATCGTTGTACTTAGACGAGAGCCCAAGATGCGACCGTTGTACTGAAACGGAGACGCGAAAAAATGAGACTGTTGTACTGAAACAAGACTCAAAGACGAGGCCATTGTACTTAAATGGAGACTCGAAAGGAACGGGATCGTTGTACTTAAACGAGAGCCCAAGACGCGACCGTTGTACTGAAACGGAGACGCGAAAAAATGAGACTGTTGTACTGAAACAAGACTCAACCGGGGATAACAACAAGACGTGGTAGAAGTAACCACCCTGGGAAACGAAGTTGCATTTTGTGGGTAACACTTCAATCTGATTGGAGATGTAACGGGTCTTATGTAATATACCTCAAAACTGGCCCATGCTGGTATGCATATGTTTGAATTTATGGCGTAATGCTCCATGACGATGGAAATGCTACGCTTTGGAGGATGCAAATGTGATGATGATTACTAAATGCAAATGCAAACGAGATCTCCTGAAAAGGAGACTGCAAGTATCCCAGATGGCTTGACTGGGGAGGAATAGATAATCACTGCATTGATTTGGTTCATCCTGGTGAGGAGGAAACAACTCTGCGGGGAAAATTGTTAATAATTCACCGGCTTTGAACAGCCGCCACTGCCAAAAATAAATTGGACTTTGAGATTGGAGTGCCAAGACCCGGCTGGAGATGGACCCTTCTTGAACTATGGTGAGGAAGTGAGGACTTCCTGATCTGGCTGAGAACCAAAGGCATGACACTACTTAGGAAACAACTGCTGGGGAGGAAAGAACTCCTTGTACTGCTGAGAATTGCCCCTGTCTGAAGGGAAACTTCTGCTTGGGGACGACACCCACTCTCTTTTACCTTGCTGGGGGGGAATTTTCAACTTCCACATAGCTGGGGATGATTGGAAACACCCTGGGAGATACCTGTTTCTGTTCAAACAAGAGGGAATGCCTCTCCTGGATAATAGTTGTCAGCCTTGTTAGCAACACCAATACCTGTACCTGCATGAACACAATCGATAGTACCTGCAACATAGAGAGTTAGTTTGGGACCTGCTTGCCCCAGGCTCGTAGCATGAATCATTATCTAGGTATCTCTACACCCTTTCAGAGTTGTATTAAATGTTTTTATTCTCCTTCACGAGTTAGAAAGCATTCAAATGTTCATAACACAATGCAAGTTACCATTTGCTAGACGTTTTCACAATCAATCAATGCTAGATGAAAAAAAGCAAAAACAAAGAAGCAAAATAGTCAATTGACTGAAGTTGAATTCTTATTGATTTGGAAAGGTGGCCCTGAATAGGCAATACAAAGGAAGCAGTTCCCTGGAATGAGGGAACAACTAAAAAGAAAAACAAATTATCCTATTGGCAATGTGAGAAGTGAATCTCATCAAGTCTCAACCCAGTTATGACTCGTATGTCTTCAAGACGCTCCGCTCGCTCTGCCTCTTGAGGAAAAGTAAGTGAACTGATCTTTAACCCTTAGGATAGCCTCAACTGTAGGTAGGTCATGGATCTCGCAGATCGCAGTCGTTCGTGTTAATCCCTCTTTTGCGTGGATCGCCCTTTCAGGTTTTCAATCCATCGGGATACCCCTTTTTGCCTGAGTCGTCCGATGTGGCTTTTCAACTCAGTGGGTGTACATTTTTTTCAAGATTTCGCTAACTTTTGCCCGAGCCTTTTATTCTGTTTTTGGCTCGCCGGGATGCCCATTTTTGCCTGGATTATTATTCTGTTTTTATCCAGCGGGTCCTTTTTTACACGAAGTATTTTCTTACTGCGTCTGCGTTGACAGGGGATTGGAAGTCTTCTCCGTCCATGGTTGTCAGCATTAAGGCTCCGCCTGAGAAAACCTTTTTAACCACGAACGGTCCTTCATAATTGGGTGTCCACTTGCCCCTGTGATCGTTGAGAGGAGGAAGAATCATTTTCAGCACTAAATCTCCTGGCGTGTACCTCTGTGGTCGCACCTTCTTGTCAAAAGCTTGCTTCATGCGTCGCTGATACAACTGTCCATGGCATACAGCTGCTAGACGCTTCTCTTCAATGAGGCTCAATTGATTATATCTGGAACGGAGCCACCCAGCTTCATCTAGCTTGATGTCCATCATCAACCTCAACGAGGGGATTTCCACTTCGATTGGTAGGACTGCCTCCATACCATACACCAATGAGAATGGAGTTGCCCCAGTTGAAGTGCGTACTGATGTCCTGTACCCATGCAACGCGAATGGTAACATCTCGTGCCAGTCTTTGTACGTCACAACCATCTTCTGCACAATCTTCTTGATGTTTTTATTAGCTGCCTCGACAGCGCCATTCATCTTCGGACGATATGGAGAAGAGTTGTGGTGTTCTATTTTGAAGTCTTGACACAAGTCAGCCATCATCTTGTTGTTGAGGTTAGAACCATTATCAGTAATGATCCTTTCAGGAACTCCGTACCGGCAGATGATGTCTCGCTTAATAAATCGAGCGACCACTTGTTTAGTGACATTAGTGTAGGATGCCGCTTCAACCCACTTCGTGAAATAATCAATAGCAACTAGGATGAAGCGATGACCATTAGAAGCTGTTGGCTCAATCTTTCCAATCATATCGATGCCCCACATAGCGAACGGCCATGGTGAAGACATGACACTCAACGGATTCGGAGGCACATGGACCTTGTCGGCATAAATTTGACACTTGTGGCATTTACGGGAGTACTTACAGCAATCAGATTCCATGGTAATCCAATAGTATCCCGATCTCAATAATTTCTTGGCCATGGCATGTCCTCCAGCATGAGTACCAAAGGAGCCTTCGTGAACCTCCTGCATTAACATGTCTGCTTCGTGTCTATCCACGCATCTGAGCAGCACCATGTCAAAGTTCCGTTTGTACAGCACACCGTCTTGATTCAAGAAGAAGCCTCCTGCCAGTCTTCTAAGAGTTTTCTTATCCTTACTAGATGCCCCAGCCGGGTATTCTTGAGCCTTCAGGAATTGTTTGATGTCATGGTACCAAGGCTTATTATCTTCACCATCATCAACTGCAAAGACATAAGCGGGTCTTTCAAGCCGGGAGATCGAAATTCGAGGCACGAAATTCTCTTGGCAAACTTTAATCATGGACGACAAAGTTGCTAGAGCATCGGCGAACTGGTTATGGATGTTTTTGTTTCTACTTGTTCAATTTTGTTGTTCTTCTGCTAGTTTCTTGGGTATGTTTTAATGGCTACTCCTTAGGGAGTTTTGTCTAATTCTAGCTAAAAGGGGGGAGAGATTATTATTATTGTGTGTTGTGTTTTTGTTACTTTCTGCATGGTGATGGTGATTTTTGGTTGAGGGGGAGTAGTTAATCCTGGCTATATCATTCTCTCGTTCTTTGGCTTGAGGGGGAGCTTTAATTTCTTTTTGTGTTTGTTGCATGATGACTTGGTTTTTACTCTGTTTTCTGTTGTTGCATTGTTCTGATTTGTTTTAGGTTGCTTTTATGCTCAAATATTGTTTTAGCCAAAATTTGTCAATGGGGGAGTTTGTTAGTTATGTGATTGGTAGAAATTTTGCTAAAATAAGGTATTACCACAAGATGTTATGCCTGATGTCTTGACATGTGAGTCAAACATTCTGCAGGTGGATTTCTTTGTTGTTGCAGTGTTCAGTTCATGATGTCAAACCTGATGTCCTAACATGGGCTTACAGAACATTCTGTTCAAAATGTTATGCTTTGTTTGTTGCACTTTATTTGCAATATTTTGTGTGATTATGATGAGTGATTGCTTGCGTAAATCATGAGTGATTGCTTTCGATTACTTTTTTAAGAATAGTTTGTTGTTATTTTAGTACAGAAATATTTGAAAAAATATTATCAGTTTTAATTATGATTAAATCTAAGATCTTCTATTGCCCAAGCTCGTGATGTTTGATCTCTATTTAAAGATGTGCTAACCCTACCTGCAAGATAGAGAGATTACTTTGAATGTTGCGTGTTCAAGGATTAGGGTTTAGTCTTTTAAGTGTGTTTGTTGTGAGCCATTCAATCATCACTTAGATGATTGAATTGGACTGAGTTTTATTGAGTTGTAAGTTGTCCACTCTAAGCTTTTAAGCACGAGTGTATTGTTCTTGATTGAAGCTTTTAAGCAAGATCAAGTTTTGTCCATGAAGTGAGTTCTTCTATTTTTTAATTTTATGTTATTATCACTGCTTGTGATTGAGGAGGAGTGAGAGGTGTCTCTTATCTAAGAGTTCTTAGGTAGAAATTGCATGGGTAGAAATTAGGTGAGAAGATTGTAAACCAAAGGTTTTAGAATAACATTGCTTATGCATCAATGCTAGAAGTGTATCTTTGGTAAGTAGTTATTAATGGAGGGTAAGACTTAGTTTGAGAGCTCCTCCGAATATTGTGCTTTATCCCTTAATAAATATATGTGACCCGTGCGCATGTCCTCTTATGTAGGTTGGTCGAGGAAAGTATTTATTAGGTAAGTAACTGTGATCCGTGTTGCATGTCCTCTTATGAAGGTTGGTCGGGGAAAGTTACTTAGTGGGTGGTATTAGTGACCCGTTTCAATAATCCTCTTGGATGGTTGGTCGGGAAAAGTACCTGAGTGTATATATCTGTGACTCGTTTGCATGTCCTCTTGTGTAGGTTGGCCAGGGAAAGATATATATATATATATATTAGTATACGAGACCCTTTGAGAATCCTCTTGGAGGGTTGGCCGGGGAAATATGGCTACTTTTAAGGATCCGTGACTCGTGTGCATGTCCTCTTATGTAGGTTTCCTGGGGAAAGATGCCTTGGCATGTTTTTCCGAATTAGTAAGATTATGAGTTGTTGAACTCGTGAGAATGTTTCATAGTGTAAGATGTGTGAACTCAAGGTCGTATTCCTTTCCCCCCGACTTGAGTTAGGTTTGGATAGAACCTTATAAAGTCGAGAGAATCTATAAGATAGGGAACTCGCTGAGATTTGTTATCTCATCTCATGTTGTTGATTATATTTTAGATACTTCTGGTTCCGTGAAGGGTAAGGATAAGGTCATTTGATTATCCTTAATTGTCTTAAATTTTTGGGATGGCATAGCTTTCATTGGGGAGATTTTATTTTGAGATCATTTTTTGATCTTGTTCTTAGTGCATTTTGGACATCTTGTATATGTTATGCCTTAGTTTTTAGTAACTTGTATTTTGGACAAGTAATATATACACTGTGTTAACTAGGAACTTATTGGTATTTCAATACCAAACTTGGATTCATGTATGATATGTGCCTTTTATGGATGTATTTATATATGGGTGTTACATATCCCGCTTAGGGTAACTACTATTATTGGTTGTTTTTTCTTGGATATAAAACGGGCTACGAAGCTCTCGCATAATTCGGTTCATGATTCGATGATACCGTCCTGCAAAGCGTTAAAACACAACCTAGAAGATTATTTCAAATTTAGCACAAATAGTTTGCACTTAGAAGCTTCGTCAACATGGAAGTAGTTCAAATGCTCATTGATGAGTTGCATGTGTTCATCAAGATCTCCTTTTCCATTATACTCATTCAGCTTAAGAGTCTTCTTTAATGACTTTGATATCCTATTGTCTAAAACACAGGCATAGAGATGATGTTTCTATGGATTCTTTGTTGTGGTTTTCCCCCTCTAATCTTGTGGGTGAGCATGGCTACCTTGGTCTCACTTTGGGATCTTACGAGAAGTTTTCCGCTTCTTTCTCTTTTGGAAATTTTGTAATTTCAAAGCTTCATTCCCCCACGACGCGGCCGGCTCAGAACAGAGGCTTGGCTTACTTTAAAAGGGTTTCTTGCACGGTGTTCTCTCTTTGAGACATTTTGTATCAACTTTCTTCAAGGCGAAGCAATCTTTCCTCTATCACCTGTAAATTTTGTTGTCGAACGATGTCGCATTCCAACATTAGATTGTAACATTTGGAAACCAGGCAACATTTTATGTTGTGAGGCTGGCGGTTGTATTGGAGGCCTGAATGGAGGTATTGGAGTAGATCTTGCGATCTAATGTGGTTGGAGTAGATTTGAATGCAACTAAGTGTCTGCCACCACTTAATCTGCAATACCTTGAGGGGTGGTAGAATAGGTTGGATTATCACGCTTGAGCGGCAGCTGTAGATGCTTCATGTAAGGCGAATGAATGAGTAGCTTTAGATACAGCCACTGCTGAAAGGTTCGGAAGTCAGGGATCGAGAAAATCAATAAATCAAGGTTAATTCGTAATTTGACTAGGTCAAACAAGATGAATCTAGTGTTTAATTTTATAAACTACGATCAGATAAATTGAAGAGGTTTTGAATCGATGGATCGAAGAGAGAATGTGCGATTATGGAAAACGTAGGAATCATAAGTCGATTCTCACGGATGGCACAACTATTTCGTTATAGAACCAAAATCAGTGGAAGAATTGGTGGTTGCGAAGGACAACGATGGATATGAACTCCCAATGTGGAGGGAGAATGGATGACCTGCAAGATTAGCACTATAACACCCAAGTAAGTATCTGAATGAGAAAAGTGAATATGAAATTTGAATATGAAATTGTGTACTTGAATCCTTCACGTGTATCCTTTATATAATTGTACGGTTATAACAATTTGTTATTTGTTAGGCGTGTAATGTCGGGGGGGATGAGTGTGTCTTGGGTATGGATCGTATGTACTCTTTCATATGGTAGTTCTCGTGTGCCTCGAGAAATCCAGACGAATCGTAACTCTATTCGAGTAGTCAGTCGATGGTTTCTGATTAGTCTGGAACACCATTTATTCAAGATCAATTCTAATGTTACAACAATCTTGAGTATCAGTGTCTAACAATCGATGATAATGGATGTGTTTAGTTCACCAACATACAACTACACAACGATTATGATGCGATAACCATGTGCTTAATATTTGGTTAGTATCGCTCATTGGGTCCTATTGACTTAGATGATATCCTATTCTATTTCTTTAATGTTATATGAGTTTGTTTCATTACATAATATTTAATGAGATCGGACGTGCATGATTGAGTCTGGTGAAGTAACTAGTATGTCTTATTTATGTATGATTGTGTTTCTATTTAATTGATTTTTGAATTATTCACAAAGTGTTTAACATGTAATATGTTGAATTTCATAATTTAATGGAGTGTTTCAATTCATCATGTTTATTTATGGATTCAACAATTTTGAATATTGAAATCCATAAGGTTAAAAAACACGCTCTGAACTCTCGAATTTGAATGACATTTTTGTAAATTACAAGAGTTATTGAAAGTTTTTAAGAGATGAAAAAAGAAAAAATTGACTAGAATGCATGTTTAAGATAATTTTATGTTATGATGAGAATAAAACAGTAATTTAAAGTTTAATAATTTAAACACCAACAAAACAAAGGTGTCTCTAATATAAGCACCTGATCCATACATGGATCCAGGGTACATATGGCTGGCTAGCTATAATAGTTTGTGAATATTATTCAACTATGATTTCTTTATCTTTTACCTACAAACTCACACAAAAATATACAATTATCAACCAAACTACTATTTCAGAAAAGCCCGAACCCGGCCCATTCAACATCACCAACGGGTTGTGGCGACGACGCAACAGAAGACGACACCGTCGAAGGCCGGAACGGGGATAGTGATTTAGTCGACGAATAAGACCACCGATTAATCGTATCCAACTCCGATGTATAATCGGGTTCAACCACTCTCTTCGGAACCGTCTTCTTGCTCCGTAAACGCTTCACTAAAGGCGAGAAGAAACAACCCGAAGAGGTCACTATCTCAGGCTGGGAAAGGAGCGGCTGCTCAAATCTCCATCTATCAGAGCGGACCTTAGAATTTGAACGGAAGGACCGTGTTCGGGGCTCCACCGGAGATAGCTTGTAGGAGCCGAGTAGCGGCGGTGGTTTGAGTTTGAATGAGGGAGATTCCGGGTTGTGAGGATGGTGGGGAATAGGGAGTCCGGGTTTGATTTCCCATTTGAATGGAACTGCTCCTGGCTTCTTGAATGAATCATCTTCCATTACAACCATTGTTTTCAATTTGATTTTTATTATTATCTAAAACTAAAGGTTCTATAAATAATAGAGTGTATGAAATATTATTAGGGTGACACTGATCACAAGCAATGAGTTCCGGTGCTGGCGGCAATTTTGTGGGGCCACACTCGATGATTTGAGTAACTGACTTTGTTTCTGTTTTTTCCTCTTGTATTTTTCTTGGCCAATTTTGTTTTCTTGTCTTATTTGCTTATTTTCCATGTGACTAAGCTTAAATATTTTAGACTTTTTGGCATCAATCAAATTTCAATATTCAAACATGGATTGAGAATTAAGTAATGGTCGGTCACGGACCTACTCTTTTAGCTACATTCTTGTCAGTATTTGAATGAAATAAACAATTACATATGAATGAGCTACTCTCCTACATCAGTGGGCGTAATTTCGAATTTTTCTAGTCTCAATTTTTGTCTTCAGTGATTTCAAGAGTGCTATTCATATTTGAGACTTGATGGATCACGTGTAATCATTTTGATGTGGAGATATTGGTGTTTAGGATACAAGATGTGCTCGTATTTGAAAATGCTACTCCGCACTAGATGAAATTAATTTAATTGTTTGTTATGAGTACTGCTTATTTACTATTTGACGATCAATGACTTATAACAGTATTACCAAGCAAGATTAATGTTAATTAAATCATTTTCTTCATATGGTAAAAGTGCTGATAGTTATCATTTAGAGTAATTACAGCTTCCTGGTCATAATAAACTTCAGCGTGCTAAATATTTTCTCAATTCTGGCCCTACAGCAACATAGAAGCTTGTTAAAAAAGTTATGAAATAGATTTTCATGTTTCAGGATAGTACTCAAGCATTTTGTATTTGTATTATGGAAGTAAAAAAAAACAGTAACAAGGTAAATTTAAACAGATGCATCATATGAATAGTGGAATATCAATTAATTTGTTTGGAAAAAAAAATGATTAATACACTATAAAAATTAAAGAGTCCTGTATAAAAGAACAACATAAAAATTCAAGAGGATCTTATAATTAATAAAAACAGAGGTTGTATAAAAATACCTCTATATTAGTTTATATTTTTTTTCCCAAATTGTACACAGGTAAATTATTATACCATCAAAATGCAAAATGAATGAATTGCCTCTGATGTTAAAAATTCAAAATTTCCACCATTTCAGTTCTAGAATTGATGCTAGAAAGTGGCTGAAAAGGAAAGAGTGTATATTATAATCAATTTTAAGAAATTCATTCATTCTAAATTAATCTTTGCCACCATGAATTAAATATGGTTTAACTGCTTCCAAGTATTTTGATCCAAAAACAGTACAATTGTTCTGTTAAATATTCACTTCCTTTCCTAGTACTATAATACTTGCTAGGTACAGGACCAGTTACTGAGCATAACTACCCTGGATGAAATCTAAGAAATGGCTTCCAACATGCTGACAATCTAATAGTTAACCCTCGTAGGCAAATCCTTCTGGCATGTTACATAAAGCCTGTATTGTAATGCTGACAACGCCAAGAAGCTGCAGGTATTCATCCGCACCATCAACTAGGCACTGCAATTCAACAAGAAACAAGTAAGAACTGAACCCAACTTGGGCATAGTTTAAAAAATAATTTTCCAAACATTAGTTACTTAAACAACATCAACAACCAAACCTTATCCCATTAAGTGTCATCAGCTACATGAATTTACTTTCGCCATAATATTTTATCAAGGACTACGCCTCTATCCAACTTGTTAATCTCGAGATCTTTCTCAATAATTAATTTTCAATTTCTCATTTTATGCTGCTTTTTCCCATTCTAGTCTCTACAAAATTTCTACTAAAATTTCTCAATGTGCCTAAAAATTTGCTTTCTTCCTAAATCTCAACTATTTCACTCTTACATCTCAGCGTCATTCTTAACTTCTTTCATTGTAGATTTTAAATCCGAATTCGAATTCTTTCTAATTTTATACTTTTAACTTATTTTACTCAATCCATAACTTTTATATTTTACATGAATTAATTATGCATACATCTCTAACTATTTGTAATAATTTACTTTTAACTATTTGAAGTTAAAAACCATATGCAGGAACACGAGAAAGAAAAACAGTTGAAGCTATCGTAGATATGAATTCCTTAAGGGTCATAAGTAACCTTATCTGCTTCACCAAGCTTCTTGGATATTTTGGCCTTCTGTTCATCAGATATGTCATTTTCTTCAACAATAACCTCAAACAACTGAAGGAAAAAGAATCAGTTACTTCTTGAAAAACTGGTTAAGTACAGTTATCAACAAAAGAACTTCCCACTGAAACTGGCAAAACAAGACCTGAGTTAGCATCTGAGAGACGGGATACCCCTCTGCAATGAAATTGTTGACTTCCTTGTTGGCTAAATCAAAATTACCACTTTTGCATGCTTTAAGAAGTGCCTCAACAACCTCTGCTGGAACAATCTGAAAGATACAGATTTAAGATATACAGAATAAGCAGGAAGGGAGAAAAAGAGGATTTCCCACACAACCAATCAAATTTCAAGATGGTAAACAACAAGAATAGATACCACAAAGGGAGCATATGGTAATAGGCAACATCCAATGTTTCATAAAATGACATACGGGCTGCAAATTTTGTGAACTTATATCATGGCACAACACTATAATAAACAGTGAAATAACTGTTAATCCATGTTTTTCATATATTAAAACCAGGAACAAAATTATTTACCATAAAAATAAGACAAACAGGAAACTCACGCCCTTTGTCTACAGCCAATAATTATGCCAAGAATAATGGTAGCAACAAACTCTTTGAAACATATTTTAACACACTCGTGGATTGGTTAAAACTCACATGGACCCCACCAAATGTATATGGGACCCAATGATTTAGGGGGACCCGTGTGAATTTCAATCAATCAAAGAGTCGCTAGCACTCCTTTTATGCCAATCATTAAATCGAGTGTAGTGTGTATCATGAGACAAGCAAACAGCATACATAATAATGAGTATAAACAACTTCAAAATGAGTATATTGTTTTCTTTGAAATAGAAACAGAACAAGCCACAAGAGTAAGAGTGACAACGTACCCCAGACACAGAAATCAGGTCCTTCGAAGAGATGGAAGATCCAAATAAGCGAGCAGCAGACTGCAACGTTAATTCCGCATTAGTCAAAATAGTAAGTAAAAATGATATATATGGGTGCAGTGTTCAAAAGCTTGGTCATTTTTTTTGCTCTAGAAGGAATTGATCAGCACATACAGTAAAAGTAAGTCAAACCGTAACAAAAAAGCATAAACAAACTCTTAAATCTCACTAAGACTGCCTTGATTTAACTTGGTGATGACAATATTTTTTTCAAGTTTTAACCATAATTCATAAGAGAATTCCACCTAAGCCAACAAATTAGTTATGAACATAAGGTGAAAGCAATTGGATACTTACTTTACAATATTTTCTAAAGGAAGAAGCAGGTATAAGTGCCTGTATAATATTACAGATCTATTGTACCAACTATTAACAGAAAAGACGATTATTAAGGCAGAAACAGAAAGAATCCCATACTGGCTGGATGTGAACCTAGCAACCCCTCTTATTAGCCCAAGATGTGTGAATTCTCCAATTCACCCATCTTTCAGTTGAATTTCATTTTCAAGTAAGCATTAGAAAAACGTGAAAATTTAAAGTACACATTCCTACAATTGGACTCTCCTGTTATAGAAAACATGAAGTATCCACTGTAACAAATTTCCATTGGCTTCAACTTTTGAGCCAGCATTCGCCAAAAACAAAAACAATGAGAACATACCTGGCTACAATTACACAAATGTTACCCAAAAAATTATTTCTATTTAACTTTACCATACATAAGAGTTTCATCAATTTCCTAAAAGCAACACACTATTAACACAGTTGATAGTTAGTAGTTAGTTTGCCAGAGCCAAGCATAGCCATTTAAAAGATGCACACATTTAAGAAAAACCATGTAATAATATGAAAAAAATAGAAGTAACATAACTTAAATGTCTGGAGACATACTATATTAATAAGGAAATGTACTCACCTGCAAGTATGTTATAGCCCGACGAAGATCTCCTTGAGAAATAGTACTTAGGGTTGAAAGACCCTACAGAAGAAAAGACACTTAAAATAACTCGCTATGATGTCAACAAAACCATTACATACAGACAAAGGATCAAAGCCATTAAAAATAATACAGTCGCTATATAAGCTCTAAGGCTCTTACCTCAGCATCAAGGTAGATTCCTTCTTCTTTGCAGATGTATAGTATTCGGCTGCTCATGATTTCTTCTGTCAGTGGTTTGAACCTGAATTTGGCACACCTCGAAGCAAGTGGTTCTATAATCCTACAAAAAATGACAACCTTGTATAAAACCAATGTGTATGTTTATCCTCAAAAAACCACAGACAAGAACAATAAAGAAAAAAAGATTATACAATGTATTGTTTTAGCTTTATACCTTTCCTTGGTTACTGATCATGATATGTGTGCATACATTTTAATATTCTTGCCAAAATAAGAAAAACATAATGTAATAGAGAAACTACTACACAGATTTAATTTATTTAAACAATTTAAACAATGACAAAGTACTACAAAAAAATACAATTGATGAAGATAGTGTTAATCACTGACGATAATTCTAATCGAGCCTTAAAGATGTGAAATTGAAAATCACAAAGAAAGAAATCGGCAAATGGCTTCATAGAAGGCTATATACCTGCTAATGTAGTTGCATATAAAAAAGAACCTTGTAACTTTAGAGTAAGTTTCCATGGTACGCCTCAGCGCATTCTGTATCCAAAATGTAAATTACATAAAACTGTTACAATTTGTAGATTGTATTAACCAACCTAAGTCAGGTATCAAAGACATAGTAAACATACCTGAGCATCTTCTGTCATTGAATCAGCCTCATCGAGAACAATTATCTTATACGGCGGACAAGGATAACCACTGAAACATGAGAAACACAGATAGAAAGTTACACAAATCTTATAAGCAGTGAAGGGAGTAAAAAGAAGCACTCTTTCAAAGCAATATTGGATTTCACATACTTCTTTTTCTGATTAGTACCGACAGCCACAGCTGCAAAATCCTTGATCTTAGTCCGAACAACATTAATACCACGATCATCACTAGCATTCAGTTCCAAAACCCTAGATTTATAAAGCTCAGGCCTGTATAACAAAATTTTCACAAATTAGTGAGCAAAATTATTTATTATCTATGAATTCAAAGTTACAATACAATAAAAAGATACCCGAAAAGCTGGTGAGCGATGGCGAGGGCGGTGGTGGTTTTTCCGGTGCCGGGAGGACCGTAGAAGAGCATATGGGGGCAACTTCCGGTTTCTAGGGTGTTGGTGAGAACTCTAACTACTTCTTCTTGGTGAGCAACGTCTTTCACTTGCTTTGGCCGACTGATACAAAATTGGAGAGAAATCAGATTTTGCGAAAAAGAGAAATTAGAGAAACAAGATTGAAATTGAATTGAAGATGAAGTTGTTGGTTACTATTTCTCGACCCATGGTTGAGTGCTTTGGATGATTGGCGCCATGTCGATTTTTCTCTTCCAAGTCACACACACTCTCTTCTACTGTACTAGTTGGTGGTGTTTGTATAGGGCACCGCCATTTTCCCGCTTTGTTTGCCCTACAACGCTGCGTTTTCGCATCAATAGGGAAGAGTTTTTTTTTTGGTCATCTTCTTAGTGGGCTGGACTGCTCTGATCAAACTCAGTAAAATTGGAGTTGATATTTGCAGATATATTAAGTATTAAAACACCCCCTCTCACTTCCTCTTAATTTTTTTTTCTTTGGCTCAAAATACACTTAAGTGAAGTTAACTATTTTAAACACATTTTCATCCTTATTGAATATAACTATCATAACATTTTATTCATGTTAAATCTTCCATGCATTCACGTGGATCCAGGCAGTCTTTCACTAGAGGGTCATGTATTATAAGTATTTTCTCTCTTATCTTTTATACTTGTTATTCTACGTTCTGATTCTCACTTTTACATCGGAGTGTCTTGCAGGTATATCCCCCTCCTCTCCATCAACTGTCAGAGACTTGTTACTGACCACTGAAGATCCCGTCTGATTCGGTAAGATCACATATGTTCCCTAATTCTTGTATTTTTCTCACCTTCATTGATTAATCAATCAAATTGTTTCATACATTTATTATTTGTATTTAATTTATTTTTACGCATTTCCTATTTTAGTAACTCGGTATTTGCTACTTAATCATCTTTGGAGTAGTTAAAATTCCTTAGTGTAATCACTTGAAGACAAGAGAATAGTTTTTAAGAGTTATTACTCAATTTTGGACTAACTTTCAAACTTTGACAACAATAGTTTATGGTATATAAAGTACCAATCATATGCATGGATAACGAGACACCCGGTGAAAGAATCATCCATGAGTGATAAGATAAGATAACATCATTTCATAAGAGCCACAAGCACGATACAGATAAATTTGTCGACCTAAAATACTCCATTGATGATTTAATTAATAAAGGAAGGCTAACATGGTACACCCAAGAAGACAATTAAAAGAATGACCATGGGAAAGTAATAAAATATAAGAAGTGAGATGAATCTCCAATAAAACTTCAGAGCACAACCTCAAGTAGTAGTCAGATCCCATAAAAGTTAATTTGGGAACAACGTCAACAATTCTCAAAGGTAAATATTATGGTAAGAGAATAAAGAAATATAACATTACAATGAGATAAATACAACAAGGCATATTCAAAAAAGGAATAATCATTCTTTTAAAGACTACATTACACGACTACACTACACGTACAAGGATAGCAAAAAAAATCATAAGTTCAACTCGTCTGCAAGATCCACAAGTCTTCCATCTATTATTTGTTGCTCAAAGTGCTTCCTTGATATTTGCATCTTGAGGTCAAAAATTTCATCAGTTTTAAAGTGTTCACATACTCTTTAAGCAAATCGACATTTTCAGAACACATTTCTTAAATCGAATTCAGATTACGTAACTTGATATGCACATAAAACAACAACTACTACGCCTTATCCCACTAGGTGGGGTCGACTACATGGATCAACTTACGCCATAATGTTTTATCCAGGACCATGCTTATATCCAAATCATTAAGTTCAAGATCCTTCTTGATAATTTTTCTTATAATCTTTTTGGGTCTTCCTCTTCCTTGAATTGTATTACTTCTCTCCATCTGGTATACTCTCCTTACTACAAAGTCTACATGTCTTCTCTCTACATGTTCAAACCACCTAAGTCTATTTTCCACCATTTTATCTACAATAGGCGCTACTCCAACACTCTCTCTAATAATTTCATTTATGATTTTATCCTGTTGAGTCTTATCACACATCTACCGTAACATCCTCATCCCCGCTACCCTTACTTTGTTCTCGTGTTGGTTTTTAACTGCCCAACATTCTATTCCATACAAAATCGCAGGTTTTACCGCAGTTTGACGAAACATTCCCTTTAGCTTAAGCGGTACCTTTGTATCAAATAAGACACATGATGCATTTCTCCATTTCATCCATCCCACTTGAATTCGATAATTTACATCCTCTTCTAATTCTCCATCATTTTGTATTACAGACCCAAGATATTTAAACCTTGTGACTTGAGGGATAATATGGTCTTCTACTCTCACATCTAAGTTAGAAACCCTACTTCTTTTGTTGAACTTACATTCCATATACTCCGTCTTACTTCTGCTTAGGCGAAAACCATCTATTTCTAAAGCTCGTCTCCAAGTTTCCAATATCTCATTTAACTCTTCCCTCGACTATCCAACAAGAACTATATCATTTGCATAAAGCATGCATCTCGGTGTTACCTATTGGATCTGATATGTGAGTATATCCAAAATTAAGGTAAAAAGGTAGGGGCTTAGGGTTGACCCTTGATGCAAACCAATTGTGATGGGAAAATCGTCTGTCTCTCCACCCTGTGTCTTAACACTAGTCGATACTTTATCATACATATCTTGGATAGCTCAAATATATGCAACCCTAACCCTTTTCTTCTTTAGAGCTTTCCACAAAATCTCTCTAGGCACTATATCATACGCCTTCTCCAATTCAATAAAAATCAAGTGTAAGTCTTGTTGGTCCATTTGATATTGCTTCATCACCCACCGTAATGGGTAAATCGCTTCCATGGTCAACCTTCCCGGCATAAAACCCAATTGATTCTCAATCACTTGAGTCTCTTTTTTTAATCCCCGTTCAAGCACTTTTTCCCATAATTTCATGGTATGACTCATTAGCTTGATTCCCCTATAGTTTGCACAATTTTGTATATCCCCTTTATTTTTATAGATTGGAACTAAAGTGTTTCTACTCCATTCATCTGGCATGCATTTTGACCTCAAAATTTCATTAAAGAGTTTGGTGAGCCACTCAATACCTCTATCTCCAAGAATTTTTCACACTTAAATAGGTATGTTGTTTGGCTCACCGCCTTACTACTACTCATTCTTTTCAACACTTCTTTTACCTCCTATTTTTGAATTCGACGATAGTAATTAAGGTTTTGATCCTCTTCTCTTATGTCTAGTCTGCTAGAGTCATACCCATATCCTTCATTAAATAAGTTGTGGAAATACGCCTTCCACATTTCCTTTGTATCTTTTTCCTGCACTAAGACATTGCCAACTTCATCTTTAACATACTTAACTTGATCCAAATCTTTAGTCTTTCTTTCTATTCCCTTCGCAAACCTATATATAGATCTTTCTCCAACCTTAGTTCCTAGAGATTGGTACAGTCCATAAAAAACTTGGGTTCTTGTTTTATTCACCACCTTTTATGTAACTTGATATGTACATAAAGGATGAAATTTAAAACATATGGATAAAATTTTAATTTTGGATAACTTTGACTTATAACTAATATAAAAATTAAATATAGATAAGAACTAATCATTTATTAATATACATTGTTGATAACCATTTAAAAATATATTAAAACATTTAAAACGAATTTGGATGTAGTTATAACTAGGGGTGAAAATAGGCTGGACCGAGTTAGACTTTGCCAAGTCTAAGTCTGGCCTGTTAAAAAAATCGAAGCCTAAGTCTGGTTTATAGTATGTCATAGGCTTATTTTTAGGCTTGAGTCTGACATTTTCTAAGACCTGGTTAGCATGTTAGCCTATATAAAAGTCTAATATTTTAGACATATGTAAATAAGCAATTAAAAAAATGTTTAAATAAATTAACAAACTAAAAAACCAATGAGACTAAGAATTTGTTTACATTGATTTATTTTAACTTATTTATTCGCATAAGTTTTATGAGACTATTTGTTTAAAATAACTAATGAAAATAACTTATAATATTGTTCATAAGATGTTTTTATCTTATTTTCATAAATTCTCCATGATAATTGTTCCGGACTGGGCCGTAGGGCAGAGAACACGTCTGCCAGCTCATCTGCCACGCCACCCAACTGCCCTTCATTGTCTCCTGAAAGATAGGGGCAGTTGGACCAGGGGGCAGACCTTTGGTCTAGGTCTTCACGCTTCTCACGCGTCCCTTGGCAGCTCCTCCTTGGGCCTAGCCAGATTAAGCCCATTGAGGGGCCTTGGCCCAGCGCTGGGGGCACATTATGAATACCCTTTCTTGGCAAAGGGTCAGGTATTCTCACTCATTCTGAACTAACCTTAACATTTTGTACCTCTTCTGACTTAAGCATTGAAGTGCTTTGCAGGTACACCCCCTTTCTCATTTCATCCTCTGGCCCATTCATCAAGTCCTTGGAAGGCCCTTCTGATCAGGTAAGATCAATAACTAATTTTTATTATGTATTTTAGTTTAAAATATAAAATATAATATAATGATAATAAAAATAATATTTATATTTACTTAGATAGACTGACCTATTAAGTTTAAAATTTTTTACATGGTTTGATGTCTAACATTTTTAACTGAATCGACTTATTAAAAAGTCAAGACTTTTTCTATTTAAGAAAAAAATTTGACATGAACCTATGTAAGCCTGGGTCATAGACTCCTATTATCGGTATGACTTATTTCCACATCGGTTATAACTTATAAGTTTAAATATCTCATATTTTCATAAAATTGGTTTTTTATTTTATTTTTATAAAATTTCATCAATAAAATCATTTAAAATCGTTATTATGACAACCAATGGACTGCTGGAGCTTCAGTGCTACAATAGGCTGCCGGAAGTCTATGAAATTAAAACATTTTGAATATTCTTCATGAAAAAAACACAAAAAAGGAAACCAACCAAAGTGAACTCAAATCTCACAAGAAAACGTAAGAAAAATACCTTACTGTAGTCGACAAAGAATAATCTTCATTAAAGTCAATAGATAAATCATATCTATATATCTATAACAAGAATAAAAATCAAAAAATCAAAAAACAAAAAAGGGAGCTCTCTACATATTTCACAGAATAACAAACTCACATGAATATGAAAAGAAAATGAAGGATCAAAAGTACGTTGAAATGAAACAAAGAAAAAATGGAATGAAAAGGATTTTGTTTTGGCAGAGAATTTCACATAATAAATTTAAATGATTGGCACAAAAGTGCCATAGACAAAAATTGACAAAAATTCACAAGCAACGTTACATCCCTTTGCTCCGAGATATCCAGAACTTGCAGAACAGACGCCCCCAAATTATTGAATAGTAGTAACACTTTTTTGTACATTTTTTTAAACACTCGGTTGTGATCTTTTCTCAAAATGTCAATTTAGTTGTCTGACGAGTATATCTCTTAGACAAATGTCAATTGCAGATTCTGTTCGAGAATGTTCAATTCAGTGTTTTGCTATCATTTTTCTGTAATTGTATGTGGCTTCAGTTGTGAAATACTTCTACTGGTATTGATGGAGGACAATGCTTCTTTCCCACAAACTTGAACTGAAACCATATATTAACATGAAAACATGCGAAATCAATTAGTAATTTGAAGTGCTGATAAAGATGAATACCATGACATAACATGATAACAGAAATATTTAATAATAGACATTAACTTCAAATGAAAGCAGGCCAGTTTGTTAAAAACTAAAAAACAAGCCAACCATTCCCTAAGAATTTCTTATCATGAATTATATCTATACTCTATAGATAGATATTCCTAAATGGTTTGCTGCACCTCTCTCTAATTACTACTATCCTCCATTTGATTTACCCTTCTAAGTTCTAACCAGTGTGAAAATATTTTTTATAGAATCATATGATTAATGCAATAAAATAAATATCAGTTAAATTCTCAATATGATTATCACTTGATCAAACATTTGCTTAAAACAAAAAACTGATGAATGAGATGCAGAAAAATTCCAAGATATAAGTATTGTGATTGTAGAAGGATCTCAAGTCACCCGATTTTACTACACCCAATCACGAGAGCATGACCAGGGTATTCTCACCTTATGCTGACTGTATTTCTCTCTGATAGCAGTAATGGAAGGTGAATCATGATAGCCATTGCAGTACAACAAATGCAGTCCGTTAACACATTCACGCAATTCTGATTCTTGATAGCCTGTGTAATGCCTTAGCATGGAATTCTATACCAAAACATATGCATAGTTGCACAACATAAGTATATATGCCTATCAAAAGAAAAATATTCCTATATAAATAGGTTTCCGGCAATACATACCCAAGGTTTCTCGCTAGGAAGTAGTATATATTTAGCCAAGAAAGCAGCTGATGCAGCTATTAGTGACGGTGTGTACTTAAGCATATCGTACTCTATAAGCGATAACTCTGTTAGATAGTCAGCCAAATACTCCAACTGCATCAGTGGAACCTGAAAACAGTAAAAGGTAAACATCTCAATAGATAAATTAGAGAGATAAAAAAGAATCTCAATTGAAATACATACCTCACATGTTTGTTGGGCAACAGTAATGAAGCGTCTGCATTGGCATGTTCACAAGTCAATACTAAAGCAACTTACTCCCATTTACACTTGTCAATAATATGAAGAAATCAGTTATTACCTCAAAAAACATCTAGTTGTAGGAGCTGTCATTTCAAATTTCAAGAAATTCAGTACAGAGGACTCCATCTCCAACACCTGGAATAATATCACACATCTATTGTTTTAGGAGAGATTAAAGCCACAAAAGCACCCAAAATTGCAGTCATGGATTGATCAATAAATAAAATAAACAAACCTCCTCCTTAGAATATGTATAATCAGTAACATAACAGAACTCTTCCACCTTGGGGGAACAGATCTCCTCGTATTTACTGCCAAATTCAAATTAATTTATAACTTTATGGAATTCATATACAAATACAGGACAAACACAGGAAAACAGGTATTTGAAACGAGCACTGTTCAATGAAACAAATTAAGTAGTACATTACTTAACAAACAATAATCAAGAGATAAGAATCCTACGCGGCAATCATCATGCAGGAAACACCAAGTAGTTGTAACCGCTGTCTGTTCATTGCTCTGCCTGAGAGATAGCGATCAAGGTAGTTAACTGCCAAAAATAGTGTATCAGGTAGAAGTCTGTACTCTTCTGCAACCTACAATGAAGAGAAAAATTATGTGAAAAACATTTGAAAAGAGACTCAACGAAGGATATATCTCCTCTTATAAAGGTATGATGGGATATAATAATATATTAAATATAGTTCTCAAAATATAGCATATTGAGAAGAACAAATCCCCCGAAATAAATTTATCACCCTGGCAGTACCATCACCCACCATAATTTACCTCCACAAGCCAATCAATTAGCATTGCCCGCATGTAGGCATTGATGTCTGTCTGTATCTTCTCCATGAAGTCTATAGATGGCCTTTTAATTTTCTGAAAACCAAAGCAAAAGATGAAAAGGAAGTAAAGAGAAGATAAAGGGAAATATGAGAGAAAGGATAACATATACAAGTTTAAGTTCTTTTTAGTCATTTAACGCTGTATATTGGGTGAAAATAGAAGACACTGGTCCTTCAAGAGGGCCCAAATCACATTAATAGGTTTCTTACGATAATTCAATTGTTAATTTATAAACTATTTTGCATTCAACATGAATATTACCTTAGTCATCATATAATATAACTAGTATGATTTTTAACATAAATATGACTTCTACACTTATCAGTTATTACTCCAAATCATTCTCATAAACATTAAGACAAAGACAAAGGTTACAAAAGAAATAATTGATACAGTTGATACTGATATGTGCAATAAACAAACTTAGTTGGAGAAGCAATTCAATTTATTTTTCAAATATAGATTGAAATGATACACCATATATATTTTAAATAAAGCACTCTATAATTGTACGCCGCATACATTTCCATGCGTAACTTCAACTTCAAGTTAACGTTTTCAAGTAACTAAGATTTTCTCTATTTATTTACAATAAATGAGACATAAATTCTATTGAACTTCCAATATATCTCACGTTTGACTCTCATTGCTTAAGGTGTGTTTGGATTGATGGTATAAAGTGAAATATAGTGGAATGGGCTAACATTCCTTAGTTTAGATTTTAAAACACAGATGTTAACTTATTTCATCTCATTCTATTCCAACTCCATTCCAGCCTATACGACCAATTCAAACATACTCTCAAAGACGAATATTTGCATTAGTTAATTTAAGATAACAAGCACAAACAAGAAATTTCTAAACCTATACAAGCATCATATGAATCCAAAATGTTACTCTGCTAGCAATCACATTGACAATTACAACAAGTGATTAAAGTATTAAAATAAATGAAGTTGACAAACCTCAGATGCACGCAAATTTTCGTAGATTTCACTGGCAATGGATGCACAAAACCGTGGGTCTTTGAAATTGCAGTCAATGTCAACAACTTCATTTGCTCTTGACTTCAGTATGGCGTCAATATCTTGTATTCTGCCTAAAATCAAGGGAGGATGAGAAGGGCAGCATAATGGAGAGGGGATAAGTATAAGATTAAGCCTTCAATAAACAAACCTGCCATTTTGGAAGAGTCTGAAATATTGAGAATGTTGCTCGTTCTATTTTCAATTGATTTGATCGACACAACATCATCCTTGGCAGTATATTTGAATTCCGGAGTCATCAAAGAATCACTGATTGACATGCTCTCATCTAGTGAAACAGAACCACTAAAGGTGTTACTAGGAGAAATGCCCATCCATCTTGGAGCACAGACCACACTCTTAATATCAGGACAAACAGCACCATCATTGCTTGGCACAATGGAGGCTTGAACTTCAGACTTAGTTTGACTAGTTTTGGTCAAACATTCCTCTTTAGCAGGCACCAATTCACTTGATTTGACTCTCAATGGGGGCTGCAAAGTGTTCTTAGACATAACATTTTTCTTTGAACTCGCAATAGAATCCTTCTTTGTCTTTGCAGTTTTGGATACACAAGGAACCTTCGAGTAACAAAAACAATTCTGTTAAGTAAATAGATCAAATCAAGATTTTAAAAATTGGTTCGTTACCGCGAAAACAGTATTGGAAAGTCTTGATACCAATATTGGTATTCACTGTTTTTATGATGAAAAAGAAATCGTGGTTAATTTACACATCGACAACCGCAATCAGTATCACAATACTTGAACTGACTGACATCTCAAAAGCCTTTAAAATCTTGAATCAAACACATAAATAAGAACACACACAAAATCAATGCATACACGAATTATACATACTTTCTCACTTAAAACCAAACTCTTACTAATTGTTTTGTATACTTTGTCTCTATTTGCAAAAGTTCCACATTCAAATGTAGTGGGTCGGGCCGTAATGTTATTGATAAAATAATCCTAAAAAAGGCGAACATCCTATCACTACGGGTTAAACCATGCATGTTAATACGTGGATTATCATGGAACACTATTAGTTACTCAAACCCAATTCAATCATAATTCAAACAGTCGTTGATTATTCCTTTACAAATTCACTAAGATTAAGATCCAAACTAATAAGTATTAACAGACTTAAATTGAGTAATAATAGTAGATAATTGTAACAGTACCATAGGTTTGGATGCATCACCAACGGGGGTTTTGACGACAGAAGCATTTGCATTATTGGTCACTTCGGCGAGAGCGGGACGTTTCTTCGTTAATCGAGTCTTGACGGCATTGATAACCTTTTTGTTTGAAATTGAATTATCTGAATTTTTGGAGGATGAAGAAGACGACGAAGGGAAGCGTCGGCTTCGGGTAAACATTTTGCGTTTGATAAAACCCTAGTCGCTGTGAAAAAACGGGAAACAGAATCGGTTATAGTTTTGTTTTTGTTAGTGAAGAAACTATAATAGAGAGGAAGAAAAAGGAAGAGAGTGAAAAAGGAACGTACCTGAGAGTGTGTGGTGAATGATTGAAAAAAAAAAAGAGGCAAATGGTTTTCAGAATTCAGAGAATGATGATGATGATGATGATGACGGTGATGATTGTAGGTTGTTGTTACGATGGCAAAAAAAACGCATTGAAGTGAGGAGATATATTCGTATGTGAGCGCGAAATGGGATAGTTTGGATGGGCAAATGTTACCGTCGGATTAGAGTTGATTGATATTTGGATGGTCCTTCTTTTGCATGGATTGTAGACGTACCATGGATTATAAAATGAAAATATGTAGGTGATAATATAATGAATTTTTATTAATTGTTGATGTAAAAGTAATTTATATCGTTTTAAACCAAATATTTACAATGATGAATTAGATTGACACGTCTGGAAGTATATTTGCATGGTGGTAAATATTTATTGAGAATATTTTGTTGTTATAGTTTAATGAATTAGGAAATTAATTAGAGTATAATAAGATATATGTTGCATTTTATTTATGTTGTTATTTTGTTTTTGGTTTTTTTAGGTTGTCTCGATAAAAAGATGGGCAAATTACTAGTCATTTATAAATAGACATAAGTAAATGGGAAAAATAGAATTTTTTTATTTTTTTTAAAAGTAAAAAATTCATTCAAACAAAGCATAAGATGTGTTATACAATTGTCTGTTACAATGGGACATAACGAATTAGTGTCCAAGCACTATTAAAATCGAAAACAAATTACTTTGAAAAAGTAAAAAAAAATCATTCAAACAAAGCATAAGATGTGCTAGACCAATGTCAATTACAAAGGGACATAATGAATCAGTGTCCAAGCACTATTAAAACCGAAAACAAATAACAAAACCAAACTGTAAGTTCTGTATTTATAGAATTGACATTAATTTTGTAAAACAAATATAGCAGCAATAAAATGTACAAGATCTTGCAATATAAAGAACAAGTTAAGCAAGAAAGTTTTATTGTGCGCCTAGACATGTTGAGTTGAAGTGTTTCAACATCTGGAACAACATGTCGAAGAAGATGTCAAGACAGTTCATTCGACATCATGAACCGATAAAGATGGATTGAAGATTTTGTTATTATTTAACAGAAGAAGAATAATCAGAGAATGTAACGTAATTCAATGTGGCGCTGATTTAAAGATCTTGAAGATTCAAATTTACATTGAAGACAAATATTGAATAAATATAGAGTTTCTATATTTAGAGATATTTTAGGAAGTTGTTATTTTTGAAGATCTTCTTTGTAACATATTTTTCTGCATGATTGTTGTGACACCCCCTTTCTATACCCCAAATAATACATTAAATCATTTAGGCATAGATAAAATTTCATCAGAGTATAATTTAAATCAAGCATAAAAAGGAGCATGTCACATTACGTGAAATTAAAACATACAACAATTTCTCAAACAGATATGCAACAATGGGGTAGCTATCCACAAAGGAATTTCAATCCTTACACCCATATCTCAAACATAAATTGCACAGCGGAAAACTTAAATCATCAACGACTTCAACTTATATATTTATCAAAATATATCTACAAGTTAGAAGCATACAAACATATCATGCTATACAAAACATGTCCACAACGAATACATATACGAATGTATCCCCAAAAAGGCACAAGGCCACCTAACTACCCGGTGTTACATATCAGAGCCGACCGACCAAAAGATATGAAGACGAGCTTCACAAAAACGACTCCGGCACACCTAATCTGCAATGCCTCGTAGAGCATCATAAAACAACAGAAGGGTGAGAAACATTATCATAATAATATTGCATATAATTATATATATCAACATATATCATATACATCAACATCTTCTCACCACAACATATCATTTGTACACAACATAAAGCATACTTATACACATACTTATCACCATCTCATTCACATAACACAAATCACATTCAATCATGTTCACATAACACACATACATCGCAATGTATCTTCATTTACCAATACACATAAATCTTATATTATTTATGTTTATTCTTCATTTACATTCATTCTGCATAAACATACGACAAGCTATGTTTAAATCACACATATACATTCAATGTATAAATCACATACATATATACATATCAAACATGCATATATATATATATATATATATATATATATATATATATATATATATATATATATATATATATATATATATATATATATATATCCATAAGTATGTCCTTCACACATACCAATCATTTCACAACATTCCAAATAAACATATGCACAATCATGTTTATTTCAGCATATTCATACAATGTATAAAATGCAACTCATAGAGACCGACATACGACTTTATGCAGATGCAATGCGGTACCGACTCAACATTCAGCAAGTTCACTCAGGAACCAAATAGAATCATCGCTCGTTACCTAAAGTAACTCTCCGTCGGGCATACGATGTTCCCCATTGCTCACACCCCACATGGGCACACAATGTTTCAGGATAGCTCACACCTCACACGGGCACACAATCTGATCGCTCACACCCCACACGGGCACACGATCAATGTGAATAAATCACCCATCGCTCACACCCCACACGGGCACACGATGTTTCTGGATTGCTCACACCCCACATGGGCACACAATCTGATCGCTCACACCCCACATGGGCACACGATCCGATCGCTCACACCCCACATGGGCACACGATCTTGTTGTAGTCATCGCTCACACTCCACATGAGCACACGATGCTACAATGGATTCACAAAGAATCTCACAGCACAAGAATGCATACATTATGCTTACATGCAAAATGTCACACAACATTCTTGAAAATGCATACATATTCACAATATAGTTATGCATTCATCTCATACAATTGGCATACATTTGCATTTAATTCAAGCAATGTATCTATTTGCCAAACGGCCACAACACAACAATCAACCCATAATTCCATAATTAACATAATTACGTTTTATCGGAAAAGTCGGGAAAAAGTCGACTAAAAATTACATATTTTAGCATCAATAAATTCTACATGTTTTTAGCTTCGAATCGATATAAGGATCGCTAAAAACGAATACCCGAAACTCAAGCTACGGATTAAAACACATAATCCCTCAAAAACCTACAGGCTCGTTGAGCGCCCTCTTGCTCGCTGAGCGAAATTCTCCCTGGAACTTTCGTTGAGCGAGGGGTTGCTCTCAAAACTTGCAACACAATCCTTAAATGCTCTTCATGCTCTTTTTGAGACTTAGAATAAATCAAAATGTCGTCGATGAACACAACCACAAAAAAATCCAAATGTTCATGAAAAATACGATTCATATATTCCATAAACACACCCGGCGCATTAGAAACTCTGAATGGCATCACGGAATACTCGTAGTGACCATACCGTGTCCTAAAAGTCGTCTTCTGAATATCCTCTTCTTTCACCCTAATCTGGTGATACCCCGATCTCAAATAAATCTTACTAAACACACGCGCACCAACCAACTAATCCATCAAATCATCAATCCTCAGAAGTGGATACTTGTTCTTAATTGTCACCTTATTCAACTGTCGATAATCAATACATAACCGCATGCTTCCGTCCTTCTTCTTTACTAACAATACCGGTGCACCCCAAGGAGAAACACTTGGCCTAACAAACCTCTTGTCCAACAAGTCATTCAATTGCTTTTTCAATTCTACCAACTCTGAAGCTGACATACGATACGGTGCCATCAAAATTGGTCCAGTACCAGGAATTAGATTAATAGAAAACTCAACTTCCCTTTCCGGCGGTACATCCACAATATCGTCCGGAAACACTTCTGGAAAATTACACACCACGGGAAACACATTTATCTCCACTTCGCTTTCCACTGACCACGATGCAAACAAACCAAACAAAGCTTCCCCTATGATTTCCCTTATCAGCGGGTGTCACATAAGGTCCACTTCGAACATGTTGCTTCCCTCTCTTCTCATTCACACTCTTATAGTGCGTAGAACGGGCTTTACTATCATCTTCAAAGATCCTACAACATTCAGTCAAATCCGAAAACCTTCTGATCCTCTGATATCCCACAGCTTGCTTAATCTCAGGACGCAAACCATTCTCATACTTAATGCACTTAGAAAACTCAGCAGTAGCAGCAGCATAATGAGGATGAAACTGAACTAATTCCACAAATTTAGCAGTATAGTCAACCACTGATATACTACCTTGCTTCAGCTTAAGGAATTCCATCTCCTTCTTTCCCTTAACACTCTCAGGATAATACTTCCTTAAGAACTTAGTGCGAAAAACTTCCCATGTAATCTCTTCACCTTCTTCCTCTAAAGCAAGACTTCTACCGACCCACTAGTCATCGGCTTCTTCCTTCAGCATGTGAGAACCAAGCCTCACCTTACTCTCTTCAGCACAATCCATGACTCTGAAGATTCTCTCAATCTCCTTCAACCAATTCTGAGCACCATCAGGATCAAATATCCCCTTGAAGACCGGCGGTTGATTCTTCCTGAACTCATCATTCGCATTCACATTCGGCGCCCCCTGCACCGCTCTAGCCATTGCTTCCAAAGATATAGCCATCGCATTGTCATTTCTACCAGACATATTCTGATTATTCCTAAGACAACAACAAGATTAAACAAAAGTTCAATCACAACAACATCAAGACAGACACAACTGACTCGGACACTGGCTCTGATACCACTTAATGTAACACCCCCTTTCTATACCCCCAAATAATACATTAAATCATTTAGGCATAGATAAAATTTCATCAGAGTATAATTTAAATCAAGCATAAAAAGGAGCATGCCACATTACGTTCAATTAAAACATACAACACCTGCTCAAACAGATATGCAACAATAGGGTAGCTATCCACAAAGGAATTTCAATCCTTACACCCATATCTCAAACATAAATTGCACAACGGAAAACTTAAATCATCAACGACTTCAACTTATATATTTATCAAAATATATCTGCAAGTTAGAAGCGTACAAACATATCATGTTATACAAAACATATCCACAACGAATACATATACGAATGTATCCCCAAAAAGGCACAAGGGCACATAACTACCCGGTGTTACATATCAGAGCCGACCGACCAAAAGATATGAAGACGAGCTTCACAAAAACGACTCCGGCACACCTAATTTGCAATGCCTCGTAGAGCATCATAAAACAGCAGAAGGGTGAGAAACATTATCATAATAATATTGCATATAATTATATATCTCAACATATAACATATACATCAACATCTTCTCACCACAACATATCATTTGTACACAACATAAAGCATACTTATACGCATACTTATCACCATCTCATTCACATAACACAAATCACATCCAATCATGTTCACATAACACACATACATCGCAATGTATCTTCATTTACCAATACACATAAATCTTATATTATTTATGTCTATTCTTCATTTACATTCATTCCACATAAACATACGACAAGCTATGTTTAAATCACACATATACATTCAATGTATAAATCACATACATATATACATATCAAACATGCATATATATATATATCTGCAAGTATGTCCTTCACACATACCAATCATTTCACAACATTCCAAATAAACATATGCACAATCATGTTTATTTCAGCATATACATACAATGTATAAAATGCAACTCATAGAGACCAACATACGACTCTATGCAGATGCAATGAGGTACCGACTCAACATTCATCAAGTTCACTCAGGAACCAAATAGAATCATCGCTCGTTACCTAAAGTAACTCCTCGTCGGGCATACGGTGTTCCCCATTGCTCACACCCCACATGGGCACACAATGTTTCAGGATTGCTTACACCCCACACAGGCACACAATCTGATCGCTCACACCCCACATAGGAACACGATCAATGTGAATAAATCACCCATCACTCACACCCCACACGGGCACACGATGTTTCTGGATTGCTCACACCCCACACGAGCACACGATGTTTCTGGATTGCTCACACCCCACATGGGCACACGATCCGATCGCTCACACCCCACATGGGCACACGATCTTGTTGTAGTCATCACTCACACTCCACATGAGCACACTATGCTACAACAGATTCACAAAGAATCCCACAGCACAAGAATGCATACATTATGCTTACATGCAAAATGACACACAACATTCTTGAAAATGCATACATATTCACAATATAGTTATGCATTCATCTCATACAATTGGCATACATTTACATTTTATTCAAGCAATGTATCTATTTTCCAAACGGCCACAACACAACAATCTACCCACAATTCCATAATTAACATAATTACGTTTTATCGGAAAAGTCGGGAAAAAGTCGACTAAAAATTACATATTTTAGCATCAATAAATTCTACATGTTTTTAGCTTCGAATCGATATAAGGATCGCTAAAAACGAATACCCGAAACTCAAGCTACGGATTAAAACACATAATCCCTAAAAAACCTACAGGCTCGTTGAGCACCCTCTTGCTCGCTGAGCGAAATTCGCCCTGGAACTTTCGCTGAGCGAGGGGTTGCTCACTGAGCGACCACTGCGATTTCAACAACACACCAGCTGCGAACAGTCCAACCTAATCACTCCAAAACCTTTCTAAATTCATACAAACATGACCAATAGCATGTATCTAACATCATACTTCGATTATATCAAATTCTAACCGATTAATCCACCAATTTCTCACATTTTCTCTCAAACCCTAACTATTCATCTTCCCTAACTCTCATCAAAATCAACACGCAACCAATCAAACACATACATAATCATACACTATATTAAGATAACAATGCTTATCACCCTTACCCGATTATTCCGATTCCTTGGAGCAATCTTGAAGCTTTTTCCAACTTTTCCCTCTTTTCTCTTCTTTCCTCTTTCTTTCTTCTCTTTTTCTTTCTATTTTTTCTTTTCTTTCCCTTTCTCACAACTTATACTATTTTCTTTCTATTTCTATTTTTACTCTATTAATTCTATTTCTTTCCAACCAAATATCATTTTCTCACAAAATACTAATTCTACTAATTCTAACTTATCACTAATTAACAAAATTCTAAAATACCCTTTTATCCAATTTTACCCGGAAATCCACAAAACGGTAAAATTTCACAACACAATATATCACATTAATTCATCAACATATCTTATCATCATATTAACTTCACAAACAAAATAATAATTACTCAATTAAAATAAAAGACTCCAACACAATGGGAATTATCGAATCGGGGCGTTACAGTTGTAGCAACTGTTATGTTGCATTTTTAGGCCCAAAATCCAGTTGGGATTAGGTTATAAAAAGAAACTTTATAACCTGGTTTAGTAACCAACCAAAGATGTAAAAGTTGTATCATTAGGGTTGAGTTCTTAACAGCCGTATGCTGAAAAGATATAATCTTCAGGACTGTTTCTTTGTAAACCTCGAAGCTGTTTAGTAAGAGGTGTATTGTTCTTGGAGGAAGCTTTTAAGCAACTTTGAAATATTGTCACGAAAGTGTGTCTTCTGTTGTGCCTTGTTGTTTAGGTAAAGAGCCGTCAATATCAGCAACTGAGAGTTGGGACTGTGAGACATCATTGCGGTGATTGGAAGTGAGATGGGTTTCTCATATTTAGGGGTTCCTAAGTAGAAGTTACAAGGGTAGTGATTAAGTGATGAGGCTAAACAGAGTGGTTTAACTTTGAATTAATACTACTAGTGGATTTCCTTCCTGGCTTGGTACCCCTCAGAGTATACGTGATTTCATCGAATTGGGTTAACAATTTTGATGTGTTAATTTATGCTTTTCAGTACTGTTATTATTGTGTGTACCTTGCCATGTTATTTGTAACAGAACATATGTCTCGACATCGTATTCGACATCTGGTTCTGTCATACCATAATTTCACAAACAGCAAAAAAAACTCCAGTAGCCATTTTAAACTAATATCACTATATAAACGCACACTGACCCACTGCATGCAGGACACAACTTGTAAGATGGAAAAGAAGGCGTGTTGCCCTAGAAGTATAAAATATAGACAGCACAACCAAAAGTATCAAAATAAGATCTTGAAGTTCCAAGAAGCACAAAAAAATCGGGCTAAAATCAGACTTGCAATAAGCACCAATGTCATCCCTTCGATGACAGGTTACCTTCTACGATGGAATGCATTACGCCACACCAAATTAGCTCCCCTACATTAACGCAAAACAACTAGCAATACAAAATGACTCTCCTTCCCCAGCATAACACAATCATCAGCCAATGGTCTGAACCAAACCAAACCACTCTTTATTGTTTCGAACAAAACCAAACAACAAAAAGGCAGAAAAGACGATTGTAGCATCCTCCCTCATAGATAAAGGTTTTTTAGGAAAGGTTGAGCACAACCAAACTTGCACATCAATATCAATATCTCAATAAAGATTCATGTTGTCTTTGAGAGGTTAAGAGCTGTCAAAATCGCATCCAAGCGAAAATAAACTGAGGGCCTAATCAGAGCAGCTAAGAAAACCATCATTGTTGCACCCGAAAGTCAATCCAAGGACCAAAACAAAACAACCACAGCTGAGACGACGCTCTCTCACCAAGATTATTGCCAGTTGACAAGCTCCAATAGAAGCGCAAGCATATGAAACTGACTAACCAAGGAAATACCGAGCCTACTTACATTACAGAATAAAACCATTCCCTCCAGTCTCATTACTACGACAGGCCTGGCTCACCACCCTACCGAATCGACGAATAAATGAATGAATTCTACTCCAAATTCACATTACCCCCGTAATGTTGAGTCATGACATAAGAGAATTCGCTTGGAGTATCCTATGTTGAGGAGGTCGTGCCTGTCTCTCTAGATTGTAGGCACTCCTTTTAATTGAAATGGAGAATCATAGCCGTACCTTCTGTGTTCTCATTGCTTAAGTTTTTCAGTGTTTCAGGATCAAGCAAGTTCTTCTCCTGGTAGGTTTTCGTGGTAGTATGCTCAGTTTTCCGTCTTGTCTCGGACTCGATATGAGCCTTCCTAGTTCGCGGCCAGCTTGCCTTCTCATGGATTTTTCTGATTTTGCCGGAGGACGAGGGTGCCGACTTGGAATTCTCTTTTAATGACTCTTGCATTGTGGCACAGAGCCACCTTTTGTTTTAAGGATGCTTCCCGAAGGGCCGCCTTGTAACACGGTGGGAGAACTGACTTTAGTTAAATGTTGCGGATAGCAAGAGTCGCCACCGACTTTTATTTTATCCAAAAGGAAAGGGCATAAAAGAACAGGAAAGAACTTAAAAGATTTTTGGGTTCGAGGGGTAGGTTATGTAAAGGGAAGGTGTTAGCACCCTTTACATCCATGGTTATCCATGGGCTCTTAGTTACTTAGCTCACTTTAAATTGTTTTGAGAAGTGTAGTGTGTGATTAAAATTTTTCTTAAGTACTTTATAATGACCCTTGTACGGATATATATAAAGACTTTGTTTTGAAAATTGTTTAAAATGTAAAGTGTAATGAAGTAATTTGATGAAAAAAGTGAGCAAGTACTTAAGAGGAACCTACCCTAAATTAAATCTTTTTTGTTCTTAAATGTTCTTTCAATGGTAAGACTATCCCTATTATTAAGGAATAGGTAGTCATTACCTTGGATGTTGTACGGGACATGTGAAGGGTCATTTGTGATTAGGCAACTGTAAGGTGTACTTAGCAATTTGAAGGGACTTATCATATTTTATTCGAAAGGGACAGGATCATTTACGAAGGCAACCATGAAGGGACTTGATCTTATAATCTTTAAAGGGACAAGATGGTATTAATAAGAGAATGGACTTTGCTTTATACAGCTTACTTGACATTTTTGTTTAGGCAACATGAGAGGTATCCTTAAGAAGTGAGATGACGATCAAAGATCGACTTACGTGTGTGCGTGTACAAGTTCAAATACTTATCTTATAATTAGTGATCTAAATTTAATTTTAGGATACAAACATGTTTTCACTCCCTAATTTACTAACCATGGCAATTTAAATAAATAAACAATAAAAATTACTACAACTATTACATGGCTTGTACAGTTACATTATAAGAAAATAATTCAAATAATAAGCATATAAGTAAATAAATAAAAGATTAGCAATAAAATAAATATAAGAGAAAAAAGAAGTTAGCACAATAATATACAATATAGAAATCAAATTTTTAAATTTAAATAAACAATCTTTTTTAAGAATTTTAAGATGAGAACAAAATAATAATAATAATTATATACTAATTTATATGATTAATAATTCAATTATATATATATATATATATATTAGAAATATTTATCAAGAATAATTAAAATGAGAAATTAAAGTTGTAAAAGAAAATTAGGGTTTAGAAAATAAATTAGGGTTTAGAAAATAAATTAGGTTTTTTAATATACAATATCAATTTAATTATTAATAAACATATACATATAAATGTTACTAAAAACATATAAACAAATATATATATTAATCTAGGTTTGTAAATTTAAAAGAAAATAAAGTCTAATTAGAATATGTTTTTTTAGATATTTTTTAGAAATTTGTTTTAATGAAAATAAAAGAAAATCAAAAATTAAATGAAAACAACAAAAAAAACAAAAAAACAGGACCTGGGATTTGAACTCAGGTCCTTTACCTGGACAAGCAAGAGCATGACCACTGGGCTCTGCGCGCTGGTTGATAATATCCCACCTCCATTTGGTTTTGTTCTCATCCTGAAAAATAAAACAAATTGAACAAAAAAATGCGTTTTGGCTGGTATCGAACCCATGCCATTGCCTTCACACGCGCGCATACTTACCACTACACCATCAGCGTCATTCAATAATTATAATACAAATAAAACTATATAATATAAAAACAGTTTTGAATTCCCAGCTGCGCGCGAAACTTCATCTTCCTCATTCAAATTTCCTGCGAATTCTTCTTCAAATATTCCTGCGAATTTTCCTGCAAGTTCTTAAACCAGAAACCTACATTTTTCAATCATCAAGCAAATCATAATATTAATACAAATTCGAAGCCCAGATCAATTATATGAAGCTTATAGGTCACAGCCATGTTCTTAGATTTCATTTAGATGCCCTAAATGCTAAGTTCCCGAATTTGAACTTCAAACCCTAATAATGGTGGATTTTGATACAGTCCATAAGAGTCAAATTAAACCATCCAGAAAGCTTCTAAACATCATAACAAACACAAATCCATAGTTAGTTTTCATTATCAATGCATAAATCATTCAAATCGAAAAAAAATTAAAACATGAACTATATGCTTTCGGGTTGATCATATGAGCATGAATTGGATGTGTTTGAGGTTTGGTTTCGACTCATTGAAGTCCAAGGATCCTTCTTGTGTGTTTAAAATACCTTAAAACTCTTTGTAATGAAGAGACCGAAAATTGAATTTGGATGAAATTTGTGAAGTTTGAAACTGATGTGAGAGGCTGTGAATTCGTCCCTAATGCTTGTCTTTGTGTTGTTTATATATGGTACAATGAATTAGGTCAAAGACTTTAACAATTTGATGGATATTTGGATAGTTTGAGATTGGAAAAGATTAACCTTTAAATTTTGAATATTCTTGACATAAGCTTGCTATTTTAAGATAATCCTCGTAATTTTTGTATCAATTAGATCCAAATAAACTTTATGACATTCTAGAAGACAAATCAATTTATATCTTCATCATTTTATATTTTATTTGAATTTAAAATGATTTTTAATATAAAAAATCATAATAAATAAAAATAAAATGAATAAAATTATGAAAATATTAAGTTAATTTCGTGCATGATGTCATGGAACCAATTGGGTCACAAAAAGGTTAGCCCATTTGAAGAATTATGGTTTTAAGACCTCATTTACTTCATAAACCTCTCAAAAATTTCCCAACTTTGCAAGGGCACAAATCCTTCAATTTTAATGCTATGAAGGTTTTCTTGGACATTTTATAAAGCTTAAAGAGTCCTCTAACCAACCTCTTTGGTCTCATGTCCATATCTTTTACCATTCTCAAGTTATGCTCTTTGGAAGTTGTTGACTTTTTGTTGACTTTTAAAAGGACCTATAATGTCTTAGCTCATACCTTCCAAATGAAGCAGTTTTGGGATTGGCTTGTGAGACACAAAGTTGTAGAGAATTCAATTTCCTTCAAAATGAGCTTTGGATGGAAACTTTTTGATGAAGCATGTGAAAGTTATGGCTGGTCAAAGTTCAGTTGACTTTTCCTATGAAAACCCTAATTTAGAAACTCCTGATTCTTGATGATCTGAAATATCCTTGATGAATCATGATCAAACCTTGATAAAATGATGAACTTTACTTCACATACTTGATGTTGGCAAAAAATCATGAAGTTTGACTTTGGTTTGACCACAGTTGACCTTAGTTTGACTTTTTAACTGCTTTGACTGATTTTAGCCTATCTGATCATTTGACTGAGCAAACCTTTTGGGAAAGTCTTGAAACTTGACATGGGGATTCTTAAACACATATAGGATGCTATGAAGCTCACTTGAAGCTTTGGAAGTCCATTTAGCCTGATGAAAGTCAAAAACCTAGTTTAGGATGCATTGCTTAGGAGGATGCATTGTCTGAGGGAATTGTCAAACTTTCTGACTAATTGTGAACCTTGTGAACCTCTTAGTACACAATGTCTTGTCTTGTGGAGGGAAAATTTTGGGGTGCAACAGCTGCCCCTGTTCAATTTTTTGAAATCTGAGGGGTTAGATTGGTATATGCCAGTCGTGACCTGGAAGGTTGAAGGGGATTGAACACAAAAGCCCAAAAATTTGCACTCACTAGTGCGTAAAGTAACATTGATGATTAATTGTATATGCCTGAGTGGGCTTGAAGATGCCACTTGGAGGAACTGGAGATGGGCTTAGAGATGCCATCTAAAATATCAGGATGTGATGATATATTTATGTTGATACTGGATATCAGTACTAGGTCTTTGTATAGGCCGTCTCTGAATCGTTTATGCAACATAGTTTGAATTGTTGAATGGACCAGCAGAAATAAATCTTCGTGACGATTATCTCTTCTGGAAGTATCTTGGATTAGGGAATGGATCTTTGTATAGACCGTTTGCCTACTCTCCAAGGTCAAAAGAACGTCAGGATTAGTTCTTCTGAAGAATATCTTGAACCAGGGAATGGATCTTTGTATCGACCGTTTGCCTGCTATTCAAGGGCCAAAAGAACGTCAGGATTAGTTCTTCTGAAAAATATCTTGAACCAGGGAATGGATCTTTGTATAGACTGTTTGCCTGTTATTCAAGGGCCAAAAGAACGTCAGGATTAGTTCTTCTGAAAAATATCTTGAACCAGGGAATGGATCTTTGTTTAGACCGTTTGCCTGCTATTCAATGGCCAAAAGAACGTCAGGATTAGTTCTTCTGAAAAAAATATCTTGAACCAGGGAATGGATCTTTTTACAGACCGTTTGCCTGCTATTCAAGGGCCAAAAGAACGTCAGGATTTGTTCTTCTGAAAAATATCTTGAACCAGGGAATGGATCTTTTTACAGACTGTTTGCCTGCTATTCAAGGGCCAAAAGAACGTCAGGATTTGTTCTTCTGAAAAAAATATGTTGAACCAGGGAATGGATCTTTTTACAGACCGTTTGCCTGCTATTCAAGGGCCAAAAGAACGTCAGGATTTGTTCTTCTGAAAAATATCTTGAACCAGGGAATGGATATTTTTACAGACCGTTTGCCTGCTATTCAAGGGCCAAAAGAACGTCAGGATTTGTTCTTCTGAAAAATATCTTGAACCAGGGAATGGATCTTTTTACAGACCGTTTGTCTGCTATTCAAGGGCCAAAAGAACGTCAGGATTTGTTCTTCTGAAAAATATCTTGAACCAAGGAATGGATCTTTTTACAGACCGTTTGCCTGTTATTCAAGACCAGATAGATGAAATCTTCTGGAAATATCCTGGATTAGGGAATGGATCTTTTTACAGACCGTTTGCCTACTCTCCGAGGACATCTTGAGTAATGTATGGATCATTTCTGACCTGTTGTGAATTGTTGCCATTGATTTATCTGCATATAACTATCCTGCAAGGAAAAGGTTAGTTTATGCAATATGTATGCATGTATAGTATGATGCACCTAAGTAATGTATTTATGTATTTATGGATATGTTATGGTATGATGTAAATGATGTATGTATGAATCATGCAGCCTGAAGTGTCTGGATATCTTCGTATAACAACTGCTGGCTAGGGAAAATAAATCCCTATTCGTTGCTGAAGAATATGAGGAACTTGTTCCCGTCTTGTTTGATAGTATAGTATTTATAACCTCCGTCTTCGTTCGTCGTACCTCTATTGAAGGAATAAGTTCCTGAGTATCCCGACTGAGGATAAAAGAGATGGACATAAATTCAAGGGGAAATGTAACTCGAAGTATCTATGATGATAGATTTGCCCTACTGGGGGATTTGTAGCTGTCTTGTGGAGATGAACCGGCGAAGCTTCGTTGAATTCCTTCCCTCGTTCGTCCTTAGTAAATACTATTACTGCATTTTCATGCATTTTTGGTAAACATCAATCATATTCAAAAGCATACATACATTCAAACACAACCAATGGACGCTTCGCTTATGTAAATAGGGTAAAAGTAAATCTGGATTCAAAGATGAAATTTTATTTATATCACAAAGTGACCTATACATGGTAAGTTTGTACAAGGAGACAGAAATCCTAGTAAGAGAAATTCATCATAAAATTTTTACAAAACAAAGAAAATCAGCTATGTGGGAAATAATCCTATTGAGTTTCAATTCTACTATTGCATTATCTTCAAGTATCTCATCTTCTGCTGTTGAGACGGAAACGATTGGAGTGAGCTTTATCTGTTCGAGTCTGAACTAAGTAGCATAACTGGTTGTAGTTACATGGGTGATCCAAATGAGACATAGTCATATGCTTTAATCCCTAACTTTTGCCTGGATTTCCCTTTCAGGTTTTCAATCCACCGGGATACCCTTTTTTGCCTAAGCCGCCTTTTCAGGTTTTCGACTTGCCGGGTGTACCTTTTTTTTTTATATATATATATCCCTAAATTTTGCCCGAACCCTTTTGGTTCGCCGGGATGCCCTTATTTTTGCCTAGGCCAGTCAACCTAGCGGGTCTCTTTTTATGCGTAGTATTTTTTAACTATGTCTGCATTTACAGGCTGTGGGAAGTCTTCACCATCCATAGTAGTAAGCATCATGGCACCTCCTGAGAATACTGTTTTGACCACAAATGGTCCTTCATATGTAGGAGTCCACTTGCCCCTAGGATCACCCTGTGGTAATATGATACGCTTGATTACCAAGTCACCAGCTTGATATACCTTTGGCTTAACCTTCTTATTAAAAGCCTTGATCATTCGTTTCTGGTACATCTGACCATGACAAACAACTGATAACCTCTTCTCATCAATCAAATTTATCTGGTCAAGTCGAGTCTGAATCCACTCATCTTCATCCAAGCCTGCATCCTTCATGATTCTTAAGGAAGGTATCTGAACTTCAATGGGCAGAACTGCTTCTATACCATAGACTAAAGAGAATGGGGTTGCCCCTGTTGAAGTACGTATTGTAGTACGATAGCCATGAAGAGAAAATGGTAACATCTCATGCCAATCCTTATAAGTAACAGTCATCTTCTGTAAAATCTTCTTGATGTTCTTGTTAGCAGCTTCTACTGCCCCATTCATCTTTGGACGATACGGAGAAGAGTTGTGATGCTTAATCTTGAACTGCGTGCAGAGATCAGTAATCATAGTGTTGTTCAGATTAGAGCCATTGTCTGTAATAATCCTTTCAGGGATGCCATACCTACATATGAGATTATTCTTAATGAATCTAGCCACCACATTCTTAATAACAGATGCAAATGAAGCTGCCTCCACCCACTTTGTGAAGTAATCAATGGCAACCAGGATGAAACGATGTCCATTAGAAGCAGTAGGTTTGATCTCACCAATCATATCAATGCCCCACATGGCAAAAGGCCAAGGAGCAGTCAACACATTCAATGGTGATGGAGGTATATGTACTTTATCAGCATAGATTTGACACTTGTGACATGTTCTGGAATGTTGATAGCAGTCAGCTTCCATGGTAGACCAATAGTAACCTGCTCTCAGTATCTTCTTTGTCATAGTATGACCACTAGAATGAGTGCCAAAGATCCCATCATGCATATCTTCCATGATCTCAGTTGCTTCCTTCTTATCCACACAACGAAGCAAAGTTGAATCGTGATTGCGCTTGTACAAAATTCCATTACTTAAGAAAAACGTAGCAGAAAATCTCCTCAGAAACTTCTTATCTTTGACAGATGCCCCTTCAGGGAACTCCTGAGCTTCAAGATACCTCTTCACTTCATAGAACCAAGGCTTTTCCTCTGCTTCTTCAGTGTCAATCTCACTGCAGTATGCAGGCTTCTCAAATCTATCAATAGTAATCTTGGGAGCTTCATCATCCCAGCTGATCTCAAACATGGATGCCATGGTGGCTAATACATCTGCCAACTGATTCTCTCTTCGTGGAATATGTCCAAAGGTAATCTCTTTAAAATATGGGATCAAAGACAACACATGCTTTCTGTAAGGAATGAGATTATCATGCTTGGTATCCTAATCTCCTTTAATCTGACTTACTACCATGGCTGAATCTCCATATACGTCCAGGAACTGAATCTTCATATCAATGGCAGCTTTGATACCCAGGATACATGCCTCATACTCAGCCATGTTATTGGTACAATAGTAACAAAGTCTTGCAGTAATTGGGGTATGACAACCTTCAGGGGAACTGATCACAACACCAACACCATTACCAAGTGCATTAAAAGCTCCATCAAAAACCATAGTCCATCGGGATCCTTGTTCAGGTCCGTCATATTGTCCAGGTTCTTTGGTAATAATCATAATGTCTTCATCAGGGAACTCAAAACTCATTGACTGATAATCATCCACTGCTTGATGAGCCAAATGATCAGCTACAACACTTCCTTTAATGGCCTTCTGAGTAGTATATTGTATGTCATATTCTGTCAAGATCATTTTCCATCTTGCTATTCGTCCGGAGAGAGCAGGTTTCTCGAATATGTACTTGATTGGATCCATCTTCGAAATCAATAAGGTAGTATGATTCAACATATACTGTCTTAGTCGGCGAGCAGCCCATGCCAAAGCACAACAAGTTTTCTCGAGCAGTGAATATCTTGTTTCACAGTCGGTAAACTTTTTGCTAAGGTAGTATATTGCCTGCTCTTTTCGACCAGACTCGTCATGTTGCCCTAACACACACCCCATTGAGTTGTCTAACACCTTTAAGTACATAATCAAGGGTCTTCCATCAACTGGTGGCATCAAAATTGGAGGTTCTAGGAGATATCTCTTGATTTCATCAAAGGCTGTCTGGCACTCATCATTCCATTCCATTACCTGATCTTTCTTCAATAACTTGAAGATTGGCTCACAGGTAGCAGTTAATTGGAAAATAAATCTTGCAATGTAATTCAATCGTCCCAAGAAACCTCTAACTTCCTTCTCAGTACGGGGAGCTGGCATCTCTTGTATAGCTTTCACTTTTGCAGGGTCTACTTCAATACCTTTTCCACTGACAATGAAACCCAGGAGTTTACCGGATCTAACTCCAAAGGTACAATTGTTAGGGTTCAATCTCAACTTGTATTTCTTCAACCTCTCAAACAACTTATGCAGATGATCAAGGTGTTGCTCTTCATTCTGGGACCTGGCTATCATATCATCCACATATACCTCTATCTCATGGTGAATCATATCATGAAACAAAGCCACCATAACACGCTGATATGTTGCCCCTGCATTCTTCAAACCAAATGGCATCACTTTATAACAAAAAGTACCCCACTGTGTAACAAATGTAGTCTTCTCCATATCTTCAGGTGCCATCTTGATTTGATTGTAACCAGAGAAACCATCCATGAAAGAGAATACTTTATGCTGAGCAGTGTTGTCTACCAGAACATCAATATGAGGAAGTGGAAAGTCATCTTTGGGGCTGGCCTTGTTCAAATCCCTGTAATCCACACACATACGTACCTTACCATCTTTCTTAGGTACCGGTACCACATTTGCAACCCACTGAGGATAAGAAGTCACAGCTAAGAACCCTGCATCAAATTGTTTCCTCACCTCTGCTTTAATCTTCTCTGACATTTCAGGACGCATGCGATGAACCTTCTGCTTCTTTGGACGACAATCTTCTTTTACCGGTAAACGGTGAACCACAATGTCTGTATCCAACCCTGGCATATCTTCATAGGACCAAGCAAAGATCTCCACATAATCATGTAACATCTGAATTAATCTGCTCTTAACACCATTCTCTAGTTCAGCCCCTATCTTGACCTCTTTCCTGTTTTCTTCAGTTCCCAAATTCACAACTCCGATTGGCTCTTCATGTGGCTGAATAGCTTTCTCTTCTTGTTGTAACAACCTAGCAAGCTCTACAGGTACTTCACAATCGTCCTCATTTCCATCTTCAGCTTGATAGATCGGATTCTCGAAATTATAATTGGCAATAGTAGAACTGTTATCAACAGGATCCAGAGTGGATGAGGATCTGCATTTTAGTGATGTGGGTGTGTGTAAGAACACATAGCTGATAAAACAAAAATAAAATAAAAGAAAGACAAGGAACACTATATTTACGAAAACGAAACGTCCACTGATTTTTATTGAATGAGGTATGTAAATGAAATGACATCCCGAAACAAACATACCATTGTGCCCTGGGTAAGGCACAAGGCTTAAGAGTTCAATTGTTCAAAAATTACAAACTTAAAAGTAACAACACAGTAATAGTATTTACTCCTGACTAAAAGAGATAGGAATAACGTCTTCAGCTTTCCAGTTATTGAGCCCATCACCCACAGTAGGAAAAATCCAGGCATCCAAGTTGTAGTCTTCATCATAGTCACCCACAACATTGATTTGATCTTTCATAATCCCTTGATTGGTGATACGAACAGCACGAGCACGACGAACAACCTTCTGGGACTCTGCAGTGAAACCCAAACCAAACTTGTCAGACTTGTAAGGATTGTCAGGAAGATGACCCCAAATAGTACAACCACCTTCATCAACCACAACTCTAGCATCTTTGAGGGAGGCCATTGTAGGAGGTACCCTGGTGACCACAGGAACTCTTTTGACAACAGGAGGAGCTTCAACATTGGGAACAACCCAAGGAACTACTTCAAACGTCTGACACGGAGTCTCAACATATTCACCTTCCACTTCAAGATATTTAAATGTGTTCACATGGCTAATCATATATCCTTCCTCTCCGTAAACAGTGACAACCTTTCCCTTTACTGGATATCTCAGCTTCTGATGTAAGGTGGAGGTCACAGCACCTGCCCCATGAATCCAGGGGCGCCCAAGTAGACAAGAGTACGAGGGACGAATATCCATTACATAAAAGGTAGCATTGAAGACCTGAGAACCTACTTTTATTGGGAGATCTATTTCTCCGTGCACCACTCTTCTTGAACCATCAAAAGCCTTCACCACTATATTATTGGGCCTCAACACAGTATCTTTAGGACTAAGCTTATTCAGAACCTCTTTGGGCAACACATTCAGCGAAGAACCATTGTCTATCAACACATGAGACAGGGTAGTGCCCCTACACTCAATAGAAATATGTAAAGCCCTGTTATGATCCCTCTTGGCAGGAGTCAAATCAGCATCGGAGAAACCTAACCCATTATCATAGGTCAAGTGTGCAACACAATTTTCAAACTGATCTACAGAAATTTCATTTGGCATGTGAGCAGTCTTCAAAAATTTAATCAAGGCTTTAGCATGAGCCTCAGACCACAACAATAAAGACAACATGGAAATCTTGGAGGGAGTATGCCCCAATTGATCAATAACATCATAATCACTCTTGCGAATGATCTTCAGTACTTCTTCCATCTTCTTAGAAAGATCATCAGCAGTTGGTACATCAGTTTGTATAGGTTCAATAATAGGACCTTTGCCCCGGGCATTAGCAGTGGAGGTAGTAGTTGGAGTAGCTATATTCTTGGAGGTAGCCGGAGGAGAGAAAATTCTTCCACTTCTTGTGATCTTACTAGATCTAGAAATATTGTCAACATCAAGGTTTTCATCAGCAACAGGTGTATCAGCTAAAGGTTCCTGCTTAACACCATGAATATAAACATCAGAGCCATAATGCCAAGGCACAACTTTATCATAAGTATATGGAATAGGACCAGGAGTGGTAATAATCATAGGAGCCACTCTAGATTCAGCAACAATCTTCACAGGGCCTTCAGCAGTAATCTTAATTGGACCCTTATGAGTGATTTTGACAGGGCCCTTGGAAGTAATCCTCACTGGCACTTTATCAACCATATCCACTTCTTCAACCTTCACACCTTGAGTTATATGTTCAACCATGCTCTCTACAGAAGGTGTCCTCTCAAACAATATGGTGTAATTATCCATGAGGCGTTGAATACCATCCTTCAACTTCCAGCAGCTATCCGGTTTATAAGCACAATAAAAACAATCTTCATTACAACCTGGAAAGAACCCAGCTTGCACCAACTTCTTCTTAATAACAGACAATGGTGTGGTCACATCTGCAATTGAGGAAATATGTGAAACTTCATCAATAGCATTAACAGTCTTTTCGTGATTTGGCATGGGAGCAGTAATCACATTTGGAGTACCAGGAGGGTCAAACTCAATCTCTCCAGCATCAATCATATCCTGAATCTTATTCTTCAATATCCAACAATTATTGGTATCATGTCCCTGACAATTGGAATGATATGCACATCGTGCATTAGGATTGTACCTAGGAGAGGTAACATTAGGATTCTGAGGAGGGTCCTTCAAAGTAATGAGTTCACCCTTCAACAAGTGTTGCAAGGCTTGGGCCAGTGACATGTTGAGCTTGGTGAACTGTCTTCTAGGCCTCTGCTGATTGCCTTGTGGTGGCTTTGGTGCTGCAGGAGTAGGATTGGAGATATGAACTGCACTCATAGATTGGTGACTCCTATTACGACCAGGTTGGCCATAAACAGCATTTGACTCTTTCTTCCCACTAGGGGGCTTCTTTGTAGTACTTGATGAAGAAGCACCCACTTGTATCTTGCCACTCCTTATACCACTTTCTACGCGCTCTCCTGTCATTATCAACTCAGTGAAGCCAGATGATGAGCTTCCAATGAGATGACTATAAAAAGGACCATTCAACGTACTCATGAACATATCCACTAACTCCCTGTCAGTTAGAGGAGGTTGTACTCTACCAGCCAAATCTCTTCACTTATGGGCATACTCCTTGAAATTCTCTTTAGCACCCATAGACATGCTTTGTAGTTGCATGCGAGTTGGTGCTAGATCAGCATTGTATTGATATTGCCTATAGAAGGCCTCAACAAGATCATTCCAATCACGGATGTTGACACTCTCCAATTGATAGTACCATTCCAATTGAGCTCCAGACAAGCTCTCTTGGAAGAAATGGATCCATAACTTCTTATCAGTAGTATGGGGTTGGATTCTCCGGACATAGGACATCAGATGCAGCTTGGGGCAGGAAGCACCATCATACACTACAAATGCAGGGACCTTGAACCCAATGGGTATAACCACTCCAGATATCAAACTCAGATCTTCAAAATCCATCCCAGAAGACTTTTGCAATTCCATAGCATCCATTCTATCCACCAACATCTTGAACTTATCTTCATTAGGATCATGATAGTAATTTGCTTCAGAATCAGAGTCCCCCATTGTATTGTGGAGACTGCCTCCCTCTTTCTCAGACTCCTCAGACTCATAATCTTCAACATGTTCCTTGGTCTTGACAGGACCTCTGAACCTTCTTCCCATGTTGATTAGGCCTCCTGGCCTTCTAGTCTTCTTAGTCTTCTTGGCGAGCAGTGTCTTCAATTCATCTTGCCCCTTGGACAAGTTCAGGATCAGCTCTTGGAACTGTGCATTCTCTGCCTGGAGATCTTTGACTGTTTGTTCAAGAGCCATTACTGCTGAAATAAACAGCGAGAAGATAAGATACCTGTACATAAGAAACCTGTGATGCAATGATATGGTGTATAAATGCGTATGCAATGTTTTCAAAGACCGCATGATTTAAATTTGTTTAAACAACCAAAAAGTAAACTTTTATTAGTAATAAATTTGTTTGCCCCTTGGGCTTACAATAAAAATGAAATAAGTACAAAAAATGGGGTTTTAAGTCTCCCATGGACGTTTCCTCTTTGTGTTGAGGTATGAGTTGAGATTCCGCTCCTCGTGAAGTTGCTTTGTTAGCTCCAGGATTCTTTCTTGACTTGCTTTGTAATGAGTCTCAAAAGTATCCCTTTGCTCCTTCAACTGGATCCAGGACCTCTGTAAGTCTTCCGTGTCAGTGGGCATGTCTGGGTGAAGGATGGTATAAGAAGTATCCCCTTCAGCAACAGGCTCCATAGTAACTGGCAGGATGGCAGGATATGGCATCATAAGAGTCTGAGCACGAGCTCGTACCCATCTGAGACAGGCTTCCATAGGAATAGTGTACTTGGGCTCCAGAGTCTTGTTGTCAACCTTGTTCACTTTTCCCCATGCTCGTATGAACCTTTGACGGTAACCTTGAAGATCGTTGTTGTAGTCAAACACAATACCCTGAATCAACATGTCATGAGGACCATCACTCCGAGCGTAACCAAACTGACGTAAAGCTAAGGAAGGGTTGTAGGTAATGCCCCCTCTTATGCCCAGGAGTGGCACATTAGGGAACTCCCTAAAACGGTCAATGATAGTAACATTCTCCATAGATCGAGAGCACCAATGAATATCTGAATGAGAGAGTGACATAATCCTCTTGGACTACCTGAACCTTTGTTCATTCTTCATCACTGATCGAGGAAGGTGAGAAATAAACCACCTAGACATCAAAGGTATGCAGCACATCAAAGTTCCTCGTGCCTTTGTAGTACGAGTATGAAGAGAGTGTAAGATGTCTCCAAGTAATGTAGGCACTGGATTATGAGTCAGAAATATGTTGATGGCGTGTACGTCTATGAACTGGTCTGGATTGGGGAACAATACTAAGCCATAAATCAACAAGGCTAAGATCTCCTTAAAAGCATCATAACTCATAGCCTTCAAGAACACTTGAGCCTTCTCTATCAACACCTTAGCAAGAATACCCTTAACTCCGCTTCTCGTTTCTAGAACAATGTCTGACTTCTTCAGATGTAGAGCTGCAACAATGACTTCAGGCTTAGGCTCCTTTTCCAAGCCTGTGAATGGTTTCTGATCAAGAATAGGTATACCCAGAAGCTTGGAAAACTCTTCCATTGTAGGAACCAGCTGATAGTCGGGGAATGTGAAACAGTGATGTTTAGGATCAAAGAACTGAAACAAGACACTCATCTTTTCTTCATTGAACCCTGAAGTGACTAGATCCAGTAGGTGACCATGCCACTTGATGAATTGGGAGTTTTCAGAAACTTGAGAGACCAATTCTTTAAGCTTAGGAGGTATTCCTACAAAGTTGATCTGGATAGTATTCCTACGAGCAGAAGCCATGACCTGCAACAAAGAACAAAGATAAATCCTTTGGTCCTTGAAATGGTTAGTGAAAATGCTATGCTTAAGATGCATGATGATGTTATGATGTTATGCTCAATCACAAACATGTGGCACACACAAACAAGTCACACAATAGCCCTAGGTTTGAAGGCTTGCATGAGGTTTAAAGGTAAGTACCCTCCCCTGAAGTTTGGTTGGTTCATCCTGTCCTACAAAAGTAACCGGGTTCTAAGGGATCTCAATATCATTGATCCTTCCCAAGGGTGGTTGTTCAGTAGGCAACTTACTTTCCAACCAAAACCCTCCAAGTTTAGGATCTCAATGAGTGTAGCATCGAGTATCAACCAACTTCAGTCTTTACCAAAGCCGGTTATCTCACTACTTTCTAAAGGCCAAGATGGGATGACTAGGGTTCTAAAAGTTAGTTAGTGCATTGACAACATATGGCAGCCTCATATTATCCTCAACTTGACTTAAGGAACATAAGCACCAACCAAGAAGTCACACTAACTATGGCCACCAGATCAACCATATCGGTATACGCCGTACAGTTTCCTTGGTCTATTGCCATTTACCTAAGGTACACTAGATCCGGGTTAGGATCTTTCACACATAAGAACACCCAACAGATAAGTATAAAGCAAACAAGGCAAACAATTTTAAATTGATCTAATTCCTAAGGGTACCCCTCTTTTATTAAATCCACAGCAGAGTCGCCAGTTCTGTAACACGGTGGGAGAACTGACTTTAGTTAAATGTTGCGGATAGCAAGAGTCGCCACCGACTTTTATTTTATCCAAAAGGAAAGGGCATAAAAGAACAGGAAAGACCTTAAAAGATTTTTGGGTTCGGGGGGTAGGTTATGTAAAGGGAAGGTGTTAGCACCCTTTACATCCATGGTTATCCATGGGCTCTTAGTTACTTAGCTCACTTTAAATTGTTTTGAGAAGTGTAGTGTGTGATTAAAAATTTTCTTAAGTACTTTATAATGACCCTTGTACGGATATATATAAAGACTTTGTTTTGAAAATTGTTTAAAATGTAAAGTGTAATGAAGTAATTTGATGAAAAAAGTGAGCAAGTACTTAAGAGGAACCTACCCTAAATTAAATCTTTTTTGTTCTTAAATGTTCTTTCAATGGTAAGATTATCCCTATTATTAAGGAATAGGTAGTCATTACCTTGGATGTTGTACGGGACATGTGAAGGGTCATCTGTGATTAGGCAACTGTAAGGTGTACTTAGCAATTTGAAGGGACTTATCATCTTTTATTCGAAAGGGACAAGATCATTTACGAAGGCAACCATGAAGGGACTTGATCTTATAATCGTTAAAGGGACAAGATGGTATTAATAAGAGAAGGGACTTTGCTTTATACACCTTACTTGACCTTTTTGTTTAGGCAACATGAGAGGTATCCTTAAGAAGTGAGATGGCGATCAAAGATCGACTTACGTGTGTGCGTGTACAAACATGTTTTCACTCCCTAATTTACTAACCATGGCAATTTAAATAAATAAACAATAAAAATTACTACAACTATTACATGGCTTGTACAGTTACATTATAAGAAAATAATTCAAATAATAAGCATATAAGTAAATAAATAAAAGATTAGCAATAAAATAAATATAAGAGAAAAAAGAAGTTAGCACAATAATATACAATATAGAAATCAAATTTTTAAATTTAAATAAACAATCTTTTTTAAGAATTTTAAGATGAGAACAAAATAATAATTATTATTATTATATACTAATTTATATGATTAATAATTCAATTATATATATATTAGAAATATTTATCAAGAATAATTAAAATGAGAAATTAAAGTTGTAAAAGAAAATTAGGGTTTAGAAAATAAATTAGGGTTTAGAAAATAAATTAGGTTTTTTAATATACAATATCAATTTAATTATTAAATAAACATATACATATAAATGTTACTAAAAACATATAAACAAATATATATATTAATTTAGGTTTGTAAATTTAAAAGAAAATAAAGTCTAATTAGAATATGTTTTTTTAGATATTTTTTAGAAATTTGTTTTAATGAAAATAAAAGAAAATAAAAAATTAAATGAAAACAACAAAAAAAACAAAAAAACAGGACCTCGGATTTGAACCTAAGTCCTTTACCTGGACAAGCAAGAGCATGACCACTGGGCTGTGCGCGCTGGTTGATAATATCCCACCTCCATTTGGTTTTGTTCTCATCCTGAAAAATAAAACAAATTGAACAAAAAAATGCGTTTTGGCTGGTATCGAACCCAGGCCATTGCCTTCACACGCGCGCACACTTACCACTACACCATCAGCGTCATTCAATAATTATAATACAAATAAAACTATATAATATAAAAACAATTTTGAATTCCCAGCTGCGCGCGAAACTTCATCTTCCTCATTCAAATTTCCTGCGAATTCTTCTTCAAATATACCTGCGAATTTTCCTGCAAGTTCTTAAACCAGAAACCTACGTTTTTCAATCATCAAGCGAATCATAATATTAATACAAATTCGAAGCTCATATCAATTATATGAAGCTTATAGGTCACAACCATGTTCTTAGAATTCATTTAGATGCCCTAAATGCTAAGTTCCCGAATTTGAACTTCAAACCCTAATAATGGTGGATTTTGATACAGTCCATAAGAGTCAAATTAAACCATCCAGAAAGCTTCTAAACATCATAACAAACACTAATCCATAGTTAGTTTTCATTATCAATGCATAAATCATTCAAATCGAAAAAAATTAAAACATGAACTATATGCTTTCGGGTTGATCATATGCGCATGAATTGGATGTGTTTGAGGGTTGGTTTCGACTCATTGAAGTCCAAGGATCCTTCTTGTGTGTTTAAAATACCTTAAAACTCTTTGTAATGAAGAAACCAAAAATTGAATTTGGATGGAATTTGTGAAGTTTGAAACTGATGTGAGAGGCTGTGAATTCGTCCCTAATGCTTGTCTTTGTGTTGTTTATATATGGTACAATGAATTAGGTCAAAGACTTTAACAATTTGATGGATATTTGGATAGTTTGAGATTGGAAAAGATTAACCTTTAAATTTTGAATATTCTTGATATAAGCTTGCTATTTTAAGATAATCCTCATAATTTTTGTATCAATTAGATCCAAATAAACTTTATGACATTCTAGAAGACAAATCAATTTATATCTTCACCATTTTATATTTTATTTGAATTTAAAATGATTTTTAATATAAAAAATCATAATAAATAAAAATAAAATGAATAAAATTATGAAAATATTAAGTTAATTTCGTGCATGATGTCATGGAACCAATTGGGTCACAAAAAAGTCAGCCCATTTGAAGAATTATGGTTTTAAGACCTCATTTACTTCATAAACCTCTCAAAAATTTCCCAACTTTGTAAGGGCACAAATCCTTCAATTTTAATGCTATGAAGGTGTTCTTAGACATTTTGGAAAGCTTAAAGAGTCCTCTAATCAACCTCTTTGGTCTCATGTCCATATCTTTTACCATTCTCAAGTTATGCTCTTTGGAAGTTGTTGACTTTTTGTTGACTTTTAAAAGGACCTATAATGTCTTAGCTCATACCTTCCAAATGAAGCATTTTTGGGCTTGGCTTGTGAGACACAAAGTTGTAGAGAATTCAATTTCCTTCAAAATGAGCTTTGGATGGAAAATTTTTGATGAAGCATGTGAAAGTTATGGCTGGTCAAAGTTTAGTTGACTTTTCCTGTGAAAACCCTAATTTAGAAACTCCTGATTCTTGATGATCTGAAATCTCCTTGATGAATCATGATCAACCCTTGATAAAATGATGAACTTCACTTCACATACTTGATGTTGGCAAAAAATCATGAAGTTTGACTTTGGTTTGACCACAGTTGACCTTAGTTTGACTTTTTAACTACTTTGATTGATTTTAGCCTATCTGATCATTTGACTGAGCAAACCTTTTGGGAAAGTCTTGAAACTTGACATGGGGATTCTTAAACACATATAGGATGCTATGAAGCTCACTTGAAGCCTTGGAAGTCCATTTAGCCTGATGAAAGTCAAAAACCTAGTTTAGGATGCATTGCTTAGGAGGATGCATTGTCTGAGGGAATTGTCAAACTTTCTGACTAATTGTGAACCTTGTGAACCTTGTGAACCTCTTAGTACACAATGTCTTGTCTTGTGGAAGGCAAATTTTGGGGTGCAACACGCCTCATACCATATTTCCTTCGACAAGGATGTAGGAGCATGACTTTCTCTTGGTCGTGGATGTCTCTTTTGGGTCTGCGGATAGTTCGTCCTTTGAGAGGTAATTATAGATGAGGGTCATCCAACAGTGGGCGTCGCCGATAGTATTAACATCGAGTGGAGAGGATGGTTTTTCAATGCTTGTCACGGGAGGATTTCTTGGATCACGAATTTGTTTTCGCCCTTTTTTCGTGTGTTGCCAGTTTAGACAAGATGTCTACTCATGTGTTGTGCTCACGCGGGACGTGTTGGACTTCCCAAGAGTCTAACTTCTCTAATTTGTCTTTGACGAGGGCTAAGTACTCGATGAGGTTGTCGTTTTTGTCTGGATACTCTCCTCGTACCTTGGATGCTACGAGCTGAGATTCAGTGGAGATTTTTACTTCTTTTGCCCCTAGGTCTTTGGCCAGTCGTAGGCCTGCCAGGAATGCTTCGTAGTCCGCCTGGCTATTCCACGTCGGGAAGGCCAAATCTAGTGATACCTCAATCAATATGCTATCCTCGTTTTCGAGGATTATACCTGCGCCTCTTCTCGTCGAGCTGGAAACACCGTCGACGAAGATCGTCCATTTGTGGGCGCTGTTACTCGGGGTTAGGTGATATGTCATCTCGGAGATGAAGTCGGCCGGGACCTGTGCCTTTAAGGATTTCTTGATTTCCTATTGGATGTCGAACTCTGATAGTTCCAAGGAACATTTCAACATCCTACCGACCATATCGGGTCGTTCGAGCAGCTGTTTTATGGGCTGATTTGTACGAACTTTAATTGTATGGGCGAAGAAGTAATGTCACAATCTCCTTGCTGTGTTTATCAGGGCCAGAGCAACCTTTTTGATTTGCTGGTATCTGAGCTCAGGGCCCTTTAGGGCATTGCTCGTAAAGTAGATAGGTTTCTGCCCGTCGGTTGTTTCACGGATGAGGCTTGCACTGACTGCCTCGGTGGCTATGAACAAGTATAGGTATAACATTTCCTTTTCCTGAGGTCGTGATAGTACTTTCGGAGAGTGCCCTCTTGAGGTGGAGTAATGCTTGCTCGCATGCCTCATTATATTCAAATGTGGCTTCTTTTCGTAGTAGCTTGAAGAAAGGAAGCGCGTGCTGTGCGGATTTGGCAACGAATTCCGAAAATTCCGAAAATTCGGTGTCGGGAATTCCGAAAATGCCCGACATTTGTCGGGGTTAGCTTCGATTCCTCGTTCGATGAGGTAGAAGCCAAGGAATTTCCCTTCCCATACGCCGAAGGTGCAATTCTCTGGGTTGAACCTCATTCTGCACCTCCTCGCCTGTTCGAAGACCTTCCGGAGGTGCTGGGCACGGTCGAGCTCCTCGTGTGATTTAAAGATCATGTTTTCCATGTAGACCTCAAGCATGTCCCTAATCTCTCCTCGGAAGACTTTGTTCATCATACAATGGTATGTAGATTTGACGTTCTTCAACACGAAAGGCATAACATTGTAGAAGTAATTGCCCGTCGGGGTCACGAAGGCCATGTGTCACTTGTCTATGTCCGACATAGGAATTTGGTTGTACCCGCTATATGCATCCATGAAGGGTAAAAGTTTAAAACATGCAGAATTGTCTACCAATTTATCAATGTTAGGTAAATGGAAAGCATCTTTGGGACATGCCTTATTGAGATCGGTTAATCAACGCACATTATCCATTTTCCATTATTTTTCTTAACAAGGACTACATTAGAGAGTCAGGTTTTGTACTAGGCTTCAGAAATAAAATTTGCCTTTATGAGGTCTTTTACAGTCTGCTCGGCAGCCTCCACTTTCTCGGGAGACTTCTTGCGCCTATGTTGTGCTACGACCCTAATGGTCGGATCTATGGGCCCATTTGGCAAAAACTTAAGTTTTGGTCATTATTTGCCTTATACACCTCCTCAAATTTTCCCAACTTCAACATGCATAACTCTCTCAATTTTTATCTCATGGATGTGTTCTTGGACTTTTTAGAAAGCTTATAGTGTCCTTTAACTAATCCTTTTGGTCCCGTTTCCATTTGATCTTCCATGTTCAAGTTACGGGCTTTTGAAAAAGTTGTCTTTTTGTTGAATTTTTAAAGGACATGTAATGTATTGGCTCATATCTCTCAAATGAAGAATTTATGGCCTTGACTTGTGAGACACAAAGTTATAGGTAATTGAATTTCCTTCAAAATGAGTTTTGGATGGGATATTTCTGATGAAGCATGTGAAAGTTATGGTTAGTCAAAGTACAATTGACTTTTCCTAAAGAATCCCTAATTTAGTAACTTCTGATTCTTGATGAATTTGAGGTTTCCTTGATGAATCATGATTAACCATTGATAAAATGATGAATCTCACTTCATAATCTTGATGTTGACCAAAAATCTTGAAGTTTGACAGTATGTTGACCACAGTTGACTTTTTGACCAAGTTAACTGATTTTTGATTATCCGAGCATCTGACTGACCGAACTTGTATGGGAAGTCTTGAAACTTTACATGAGGATTCTTTGAAGTATATGGGATATCATGAAGTCCACTTGAGGCTTTGGAAGTCCAATTTGCTTTGAGAAACTCAAAACCCTAATTTAAGATCAATTGCTTATGAGGTGGTTTTGTCTGATGAAACCTTGAATTCTTTTGAGCAATTGAGAATCTTATGACCATTAGGAGACCTCTTGAGACATGTTGTTTTGAAGATGTGATGGAAAATTTTGGGGTACAACATCATCCAAAGTGTGTAATCATTTTTTAACACAGACTAACTTCGATATTGCAAAACAAATAACGATATTCAAAATATTATACAAACCAACATTGTTCATTATATTTCATACATTACAATTCTTCCACAACTTCATTTAGATACATACTAACATTTCAAGTCTCACATAATTTAATTTAGATACATACATTAGGGATAACATTATCCATTGGGTAAATGTTTTTAGTATCAAGGCAAATATATAGTACATATCATGATAATGAGAATTGCCCTATCCATTTGGCCCCGAAATATACCATGTAAGCTTAAAAAGGGATAACTATAAAGAGGTTGGAACTATAACCTAAAAACAATAAATGCAACTATAAAATAGAGACACTGTAAATACTCATATACTTCATAAGGTTCAATAAACATAAATTATCAGCAAAATACGCAAGTTTCAGGACATAAAATTCATTACACAACCATAAATTTCATAGTACTTAAGATTCACAAAAATTTGATCCCAATGGTATAGTAAATGCTGACTCAAAATAAAGCACATTAAACACACATATGTCGCATCTAAGGATAACAACTATTTCTTCTCCATTTTGATGACTTTCTTGAGTTTGGTTGAAAATAGTCCCCCTTCTCATAATTCCTTCAATGTCATTGAATCATTGTAAACATCACTTACAAGCTTTTTTACACTCTTGGTCGGTGTCAATGGTTCAGGATTATGCATATAACTTATTTTAAAATCCTGGTATAAATACGGGAAATATAAGAAACAACGCAGCAAGTGCGGTGAGTGAAAAACTATAAAATAGATGGAGCTCTAAAAATTTTACCATCACTAATTCACATTCGTCAATGACATATGCCTCATCGACACTTTCCTTTATCTACAAAAGACATGATATAATATATTAACAGCATGCCATATACATATTTCATAAGAGAAAGTAATAATAATGAGATACAAATTGAGTTAGATATACCTCTAATACTTGTGGTATGATAACAAATTTTGATGTTGATTGTGATTCATAGTATGAGAATAAATCAATATGATCATAGTAAATAGCTTTTGATATGGACAAAATCATCAACCTCCAAATTTCAGCTTCAATCGGATGCTCATCAACATAAAAAAAAGGGTGCACTGACTCCCTTGGCAACCTTAGGACATCAATGGCATGCTTTATAATACCAATCGAATGGGGAAGCTATTAGTTTATCAGTTGTTACAACGGTAACACAAAAAATAATCTGAAGAGCAGGATGAATGAGGAATTAATTAAAAATTTAACATAACTAGTGTGAATTGATGTTGCCAAGAACAAACCAAAATATGAGGAAAAAAATGAGATTCTTGAAAAAACACAAGAAACCCTATAAGGTTTTAGAAAGGAGAAAAAAATAAGGAAGAAGAAGAAGAAGAATAAGAATAGGTTAAATCTGTTTTACTATCCACTTTCTCAATAAGGGTTCAAAGATTAAAAGGGAATACCAACAATTAACCTCTCTCAACAACCTGAGAGAACTACTAAGATAACTTAGGATACAAGCTAACTTAACAATTGGCTTACAAGCAAGGCCTAATTTAACATACTAACTTAAATTATAAGTTAATATATATTTCAACAATATGCTAGAACAGACTTTGACTACAACATACAAAACTCATGTCGAACCTTGAAATTACCCTTGTCGACACTAGAGTTTAATCCAAATACCACAATAACAAATACATATAAAAAGTTAAGATAAATGCACTTTGATATACGTCAGGTAATTTGATAGTGCAAAATAGTGGAAGCTTCGTAGCCTTGGACATAAATTTTTCATAAGGAGTGATCTGAGACACTAAAGAGTTATGTGACCAAACAAATATTGTGTGCTTTTAACTTGTCTTGAACTCACTATTAAAGATTCCATAGGCAACCTAAAACGCAAAAAAACAAAATTACATTATGTTACACAAAATAATGGTACAGTTAAAATGATAAAGGGGTAATTATATTGTACATTAGATACCTATTAAGAAAATCCGTGATGCGAGGAAAATTATAGTTAATATGCATCTTGGTAACATTATAAGTGTTTGTCATACAACAAGAGGATATTTCCCTAGAAATATAGTGATCAATGAGAAACATATTTGAAAGCTCTAAAGATTTGACCAAAATTTTGGTAAAACATATTGTTGAACAAGATGTGCAGATATGAAGAAATCTGCAAAGAATAAAGATGTCAAATAAGATGTCCTAACAAGAAGACTCGACATTTGGACTGACATAGCAGGTTGTTTTAAATATGTTGTAAGATTCAAGGAGCGATCACAACAATGGATCAAGGAATCATAAGACAAAAGATTTAAAGCCCATGGATACACAAAAGATTATAAATATAAGATTTAGACATAGGGTTGCATAACTAATCCTTGTAACACTTTTGTAAAAGTAGAAAATAAGGGTTTATGGTTTTGAGAGTCGTAGCCTTTCTTGTATTGTAAGTTATCCTTTGTATCGGTTTGATACATTGTGGTAGACATAATTATTTATATAGATTCAAAAACTCGTAGTTAATGAATTAAAAATCGTTCTTGGATGAAGCTTTTAAGCATATCCAAGTATGTTTGCTGGTCAAAAGGCTTGGCTGAACTTTGTATTAAAATGTGGGTCTTTCAAGTAGAATGATGCAGTTACTGAGATTGTAACTGTTAGAAATCACATGTGGTGATTAAAGGGAATGAGATGGGTTTATCTTATCGAATATGGGGTTCTTAGATAAAGATTACATTGGGTATTGATTAGTTAAAATGAAGGTTGTTTACAAGAAATAATACTATTAATAATGTGATCTTCTTCCAGGCTTGGTAGCCCTCAAAGTAGGTGAATTACACCGAACTGGGTTATCATATCTTATGTTGTTTATCATTGTGAAAATTTATAACTATGTTATTCTACTTGTTGATTAACATGTCGGAACATCTGTCATGATCTTGTGCTGATATTTTGAATATTAGTTTGTTATGTTTGTTCCTTGTTTAAGTGATGCAGAGAACAATGTCTCGACATGTGTTAGGACATTTGTAATCTGCTATGCCAGAATTTCAATTTGTTATGGATATGTATGACAACACCATAAAATCAACAAAACATGGGTTTTATGATGGAATAAGTAACAACCTTCTTCCTTAACCTTTGCATACTGCAGTACAATAATAGTTGGGAGATATGGATCTATTTATTTTTGTTTGTAAGCGAAGAATTGCAAAGCGTACTCCTCCCATAGGGTACAATGGATTGTATTGTTACTACACATTGTTAAACGTAGGAAAAACAAAGTAAATGAAAAAAATGCAAGAAATAGAAGCCATTAGAAATTGGGTAGTTTAAGGTCATACCCTAGATCTTTAAGATCAAGTTAACCTGCAGCTTTTTGCTCGTCGATTAACATAAAGATTATCCTACTTCGTCGACCATACCATTGGCATATGTAGATAAAAAAATGTATGGATTGAATTGCTAAAAAGAGAATAACGAATATGATACATTTTGATATAAAAAATTATACATATAAAGAGATTTTTCTGCCATTTGCCTGAAATGATATCAGAAAAAGAGGTAAAATTAATAACTTTATTAGGGATTGAATGTTTGTTATAATCTCCAACTGTTGTTCCACTCATAAATTTCAACATAAACTTGTGATTAGAAGCTCTAAACATTAAATTATTTAGTTAAGCTTGAAAGTTTGAAATTGTACAAGTCATGTTTACAGATAGAGCTTAATCAAATGTTTGACTAAACATTGTTGTAACAATGACATGGATATCATGACCCTGTAAAAATAACATATTTTTGATTAATATAGAACTGAAATAAAAAAAGTTTAATCATAAACCCAAGTTGATATATATCCAGAAAACCAAAAATGAAAGATAAAATCCAATGTTTTGAACATAAAATGAAACCAAATTATCGTCAATAAGATACAAAATAAGTAGGTAAATCATAAACCACATGAAATTTTAAAATTTTTAAAAATAGGCAACTTTAGTATATATTTTAGAAGTTTGATTTTTGAACATGTGTTTTGATATGTACCCATATGATAGTCTCTTGAGATAATTTCTATAAAAAAAATTAAGTGGTCCCCATATGTACCGTCATATTTTATTTTTAGCAACACTTGATTAATTTACTTTAATATTTTATTCCTTAAATAAATCTCTTAAGTGAGATATTTTTACATAAATACCCTTGTTTTAAAAAAAAACCTCCAAATAACCCATTTTTCAATTTAATTCCCTATCTACCTCACTTTTAGACGATTTTAAGAGGAGTCTCCAATCAAATTGGCGTCCATGTACAAACTAAAAGAGGAGTCGCCAATTAGACTGGAGACACCATATGCAGTCTCCAATCCAATTGGCGACTATGTGTAAAAATAGGGAAAGGTCGCCAATTGATATGGAGACATGGTTCTAATTGAAGTTTTGCTATAAATAGTGGTGGTGTGCTCAATTATTTTCACATCTCTTATCTCATTTATTCTGATATACAAGTAATATTGATATCATGTATACGCGCCACCATGGGAAAGTGATTTTTTCAAGAGAGAAGCCTCTGATCGATATGTTGTTCTGGAATATCCAAAGTCTCAATCAACTGTAGAGGGAGTTGAATCAGTGGTTAGAGGAAAAAATTGGTGAAGGTGAAAACAATCGCAATATTGAAAGATATGATAGGATGCATGGGTGGATGCGAGTTAAGACTGACGCGGGAGCTAGAGAAAGGATGTTTGGACCTAATGAAATCAAGTTTATTATTGTAATTAGTTAGAGATATTGTTTTTAGTTGTTGTATGTGTTGTTTAGATTAAGTTTATTTAAGTTATTGTGATGTTTGTTGTTAACATTGTTGTAACAAAAAGTTCTTAATATATTAAAATATAAGGTTATGACAAGTTCTTATTGTGCAGAGGTGGATCCGACATTTGAACATTTTTTCTTGTTGTGTCCAGCCTAATGACATATACTACACAATCTTATTATTTTATCAACCGTATCCATTTCTGTTTTTATACGCGTGCTGTTTGGACGACTTTTTTTCTTTCTTCGCATCTGATCGTTGTGCCAAACTATGTCCCCTTGGTATGGAGGCCAGTATTCCTCCATTAGTAACACTGCGAAGCTTTCATTGTAGACATTCATCATGTTAAGAGTCTTGTAAACATTAAATAGATAGTTGTATGGGTCCTGACGAGCATGTGCACATGCCACAATTACATGGTAGCAAGGTAACCAGAAGGCCTGGTACTTGCCACAATCACACCAACATTTATCTAGCCTGACAACATATTCTTAAAATGACCTTCCTTCACTGTGATCAATTGTTTCCTTAACACTGAAATTTCTCCCATGACGGTCAAAGTTTGTGACTGAATGTGTGTTAGCCTTGATAGTTTCATCTTTAATAACTTTCATTATACATTGACTGTAAACTTGACCAGACATTAACACTACATTCCATTTTTTTCCTCTTGATGCAAATTGAGATGCCAACCTAAAATAGGTTGATCTTACCACTGCTGTTATAAGTAGGTTTCTAATTCCTTTGAAGACGTCGTTCATGCATTACCTTCTGATTGATTGATGACCTGAGATTATTGAGATGGAAGAGTTTGCTGAAGTATAACGTACACCTCAATAGAGTTGAACCCAAAATGTTTGTGACTAACGAACATATTCTCAATATCTTCATCATCGCGAACTTTAAGTGGATAAAATTTAACGTGGTTAGCATAAAAAAACAGGGTTTTTATATATGATTTGTGATATAGGACCAGACCCTAATTTTGATTCTAACCTATCTTTAAAGTGCACAAAATGTGACTATCTATTGAGTGTAAATCGAACAACATCGGTGTTTTGAAAACTGAAGCCATATTCATCAGAGATAAAAGTCTTTCTGTTGCTGTGGGCGTTAACAGAGTATCTAAATGCAGATGACATTGTTAATTGGTGCAGATAGAAAATATTATGGGAATGAATTTGAATTGCACTCCATGTTTGCATGTTACGTATTTAAATATGCATGGAATCATTAATGGTATATTCATTTGAATTGGCGACAACACTTCAATTAATACATTGTCGCCATTCAAATTGGCGACAACATTAAAGCGTCCGAATTCCCATGCATGCAGACTACAAGGCTACATATAGCCTATGTAAGATTCTCATGCAGAAGATTCCCATGCATGCAGACTGCAAGGCTATACAACATGCCTCAAAAGTATGGTCAAACGTCGCCAATTGACCTGGCGACAATATATTAATTATTGGTCTTTGTTGCCAATTGAGGTGGCGAGCTATACTTGAGGAATACATGCTTGCATGCCCTATAAATGCACGGGCTTTGTTTCTTGTAGACTCATCAAAATTATTTCTATCTCAACTATTCATTTTCTGATTACTATCAAACCTAGAAAGGACTAGGGAGTATAGTTGGGGTTCCATATGTTTTTCCTATTTATATAGCTCCTTATGTAAAAATGCAACGAAAGGAACATCTACATTTTCTGGATGTTCCATTTTTCTCCAAGCATGGGGTTGGTCTAGGTTGTCATCCATTGCCCCGGTCAACGAAAACGCCTTCTCATTCCCGTATGCTCAAAAGTAAGTTAATTGTTTCATATTAATTAGTTCGATTTATTATTCCACTTTATTGATTATTCTTTCTAATTGATATATTTAAACTATTTTTTGTGTCATATGGTAGACACGTGGTATGATTTATAATAGATGCCCAAGACACTATATCATTCAGTACCGCAATCTCTTGGATCACCTTACTCCTGCAGATGTAATGTCCCTAAAATAATCAATTTATTTTTTACCATGACATTTTCTATAATCTAACCATTTTCTCTTTTACAGTTCATTTGCGTCCATATCTAGGAATGGACCATGATCACCAAATCAAAGATGAAGACGCATTAGTTTGGATTGCATGTGTGTCGATCATCAGATTCACCACTATGGAGATGCACAACAGTGATCGTGTCAAATTCCAGTTCGGAATACATTAAAACATCTCAGATCCTCCGACTGGTATTGATCAATGACATCTAAAAAAATTCAACGACCAATGGAACCTTAGGGATTGGAAAGACTTTGCAAAATCTGAGTGTTGTAAATGGAGAAACCGTCACCAATATGTCTTACGTGAACCAGTGATGGCAACCTCGTCCATACCAACTAATACTTATATGGTTTGGTATAGATCAGTCGCAATTGGTTTTCTATCCGAAGATAGGTATCTACACGACCCACGTCAGACCACTTACACACAAGAAGCTTTCACGTCTAACCAACAAGGAAACTATCAGCCTTGTTACTCACAACTTCCTACCCAACTAAATTACCGAGCGACAAATACACAAACCTACTTTCCAAACATGCCAGACACCCAACCACAATACCAAAAGCGTATCTCCTACCATGTCCAACAGAATGACTATTATCAAGATGCTAAAACATCACACCATAGTCGATACACACAAACATCATACCACAACTGACAAACACAACTACCCTATGACTTTCAAACACCACGACCATTTCAATCTTTCACCAACGAAGCCTTCACACCAATGTCCCCTTTCAATCGTCCAGGTCGCACACCAATGACCCTATCATCACATCCAAACTACTCCGGCATGCGTCACGACCTTAGTTACAGCATGTCGTCCTTCAATACGCAAGACTTTGTAGAAATGCAAGAATATCTGTTAATATATAAAATTAAATTATTTTTATTTCGATTGTCAACCGAATTATATGCAGCAAATGGATGGATGTCGAAGGAATTTTATTTCGATTGTCAACCGAATTATATGCAGCAAATGGATGGATGTCGAAGGCTTTATTTTCAACTAGAAATGGCATGTTATATGACATTCAAAGAGGGATTCGAAAAAGGCAGTCGAAAAACTCAAGCAAACAAGTCATACACGGAAGTTATTGGAAGTTATCAGAAGTTATTAAAAGAAGTTATCCAAATGGACATGTGTCATTCTTAGATTAAGGAAGTTATTAATAAGACACTTGTTATAATCTTAGATGTAGGAAATTATTTTATTTTCTCTATAAATAGTTGTAATTTCTATGTATTAGGGGTGGGATCCTATTTTTTGAAAGTCTTGTAACACCCACGCCGCAAGGGCAAACGGGTTCAGGGACGAACAAAGATGGATTCCATCCACCCTTTACATTATCTTCAATTTAAAATTGTTTTTTTTTGTGCTTTGTTTTCCTTTTCATTTTGCAATTCTACATTTCTTTTCATTTCCTTTATTTTTGTTTCTTTTAAATGCTCATTTGAGTGTTATTTCTTTTAAGTTATCATGAGACAACTTGTTTTATAAAGTTGTTGGAAACAATTCTAACACTAATAAGAACAATGATTTTGTTCTTAAATAATGCATGAACTGATATCATAAATCGCGAGACTTGAACGAACATTATAAAATGACTCTTATCCGGTCCTAAAGTGTTAATGGATAATGGTTGTTTACATTACCAAAAATTGGTGTAAACAATATCTGAGGGAGTCTAATGATGTTATGGAGACCTCAACTCCACAAACACCTGGAATGAATCAACAACGAGGGCAGCGAGTGAGGGTACCTAGGGGATGTGGAACGACATGCGATATGCCCAACCCGGTCGTGGTCATTAAATTATGTACTGTTTAATTATAATTAATTATTAATATCATTTTATTTTTCATCTATTATTAAAGTTTTTTTATTTTTTAAAGAAATTTTGTGAAAACACATTGTCTCCAAATGAATTGACGACCATTCACAAAATTTAAACATAGTCGTCAATTGGAATATAGACTACATATGGTGTCTCCAAACCAATTGACGACACCTCTTAAGCACACGATGCAATCGCCAATTCATCTGGAGATTGCTCTCAAATTTTTAAAAAACTGGGGTACTTTGAGAATATTTCTGAAAACCGAGTTATTTAGGAAATTTTCTTGAAAAACATTGGTATTTCAGTAAAAAAATTCTAAAGTGATCCCATTTTAATTTCTTTAAAATATAGTTTTAAATTTGTTTCTTTATTTAAAAAATTAATTTTATTTTTCATTGTTTATTGATAAAAAAAAAATCTCTATTCGTTTCCTAATTAAACAAAAGGTTAAATTTTAAAATTTAAGTCATCTGTTAATATTTTTCAACCTGAACCAACTTTATTGTATTATATTTTAAACTGTAGAATACTAATACATTCTTCTGAAAAAGACCAACTAAATTTCAAACAAAATCCCCCAAATCATGAACAATGCAATAACAAAAACAAAACACTTTTGGAATGTGACATTGACTGAAATTTAAGTAATTAAACTAACCCAGCTATTCACCAAATAACTTATAATTTAAATAATTAAATTCAACTTAACTCTCTGGCATCTCCATGCACAAATTCAAATTCTCCATAATTAAAAATTAAAAATAGAAAATAGACAATATGGTTGGGAATTGGGATCAATAAACGACAACAGATTCAGTGACCGTTTGATTCAAATTCAAATTCAAATCCAAATCCATAGCTCCTTCAACTTCAGTGTACTATATACTCCACAACACTACTCTCAAATTTCAAAACAACAGAACCATAGTGGGCCCCACACCTCTACCCCCGCTCCTCGGATCAACGGCCCAGATTCTTCCTCATTCAAACCTTCCCTTCCCCGCTTCAAAACTCACTCATAAATATAAATAAAACTATATTTATTGCATTCACAACAATCACACTCTCACTCTTCTTCTTTCTTTACTCTGAAAAGTCTCTAACTAAAGAAAAGAAAAAGAACCTCTATTCTTTCTTCTTCTTGCATCGTTCTTTTCTTTCTTTTACCTAATAGAACCGTTTTAACCAAATTTGAAATTTGAAAATGTCGACCCATAATAATAGTAATAATCGTCGTTCATCGTTTTCTTCCTCAACGACGTCGTCTATGGCAAAACGTCACGCTCCGGTCACCGAGAACATCGCCGGAAAAGTTTTAGCCTCTGCCAAGAAACGTCCTCCTCTCACAAACCTCACCAATCACAATGCTTCTCGTAACTCATCTACTTTGGTACTATTATTCATTCTTTCTTTCGCCCTTTCACCTTCTTTTTCAATTCGAATTTTACCCTGAATTATAGCGATTAAGCGATTTTTATTATTTTTTTCAGGTGACTAAAATTGCAAAGACCAAGAAAGAACCTTCAATTTCCGGTAACAAAAAACCTACTTTTTCGAGTGTTAAATCAGCTACGGTTGTTTTTCCTAAGGCTATTACTACTACTATTACCACTAGTAGTACTAGTGCTTCCAGTTCGTTTTCTGAAAGGAATGAAGCTGTTTTTCCGTTAGTTTCGACTAGTTTAAATGTTCCGGTTTCGAGTTGTATGGATTTATCGTCCCCCGGGAAATCGGACGGAATGTCGGTTTCGATGGACGAGACGATGTCGTCGTGTGATTCTTTTAAGAGTCCTGATATTGAGTATGTGGATAATAGTGATGTTCCGGCGGTTGATTCGATCGAGAGGAAGACTTACTGTAGTCTTAACATTTCTGATTCTGATTACCCTACAGGTTGGATTTTGATGCAGTTTTGTTTTTTCTAGTCTTGTAAATTATGAGTTTTTTGGTTACCCTTTTGGTTGATTTGTTTGCAGGTAATGTTTGTAGTAGAGATATTCTTGTTGAGCTTGAAAAGGGAGAGAAAATTGTTGATATTGATGATGATCATGTGGATCCTCAGCTTTGTGCATCGTTTGCTTGTGATATCTACAAGCATTTGCGTGCTTCTGAGGTATAAACTTCATTTTCCCTTGTTATTAATGCCGTTTATTGTGTTTACCCATTCTATTTTATGGCAAAGTATTGATTTTGAGTTTAATAATAACTGTTCTGAAATACTATACATATGATTTTCTGGAATCTTAGGCAAAGAAAAGACCATCCACAAACTTCATGGAGAAAATTCAGAAGGACATAAATCCAAGCATGCGTGCTATATTGATTGATTGGCTAGTGGAGGTAATGTTTATAGATTGTCAATTATAGTAATGTGAACTTTACCAATTCCTAAATTTGATCAATGTGTTGTTCAAAATTGATACATTGTTTTTGGAGTACATAGCAATTTGCCAATGAGAACAAATACAAGTGATATAATTGTTTTTGAAAACATGTCTCTATGTGACTTCATTATGGAACTTCTATCTGTGCTTAATATTTATTTCCATCTGCAGGTGGCTGAAGAGTATAGACTTGTACCAGATACATTGTATTTGACAGTAAACTACATAGATCGGTATCTCTCTGGGAATGCCATGAATAGGCAACAACTACAATTACTTGGAGTTGCTTCGATGATGATTGCCTCGTAAGGAAGCTTACAACTTCGTATTTTTCTGTTATGAACTATGGAGTAATAAGGAATTGATTTTTTATTCTTGTTGGCAGTAAATATGAGGAGATTTGTGCACCTCAGGTGGAGGAGTTTTGTTATATAACTGATAACACATACTTCAAGGAAGAGGTTTGTGTTGAGATTATTGGTTAAGTAAATTTGTATTGTTCACATTATTTGAAACATGCAAATCTCAAGCAATTCATTTCATGCAGGTTTTGCAGATGGAATCTACTGTCTTGAATTTTTTGAAATTTGAAATGACTGCCCCAACAATTAAATGCTTCCTGAGAAGATTTGTACGTGCAGCTCAAGGAATTGATGAGGTACCATCTTCTACTTTAAGATGGGAACTTGCAAACATGAGCATTTATTAGGATTCCTTTTATTAATTATTGGTTTTATTTGCATTTCTCAGGTCCCTTCACTACAACTAGAGTGCTTGACAAACTACATTGCCGAATTATCCCTGTTGGAGTACAGTATGCTTTGTTATGCTCCATCACTTATAGCAGCTTCTTCAATTTTCCTAGCAAAATTTATGCTATTCCCTTCCACGAAACCATGGGTATGCTGCTAATAAAGAATATGTGAGCCATTTTCATTAAGAAAGTTATATGTTTTGCTTTGCTTAACTTTGCTGGTTGTTTCTTGCAACAGAATCCAACATTACAGCATTACACTCAATACCAAACATCTGATTTGTGTGCTTGTGTAAAAGATCTCCATCGTCTTTGTTGTAACAGCCCTAATTCTAATTTGCCTGCAATTAAGGAGAAATACAATCAGCACAAGGTAAGATATTCCTCTTACCATTGCTTTTTAATCATACACATAGTTTTCGATCTATTTTGTTAACAGTTTTCTAATACTTTATTTGTTTTTCAGTACAAGTATGTGGCCAAGAAATACTGCCCTTCATCAATACCCCAAGAGTTTTTCCAGAATTGAGTAGAGTTGAAATGTTGGAACATCCAATTTCCAGTTGGAAAGCAGTAGATCAACACAAAGGGCTTCTTGTATCTGCTTTAATTGATATGCCCCCAAAATCTACCATTAAGAAGCAACTTGTATCATTAGCTACTGCTTCTTCAGCACCATTAGTGTCTAGAAGAAACCAATTTCTTAACATCTGTAGTGGCTAGCTAGATGAATTGTAAAACATGACCAATTTAGTTGTAAGAGCAAGCATGACATTCTCGGTTTAGTGAAGTGTATTGTCGATGCCAGTTCATGTAATCTCAACCTTGTGAAGGTTTAAAAAAACACAATAATAAAATTCAATTGAATATTGTGTTTATATTGTGATCTCGTACAAGTTACTCACACGGGTGTGGAGTGAGTATCGGGGATGGACTCTGAGAAATTGTTGATATCTAAGTTTTGGTCTGACATCAGGGGTGATTCTTGCAAATACTTTAACATTCAAATAAGTGATTATCGATAGTCTGAGTTATTAGAGGTATTTTAAGGATAAAATGTGTGCATATTGATTTTGACCTCTTCTCTTTTATAATAAGGACATAGGGTTTCAAGAATTTAGAACCTTTTATGCGGGGCATCTGTTCAAGAAGGAAGGATTTTCAAAATATTATTCGTTCCGTGATTTGATGGTCAATGCTTTAATTTTTTTTCTTGAGCGGTTGCTTTTCTAGAGCATGTCAATGCTTGGTCTCGAGGTCCTATAATTGGACCATAATTGAAAAGATGACATCCTCGGTCCAACGCCATCGGCATGTCGTCATTCCAATGTCAATTCTTTTTACTCTTGATTAGAAGGTCCATTGTCTTCCTAGAAGATTGGAGTTCCTATGGGATTTTGCATTTAGGTTGGACCATGATTGTTTCTAGACATTATATATAGGCTTTATATAGTTTAGTAAAATTGAGCTGAGATTTGTGTTTGTATCTTTTAATAATTGATTCATAGACGTTGATCTGATTACCTTTCGATAAATGATGCATATATGTAGATGTGGTATATACGATCCATATGTTATGGAACTATGTGTATAAATGATGCATATATGTAGATGTGGTATATACGACCCATATGTTATGGAACTATGTGTTTGCATGCACGTGGTTTTTTTGCGTAGTTATCAATGGAGGCATTATACTATATTCATTGTAATGTTGGCCTCCACCTATGGTGGTAATAAATGGAGACCCGTTAGTGCTCAAAACAAAACTCAATAACTAGCTCAATCCAAGGATAAATACTTATGCGCACATGAAACCTAAGGTATACTAATACTTTCCCAATTTCACTTTATCCCTTTTTAGACTCGTTAACTGATTTAGATTTAGGTGTCAGACCGCTAATTGTGCAGGTCCACCCTCATGACCTACCACATCGGAGGCTTGTAACCCTGCATAAGAAGTCTAACATCATTATTCAAGCATAATTATGGTTTTGGTCCAAAACATTGACTCCGTTTAAGGGAAACAATATTGTGATCTCGTACGAGTTATTAACACGTGTGTGAAGTGAGTATCGGGGATGGACTATGAGAAATGATTGATATCTAAGTTTTGGTCTGACATCTGGGGTGATTCTTGCAAATACTCTAACACTCAAATAAGTGATCATCGATAGTCAGAGTTATTAGAGGTATTTTAAGGATAAAATGTGTGCATATTGATTTGACCTCTTCTCTTTTATAGTAAGGTCAGAGTTTCAAGAATCTAGAACCTTTTATTTGGGGCATCTGTTCAGAAAGGAAGGGTTTTCAAAATATAATTCGTTCTATGATTTGATGGTAAATGCTTTAATCTTTTTTCTTGAGTGATTGCTTTTCTAGAGCATGTCAATGCTTGGTCTCGAGGTCCTATAACTGGACCATAATTGAAAAGATGAAGTCATCGGTCCAACGCCATTGGCATGTCGTCATTCCAATGTCAAAATTCGTTTTACTCTTGATTAGAAGGTCCATTGTCTTACTAGAAGATTGGAGTTCCTATGGGATTTTGCATTTGGGTTGGACCATGGTTGTTTCTAGACCTTATATAATTTAGTGAAATTGAGCTGAGATTTGTGTTTGTATCTTTCGATAAATGATTCATAGACGTTGATCTGATTATCTTTCGATAAATAATACATAGATGTGGATATGGTATATACGACCCATATGTTATGGAACTATGTGTTAGCATGAACATGGTTTTTTTGTGTAGTTATCGATGAGGGCGTTATGCTATATTCATTGTAATGTTGGCTTTCACCCATGATGGTAATAAGGGGAGACCCGTTAGTGTTCTAAACAAGACTCAATAACTAGCTCGATCCAAGGATAAATACTTATAAACACATGAAACCTAAGGTATGCTAATACTTTCCAAATTTCACTTTATCCCTTCTTTAGACTCGTTAACTGATTTAGGTGTCGGAGTGCTAACTGTGCAGGTCCAACCCTGTGATCCACAACATCGGAGGCTTGTAACCCTGCATAAGAAGTATAACATCATTATTTAAGCATAATTATGTTTTGGTCCAAAACATTGACTCCATTTAAGTGAAACGATATTTGATTTTCGTGAATTTCTACAATCAGACATTGTCTGATGCAAAAGTCAATTCGCTGTAACGCAACACTTGGATAAGGAGATAATATTAATGTGAAGTTCCTTCATGTCTTTTTCATTAACATCCCTCTGAATTCCCGGTATCAACGATACAAAAGGGAATCCCCACATAAAGGGAATTATCCACAGTCAAACTCCCATTGATTTGAAAAATCAAGAACGAAAAATGGAATTGAGGGCCCCGATGCCATGAAAGGATCGATGATACCCTCTATACCACATCATTGAAACCATGACTCAATTGGAAATGGAGGTCCCAATAATTAGATTCACCTCGGGATACCCTGGAGCAAGAGAACTTAAAAATGTAGTGTAGGTAGACGAAAGAGATCGATTGAGTCAGACACATAATGATTCTACCACTCACTAACACGAGAGAATGAACTCATGGAAGCTGGCCAAAAAGTAAACACGTAAGAGGACGACGAACACATGTTTATTCATTATATTTTACATGATATTGTCGTCAACATCGTCAGATAGACCCTAGACGACCATTGCACGACCCTAACAAAGGAAAAGATGATTATCGAAGGAATCACATCGGCTAGAGAGTAGTTGGTAAGATCATCTGCATAAATATTGGTCCATAAAATGATATGTCAGAGATCAACCCTAAATCAAGGGCCTCAAATAATAATCATGTAAGTACTTTAAGCATGTCGTTTAGATTTTAAATCATCTTTATTACCTTATAATATGACTAACATTATATTTTGTCAAAATGGTGTGAGTTATCCTATTTCTTTTGAAAATAAGATCAAATCAATAAACGCATTATTTCGCGGCTTGTGCACCCCCTTAAGAGTTAGCCACTCCAAGGGCATATGCGGTGGAGCCGAAAGACATCCATGTCAAACCAAGCTCAAACCTGGGGCAAGGAAGGTTACCTCACTCTTGGCTAAGGACAGTCCCGAGCGATGCTGGAGAACTATGTTAGTTCCCTAACTAAAGGGATGAGTAAATCTTACGCCAGCTCCCGAAAATGGGTCCGGTGAGAATTACGCCAACTCCAAAAAGGTGGGACGGATAATGAAAGAATACTTAAATATCATGCCGACTCCTTACAAAGCAAGTTGTACAAGCCAAAATGTAGCAGAATTGTCTCTACCCCGACAAGGAGGAAGAACAAGACAAATTCAGCCTGCCCAATGTTAAATTCAAGGGCTAACATGTTAATAGAGAAAGAAAATATTTTATAGAGATCAAACTGTTTAAGGAACCCATCAACGGGTAAAAAATTTAAATAACATAAAATGAAGTCATTAGAGAACTTGAAGGTCCAACAACAACATGCAGACCATATCAATATAAAATATTACACACCGAGAGCCTTCTTGGGGTCCTTAATATCTCCCACGTTGGTCTCATCTTGGACCACTTTCTTCGAGTCTAGCTTCGACCGAGGAACCACTGTACCCAAATACAACAACTCCACATAGTCGACAACATCCTCAAAAGTGCCAAAGAGAACTTTAAAATCCTCGCCCATAGCCTCATTGGCCCTCTTTAGCATCACCTTCATCTTGTTAGCATCAATTCTCTGCTCCTTAGCATGAAAGTCCTTTTCATTCTTTAGGGCATTTTTAACTCCATCTAATTGAGAAGTAAAAATCGACAAAGAAATATGCATGACAATGGGGCGGGTCAAAGATAGGTTTAAGCATTATCACCCTGCCTCCGTCTTTTTATACCAGGTATGAGGTCAAAATTAAAATCCCTCTCTAACCCCAACAAGGAACGAGTTTCAACGCGCCGCCTCGCCGCACCCGCATAAATTGTATTTTTTAAAAATAATATCAATAAAACTCAATAATTAAAATAAATACCATATACGACATATAACATTAAGTCTCACATTTAGCATGCTGAAGCCATATGCCACCGTCGACATGTTGAGACGACGTTTCACACCTTATTATTTTATGCATTATGAACTATTACAAAACTCCAACAAACATTTTTGATGTGTTTAACTAATCATTAATTGATTTCAATTATACTAGTTTCTCAATTGTGATCATATTGATCCAAAATAAAATCAATATAAGAATATGTACCTTTTAACTAACAACACAAGAATGAAGAAGGAATCCTAACTATATTCTCCATGATAAACCTTCATCATTTTGTCGGTAGAAGCGTTACGTGGAGTTGAACTTGAGGCCCAAGTTAGTTTTATCAGACCTATGGGGGCACCAATGTACTTGTCAAAAAGGATAAGATCATGTTGTACCCTTAAGCTAGTAAGGGTGACCAGAGACCTTAGTATTTTTTGTGGTTTAGGGACTGCCCGTAGTGGAGAGACATCCTGTTCGGTAGTGTTTTTGCCTATGGAGAAAGCAAGCTCATGTGAGACAGTGTTTATGTGTTATTCTAGATAGGTTATGATCAGTCCTTCTCAACCCTAAGGCCGAAGTATATATAGATCGTTTTTTACTTAGGTTGAAGGAAATTACTTCCGCTCCATTACTAGATCATGGGGATGAAGAAGTTATCCCTCCTTTGACCTATTCTTCTAGTACGTTGTAATGAGACATGTCATCTCCCACATCAACTGGTGGGCATGAAGTCGGGTGAAATAATCCCAACCAGACAAGTTATTATTAAGATCTGGGGCAACTCTTTGGTCCACTTCGGGTGGCTGACGACTTTGTAGTGTAACTCGTCCATTGCCTAGGTGTTGGCTTTCCTTAACTCTCAATAAGTTATCCCTTTTCGGGGTTCAATAAAATTATATTAGTACAAAGTTCGATGTAATTTTTTTTCTTGTTCTGATGTTGATTGATATGATAAAATATTGATGAGTATTACCAAATACAACAACAATGATCTCGTACATCAGAGTTGCTCACACAAGGATAGAGTGAGTTCAATGTGAAAGGTGAACTTTGTGAATTTGTTGATATCTTCTAAATTTTGATTCGACATTAGAGGTGCTACCTATAAATATTGTCACTCAAGGTAGTGATGGTTGAAAATGAAATATTTTAGGAGTATAATGTGTATACTTTAATTTGACGTCTTACTTTTACTTTTTTGGTGTTTTGAGAATCTTGAACTTCATATGCGGGCATTTGTCTAATGAGAGATAGTTGTTGGAATATTGTTTGTCAGTCGTGCTTCACAAACATTTGCCTTAATCCAGTACTCTTGTTAGAACCGGTTCATACTTGATCTCAAAATCCTAAAAACCTTCCTTATGACCATAACTAAAAACAGTCCCACAAGCCAAACGTAAAATGCAAAGTCAAAGTCAAATTAACAAAAAGGACACTCAACCTACATTTTATACATCCCAAATTTATTTATTTGATAGACATAACCATACATTCTTAGAATAGAATATGAACTACATCAACATTTACCTAGCACACTGTGCCTTTAGACCTGCATAATTTAGCATGTTGTTGAGCCAGTGGCAGTCCTCAAAAGAGCAATAAGATCCACCCTTGGGCCTCTCAACATTCACCGGCTTGATATACCTGGGTGACCAAGCAGGGGTTCCATCTTCATACGAATTATGCGTCAATCTCGTCACACCCGAACCATCCAATCTAACTGTGAATATTTCTCCATACGGCTGATAATGATGAGGGTTTGAAATTGGCTCAGCTGATATACCCGCATAGTCTGAAGTAAACACAAGACTCTTCCCATCCGGGCTAAAATACGGGTGGTTCGTCCTCCCACCCGAACCGCTTTGAATCAGTTTCTTCAACCCGCTTCCATTGGGACGGATCAGATAAACCTCAAAGCTTCCGCTACCTGGGTCATGACGATCCGACGCAAACGCAATCCATTCTCCGTGAGGTGACCAGTTGCACATTGTGTCTGTCCATGGACCCTCTGTTAACCTTCTAAGCCCTTCTTTCTCTCCCTCAACAGCATTCATCACGTAGAGATTCTTATGACCCGAACGACCCGAGCGGAACACGATCCATTTTCCGTCCGGGGAAGGAGACGGAAAGGCATTGTTCTTTCCGTCTAAAGTCAACTTTTTGACGATGTTCCGGTCGACGTCGATGGAGATGATATCAACTTCCGTGCTCTCTGATGCAAAGGTTTCTCCAACTGCTGTGTAGATTACACTGGGTCGAACCCGGTCCCAGGCAGTTGAGAAAGCCATCGCGTTAGAAACCTTTCTCGGGTTCGAACCGTCCCGGTTCACGACATAAACGCCAGGCATCTCAACGTAAGCGATTCGGTCTCCACGGGGTGAGAAAATCGGAAACGAACCGATGAACCGGAAAAGAGTTAGATTTGGAACGGGGCTCCGAACATTCTCTAGTAAAAGTTGAGGACTGGTATTACTTTCTTTTCCCCTACACTTGTGGTACCCGACCCGTGTTGAATCGGGAGAGATAAACGGGTTGAGATGGTGAGTTCGAGGCGAGACAAAACGAGTTAGCTCCTTGAACTCGTTGTTAACCAGGTCAAACAACTCAATATGACGGAAACTAGAGCCAGGTCTTCTTGTAGCGACGGCGATGAATTTATGGTTTCCCGGAGACGTTGCTGGCGTAAACACGTGTAGACCCGGTGGTGTGACTCGTTCAATTATCACCGAGTCAGAAGAATCGGCGGTGAGAATCGCTCTGTAAATACTCCACCAGTTGTCAACGCCTCTCCGGTGAAAGTAAATAGTTTGATCGTCAACCCAACACGGCCAGCCACCATGTTCAACAACCTTGTATCGCTGAGTTCCGTCTGTAGTCAGGAAAACGTAGATATCTGTAGTAAGATCCTCTACTTCACCGGACCAACCTTGGTCGCCATAAGAAGCGACTGCAGTCCATTTACCAGAGGGAGAAACGGCGGGGCTGAAATCAGCGACACCGTAGGGCGTGAGTCTTTCGGTGAGACCCGATTTGAGGTGAGTGGAATAAACGGCGGTCCAGCTGACACGTGGCACACCAGGATTCTCGTGTGTTGAGATATATACTAAATATTCACCATCGCTAGTTACGCTGGGTTTATCTTTGATTGAAACCTGATTCTGATTTTCTGTGAGGTCATTATGCAACAAAGGAAGTTGAATTCTGTCTATGATACCGGATTCAAGAGTTGATCTTCTTGTGCTTGTTGTGTTTCTGGTATTTGTGTAAACGGCGTCGTAGTAGATGGTGGGACGTCCGTTTCTCTCAGTGACGTAAACGAGTTGAAGAAGAGGTTGGTCTTGATCTTGGTCTGATGGGAGTTTAATGGATGAGTGATTGGGAAGAAAGTGGCCGTTAAAATTGACGGAGTGGCCGTCAGTGAGTTGTAACTCTAGGTTAGGGTTGATGGGTGATTGGTGACGTAGTGGAATTGGGAGGGAATAGATATCAAAAGCATAGAAAGGTCTACCAAGTGTGGTGAAGATGATGCTATTTCTGGTGGCATCCTCCTCTTCAGCTGCCCAAAGTAAGGGAAACGCCAGCAAAAACAGTAGCGATGGTATCCATAAATGGCGTGCAATCATTGTTACTGATATAGAGTTATCTATAAGTAAAGAAAATGAGTGGAAGAGGGGAGAGGACTGAGGAGAGTACAGAGTAGAGTATGTTTGGCTTTACTAAATAAATAATTGATAAGCTAAAGTGAAACGTGGAGCCAAGCCAATAATACATTGTCCGTATTTGTCTGTATTTAGAGTTTTTGTCTTTGGAAATTTCACGCCCCAAATCTTGTAGCTAAGGTTTTTTATTCATCACAAAATATGTGGACAGGAGGAACATTCTTCTCATTACTATCTTAAGATAACTCTATAAGAAGTCAAGTAAGAATTATTCTGACAAAAATGTTTTTAAAATATTTTAAGATAAATTGTGTCATTTTCATTGCTTTTATTTCTTCATTTATAAGTAGTAAACTATTATTAAGTTACTGTTCTTTTAGATTTTTTTTTAATCTATTTTTTCGTCTGTACTGATGTCTGCGGCAGTTATTTCTTTCTCTGGTATTTTCTGTGTGTAAATTGATATTAAGAAATGATATTTAGAAACTTAAAATAGGTGATACTTTGTTATCATGAACCATGATCATTTTATTGTCACTAATCATAGGTCTCTCACTATGAGAGACTTTTTTTTTTCTCAAATGAATATTCACCATTGGATATTAGTGTTCATGATAGCTTTGATGATCACTCCTATATGATGCACTGTTGGATCCTGTAACACACTGTCTGCACGAACACTGTTGACGCTTTATTCAATACATTGTTGTCCAAAAAAAATATTATTTCTTCTCTCTCAAGAATTCATATGCATTGCTTTCATCTTCTCTCTCACGCCTCCATCTCACTCTGCAACTTGAGAAAACAAATTTCTTCAACAAGTTATTAATCTCTCTTCTGATTTCTTCAACAAGTTTTTCTGAATAAAAAAGGTAACTCACAGAAATTGAAACGAATATGAATGGTGGTGACGTTATTGGGCATGAGGTAATGCAATCTAACTTTGTAAGTCAACTTTTCGAACAATCTTAACTTGTGGTTGTAACCCATTTGGTTGCTGAATTATTGATTTATTTATTTAAAAAAATTTAGGTTGGATATTGTTCGAAAAGACTTATCTTGTGGTTGTAACCCATTTGTTTGTTGATTTATTGATTTAGTTATGCATAATTTTTTAGGAAGCACTCAATGAGAGTTTACATGATAATGGTCGTGTTAACGTTGATGTCGGACTGGATATTGTTGAATATGACAACACAATTGTTGATGAATATTCTGAGTTTGAAGAATACGATGATGAAGATGGTGAATTTGACGGATGTGAATACGGTAGTGAAGATGGGGATGAAGATGGTGAATTTGATGGTGGTGAATACGATGATGAAGATGGGGATGAAGATGGTGAATTTGATGGTGGTGAATACGATGACGAGTATTGGAATACATATGATAACAACGATGAAAATGACGGGGAAGGTTTGGAATGGGGTTTGGACGAATCACTTGTTGTTGACGAGATTGACGACTTTGCAAAGATGGACATGTTTAACTTGCAAAATGATGATGTTCCGAAGCTTCAATTTGGAAGTCTGAAAATTGCCTACAAATTTTATTGTTGGTTTGCAAATATAAACGGTTTCGCGGTATGTAAAGGTCAAGTTTTTAAAAAATAATAATGGAGATTTTATTCAACAAACATTTGTTTGTAACCTTGCAGGATTTAGGGAAAAAAGAGTAGCGCCTCCCAAGCGTGGTCCAAGGCACGTGACCCGGTGTGGATGTGGAGTAAAATTTCGGGTTCATATTGATGTAATCTCACACCGTTGGTATGTCACATTTTTTACCTTTGAGCACAATCATGAAATGTTAAAGCAGGGGCACTGCATGTTGTTGGCACCTCATAGGAAGCTTAGTAAGTCAGATAAGATACAAATTAAGAATTTTGGAAATGCCGGAATCAAAGTAACTCAAATGATTGGTTCATTTGTAAGTATTGTCGGAGGGTATGATAAGGTAGGATTTTGGAAGAGGGGTGTGTCGTACCTCGAAAAATACGATCCTAAAACAAACAACAGAGTCGCCACCTAATTCTATTTATTCTACGAGAGAAAAGGGAGATATAGACACAACCTAAATTGGATAAGAAATGGTCAACGAAACCACTAATCTAAGTACGGGAGTCAGTTACGCAAAGGGACGGTGTTAGGCACCCCTCACGTCCGTTGTACTCAACGGGAACCTCTTAGTCTAGTTTGCGCTTAAACGTTAACTTGTATTATTGTCTTCTTTTAATGATTAAGGATTGTTAAGATTACTTTTAAAGAAATATTTTAATTATTATTTTTTATGGGGGAAGGTTAATATTTTTTATTATTGTGCTCGCGAAGGATTAAAATCCACGTGCCTACGTATTCCCTTATGCAATGGGAAAGTCAGAGCTTCGTAGTTCGTGCGACTACGATTTGAATTTATTATGAACAATTGTTTAAAAGTGCTTTCTACTGCTAAGTGTTGGCTTATATGCTCGCGATAGGAGACTGAAGCGCTGACTTGTTTGCGAGATAGAAAGATTTAAACAATGTTCGTTTAGAGAAAATATGTTTGACCTTTGTTAAGGTGTTTTAAATGAGAGGGCGAATGAACCACAACGCGTGGGGCTAGTCCATGAGTGATTGCATTCAAGAACGTGCGGAGTGCTAGACTCCGGAGTTCAGTTACTCGCTGATTAATTATGGAAAAATAGTTTGTATTGGTTGGTAAGTTTTAAGTTGTATTTGAAAAGAAAGAGACAAGTCGTCATCTTTAAGGGGGTTATCTCGCCTAATCCACCACAAACATTTGAGGAAGAGAAAATCGAAAGAAAATTTAAACTTGGATACGAGGATCGACAAGCAATGCCACATTCTTTCTTTGAGAAATGAAATCGGAAGAAGCTTTAAACTTGGATATGAGTATCGACAAGCAATGCCACATTCTTCCTTTGAGAATGATTGTTTGTAAGATTTGATTTGTGTTTGTGGTTGATAGGAGGAACATCTTTCCTATGGAGATGAATCAGGCCTAATCCTTTAAGATTGTTGAATTGTTTTGAATACGAAAGAGTGAATGAATTACAAATCAGGGGCTAGCCCCAACAGTAATTCAGTTCAAGCACCCGAGGAACGCTAGATTCCTAAGTTCAGTTCTTCGTATAATTTATTTAAAGGTTTTCGTGCTTTAGGAACGAGAGGGTGAATAAACCACATCGCGTGGGGCTAGCCCAAGAATGATTTAGTTCAAGAACATGCGGAGTGCTAGACTCCGGAGTTCAGCACTCGTTATTTGATTTTTGAATTAAGACGCGATTGTTTTGAAAACGAAAGAGCGAATGAATTACAAATCGGGGGCTAGCCCCAACAGTAATTTAATTCAAAAACCCGAGGAATGTTGGATTCATGAGTTTAGTTCTTACGTTAATTAATTAGACGCGTAATGTCGTGCAGACGGCGATCACGAGTGACCGAATTATGTGTGTGCAAATGTAGGCGCGATGAATTGTTTGATTGATTAATTAAGCGGATTCGGTTTCTAGATCCTAAAGGCGTTCCTAATAATACTAAATCGTAAAATAAAGACGAAAAATAAATTGCGCTCGAAAATAAACGGGAAAGGGATACATGATAATTTACATAAGATTTATGAAGAAATAAAAGGTATCGTTGTATTTTGCCCAAGAGGAAGCGTGTGTGCAGTGTACAAATTAATCGGAACCGCTAGTATTAAATATTGTATAAAAAGTGCAAAAATGAATAAAATAAATAAATATACTAAATAAAGTAAAATCAATTGTAAAATAGAATAAATAAAATGAAAATTAAATAAATAAACAAATGACCTCATATCGGTCACGATTAATCAGAAACGATTTATCATGACTTTGTTATATCATCGGCCCAAAAAATAAATAAAAATAAATCAAATAAAAGAGATTAAAAATAAGAGATCCAAGAAAAAAAACAAACACTTACAAACAATAAATCCATAGAAAAATATAAACTTGAGAAAACTTTACATAAAAAAAATAAAATAATAATAAGCATATAAGAGGGAGTATGAGAGTAAGGAAGGGTGTGTAAAAGGGTAATCTGGACGGGTTCAAAGGGTCGAGTCCAGCAACAACAACCACATAACAAGTTTTTTTTAGGAGCATAAATGAATAAAATAATAAAGAAGTAGAGGGGAGGCGCTGATAGGCATGCGTGTGTGAGTAGTAATGGATCTAGATTATTGTGTTTGCTAAGCCCACCAATCACCAGTCTTAATAAAATAAAATAAAGGAAAATCTAGCCTAGGTTAAAAAACGATGGATTAAATAATTAAAGCGATGAATACTTTACAATCATAGACGCAAAAAACGCAGAGTTTTAGCAAAGTGAGTCAAAGAAACAAAATACATCAACTTAGAGAAGGACCATGTACCAACAACAACAAAATCTCGTCATACAAACCTTCGATGCTCGCGCGATTGAGGCAAAATGAACGGATCTCTTCACTACAACCACGAGCCACTCCCTCCGTCCTCTTCTTCAAACCGTATCCAGAGTTTTCTCATGATAAGTGTTCTCGGTGGTGAAGAAGAAGGAGGATCCATAGATGTAGGAGCTTCAGCAGCATCACTATCAACGACATTGGAACCTTTGGTAGGTCTAGCCTTAACGGTTTCAAGCATGCGCTTACTGATTTCCTTGGAGTAAACCAGGAGGATCTCGATACCGTCACCGCCGTCTAGAGCTCCGAAGTCGCTGGCGAAAGAGTAAGCCTTGTCCTCGATCCGGCGAGCGACTGAGGCGGCCTCTTCAGAAGGCAATGTGCCATAGCACTTTAAAAGGACAGAGGGAGTGGTTAGGGTTTCGATTTAGCGAGTGATGACGGCATCTGAGTGCGCTGAGAGTTTGGCGATGAGGACGACGAAGTTCTGTGGATTTATGAAGGGTTATGCGTTTGGGAGAGATTATTGTGAGTTTTCAGTGAAGATTAAGGGTTGAAGGATGTTTGAAGGTTTACTGAGGAACAATGGTGGTAAACAAATTATGGAAGTGAGAATGAGGTGGCCAAAAAAAAGAGTGAGGTTTGTCATTTGTGTTGGTTTTCTCACAGGTCCAGATTTATTTTTTGAACTCACTCTTCTACTCACGAATTTTTGTTTTCTTTGTTTTTTGGTTTTGAGTGTTTGAAGAATGGTTATGGTTATGTCGGTGTGTTGGATTTTTGTGCTTGATGAGAGCTGAATAAGGTTGATTAGTTGTGTATAGGGGAAAAACTAAAGGGTTTGTGATATGAATTGTGTTCTGTTGTGCGAGAACCACGGTCCTGTATTTGTTGTAGGCCGAATGAAAGAAAAGGTTGAGGGAGAGTCTGAATGAAAGTTTAGTGGTTTTTTCGCAGTTCATGTATCAGATTATTGTGCAGGCCTGTGGTGCCGCAGAGTTGGCGTGTAAAAAAATGTCTTTTTTTTAGCCACTTTGATGAAAAACATGTTCTTACAATTCTGACTTTGCTTTATTATTGTGGCAGAAAAAGCAGTGGCATACAAGACAAGACTGTGTTAATGTTTTTGGACAGCGTGTTGGTCAAATGTGTGTGAGGGAGTGAAACAAAATTTTGGAGTGAAGTGTTGTGGTTTGACTACAATTCAAAAACAAAAAGTTATATAAAGAAACAAATTATAATTAACAAAACATAAAAAAAAAACTAATTTACTTAAATTAATTAAGACAAGTTTGATTAAAAAAAATTAATTAATAAAACTAATTTCTAAATATAGTTAGAAAAAAAATAAAAAGAGAAAACTAAATAAATTAAGATTAAGATTAAAATTAACAATTTTGGCTTAATAAAATAAACTCATAAACTACAAAATAAATTAAATATTAAAAGTAAACTAAATAAACAAAAATTGAAAGTAAAGGGTAAATTAAATTAAATAAATATAAAAAAACTAAAATGCATGATATAATGAATATTGAGATGTTAAATGCAATAATGATTGATTTTTTGTATATCGACGAAAAATGCGTCAAATGAACAAAAATTGAAAATTTCTGGTCAAAATTTCGGGTACGACAGCTGCCCCTATTTAATCATCCTGAACCTGAATGTGCTAGTAACAAAGTTTTTTTTTGAACATTCAAGGTGGAAGAGGATTAAATATCGGAATACCTAAAATTTTGACTGAAAATGCAGATGAAATGATATGATATGCAACGCAAAAATGCAAGACAAAAGCTATAACGCCACTGGGAAGAAAACTGACACTACTGGGGATTAGACGCACATGACTGGAGTACAATTCACGCGAGGAATTTATCTTGAGCGAAGTCAGACGACAACTGTCTACAAGTCCTAAGATGACTCGAAATCTTTGAACAAAATTCCACTTTGAGGAATCTACTGCCGAGATTTAAAACCTCATTTGGAAATACCTTCTGCTGAAGTCTACTGGAGATCTACTGCCGAGATTACCAGAGAATCTAAGAAAGAAATACCTTCTGCCTAGGTATCAAAATAAACCAAAAATCTACTGCCGAGATCTTGGAAAGAAAACAAATTTTGTTGAAGTCTGCTGGAGATCTACTGCCGAGATTACCAGAGAATCTAAGAAAGAAATACCTTCTACTGAGGTATCAAAATGAAATTCCTACTGCCGAGGATTAACTGAGGATACACCTGTTGCCAAATCTTCTGCCGAGATTTAACTAAGTATGCCATTGTCGAAATCATAAAAAGTAAATACCTTCTGCCGAGGTAGACTGGAAATCTTCTGCCGAGACTTGCCAGAAATAGAAGGAATCACCTGTTGCCAAATCTTTTGTCGAGATTTAACTAAGGATACCATTGTTGAGATCATAAAAAGTAAATATCCTCTGTCGAGGTAGACTGGAAATCTTATGCCGAGACTTGCCAGAAAATAAGAATGAGATACCTTCTGCCGAGGTATACTAGAAACTCCTACTGCCGAGGATTAACTGAGGATACACATGTTGCCAAATCTTCTACCGAGATTTAACTAAGGATGCCATTGAATAAAACTCTCACCATACTTCCCTTCTTCTGAAAGAGACAACCATATGATGGAGAACAACTTCACGCTTAAACTTCTCAACTTGTCTGGGAGAGATGCCATTTGACGGAAATTGGAAAATCACAACAAACTTCTCACCTTGTCTGGGAGAGATGCCATTTGTTGGAAAATAAAGAGATCCATATCAAACTTCTCAACGTGTATTGGAGAGATGCCATTTGATAGAACCCTCATCATACTTCCCTTCTTCTGAAAGAGAAGCCATATGATGGAAAACAATCTTCACGCTCAAACTTCTCAACTTGTCTGGAAGAGATGCCATTTGACGGAAATTGGAAAATCACAACAAACTTCTTACCTTGTCTGGGAGAGATGCCATTTGTTGGAAAACAAAGAGATCTATATCAAACTTCTCAACGTGTATTGGAGATATGCCATTTGATATAACCCTCACCATACTTCCCTTCCTATGAAAGAGATGGCCATATGATGGAGAAATAACTTCACGCTCAAACTTCTCAACTTGTCTGGAAGAGATGCCATTTGACGGAAATTGAAAAATTCACAACAAACTTCTCACCTTGTCTGGGAGAGATGTCATTTGTTGGAAAAAGGGAGATTCATATCAAACTTCTCAACGTGTATTGGAGAGATGCCATTTGATAGAACCCTTACCATACTTCCCTTCTTCTGAAAGAGATGCCATATGATGGAAAACAACTTCACGCTTAAACTTCTCAACTTGTCTGGGAGAGATGCCATTTGACGGAAATTGGAAATTCACAACAAACTTCTCACCTTGTCTGGGAGAGATGCCATTTGTTGGAAAAATATAAGTTCATATCAAACTTCTCCGCCGAACAGGGGAGATGCCATTTGATAGAATGATAACCTTGCTGGGGATGACCAAACTTCTCGAAAAGAGGATGCCATCCATTGATTCACATAGAGGTCTAGGGATAAGAACAAGCTTCTCAAATAAAGAGACTGCCACTTGTTGTCAGGTATAAATAATCCAAGAGAATGTTGCAACAACACTGCTTGGAGAACAAAGCTTGTCTTCAATAGGGGAACCTTCAATAAATTCCTTCTGGGAGACTAAGTATTCAAAGGTGCAAAATAAATGCACTTTCCATCTTGAGATTCAAATATCGAAACTGTCAAAGCCAAAATTCAATCCAGGAACGAGCTGGAGAGAAACTGTCAAGCAAGACGCTAACCCATGAGGAATGAACTCAACTGGGGATTTATCCCATCCAAGTGTGGAAAGGAGAACTGAAGCAAACATTTTACACGAGGGTGAAAACTCAATGGGGAATTAGAAAGATCGCACATTTTTTGCCTAAGGCTGACAACTCTATTTTTGAGAGAGACACGTCACTTGGGGATAAACACGACCAAGGTGGATGAAGTATGCATCAATGAATGCAACATGAATATGAATGTGAATTCAATATGATGTACATGTATGTATATGCGTTATGCTTATGCTGATAAAGAGACAAAACAGACACAAGAGATAAACTGGTGACGAAATAAACATCACAACAAACGGATACTCGACCAATCTCGTCAAAGTATAAGCAATCAACTGAAGATAAGGTAGAAAGCCATCCATGGAGTAAAGTCCTACTACAAGGCTCAAGTCTCTTCAAGGAGAGAAAGATACTTCAATCAGGAAATAGACTCAAGCAAATCTTCTAACTTCAATGTCCATCAGAAAGGAACAAACATACAAACTATGTTTGCTTAGGATGAATTAAATTTGTACTCTGTTGGGGAAGAGAATCACATTCAGCTGGAGAAACTTGAATCAAGGCTCAATTGGGGATACTAGACGTAGTATCTCACTGGAAGTACTAGGTAGCAAAAGGAATTCATCAAAAAATACTGAGTCATGCACCCAACATATCATAGCAACTTGGCATAAGGACCCCGTCATCTGGAGATACTTGCAAGGTAGATTACAAGAGTGTCTTGCTTAGGGAAACACATGATCATGCACCCACGAAATGGTTCATAAGGAGAGGTCATCTCAAGAGGATTTTATAGAAGAATTGGCATTCAAAATGCCCCAGTGCCTTCAAACTCTTGGAGAGATTCGTCGAATCTCAACGTAACTGCCCCAGACTGACTGAATTTAGCACAAGTGAGTCTTCAATGTTTGTCTTTTAGGGATGGTCAGACTGTGTGAGCAATAAATTGGGAAACAACTTGCCCCTGTTTAGCAAAGTATTCGAGCAAACTTACCCCTGTCTGGCAAATTATTCAAGCGACCTGCCACTGTCTGGCGAATTTTCAAGCAAACTGCCCCTGTCTGGCAAAGTTTTCAAGCAACATGCCCTGGGATGATCATTCTCTGAAATGGTTGTTTAACTACTCATCAGAGTTTCAAATCTCAAGAGATGAAGCTCATCACTGGTACTCATACATAGGCTTCTATGATATCAAGCAAATGCTAACAAGCAAAATGTTAATGTTGAGACTGCTAATGCAACACACATGTTTGTCTCGAAGTTTTTTTTTGTTTTTTTTAAGATTTTCACAATAGCTTGTGATCGAATCATTAGCTAAGATGTGATATTCATTTTTTTTATAAAGCTAACACAAATTTTGAGCATAGCTCATAGGAGTCAGGAAACACTATCTCATCGAGTGTGCTTTCGAAATAAACCCTACTTCAATTAGGACTTTTGAGGGTTGTAATGTGGTTTGGTTCACGGTTCTTAGAAACAAAGGATAAAGGCTCAAAGTTTATTTGGTGCCCACCCATTCTCCGTGATGTTCTCCAATCTTAGGTCCAGCTAAATTGACACATACATTTGTCTTGATAGCATAGAGATGATGCTCCAAGGTCCGCTTGAAATGACAGTCATCTTATTTGTCCCCTATGGATATCAGTGACCCCTTGATTTTGGTATGGTGGTCACTAAATCTTATGTATTTGGGGACTTCTTTTGATTGATTTATTCTATTTGGTCCTAAGTCTTTTTTTGTGTGTTTGACTTAGTGGGATTTTCTTTTTCTTTTTCTTTTTTTTTTCATTGGAAGGCTGAAAACTGTGATTGTCAAGTCATTGGTTGTAGTGGATTCCTTGATGGGATTTTTCACCTTGTAATTTGAATGTGTAACTAGATTAACTGAACACTACCCTGCCCCAGGTTAAGCGTGAGGGTTTTGAATTATCCAAAAGAAACTCCTACTTCTAGGCTCGAAGTGGTTGACTAGGGATTAATTCCTTATTTCTCTAGTGTTTGGGGATTCGAAACAATGCCTGTACATCGTCAGTAAGGTTTTAATCAAAAGCATTCAGCTAGAGAATCTGTGTTTTAATTTCGTCATCCTCCCTCCAATTCTCTGCCTAGCAGGAGATGGGATAATGTTGGCATTATAAAAGTAGAAAGAGCAATATGAGTGAATACGAATGGACTACTTCAAGACAAACATATTCATTGCATTAATCATTCAAAACAAATAAGTTCTTTCATGCCAAAAACAAATGCATTAACAAACAAATAAGAATACATATGAAAATTAGTGAGTGAGCTAAACATCTGAGAAGATAGCTCCAAAGCATCGAACGATCACATGTATTGAGGAACTGATCCCATGTTCTATCAACGAACTGACTTGGACAGGACTCTCCTGAGTTTTTAATCAGCACAAAGGTACTCCATTCATAAGTGGGCTTCCTCCTTCGAAGGTCAACACCTCGTAGTCGATCATCTCTTGAACCTTTTCTTGGAAGACTTTGCACTCTTCAATCAGATGCCCCCGTACTCCACCATCAAACTCACAACTGGTGTTTGGATTGGAACACCGAGGGCGAGACCTCATGGCTCTGGTCTTTCTGGGCGTCATTATTGAGTTCTGAGCAAAATAAGACCACAATTGACTGTAAGTCATTGGGATTGGGTCAAACTGGTGAGTTGCTCCTTCAAGACTGTTTGGAGGTCTCCGCTGATTTTGACGTCGCTGACTGGTAGAATTTGTATTTGACTGACGCTGAGAAATGACCATATCTTGGATCAAAGAAATCAGTTGTCCTTTACCAATCTTCAAGTTGTGAATATCTTCTTGGAGTCCATTGTTCTCCTGCACAAGGTTGTCTACTATAGTCTTCATCATAGTCGAGAATATTCCCATACGATTTCTCAACATAGTGATTTCTTCTCTAAGCTCTCTATTTTCCTGCTCAAGTTGGTCCATCTTTCTCTGGTGACTGGTCGAGTACAGTTTACTGACGGAGAATAATACATGTGTGAGTTAGATTGTTGGGACATGATATGCAATTCAAATGCAAATGCAAATGATATGCGAATGAATGTAAAGCTCAGAATCACAAATACAAACAGTTCTAGCATGAAGGCAAGATGTTGAATCCAAGGTACAAGTAACTTGGAATCTCCTAACTGGTAAGCCTTAAGTGGAGAGTTCTATTTTTTTTACCCATAAAGTCCACTCACAGGGTTTCTTCTATGGTGATGGTATAAGGATACTCAAGGTCACAAACGTTTATCGTACTAACGCCCCGCCGCAGGCTAGCTGCATTGTGACAATAATGACGATAAGCTCTACCATGAGTGGAGTTCTCATGCTAGGACAACAAAGGGGCGAGCCCTCGGAGCCTAACATTACACAACTACCAAAAATGAAACAGGTTCTAGGGGGTCCCAGAATCACCGCCCTTTCGTGAATCAGGTCACGCGACAGGCTAGTTGTATTGTGACAAGATCTACGAAAAGTCTAACTATCTGGGGGAGCTTTCATGTTAGGCTGGCAAAGAGCGAGTCCTTTGAGACTAACACTAATAACTACCAATTCTAACTTAGGTGTTCCCTCTTCTTTTTCAAAACTCAAGTATAAAGCTTCAACCGTGATGTCCCGAGATCCAACAGGAAAAAATAATAATGAGCAAATATAATGAAGAAGAAAGCAATAGATAAAATATAAACAGTAAATAAATAAGACAATCAAACAAGTTAGCAAACAAGCGCAAGCTATCCTAAGTTAGACTTGACTATCTTATGCATAAAGCATTTAGTACCCAGCAGAGTCGCCAGCTGTCGTACCTCGAAAAATACGATCCTAAAACAAACAACAGAGTCGCCACCTAATTCTATTTATTCTACGAGAGAAAAGGGAGATATAGACACAACCTAAATTGGATAAGAAATGGTCAACGAAACCACTAATTTAAGTTCGGGAGTCAATTACGCAAATGGAAGGTGTTAGGCACCCCTCACGTCCGTTGTACTCAACGGGAACCTCTTAGTCTAGTTTGCGCTTAAACGTTAACTTGTATTATTGTCTTCTTTTAATGATTAAGGATTGTTAAGATTACTTTTAAAGAAATATTTTAATTATTATTTTTTATGGGGAAAGGTTAATATTTTTTATTATTGTGCTCGCGAAGGATTAAAATCTCCGTGCCTACGTATTCCCTTGTGCAATGGGAAAGTCAGAGCTTCGTAGTTCGTGCGACTACGGTTTGTATTTTTTATGAACAATTGTTTAAAAGTGTTTTCTACTGCTAAGTGTTGGCTTATATGCTCGCGATAGGAGACTGAAGCGCTAGCTTGTTTGTGAGATAGAAAGATTTAAACAATGTTCGTTTAGAGAAAATATGTTTGACCTATGTTAAGGTGTTTTAAACGAGAGGGCGAATGAACCACAACGCGTGGGGCTAGCCCTGGAGTGATTGCAATAAAGAACGTGCAGAGTGCTAGACTCCGGAGTTCAGTTACTCGCTGATTAATTATGGAAAAATAGTTTGTATTGGTTGGTAAGTTTTAAGTTGTATTTGAAAAGAAAGAGACAAATCGTCATCTTTAAGGGAGTTATCTCGCCTAATCCACCACAAACATTTGAGGAAGAGAAAATCGAAAGAAACTTTAAACTTGGATACGAGGATCGACAAGCAATGCCACATTCTTTCTTTGAGAAATGAAATCGGAAGAAGCTTTAAACTTGGATATGAGTATCGACAAGCAATGCCATATTCTTCCTTTGAGAATGATTGTTTGTAAGATTTGATTTGTGTTTGTGGTTGATAGGAGGAACATCTTTCCTATGGAGATGAATCAGGCCTAATCCTTTAAGATTGTTTAATTGTTTTGAATACGAAAGAGTGAATGAATTACAAATCGGGGGCTAGCCCCAACAGTAATTCAATTTAAGCACCCGAGGAACGCTAGATTCCTGAGTTCAGTTCTTCGTATAATTTATTTAAAGGTTTCCGTGCTTTAGGAACGAGAGGGTGAATAAACCACATCGCGTGGGGCTAGCCCATGAATGATTTAGTTCAAGAACGTGCGGAGTGCTAGACTCCGGAGTTCAGCACTCGTTATTTGATTTGTGAATTAAGACGCGATTGTTTTGAAAACGAAAGAGCGAATGAATTACAAATCGGGGGCTAACCCCAACAGTAATTCAATTCAAAAACCCGAGGAATGCTGGATTCATGAGTTTAGTTCTTACGTTAATTAATTAGACGCGTAATATCGTACAGACGGCGATCACGAGTGACCGACTTACGTGTGTGCAAATGTAGGCGCGATGAATTGTTTGATTGATTAATTAAGCGGATTCAGTTTCTAGATCCTAAAGGCGTTCCTAATAATACTAAATCGTAAAATAAAGGCGAAAAATAAATTGCGCTCGAAAATAAACGGGAAAGGGATACATGATAATTTACATAAGATTTATGAAGAAATAAAAGATATCGTTGTATTTTGCCCAAGAGGAAGCGTGTGTGCAGTGTACAAATTAATCGGAACCGTTAGTATTAAATATTGTATGAAAAGTGCAAAAATGAATAAAATAAATAAATAGACTAAATAAAGTAAAATCAATTGTAAAATAGAATAAATTAAATGAAAATTAAATAAATAAACGAATGACCTCATATCGGTCACGATTAATCGGAAACGATTTATCGTGACTTTGTTATACCATCGGCCCAAAAAATAAATAAAAATAAATCAAATAAAAGAGATTAAAAATAAGAGATCCAAGAAAAAAACAAACACTTACAAACAATAAATCCATAGAAAAATATAAACTTGAGAAAACTTTACATAAAAAAAAATAAAATAATAATAAGCATATAAGAGGGAGTATGAGAATAAGGAAGGGTGTGTAAAAGGGTAATCTGGACGGGTTTAAAGGGTCGAGTCCAGCAACAACAACCATATAACAAGTTTTTTTTAGCAGCATAAATGAATAAAATAATAAACAAGTAGAGGGGAGTGTCATACCCCAAATTTGTCCTACCTTTGTATTTTTTTCCTTCTAAAGGGTCATATAGCTTTTGACCAGGATCTCCTGGGGAATGGGTCGTATACCTATTGTGTGCATGCTCTTTGTGACTAACAAGGGTGTAAGTGCATTAAATTCAAGTAGAGGCATAGTTCATTTTCATGATCCAGCATTTCGAGGCATAATCAATAGGTGTTGGTTTTAAGTTTTTTTCTTTTCTCCTTCCAGATTGACGAAGTTTGTTCAAATAATGGAATCAAGTTTTTTCTTATGTTGGATGATTTCAAAAGGATGAAAATAAATTTTAGTGGAGTTTCTGGGATGACTTTGGAAGAAAAGATATCTTGGTTTTAAATTCAATTCAAACTTATCTACTCATTTTAAGTTTATTGAACTCATGGAATGAATTCATGGTGTTGAATTATTTAAGCCATATGATTTGGTTGAAAGGGCCATTTCAAGTTGTTTTTGGATCTATGGCAATTTGTTTTGGAGCCATGTGGAGATCCTCTTGTTTTAAAGGCCACGTCAACTTTTCTAAGGAATCTCATTCAGATTCACGTGCTGCTCACTTTGTTATGCCTCCATATTCAGATGACATGATTATATTATGCTAAGACCAAGCGCATCATGCTAGATTCACTTGCGTAAAGGATTCAAACATAGACAGTTTGAGGGTGCATTAAAGAATTACGACAGCAGCCAAGTAAGAATCCAAGGCCAAGGCACGAGAGTTTTTTTTTAGAGAGAGCATCTTGGCAGAAAGCAGGTTCCAAGTTAATTTCAAAAGATTACTATAGGCTGGCAGCTAATTTGAGAGAGATTATCAAAGTTAAAGAAATTCCAAGAGCCACTGTTCTAATAAAATTTGAGATTACAAGTTTCTACAGTTCAAGAAATTGTCAAATACAAAAGATTAGATCACAAGATGTCATTGAGTGTTACAAACAAAAGCAGCAGCAGTCTTCTTTTTATACAATCATAAAGCGGATAAAGACAATGCCATTATGCAGAAAAATCAAGTATCCAAGCAGTGATGAATACAAGATCAGTTTATGTGCATAGCAAAAAAAACCAAGGTACTCATATGGACATTAAAGAAAGGCAGGTTAAAGAGTGTTTAGAAGACTTATAATAATCAAATGACAATACAATACATTTCCATTTTCTTTGAATCGCAACAACTGAAAATCACAACCAACCATCACCCAAAACAAAGGCAATGAAGTGAGGAATGACTTATCTCCAAGTCTGCATTTCGAATCTATTGACGCAGAAAAAAGAACTTCTTGTAATCCATCATCACGGACTCCTGCTGAGAAGCTGCAATAGGAAATGCAGAGAGCATATTCTTGGAACACCCTTTGCTACTCAAGAGCACATACACTGAAGCCACGAACTCTTCAGGAACTAGAGACCCTAATGGTGAACCCTTAGTAACCAGCTACAACAAGTGCTTCTTGGGCACCATTGATTACATCTGGCGATTTGAAGGTCTGCAAACAACCAAAGCTCTTGCTCCGATACTTCAACCTGTCAAATAGCAAGGAATAGCATTAGGCAATAATGCAACCATGTTTTTAAGGCAATACAAAAATAAGGTTCACAAATATTCATCAATAATAGTCAACCTTCATGCCAAAATTTTGTTCCAAGCCAAGTGAATATACAAGAGGAGTTTGTCAAAAGATCATTACAACAAATGAATACTAAGATAAATCCAGGCGGGGAAATATTTATGCAGAATCCAAGAAAGAGAAGTAAGAGAAATATTGTGAGATCCAAATTGAATTGCGAGGCATTTACATGAACAGCAAGTCCTAAATCCTACACTAAGTTTCAGCCTAAAGATATTAACTTATATTTATGCTTCAGTAAGATAGTTGTCCTAACCATGACTTTCTTCTATCCAACTCATCCCAGCCAGAATTATGCAGAAATCTGAAAAGCACATAAACCAGGACATCCAGAAGTTTGAGAATAAGGAATACTATCAAGCTTCAGCAGCTACCAACTTCAATGCAAATGATTCCGCAATGCTGTTAAAGAAGCATCAGTAAGACTTGTTTGACAAAGTCAGGGCAAACTGTCAAAAGAAATCAAGAGAAACTTACAAACTGGTGCGTTGGCAATCCATAACATCAAACAGTCAAAAGAAAAGTTGGGATAAGGCTAGAGTTCATACCATAAACAATAACAATGAAATAGGGATGTCAACAATAGAGTCTTGTTACAAGTCATCTTATATGCTTGAGCTGCAAGTTTTATCCATACACTCCTTAGGTCATAAGCCAAGACATCATGAAGTAAAAAAACACAAGCAGATGAGTACAAAGTCACTTTAAGATCAAAAGAGGGCTCCAAGGAATATGCAGACTAGCGGCTAAAATCTTGGACCAATCCATAACCTTTCAAACCTGCAAGGCATTTACAAATCATTAACAAAGCATGAGTACAACAAACAGTAAAAAAATGATTAAAAGTCATACACAAAGTGCAGTGAACCATCCTTTGAAGAAGTTAATAACCATGGCAGTTGAAACTCCTCAACAATCCAAGTTCAAGATTCCTCAAGCTCACATAATGAGTAACAATATCTGAAATACGAAGTAAGGCATCAGAGTTATATTTGGTTTTATGAAGAAAGGTCAAAAGAAAAATTACATAGTGAAGTCACAGTTACCACCAGTAAAAATTTCACAGTAAAAAACTCGGTAAAGATCGAATTTACAAGGGGGGACCATTTTCTATTTCACATAACACAAAATACATCCAGCTCATACCTGTCACTCTCAAGGGGGTCCCCACGAAATCTCCTCCCAAAATCCCCTAACGGATTTTTTGATCCGGGCTCACACGAATCTCGTAACAAACCGAGTGCCAAAATCCTCCTCTTCACACGTATCAGATCCTTCCAACCCTTCCTATAAGAAGCCCAATCATTGGCAATGATTACACACGCCACCATCACCTGAATGAAAAACCCTGAAAGAGTCAGAAAGAGACCCTAGTATACTCTGTAAAAATCAGTCCTCAAAAACCCTAGATTGTTCACTCAAAGCTCGTTTTCACAAAGTTTCTTAGAGTTCATCATCAGAACTCTAAGAATACTTGAGCTAAGCACCATACATTTCACTCCCGGACGATCTACAAGGGAAACGGAAGAGAGAACGCAAGCGGAAAACAAAAGGGAGCATATCATTTTCTACAAAATACCTCAACGAAGCTTGAATCGCATAGTGAAGGTAGTAACTCTTTCATCTTCATCCGTTGTAGGTTCGTCGCACATTGAAACGCGAGATTAGGTTTCGGTTTTGTTGTTAAACATTTGCGTATTTGGTTTTGTTGTATGTGTGTGCGTTGATGATGATCACTATGATACTATGAAGGCGAAAACATGGCTGAGTTGAGTTGATCTTGGATTTCGTTTGCTTTGTTTCTTGTTCTTTGATTTTGATTTGCTGTGGCTGAGCTGAGAATTGTGTATTTTGTGAGGAAGATGGAGGATTTTTTTTTTTATTTTTAAAAATAGAAGTTTATGTGTTCTGATATTGACAAGAGTGCCGTTTAAAGTGATGCATAACATTGTTTTCTTAAAAAAAAAAAGCTGAAAGAAGTATCATTGGTTGTTGTTTTTACACTGCCCGAGACATTGATTTTGACTAGACTGAAAGGTCAACTGCGGCTAGGGTTTGCCATGAACCCATTCACCATTTTTCATACAACCGGGTCGGAATGGACCCATTGTTTCTCTTTGGTTATGTGATGATTCTTCTTCTAGGCCCATTAGAAATGTCTTAGTGTTTTAATTAATATCATCTCTCTAAGTAAAAATTTGAGTTTATACATATATATAATGTTTTTTACAAAGGAATAATTAGAATTTTAATATCTTAGTTTAATTTTCTTTTTTAAAATCAATTACAATTCCACTTTGAATTATGTTTTAACTTTCATATTCTTTGACAAAAAAAAAGTAATTGTTCGCATATTCTTGTTTTCTATTGAGTCGTGTGTTGATTAAATATCTTGGTCGGATTTATGAAAATTATTCTTATCTTGTAATCATAAATCGTTAAATAACTTGAAGCATACACTAGTACTAAACTTCAAAAAAATACATAATCAAATATTTGGTTCAACGCCAAATAAATGTTCACAACCACTTGACCTACACGTAAGTCGATTGTTCCGCGATCGCCATCGACCTTACCCTAACACTCGCACACAATGCACGGCTTCTCTTGGGCCTTCTTACAATGAGTGGTAGTTAATCGATTACATCTAATCGGTTTTCTATGAAGGCTAACATTTTATGTTAGTACACTTAAAATCGAATTATTTAATTAATCATTTAATATTTTCATAGCAAATTAAACAATTCAAGTGTACTTGATCCACATATTAAGCTTATTACGACAAAAAATCTCTAAATTCATTTCATCCAAAGCAAATACTCAAAAGTCATATTTTGATAAAAAAAAACCGAAAGAATGGAATTCTTGAATGAACTCTCCTGAGGCTCGCTCCATAGGACGCAGTTCATTCGATCTTTCGTAATTAAAATACTTAATTTAACATATCAAATAATGAAAGAATTGAATTCTGGAGTCCAGCATTCCTCGAATTCTCGCATAAACTCTCCTGAGGCCCGCCCCACAGGATGCAGTTTATTCACTCTTTCATTCTTAAAAAACCCTAATCAACTCAAAACATTATTTTCGAAACCAGAACTGTTCCAATCCTTTCTATACTTGCAAAACAAGCTAGCGCTTCAGCCTCCAATAGCGAGCAGACAAGCCAACGCTTAGCAAATAGAATGCGATTCGAAAGATCGTTCATAACAACAATCAAACTTAGCACCACGAACTACGAGGCTCTGACTTTCCCATTGCACAAGGGAATACGTAGGCACACGGATCTCGATCCATGCCGAGCACCCTAAGACTAAAATCACCTAAACTCATACTGTTTACCATTAAGAAGACATTAATATAAGTTAGTATTCGATCGCAGATTAGACTAAGAGGTTCCCGTTGAGTACAACGGACGTAAGAGGTGCTAATACCTTCCTCTTGCGTAACCGACTCCCGAACTCAGAATCTGGTTCCAATGACCAAGTTCATTCTTTTATAGGGTTTATCTATATTTCCCTTTTCCTTTATTAGGAATAGATTAAAATTAGGTGGCGACTCTGTTTGTCTGTTCTTTTCCGCGTCTTTCGCGAGGATCGTATTTTTCGAGGTACGACAGGGAGGCGCTGATAGGCATGCGTGTGTGAGTAGTAATGGATCTAGATTATTGTGTTTGCTAAGCCCACCAATCACCAGTCTTAATAAAATAAAATAAAATAAAGGAAAATCTAGCCTAGGTTAAAAAATGATGGATTAAATAATTAAAGCGATGAATACTTTACAATCATAGACACAAAAAACGCAGAGTTTTAGCAAAGTGAGTCAAAGATTCAAAATACATCAACTTAGAGAAGGACCATGTACCAACAACAACCAAATCTCGTCATACAAACCTTCGATGCTCGCGCGATTGAAGCAAAATGAACGGATCTCTTCACTACAACCACGAGCCACTCCCTCCGTCCTCTCCTTCAAACCGTGTCCAGAGTTTTCTCATGATAGGTGTTCTCGGTGGTGAAGAAGAAGGAGTATCCACAGATGTAGGAGCTTCAGCAACATCATTATCAACGACATTGGAACCTTTGGTAGGTCTAGCCTTAACGGTTTCAAGCATGCGCTTACTGATTTCCTTGGAGTAAACCTGGAGGATCTCGATACCATCACCGCCGTCTGGAGCTCCGAAGTCGCTGGCGAAAGAGTAAGCCTTGTCCTCGATCCGGCGAGCGGCTGAGGCGGCCTCTTCAGAAGGCAATGTGTCGTAGCGCTTTGAAAGGATGGAGGGAGTGGTTAGGGTTTCGATTTAGCGAGTGATGACGGCGTCGCGAGTGCGCTGAGAGTTTGGCGATGAGGACGGCGAAGTTCTGTGGATTTATGAAGGGTTATGCGTTTGGGAGACATTATTGTGCGTTTTCAGTGAAGATTAAGGGTTGAAGGATGCTTGAAGGTTTACTGAGGAACAATGGTGGTAAACGAATTATGGAAGTGAGAATGAGGTGGAAAAAAAAGAGAGTGAGGTTTTTCATTTGTGTTGGTTTTCTCACAGGTCCAGATTTATTTTTCGAACTCACTATTTTACTCACGAATTTTTGTTTTCTTTGTTTTTTGGTTTTGAGTGTTTGAAGAATGGTTATGGTTATGTCGGTGTGTTGGATTTTTGTGCTTGATGAGAGCTGAATAAGGTTGATTGGTTTTGTATAGGGAAAAAACTAAAGGGTCTGTGATATGAATCGTGTTCTGTTGTGCGAGAACCACGGTCCTGTATTTGTTGTAGGCCGAATGAAAGAAAAGGTTGAGGGAGAGTCTGAATGAAAGTTTAGTGGGTTTTTCACAGTTCATGTATCAGATTATTCTGCAGGCCTGTGGTGCCGCAGAGTTGGCGTGTAAAAAATGTCTTTTTTTAGCCACTTTGATGAAAAAACGTGTTCTTACAATTCTGACTTTGCTTTATTATTGTGGCAGAAAAAGCAGTGGCATACAAGACAAGACTGTGTTAATGTTTTTGGACAGCGTGTTGGTCAAATGTGTGTGAGGGAGTGAAGCAAAATTTTGAAGTGAAATGTTGTGGTTTGACTACAATTCAAAAACAAAAAGTTATATAAAGAAACAAATTATAATTTAACAAAACATAAAAAAAAAACTAATTTACTTAAATTAATTAAGACAAGTTTGATTAAAATAAATAAATTAATAAAACTAATTTCTAAATAAAGTTAGAAAAAAATAAAAAAAGAAAGCTAAATAAATTAAGATTAAGATCAAAATTAACAATTTTGACATAATAAAATAAACTCATAAACTACAAAATAAATTAAATATTAAAAGTAAACTAAATAAACAAAAATTGAAAGTAAAGGGTAAATTAAATTAAATAAATATAAAAAAACTAAAATGCATGATATAATGAATATTGAGATGTTAAATGCAACAATGATTGATTTTTGGTATATCGACGAAAAATGCGTTAAATGAACAAAAATTGAAAATTTATGGTCAAAATTTTGGGTATTACAGGGTGTACATAATCAAATTGCAAGACAAAGAAAAGAGATGTCTTCTGATGCTAAAGGAGCTGTTAGGTATCTTATGGATCTCCGTGTTAAAGATCCATTGATGTTTCTTGCACACACGGTGGGTGCGGATGGAACAATGCAAAATCTATTTTGGAGCGATGGTGAAAGTCAAAAGAATTATGAACTATTTGGTGATGTGTTTGCTTTCGATGCTACATACAAGAAAAATAAGTACATGTGCCCCTTTGTTGTTTTTTCCGGTGTTAATCACCATAACCAGGCGATTATATTTGTTATTGCCATAGTTTCAAATGAGGTTGAAGGGATATATGTATAGTTGTTGGAGCAGTTTTTGGTTACAATGAAAGGTAAGACACCAATGTCTGTAATAACTGATGGGGATGTTGCTATGAGAAATGCAATCAGGAAAGTATTTCCCAACATTTATGATAGGTTATGTGCATGGCATCTCCTACGAAATGCAATTTCCAACATTGGCAATCCCAATTTCATCAGAATTTTCAAAAAATGCATGCTTGGTGATCATGATGTTTGGAAATTTGAAAATCTGTGGAATGAAATGGTAGAGAGTTTTGGTTTAGAAGAAAATAGTTGGATCATTGATTTGTACCAAAAAAGGAAGATGTGGGAAATAACTCATATTCAGGGAAATTTCTTTGCAGGAATAAGAACGACGTCACGATGTGAAGCATTTCATATCCATATGGGTCAGTTTGTACACTCGAAGATGAATATGACTGATTTTGTTAAGCATTTCCATATGTGTGTGGCTTATTTTCGATTTAGAGAGTTTCAAGCTGATTTTCATTCCCAATATGGACAGGCAGTGTTATAGACCAGTCTTAGAGCGCTTGAGAAGTCAACTTCAAAGCAATGGACAAAAGAGATATTCAAGATGGTACAGTCTATTATGAAAAAGGTATTGCTAATATATGTATTAGATACTCAAGATATGGCGTATTTTACAATTTATTCAGTGACAGAATATCGAGACGAAGGTCATGGATGACGTTTTTCCCACTGTCCATTGAATAATGATTTCAGATGCTCGTGTCTTAGAATGGAATCTTTTGGGATTCCATGTGAGCACATTGTTACTAAGATGGTTTATATTGATATTGCTGAATTTCCTAAGGCTCTTGTGTTGAATCGTTGGTCATTATTTGCGAAGGAGACCATCAGTGGAACTTATCAAGATGGATCACATTATTGATATTCACATTTGGTTGTTAGACACGCTAATTTGGTGAATCTTAGTAAGGAGGTTGTTGACTTGTCTTATATGGATGTTAATGATTACAAAAAAACCATCTAGAATATTTGACCAATGAACATAGTAGGCTTAAATCGAGTTACGATAATAAAGATGTTCGAGATATCATACACAATGTAGAGAAGTTGAAAATATACTTAACCCTTCATGTTTAAAAAGCAAAGGTTGTGGACCAGGTCGTATTGGTACATCAGGGAGACGCAGGCGGCCACAAACATATGGTATATACGGTGCTGCTGGTCACAATAGAAGATGTTGTCCTACTCTTGGAGAAGATGAAGAGGTTCCTCCATATAGTTCTTTACAATCACCATATGTACGCTTAAGTAATGACTTGGGCGTATCCGTGTAATAAATGATGCGGGTGTTTTGGGTATTTTTGGTGCAGTTTGGTAGTTTGTAGGTGTTGGAACATATGTTTTGGAATTTATATTGGAAGTATTTGTGATATCTTTGTTTAAGATGTTGAAACAACCTGAATTGTTTGTGTTTTTTTCCGCATATGTGTCAATTTGGGTTGTATACATTGTTTTAATATAAATCAATTGTTTTGAAACCATACAATTCACACATAGTTGACCATCATCAGTTGGATCCTAGACATGGTTCACACATAGTTGACCATCATCAGTTAGATCCCTGACATGATTTACACATATTTGACCATCATATGTTGGATCCCTGACATGGTTCACACATATTTGACCATCATTAATTGGATCACTGACATGGTTCACACATAGTTGATCATCATCAGTATGATCTTTGACATGGTTCACACATAGTTGACCATCATCAGTTGGATCCCTGACATGGTTCACACATAGTTGACCATCATCAGTTGGATCCCTGACATGGTTCACACATAGTTGACCATCATTAGTTGGATCCCAGACATGGTTCATGTAACGCCCGTATTTAATTAATTAATTAAATTAACTATTATTGCGTATTTTCCTGATTATAAGTTGTTACGTGTTGTTTTGCCGTCCTTGTCATTAAGTCGTTTAAGTTGATTGTTATGTTGCGGGTTAAGCTTTGTTTGAGTCGCTTAAGTTGATTAAGTAGGATTTAATTAATTAAGTCGAATAATGATAATTATAGAGATAATATTAGGTTGGGCTTGGTTTTGTTGTAGGAGAATAGTAATGTTGGGGGTGCTAATTAGGCCCATAGTAATTAAGTGGATTAGTGAGATTTTAGTAAAAACAATGCTAAAACCTAATTAGTCTAATCATAATTTTTGTAAGAAGAACAACCTTAGAGAGAGATCAAGGAGAGGCTAGGTCAAATATTTTCGCGGGAATATTTGCGTGACTTCGAGTTGCCTTCAATCCAAGGTAAGGGTGGAGTTCGAATTCCATAACCGGGACTAGATGATCGTATGTAGGTTGGGATTTTCGTGTAAATTCCTTGGTGTATTTTTGGTATGATTTGTTGCTATTGATTTTGTGTTGATATCTGATGAAAGACATGTTGTTCTTTTTGAATTGCTGATATATTCGTTATTGCATCTGTTGTCTATGTTGTTGTTGGACTGGTGTTGCAAAATTCGTGTAGAAGGAGTTAGGTTTCGTAAAATTAACCATAAGAATTGATATATGAATAGTATTAGAAGTTTTTGAGAGTAAAATCGATGTAGAAAACCAATTAAGATTGAACAGAATGGTGAAAATATGAGAAAATCGCAGAAAAGTTGAAATTGTAGGCTTTCTGTCCATTTGCGTAATAGATATGGTGTTACGCGTATCAAGATGGGAAATGCGTGTAACAAGACCCCCATACACATGCCTTACGCGTATCATTCAAGGACATACGCGTATGAAGGAGGCCATACACGTATGAGCAGGGCAGATGCGGAAAAATGTAGTTTTTGGCGATTCGATCTGTTTTTGCATCCGTTTCAAGTTGGATTGATCTTAGACTTAAAGTAAAGATAAAATAAGTCGTTTATAATAGATTTGAGAGTTTAAAATAATTAATTTAGTAATTTAGTCGATTAAGTCATAAATTTTCGTTTTCACATAAAAGCGGTGTTAAAGTTGTTATAAGCTGTGTTGTCCCGATTTTTGGGAAGATTAATATGATGTATGTCCTTGACCAATGTTGATTCATGTTGCTGAGTTGTTCAAGTCGTTATGTTGATAAGTTGATGATTATATTATTGTTGTTGTATGCCATTCATAGTTGCATACATGTGCATATTTCAAGTTGGAGCGTATGCTCAATTCAAGTTGCCCTGGAGTGACAAATAAGTTGATAATGCCTCGATAACCTGACAATGTTTCAAGTTGGGAGTTTACTGCAATGATACCACATGCATATTTAAGTCGAGTTGCATTCATGTTGCATTAATTACGTTATTATCCGTTGTTGGTAGCAAGATTGTGTGTTGATTGTAGGAAGTGGTGTGATTATATGACTATTTCATTTACATATTGATTATCGTATCATGTTTATGTTATTCGATATCTCACCCCTTTTGTAGGAAGTGGTCTTGTCTTGATGGTCGAAACCCTCAGTGGCTTCAACCTTATTCTGATGGTTGAAATCTTCAGTAATCTCAACATTGGTGGCATTGTCGAGACCCTCAGTAGTCTCAATCCATTTTGGAATGTTGAAACCCTCAGTGACATTGACATCGTCCTTCGCCTCAAGATCATCAGTAACCTTGATCAATACGGGCATGGTTAATTCGTCTTTGGACACTTCTTCCACGTTGGGCTGGATAGGGAGATCTTCATTAATCCCCACCATATTAACGTAGGTGTCGAAGCCTTCAGTGGCTTCAATCATCTCGGAGTTATCATCAGAAATCTTCTCCATTTTGACCATATTCATGTCGAATGGTTCAACATAGTTGGCTTCTAGGATCTGCATAGGATTGGTGTCAATCCTCATTTGTTGCTTCGACTTGTCCCCAAACTTCAGCCTTCCATCCTGAATTGCGTTTTGAACTAGATCTCTGAAAAGAAAACATTGGGAAGTTTTATGACCCAGAAAATTATGGTACTTACAAAAACCTCTCTTTTTCTGTTGGTCAATAGGGGGTTCTTTAACTCCTGGTGGTTTTAATAGCTGACCATCTTTTACCAACAAATCAAAGATTTCGTCACACTTGGTGACGTCGAACGTATATGTTCTTTTAGGGAATTTGTTGTTCTTCTCCGTTTCGAATGGATTCTTTCCATTCGAAGGAGTTAACATTTTGCAAGAATATGGTGGACCTTGCTTTAATTCTGCCAAGTCAATTTCTTGGTCGTCAAAAATGACTGATTCGTCTTCGTCACTGTCATCTTCTTGGCATATTCCTACATAGGTTATTCTTTCTTTTTTACCTTTGTTAGCCCTAAACTTCTCAGCTTTTAGCCTTTCGATCTGCCTCACCCTGTCTGCCAACTGTGCCATATCTTTTAAGTATTGAGTATCTAGTTTCTTCCTTATGGAATAATCTAGACATCCTGCAGCCATTTCGACCAGTTCTTGTTCTGGAAGTTGCGTGAAACATCTTGCTTTTAGTAGTCTGAATCTGTTAAGGAAGTCATCTATAGGCTCTGAGAATTGTTCATGGAACAATCTCTCCAACCGAGTCCATGTATGTATGGAACCTGCTGGTAGGGATGTAAACCAAGTAAACGCATTTTTTGTTAAAGAGCTTGGGAAATATTTCATCCTCAGATTTTCATTACGTGCTATTTCACCTGCTTCGATCAAGAAACGTGTTATATGCTCTATGGTGGATTCACTAGTATCCCCTGAAAATTTTGTGAATTTGGGGATTTTTCACCTTGGAGGTAATTCTTGTTGTAAAACATATTCAGAAAGTGGGGAAACGTAACTAGGCCTATGAAATCGCACATTTACCCCATTTTGCGCCATTATTCTTTCGACCATGATTGCCAAATTGTTTTCGGCAGGTGGATTATTATAACGCATTCTCTGTTGTAATATGTCATCAGCGTCTTGACCTCTCTAAACTATCAACCTCCTAGGCTCTTGTTGGATAGGGATTTCGACACGAAACTGTTCGACAACCTCTTCTTGGAGTCTTGGATTTGCCTGAGGGTTGTTTAAAGGTCTTTGATTTATTATTGGTTCTTCTTCAACATTCATTACTGGATTTTGAATCACATGATCTCTTTGTCGAATTTGAGGGACTCCCAAGAAAACAGCAATGCGCATCATTTGCGCTGCCAATATTTGATTCGTTTGAGTAGTGCTTTGTATTAAAGGGTTAAATACTTCCCCCATATGTTGTGTCAACCTATGGACCATTTCATGATTACTTTCGTCCATTTGTTAACGTATTGCTTACGTAGAATTAGTTGTAATTACTGGAATTTGGAATCCTGGTGGGGGTTGGTTTGGTCTACTAACTTTCCAACCATAACCTGACCCTTGTAATGGTGAAGACATGTGAACCATGATATCAGAATACAAAGGTGTTGCGTTATGTAAACTAGCCATCACTGAAGTTGGCATTCCATAAGGCTATTCTATTCCAAACATAGGCGTGGAAAAATTTGTTTGATATGGCCTGAAGTTATTTCCTCCAGGGGAGGGGTTCTCATAGGCATCGAATGTCCCATATTGGAAGAACTAGGTGCACTCTGAGAGAAAGACACCGCTGGTATCAATCAAGATGATGAGGAATTTTCCCCTTCTGAAACGTGGATTGCTTCTATATTTCCCCCAGTCGAAGGAATAACATTGGAAACTGGAATTTCATCAGTATTTACTGGCGGGATAGCCATTTTTCTTACTCTAGTTCGCCTAGGTCTTTCTACGCCAGTCACGGCTAATTTACCGCTTCGTAAAATCATACAACGTAATAAAACCTTTTTCGATTAAGAAGAATTCTTTTTAGTATTTTAGCACCTGTCCCACTAGGCGTGCCAATTTGTTCGCTTGTGTTTTTGGAGAACAACCTCTGGTTTACCAATTCCTTAGAATTGGGTTACTTGCAGGACCAACCACACAAGTCCTAGGACACATGTGCTAAATTTTTAGGGTTTGTTTCTTAATATATAAGTCTTATTAGTTTTCTTGTAAGTTCTGTTGAACGATCTCTTAACAAAATTGTTCTTGCTTATGTTAAAGTATGGATATGTTTGTAAAATGAAACTAACAAAGAACTTAAGGTTTGCAATAAAGGATTTCTGAAATGTAAATTGCTCGAAAGTAAATGGCTTGAAAACATATGACTGAAAGCATAAACTTTGAAAAAGAAATAAAAGAAATCTAAATTTTATAACTGAAAGATAAATGGTGTTATACGTACATTCTCCAGACAATTCTCTTTTCTCTTACACACGAGTAGTAGAGTAATTTTCACAGGAATGTTGTACAAAATTTCACACACTTTACACAAAGCAAAACTATCCTATTTATATACAAATAAAATAACCGTCGAATAATGGTCAATTCCTAAGAATTCGCCACTTGACGTTCTGCATGCTATCAATCTCTAGGAATCCTCCATGTATCTTCCACCAAGCGAGGCCGTTATTCGTATTACAATTGCCCTTTAACTGGCGAAGCGACATATCTTCTCGTCACGTCGAATTCATTTGAAATTCAAATAGTCATAACATCTTCTTCGTCAGATTCTTGCCTTCATATCTCTTGTCAAAAACACAAGAAGACTTCTTCATAGTGATGTGAAGAACTTTCTAGCTGGCATTTCAACCGCTCCTTCGACAGACAACTGTTCGTTATATCACGAAGAAAATCATCACAAACCTTTTCAAGATTCTGGACATGTTTGGACGAAAGAGTGATTCTATTCTGTCGAATATCTTCACAGCTATGTACATCATTGCTCAAAGCATAATAAGATGAGGAGTACTGAGAAACTTCAATGTCGAATAATGGTGACTTGTGGAAGAATAGCTAACGAAGCTACCAATTGCTAAGGCTCTCATTTTAAAACCCATGGTGTCAAAATTATGTGTATACAGGATGCGGGACAGGTAATATTTAATCGTCGGGTAATTTTGTTGTTATGTTGGCCTTAGATAAGGCGTGTGTCTTGTTATTTTTGGTGTTGTGTCCTAGTGGAACAGGTATATTCAGGTGCAAATAGCAATAGAGAGGGTGCGAATATTAGTAAGACAATTTAGTTTCTATTTTTATTATTATTAATCCTTTGATAAAAAACAATAATTGAAATAATAAAATTATTATTATTATTATTAACTAGATTAAGGGACGGTTTAGTAAAATGTTAGTAGAGGGTTAATATTGAATTATTCAAAAACATAAAAATTAGTGTTAGATTAATCGTGAAATTTTGGTGAGAAGAACAAAGGAGGCTAGGAAGAAGAACACATGTAGGGCACCCAAATCATTCAAAATTCACATGATTTTTCACTGAAATTCGTGGTAAGGGGGGAGAACGGGTTTAATTTCAGGTGGTTTAGCATGATGGGTAGTTTGAGGGTTTCCTTCCCTCTTAGGAATTTCTGTTGATTATGATGTGTATGAAGAATATTTGAATATATAATGATTGTTATGAATCCATGAATATCTTATTGTGTTTGTGATGATTTCTGTTGCGATTCTGTTGTTGTTGATCTAGATGACGAAATCTGTATGAATATTGTTGTTGTTGATGAACAAAATGAGGTTTAGATCTAGAACGAAAATTAATTGGAATATAGTAACATAGATGAAAGATAGATGAAGATTGGAGAGTAAAACTGGTGTAGAAACGATTTTAGGACAGGTATGAACCATGAAATTGATTGGAATGAGGTATAGATCTGAAATTATGCAGAAAACCCAGAAAACACATTATTTCTGCCCATACGCGTATGGACTAGACCAATACGCGTATGAAGGGCATGGGATTGAAACAATATGCATATGAGGGCATTGATACGCGTATTGGGGGCGTATAGGCCCAGACGAATGCGCATATTGCCAGCGTGTGGTGCAAAAACGCGCAGTTTTGCGATTTCTCTCCCGATTTCGCATGCGTAGCCGATTCCCTTGGTGTGAGGTATTGAAATGAATATTAACACACGTTTAATCGAGATTTAACCTTGAGAATGAAATAAAGTTGGAATTTAGGTGGATTAATTTAGTCGGGAATCAATTAAATCGCGTGAGATTAATACTGACGAATTTTGGTGAAAAGGATGTTGTGCTTTGATCGGATGGATCGTGTAGATGTATAATATGGTGAATTATACACGACATATGCTTTTTCATTGTCATGCATACATATGTCGTTTATTGTTGGGATGATCGGCCGGATGGGCGAATACGATCATTCGTACTCCTTTATGGAGAGTGTTGGGGATAGTCATTGCCGGATGGACGTATGTGATTATCCGTGTTTGATTGCATGAATAAACCCTGGTACCACATGCATTGTGTCGTGTTGAGTCACATTGCATATATTTTTGATTGGGGTTGCATAATTATTGTTGTACTTGTTGTTGTGGATTATTGTTGAGTGATGATGTGGTTATTGTTGTTTGTGTGAGAAACTACCTTGTATATGTTATATGCGCCATTTATAGTTGAATTTGTTTCTCACCCCTTTGTTGTTGTTGTTGTGTCTGTGCTTCTTTGGAAGTACAGATAATCCAGGTACCTAGAGTGCGTGAAGTCGTGTTGCTGTGTTCGAGTCTTAAGATGCTCTGATACGTAACACATGATGGGGTTTTCTGTTGTTATTTTATTTCCGTTACGTATCTGTTTTTAGGGAATTAAACATATTGATGAATTATTGTTGAAACTGGCTTTTTGCCTTGGTTGTTTTAAAACGATTATCATTCCACTGTTTTTAATGAGAGAACATTTTGTTGATTAATATTGTTGAATATGTGGTATTCCACTTTAAACTCTGATTTTGATATAAAAATGTTATTTTTATTTATTTGGGAAAGTGGGATGTTACAATTGGTATCAGAGCAGGTTGGTCCAACCGATCAGATGTTGTGTCGAGACAGTCCATAGAATAGGGATTGTTGTTGTGTTCTAACCTGTAGTGGTTGTGTTTGTTGTGATATTATGGCAGGAAGGAATGATGTTGCACTTATTGCTGCTATGCAAGCCATGACACAGGCTGTTGTGAATATTGCTCCAGCTGCGGGGAATGTTGAGTTCCGTGGCCTGGATCAGTTCAGAAGTAACAAGCCGTCTAAGTACGAAGGAGATATTCTGGATCCAGAGACTGCACAGAAATGACTGAAGGCAGTTGAGAAAATCTTCAGGATCATGGGCTGCACTGATGATCAGAAGATGAAGTTTGACACTCACATACTTGAGGGCGAAGCTGAAGTGTGGTGACAGACCTATATGAGTCGCGTAGCATATCCCTGACCATTAAAGAATAGATTAGAGTGATCAAATTATTTTCTTTCTTACTTTTTTTTTTCATTTTGTTTTTATCTTTATGAAAAAAGAAAAGTAAAAAAAATAAGCAAACGTACTGTCGTCATCATCAAACAACCCAACTCAACCAACCCAAAATTTATCATCAGAAGATTCACAACTCTTTAGAATTCGATTCAAAGTTTTGATTTTTGATTTCTGATCTTTGTTTTTCAGCCATGGAGGCACCTACTTCATGGGATTCTCTTCGCAAACAGGTTTTAATTATTAATTTTTCCATTTTCATGTTTTTATGCTGTAAATTATACTAATTTTGATATATATGGGTATGTATAATTTGAATGCCCCATATGCGAAAGTTTTGATTTTTATCTTTAGGGATTTGTCAATTTGTAGGTAGGTGATGTGCACCATTTTTTGATATATGTGCTTTGAACAAGATTTAGTTCAGTTTCTAGATTTTCAGGTTTCAATTAGTAGAAAAATATTTTTCTGTTTGTTGGGTTTGGCTTTATGGAGTTGAATTTTGAATATTTGAAATGCTGTAGATGAGAACTTGTTCCTAGATTTTTAGGTTCATTTTACCCTAAAGTTTGCTTGGGAAATAATCAAGGTCTTTGCATTGTGATCTGATCAGTATTGTGTACCTACAAAGAGTGAATTTGAGTCTGATTATAGATTGGATTTACTTATTTGAGCGTATCTACTCACGGAATTGCATGTGAAACTTTTTGAGATAGCTTATGAAAATGGTTTATGACATGTTTCACAAGTTTCGATTTGACTTATGAAGGTGAATTCATGCAAGTTGTTTTTATCTTCCTTTGTAGCTACCTAGTTTATACATATTTTCGATTTCTTAGACAAGGCTAGCAAATGATTGATATCAGAATTGTTTTCCTCCAATCTTTTGAAGGCAAGAAAGCTTGAAGCTCAATTGGATGAGCAGATGAGCGCTTATCGTAAATTAGTTTCTACCAATGTTTCGACAAAAGGTGATGCTGCAGAGAGTGATCTAGAGTCTTGGATTGAGCGGTTAATAAAACAACTACAACAAGTAAACTCACATATGCAAGCTTGGGTATCATCTGGTGGTTCCGACATGGTTTCTCATACTTTGACTAGACACCAAGAAATTCTTCAAGATCTCGCTCAGGTATTCTATTTCAGTCTGAACTTGAGCTACCCGATTACACTGTGTTACCGTATGCAAAGTCTTGCCAAATAGTAAGGCTATAACATACCGAAATTTGAACGAATCAATATTGTTCTGCGATTCACTATTTAGTACAAAATGCTGTCAAATAGAGGTACGAAAGCACTATAATGTAGTAGAATTTGAACAAACAGTTATTTTATGTGAGCCGCGATTGATCATACTGCCTATGTTTTTATGGTTCTTTTTCGTCCAATCTTAATGATCATCTCGTCACAGAAAAAACACATGGAAAACCTTATGATTAAATTCTATTGTTCAATGCTATGACTCCCCGTAAAATTGGTACTTGATACTGATTGTCCAAGTATTTTTATTCTTGTAAATGGCTCTCGAATCTTTGGTCCCGAGTCTACTTTTCTCTTTGATTTGTAACGTTTTACTTGTTTTTGTTTTTATTCATTACTATGAACCAAGCTTAAATGTTATTGAGCTGTAGGAATTTTACCGTCTTCGCTCAAGTCATCGAGCAAAGCAAGAACATGCTTCACTTTTAGACGATTTTAAAGAATTTGATAGGTCAAGATTAGACTTGGAAGAAGGTGGTGAATCTGAACAGCATACACTTCTAAGAGAGCATGCAGCTATCAGTCGAAATACCGGACATGTCAGTCATATAAAACAATCACGTGTTTTTTGAATAATTCCTTGATTTTTCCTTGAAATTCGAAATGATTTTCACAATCCTGGTGGTCTTGTTCTGCTTATTCATACGCTGCAGATGGACAGTGTAATTTCACAAGCACAAGCAACACTAGGAGCACTTGTCTTCCAACGTTCAACGTTTGGTGGCATCAATTCAAAGCTCAGCAACGTCAGCTGTCGCCTCCCTACGGTAACTCTTATCATCATCAAATCTTATATTTTTCTTTTCGTCGTTCACATATCGACTGTAAGAAGATTTGAACGGTTTGATTTCAATAAAAAACCTCTTATTCATTGCAGGTAAATAACATACTTTCGGCGATAAAGCGGAAAAAGTCAATGGATACTCTTATACTTTCTCTTGTGGCATCTGTATGCACATTTCTCATTTTGATCTACTGGATAACTAAATGAGATTGTTAATTTTTGGTTTATCTGTTCTTGCTGAGGTTCAACTTGTGTAAACTGTGTTCCAATGCTGAAATGATTTTTTTTTAAAGGTAATGTTTTGTCGAGAAAACTACAAAGTATGAAACTACAAAAACCCCACATCAATTTCTTTATAAATATCATTAGTGTTTATAAACTCACACAAATATTAATCATTCATTCCTCTTATATAAATTGAAAAAGTGCTCTTAGGATATGGCTCATAAGCCCAAAAATCTATATTTTAAAATTTTAAAATAATTAATTTTAAAAAAATAAATAATCAAAATTATTAATTACTAATTTATTCTGTAAAAACATTATTTAATATTTATTATAATTTAATTTTAATTAAGAAATTTTTTGTTATGCCACATCATAAATAAATGAATTAAAATATTAAATAAATACACATCAATATTTTTTTTTAGTAAATTTGAGATATAAACTAAAATTGTTTAAAAGATAAATAGGGAGAAATACGCCTTGTTAAAGAATATCCTTAAATGGAAAACGGATCAAAACCAACTAGGTTGTCCGCAACAAGCTTGTTATCTACTTGAATAATAATATTCTTGAAATTGTGCTACCAAGCTAAATCCAAACCAGCATAACCCAAAAAAAAAAAACTCAACCAAGAAACTAGTTAAGACATGCATTAGGCCCATTAGAAAGAAGGCAAAGTCTATTTTACTTAAGGATTATATTTTGGGCTGATTGTTATTTTTATTTTATTATGAGTTATTCCTTTAAGTGACCATTGGCCCAACTAGTCTTGAGAAGAAATCCCTAGCTATATATATTTTGTAATTTGTCATTTGAGAAATTAAGAAAATTTTGTTTTATTTTATTATCTTTCAATTCAACTTTAGATCTAGGATCTCCTAAATTCAAGCTTAATATTTGGTGCTTTCATCTTGTGTTCTCATGACTCGTAAACCCAATAACCCTCTACAAGAGAGCTTATTGAAGAAGTTGTCCACACCTCTCAATTTCACCTTCATAACGCCATGGAAGAAGTTCATCAACATATGAATGAGAGATTTGATAAGGTTAATGATGAAATGGGGCAGAACATTGGTTAACTTCATCATATAATGGATGAAGAAAAACAACTCCATGATTCTAGACATATCCATCATGGCAACATTATACAAGTTGTTGTCCCAAAAGGAATAGCAACATTCTGCTACAACTATTCATACAACAACAACTTCTTCAGGTATTTCTCACCTTTCTACTACATTCATGGTTCCCTCTCCCATTAGCCCTAATTTTTCACCCCAAGCTACCCCTCTAAGACACTCGGCTACTTTTTCCAACTCACCCACACAACCTACTGCTACAGCTATGCTGAAAAATACAGCAGTTCAACCACCACCGTCCTACCCACCTTTTTCTTCCCCACAAACAGCTTTTACCCCAAACCCTAATTTTAATTTCCCCCTTTTCCAACCAAACCCCTACCAACCAATTCCCCATATTCCCCCTTTGCCACCTATGCCTACCCTTAAACTTGAACTCTCCATGTTTGATGGTTCAAATCAATTTGAGTGGTTGTTTCAAGCTGATATTTTTTTCCAGTTTTTATAATATGTCATATGAAAATAAATTATCATTAATTTCATTTCATATGAAAGATGATGCTTTGGGCTGGTTTAAATGGATGCACCATAATTTATTATTAACTGATTGAATTTCTTTCATAAAAGCTTTAGAATTACGTTTTGGTCCTTATACTTATGAAAATCATCAAGTTGAATGGTTCAAATTAAAGCAAGAAGGGTCTGTTGTGGAATATAAAACAAAGTTTGAAAAATTAGGTAATCAAGTTGTTGGTTTGCCTCCCGATGCGATTCTGAATTGTTTTATTTTTGGGCTGACATTAGAGATTAGAAATGAAATGGCTATTCATAAACCTACTTCAATCTCTCAAGTTATTGGACTTGCTAAACTTGTTGAATCCAAAATCAAAGACACCAAGCCGAAATTCCCAAAGCTTTTCCTACACCTTACCAAAAAAGCAACCCCCTTATACCAAACACACAACCTTCCAAAAGTCCCACTTCCTCACAATTTCAAGTATCAAACCTTCAAAAACCTCAACCATTCACAAACCCCCCAAAGTTCCCAATTCGACGCCTCTCACAAACTCAACTTCAAGAAATAAGAGCTTGAGGTTTATGCTTTAATTGTGATGAAAAATGTATTTTGGGTCATAAGTGCTCTACCAATAGATTTATTTTTCTTTTGCCTGATGATGAAGTAATAGAAGACTCATCCCCACCTCAAGACAATGTTGATAGTGAACAACTTGAACAAGACCACAATCATACTTATTTTTAATTGTCCACTCAAGCTCTTACGGGTCAGTTTTCTCCACAAACACTTAATTTAAAGGTCAAATTGGTGGTTTATCTGTCATGTTACTAGTTGACACGGGGAGCACTCACAATATTTTACAGCCACACATTGCTTAACATCTCAACCTTAAGTCCAATCCTATTCCTTAATTTTCAGTAATGATGGGCAATGACTCTCATTTACAATGTGAATGAATATGTAATAATGATCCAATTGTTCTACAAAATAAATCAGTTCACCTCCCCTTTTACTTGCTGCCAATTGAAGGTGCTGATGTGGTTTTAGGAATGGCTTGGCTATGTACACTAGGCCAAATTCATTCATACAACCTTTCATCAACTTAAACACCTTATCCACACAAACTTTATTGCCTTTTTTCACTTAATGACCTTTCAACATATTCCTCTTGCTCCAACCATTACCTCTACCACTTTATCCACCCCAGAACCTCTACCACCAAACCTACACCCAAAAATCCATGACTTGATCCAAAACTACTAAGAAATTTTTCAACCACTTTCTGGCCTACCACCTAAATGCCCACATGACCACCACAATCCTCTTGAGCCCAACACCAAACCAATTAATGTGAAACCTTACCGTCACCCACACTCACAAAAATATGTCATGACAAAAATTATCCAAGACATGCTAAACCAAGGTGTCATCATCCCTATCCATAGCCCTTTTTCCTCACCTGTCCTACTTGTCAAAAAAATATGGAACTTGGAGGTTTTGTGTAGATTATCGCGCTCTAAATGTTGTTACTATTAAAGATTGTTTCCCAATCCCCACCATTGATGAACTCCTAGATGAACTTAGCTCAGCCAACGTTTTTACCAAGTTAGATTTGCGTCCAGGTTACCACCAGATCTGGGTTGCATCGAAAGATACACATAAAACTGCTTTTTCAGAATTTTGATGGGCATTACGAATTCCTCCTTATACCCTTCAGGCTCACTAACGCTCCTTCTACATTTCAAACTGCTATGAATGATCTATTGAGGCCCCATTTACGAACACTTGTTCTGGTTTTTTTTATGACGTTCTGATTTTCAGTAACAATTTTGCTGACCATCTTACTCATTTGCAGGATGTGTTTGACTTATTAAAAACTTAGTTTTTTGTTGTTAAGTTATCAAAGTGTGTTTTTGCAGTTGATACAATTGGTTACTTAGGCTATGTTATTTCTATGGGTGGTGTTTCACCCGATCCGGAAAAAGTGAAAGCCATTTTAGAATGGCCTCAACCGCGTTCATTCACAACTCTCCGTGGTTTCTTGGGCCTCGCTGGTTTTTATAGACGTTTTGTGCGCAATTATTCCTCTCTAGTCGCTTCTTTCATCGATTTATTATGTTCCACTAAGTTTACATGGAGTACAGAGGCTGATGTAGCCTTTACAGAGTTGAAGAAGCATATGACCGACATGTCGGTCCTGGTACTACCAGATTTTACAAAGCAATTCATAATCGAGACAGATGCTTCAGGTCTAGTCATTGGTGTGGTCTTGTCCCAAGATGGTCATCCCATTGCTTTCTTCAGTAAAAAGATGTGTCCTCGAATGCAAACAACTTCAGTATATGTCCGCGAAATGTTCGTTGTCACATAAGCAGTTAAGAAATGGAGTCAGTATCTCATTGGACAAAAATTCCACATTTATACAGACTAGAAAAGCCTAAGATCTCTACTGATGCAAATGATCCAAACCCCAGAACAACAGAAATGAGCCTCTAAGCTACAGGGATTTAATTTCGAAATTTCATACAAACCTGGTCGTTCTAATCTGGTTGTTGATGCTCCGAGTCGACAGTTTGGCACTGAAGAACCACTAATGCTGGCCATATCCTCCTCAATTCCAAGCCTCTTGACAAAAGGAAATTTTACGTAAATGATAATGTGGGGCAGAAATTAGTGACACAGTTGGTTCAACAAGAAAATGACAACAATTTATATAGGTTCAACAAAGGGTTAATCTATTACAAGGACAAAATCTTTATACCTGATATCCCTCAGCTCCGACAAAACATCTTACAGGAATATTATTCTACTCCATCTGCTGGTCACTCTAGTGTCAAGGCAACCTTGGCTCGTCTCATCTTATCCTTTAGGTGGCCTGGTGTCGCCATAACAGTCAAAAACTTGGTCAAATATTGCGGCATTTGTCAACATAACAAGTATCAAACTTAGAAGATGAAGGGACTCTTACAACCTTTACCAATTCCTAACAAAGTTTGGAATGAACTTACCATGGATTTCATCACCCATCTGCGTAACTCATTCGGCCACACCATCATTTGGGTCATTTGCGATTGCTTGACTAAGTTTTTCCACTTTGTTGCTTTACCCTCAAAATTCTCTGCTAAGGATCTGGCATCATGTTTCATGGTAGAAATCTTATGTCTTCATCCTAAAATCAATAGTCTCGGATAAAGATTTGTTCTTCATAAGCGCCTTATGGAAAGAATTCTTCAAGCTGCAGGGCACTACATTAAAATATAGTACAACCTATCATCCTGACCCCGATAGACAGACGGAAGTGGTAAACAAATCTATAGAAACATGCATGTGCTGTTTAGCGGGAGAACATCCTCGTCAGTGGTTTAAGTATCTCCATCTTGCGAGTTTTGGTTCAACACATCTTTTCACATAGTTATACAAATGAGTCCTTTCAAAGCTCTCTATGGTCGTGAGCCTCCTACATTCACAGACTACTTAACCGGCGTGACAACTGAGGAGTCCTTGGATGTATCCCTACAACAAAGACACAATATCGTGACTCAGTTAAAACACAACTTAAAAAAGACCAGAGTTCAGATGGAAAAACAGGCAAACAAACATCGTATTGACTATACCTTTAAAGAGGATGACCTTGTGTTGTTGAAGCTACAGTCGTACCAACAAACAACTGTGAACAAACGCCTCTCACAGAAGGTATCTCAGCGTTTCTTTGGTCCCTTCAGAATCATTAAGCGAATTGAAGAAGTGGCTTACTTGCTTGATTTACCATCATCATCTCGCATTCATCTCGTGGTTCACGTCTCTTTATTGAGACCTATATCATGCAGCGTCCTTGCAGACAAAAACTTTGACTCATCTTCCTCCCAACGTGATATATCTTGGTGAAAACGTTTTAGATGAGAAGGCTGAAGTTTTAGAAGAGAATATTGAAGGTATCTTAGAATGACAGACTGAACTAGGGGTGGCAAAACGGGCCCGGTCCGTTGGGCATGCCCGTTTTTCCCGCTCTTTAGTGCGGGGTGGGCCAAGGGTTTAGGCCCTCACCCTCTAAAGTGTCCGCCCCATCCCGCCCCATTTTCGTCGCGGGCTTTTGCGGGCATGCATATTTACTTATATTTTTGTATTTTTAGGCTTAAAAAGTGCAATGTCCGCGGCTTTCCCTGCCACACCCTCACTTTTTTGCGGGGAGGGCTTAGGTTTTAAGCTCGCATCCTTAAGTTTGACCGCCCCGCCCCAAATTTTTGTGGGCTTTTGCAGGGCGGGCCTAAACGGGGCGCGCATGCCCGTTTACCACCCCTAGGCTGAACTAAGTTTGAGAAAGGTCAATAAAAATCTTAAGTTGAAGTCTCTCAATTCAAATGAAAAAGCAGAGGGCGAAGTAACTGAGTTGAGGAAAATAAAAATGAATGACAAGTTGGAGAGTAAATTTCCTTCAAGTACCGATGTATCTCATTTAACTAGTCATACTTTATCCCCACATGCTATTTTCCAACGAGATTATTGCCCTTCATCTGCTTCCGACACGTGGCCCAATAGTAGTATTTCCATACAATCCACACTGTCCCCTCTCACTTTGAATTCTCAAATTCTCTCCCCTCATAAACCTTTGCTTTCACGCGACTTTCCCTTTCCCACACAAAATCATCCTTCTCCATCGCGTACGTGACACCTGTCAAACGGAGCACCTCATAACCCCCTCAACACCGCCCCGTGTCCTCTCTCTTCTATACTTTAAATAAAATTATTAATTTTTTTAAACAATGAAAAGAGTGATTAGATGAATTAGTTTTACCATTAATTAAAAATAAAACTTTAAATAAAATTAATTATAATAATTCAATGCTTTTACATTCTAAAAAAATTAAAAGTATATTAATTTTGAAAAAATATTTATATTATAATAAAATTATTTAATTTTAAATTTTGTATTAAACTTTAAGATGTGTTGAACTGTCCTGATTGGATGTTATCACCAAAATTCATATCTGATACTAATTGTTATTGTGTGAGAATCTCCCGTGGTTATTATCTCTTCTAGACTAAAACAATAAGTGCCAATATCAAGTTGCTAATTGAATAAGTTGACAATGTGGACAAGTCTATATTCTATCACATAAACAACAATAGTGCAGCAAGAAGACAACGACAAAAGAGTTTCCCCAAAGATAATGCAAATCCACCAACAGGTTTAAGAAATTCAGAATACCACACCTTTTATAAGACAAGTCCATTTTACAACAATACATTATTCTTAAATTCAAAAGTAAGCTATTGATCTTATCTATCATGTCCTAACCTCTAGACATGAATATACCAATAAAAAGGCATATACAAGTAAATGTAGAGATTACATCTAAGAAGACAATAATAAAACTATTAATAAATATTCAACGGATTAATCTGACTGACTCAATAATTTTTATCACTGATTTTAGATTAACTTATGTTGTAGAATTTGAATTTACTATCGTCACAAATCTAACACGTTTATGCAGTTAATTTATCGCTAGTTATTAAATCAAGTCAGGTGATCTACACTATTTACGCTATCAAAATACATAATATAAATCCTTGTAGTACAAAAGAGAAACTATGCACTAGTAAATTGTAGAATAGTGCTCTACATAAGTTCCAATCAAACTAGTATACAATACAAATCTTTCTCTCTCTTTCTCTCATTTTCTCATATTCACACAAATAGATGTCTTAAGTTTTAGGTCTCTCTATATTAAGACCTTGTAACTGTAAAATAGTGCTATCTATTTCTATACATAGCACTAAGCATTTATTGTTGTTACAACATTTACAACAAACTTCATCTCTCTTGCAGTTAAACCAAACTTAGATAACAACAATACTAAGCTTATACTTGCATTATATTTCCTTCTGAAAACTTGAATCTTTCATGCCAACAAACTTCTATGGATACTACAAAACACAAACATGACTCATCTTCTCAACTTGTACTTGATCCAAGTCTCTCTAGCAAAGATTCATGTGACGATGAATCAAAGCCGGAACTAAACCTCCTCAATTGTTTCCATGCATATTTATCAGAAAGCTCGTCGGAATCTAGTCATGAAAATGAACTTGATCCAAGAGTTTTCTCATGCAATTACTGCCAAAGAAAATTTTACAGCTCGCAAGCACTAGGAGGACACCAGAACGCACATAAGCGCGAAAGAACTTTGGCGAGAAGAGGCTATACAACTAACATGACTTCTTCTCTTCCTTCTTATGGCTTATGCAACAAATCACTTGGCATTCAAGTGCATTCTATGATTAACAAACCTTCTTATCAAAAACAAACACCGTTTTTTGGATTTTGTTCAAATGGACAAAATGGTTGGAAAAGACAGATTTTTGATTCACAACCGGCAATCCGAAAGCCTCCATCTGGAAACTTTCATGTGAGGAATGAAACTGAACCATCTTTTGGCAGTGGCATTCAAAGGGTAGCTATGTTTCCTAAAACTCTTGTGAATGAAGGATTTGGACATGGAGGTTACTTATTGGATAACAGCATTTCACATTTGAAGTCTAAACAAGAGAAGTTGCAGAAGCTTGACTTGTCCCTTAAGCTCTAAGTATAGTCTCCTTCAACAAACATGTCATTTGTTCGAATCCGAATCCGAACAATCATTGATCAGATTTTACTTATCTACCGGTTGAACTCTAGAAAACCGGATTGTTACAAAAATAACACAGTTTCTATTCTCATTAGCTAAAGAGCTTTCAACTTTTTTTTTCTTCCTTCTTCACTTCTTTTGTTTTCATGTATCTCTCTTGTTCAACCAGGTTTGAATGAATTTTGATCAGTTACAAGAGGTTCTGATTTGCTGTTATTAGCTTTATGTTTTGTCATAAAAATAATTATGACAAAATATAAAGTATAAATAATTGTATTATATAATTTTCGTATTGAATATGTGTGGTGTCTGATATATATTTGTATTATATAATTATTTTATTTTTTTAAATTATTACTGATATCAATGAATTATAATGATATCTGTAATTCAACTTCTTCCAAGGGAGTAAAAAAAAGTAGGAATAATTGAATTTGACATTGAACTAAACGTCAACCTAGGACTATTTGAATGAAGGTACAAGATGTATGTCACATATATTGGGTGACAAAGATCTACTGTAGACATTTGGAAGTTAGTGACTGTCATATTTTTTTTTAGTCCTTATTGAAAAAGTTGGTCCACCAAAATGAATGAATGTTTTAATGGTTGCAACGTGTCACTAACTCCTATTTTAACCCACTTGTTGTTGGAGAAATGGACCATCTCTATTGAAATCAAAGAAGTTGGTGGGGGTAAACCACGTGGAAATAAGCCAAAATAACATCTTTACAGGTTGATTGAATCGTAAACTAACAACTTACATCTTTATATTTCAACCAACAAATATTAATTGAGTTACCCACAATAAGTTATTTATTGATCATTTCACACGTAAAAAAATATTATGGGGACATATGATATGTTGGGACAATTCGAACTTGTAATACCTCACTTCTCTATTAGTTGAGTTACCCACAATAAGTTATTTATTGATCATTTCACACGTAAAAAGTACATATATAACTTATATGATAAAATATTACGGGGACATATGATATGTTGGGACAGTTCGAACTTGTAATACTTCACTTCTCTACTCTACGACAAACAACTAGTGTGTTACAATTTCACCGATATATATATATATATATATATATATATATATATATATATATATATATATATATATATATATATATATATATATATATATATATATATATATATATATATATATATCAATTAGATGTACAATTGAAAAATTATAATTAATATAAAATTAAGAAGTGATGTTTATTGTGCGAAGAATGGAGTATTAATTAAAACCTTAAACACTGATTTCTCAACTAATGATATCTTATGTGCACTTCAAATTTGTAGGTCCATATATATATATTTACATGAGGTTTACACTAATCTCATGTTAATCATGAAACACAAGTACTATTATGATGAATTCAGTTCAAAAGCAACTGAAAGTCTAGTCATTATGACAGTTAATTATAATCTGTAAGATCTAAGAATGTTTCCTAACATGGATTATGAGTTTGATATATTTTATTGCCATAAGAAGTACTTTAGTTGAGCTGTCTATTTTACTTGTGGTGGCATACCTAAGTCTTTCACCATTCATCCAATAAGATATTCATTTTGCCTCCTAACCAAGAAAGAATCACAAAAAACAAACACAAGGGGAGCTATCATTTGAAGCAAAATATGGTTCTTGTTCATCAAGATTTTATATGAGTAATCAAATTTGAGATTGTATGTCCTCATCTCCAATAATAGATAGGACATGAAACTTGAGTTTTAACATCAACATCTTAGTTAGGCTAGTGAAACAGTGCATGTTTTTCTTATTTTATTCTGTCTATTCTACCAATACTTTGGTATCACTAGTTGTATGCATTGATTCTAACAAAATAGTATCATATGTCAGATGATATATTTTAACAACTATCATTATTATATATAGTTCAGTGGGCTTTCAACCAAATAAGTCAAGTCATAATCACTTCATCTCTAATTCTCTTAAGAACCTCATGTCGGCAAATTTTATGGTTTAAGTTAATTTGAACATCCCTTCTCACCTTAACAAATATAGAAAGACAATAATTACATTCAGATGTCTTTGTCTATCAAGACTTTTTTACTTGGCTATGTTCACCTGAACCTAACTGGCCCTTACAAAACTGTAGTAGGGATTCATTATCTTTAAGCATAGTATACAATCTACATGCACTAAAACACTACAGGATTTAAGGTATTATAGGAAATTTTAAAAATAATTAAAGGAGAGTGTGAAAGAATCTCAAAACAAGAGGTGGAGATAGCATTACCATGGATCAAGCCATACATGATTCTATGATTATGAGACAAGAAAGAATGGTTCATAAGCGAGATTATTTGAAGAAGTTCATAGATGACAAAAATCAACAAATTATACTGAGGAAAAATTATTTGATGTATGCATGTACGTGAAATGAATCGCATGAAAATTTTAATCGATTAAGATCGAGATGTAATTTGAATTTGTTACACATTAGAGGTACAACACCTGCATATCAACAACAGAACAGTCACAGACTCGCAACAAGATTTTCGGTTTAGCCAATTAAATCAAGGTGGATACAACTTTACAGGATCGCTTTACCACGCATCAGCGAGGTCTTGTCCTGTTCAGCCATTAATTTGAAACAAGCTCAAAATAATTACAGACCTTATTCGGCTTCTGGCTGCTATTAGTCAATTGTTCCCAGAACAATGTTAGTCACTGTTCATAGATTGTAAAGCAGACATCATAATTATGAACACAAATGAAACAATAATTTTTCAAGAATAAAATCTTCCATTAAAGACGCTGTCTGACATGTTTTCACTCTTTCTTCATAGGGAGAGGGGAATCCCCGGCAAAAACCATAAATACAATATGGTCATTTCCTATTTAGTTTACGTTATACAATTTATACGAACAATGATTATTCCAAAGAAGTGAACAAAATATAAGTGCTTATTTTCTTTCAAACAAACATCAGTGACAAAATAGACAAGAGATATGGTTTATCTCATCGAGAACATTTATAAATTTCAATGCACTAATTTCCTTTCAATAAAAGATTTAACCTTCTCCATCCATCCTATTAGCTCTGTTTTATTCTTGTGTTTCATGTACTGATGCAAGTAAGTGGCTAGTTTATTATCTATACCCCTTGAATCCAAGAAATCATAAAGGCCTTCCTGCAACTCATCATCTAATTCCCTACAAAGAAACAACATCAAGAAGTGCATGCAGAAATCTAAATCCATCTATCATTCAAAATTGTAAGTGGTGTTTTCAATTGCATATTGTAGAAAATAGCAGTTTGTTTAACTTCTGCTATGCAACAGTGCTATGGCGCTGCTGTACTGTATGTTTGGTTCCACTTTTGGATGAGCCAAAAGCAATTCTAGAAAGGTCAAATTGATTTTGAAGTGATTTTGATATGTTTCGTTCTTCTAAAGTAGAATTGATTCTGACTCCATAATTGATTCTACTTGAAGCTAGAATTTGTAGCTTCTGAGTTTAGAAGTGATTTTTACATTGAAATGTTTTGTTCAACTCATTTTATCGAAACATATCTAAACATAAATCACTTTTAACTAGAAACAATTTAATCAAAATCAATTATTTTCACCGCAAAACCAAACACATGCTAGTTTTGATCAATCCAATATGATCACACTTAAGTCGTTCAGATCAATCCAATATGATCTCTCACCCAAACACACTTAAGTGTGGAGTTAAGATCATTCCAATATGATCACACTTAAGTTGTTAACTTCATTTAAAGAATAAGTTTTTTTATTGAGACACTCATTGATAGCAATACTGAGTTAGCACCCATGTGGCTATAGAGAACCATGATATCCAGTCAATCATTTCAGGGAGAGATATGCATGATGCATCAAAATTTCTCCAACAAGCAAAATGATCATGAGAGAGATGTTATGCATGATATCCAGTCAATCATTTCAGTATAATACCTATCGTTTTACTCGATTCTCAGCCTCACATGATTGCAGACAGCATAAAGCTCAGCTTGGAATTGCTTTCAATTTTCCACCAACAACAATCAAACTGATACACCAAAGATAGCTCTTCCATTTGAATTTTCCTTCTCGACATAAAACTAAAAAAAATATTCCCCTTAGGAGGGAAGAGGGTGGCAGATTTGGTAAGTTGTTATAAATAATTTAAAATTTTTCACTTCGAAAAAAATATCAATAAGAACCCTGCAATACAACTTTTGATAAACTATTTACTTTTTTTCCTTCAAAAATGTTCTTAAGAAATAACCACCTTAAGAAGCTTTTCCACTTTGATTCTGGCCTGTTGGATTCTGAAGAGAAGAACTTGGAGTTGCCACTGACCCCTTACTTTCTTCACCTAATTCCGACTTTGAATTATCCTTGCCTCCACTAATGTTCAATGGTGCAGAACTATTTAGGGGTTCTTTCTCATCACCAGTTATCTGATTTGCTTCTATGTTACTGCCTGATTGTTTCTTTGTTACAACAACAATCTCCTTTATAGTCTCTTCAAGTTTGTCAAGTCTTTCATTCACCTCTGACAGCAGCAGGCTTGCTTCCTTTTCCTCAGGAGGATTTAGTTCCAATTCTTTTTCTCTTTCCTTTGCTTCTTCTTCTTCCTTCTTCTTACTTTTCTGCTTCACTTCCTGTGAATTAATTTGGAGAAAGGTCATAATCAAGAGGGAAAATCAACACCAGAAGAGGACAATATTCTTCGTCGGAGTATTCTAACACGTACAAGGTTAAATGGATATTTAAAAGTTACCAGCACGAAAAGAAAATATAATCCAAGACATAACATTTTCCTAATAAATGGCATTAGTAGACAAGTGGCGCCCCAATATATCTCGAGTTCAGTAACTACACCGACAATGTAAATAGGTTTCATACAAAAGTTCAATTAAGTTTCACTATTTTATCATAATGTTTTGTTATTAAACTTGTGCAGTATCTCATTAATTCTCAGCATTCAATTCCTCGGTGCTAGACATCAAATAGCCACACAACATGTGAACTACAAACCCTCTAGAAAATGATTAATACACAAACGGTGTCTAAACTGGAAATGAAAAGAATCAGATACATTGGATATTCTAACAAAACTTATATTACACTGAAGTTACAAATCTAAAGAGTTCCATAAACAGGACATTAAGATGGATCCCTGAATTGATATGGTTCAACTCGAAGAAACATAAGTGATAAGAAAAGATGATCTAGATATCATATGCAATTATGCATCAAACTGACATTTCTATAATGCAAAAAAAAACACTTATATTACTACTATTACAAAGGGAAGCGAAACATACCGCTTCCATTGTTCTTATTTCATAACGAGCATACTGCGCCACCAAATATACAGCTGCATCAGTAAAGGAAAAAAATGCTTGTAGCTAGATGTTAGTAGTACATTTTTTAGAAAATACTACGAGTAATAATAAATTCAAGTTCAGTGAATAGAGAAAAACATCAAATATGCTATCATACCCAAGGAAGGCATGCAGGCAAAAAAGAATTGCACAAGATGGAAATCAAACCTGATCAAGAAAGACATAGACGCAAAGTAAGAATTCCTATTTATATTTTTTGGCTATCTATAAGTATAAACATTGTAACCAACCAAATATAGGATGGTTATTTAATCATAAATATTAAAAAAATAGTTGAAGATTGTGGATGTAGTGAAGATGTTTAGATAAAATGTAAGAGAGAATAGAAGGGGGATAAATACCCAAACTTTCTCTTCTTTGAGGGTTCAGTGAAAAGGATCTTGATGGCAGTCATCATGTCGAGATTTTCGAGTTGCTGATACCTTTCATCAGTGATGATGTCCTTGCTGTTGTTGTTACTGTTCTTTGCCGAAGTACAAAAGGAACTTCTCTGAGAAGATTTGTTGTATAAAGATGTTGCTCGAAAAAGCTTGAAAGATACAACGAAGCGCAACCACCTTGTTCTACTGCCTAACATCCTCCTTTCACACTAAAAGTTCCAGCTTATTTTTATCATTTCACTAGAGCAATGTTGTTAAACCTGGACTAGTCATCGGATCGATCAAAACATTGGGACGGTAAATCATAGGTCAAAGCAATGGATCCAAACAATTCTTACAAAAAAAAATATGGAATTTTTACATATCCAAAGCTCACAAATATATTATAAACAGAAATAAAATTTGTAAATCAATTGTATTAAAGTGACCTCTCTAGCAGTGTGTCCGTGTCCGTGCCAAACAACAACACCGACACACTGACTCTTGTGATTATCTTTAAATTATTAAAGGTGTGATTGAGTCAGTGTTGTGTTCATGCTTCATAGAGAGTGACACACAATTCAACCAAAAAAAACACATATGCATTTTGCATATAATTTAACAATTTCAATCTCCAATCGCATGAAATGAAAAGCAGAACAAAACAGATTAAAAGCTAATTGAGAAAATTGAAAGGGTTGATAAGACAAAGAAAACACACCCACGGATGAACAATAGATAGAGGGAAGAAGCTTGAACTCCGGCGTCGTAATGATTCAGAACTAGGTGCTATCACTAAAGAGTGTAAAAGTTTGTTAGCTCTTTTATTCAGGAACTCTCATGCTAAGTTCGTTAGGAGACAAGCCAATAAGGTTGCTCATGTCTTGGCACATACGATCCCTAATCTTGCTAGTTTCCAGAATTTTAATGATGTGCCAACATGTATCCAAACTATTATTTCGAATGAAATGTTATAAGCTTTTCCCGTAAAAAAAAAAATTTAACCAAAAATAATAAAAGGATCTAAAGAATGTTTGCACCAAAATAAAAATTAAATAAAATTTAAAATTGCATATGTATTGTTTTTTTGGTTGAATTTTCTGTCACTCTATATGAAGAGTGGACACAACACTGACTCGATCACATCGGTAATAATTTAAATCTATCACAAGAGTCAATGTGTCGATGCTAGAGAGGTCACTTTTATACATGTACTTATGTCATGATCATGGTTTTGAAGTTGAAGAATTAATTTTTGTAATCATGTTAATTTGTATTGTGATATTTTACTTTGAAGGTATGATATGATTTTTTTTAGTTTTTTTGTAAGAATTGTTTGGATCCATTGCTTTCACCTATGATTTACCGTCCCACTGTTTTGATCGATCGAAATGATAAAATAAGCTGGAACTTTTAGTGTGAAAAGAGGATGTTAGGCACTAGAGCAAGGTGGTTGCGCTTCGTTGTACAATTCAAGCTTTTTCCAACCATATCATTATCCAAAAAAATATTAATTAGAATTATAAAGATCATTTCATTTTTTCTCTCTTACAAGTACTTCCACAACAACTTATTCAAAACTAGGTAAACATTTTGTAGCTATAATGTAGCTTTTTCACACGACTGGATATTTCAAAATCAGACGTGAACAATTTAAGTGTTATAACAATGATCATATAAGTCCCTCTATGTAAAGTATGCATGAGTTTGGTTCGGTCGTGAAGAAAATTGATCATATAAAATTGATTCTAGTTAAAAGTTAGGTTAACTTAAAGTGATTTATATTTGAATAAATTCCTATGAAAGTGAGATCAACAGTAAATTTCAAAGTAGAAATGACTTTTAAATTCAAAAGCTACAAATCCTAATTATCAATTTTCTATGGATCAAAACCAATTACACACCGCCACAAATTACGAAAAGGGGAAAAGGACGTACTGGTTTGGAAGAAGAAGAAGAGGAATGAATCTCGTATTGGATTTCGTTACGAAGGAGTCTGGAAATGTTTCCATCGAAAGCTTCTTTGCGCATTTCGGAGATGTAAGTTCTTCTGGAAATGATGTGAGGAGGATGAGAAATGCATAGTCGTTGTTGTTGAATGTAAATTTGGGGATTTAGGGTTAGGGTTTTTCTGAAGGAACGGAGCAAGCGCGCCATTGAAGAACACAACACCGAACACTGGGATTGGAAAACGCAAGTGCAGGGTTTAGAATTAGATGGAAGGGTTTATGATAAACAAGTGAGAATGAATCTATAGGTCCCAAAGAAAATATAATTCATGGTCTCCTTCTAAGAGTATTTTCTAATTTTATTGTTTAAATAAGAGAGATTAATATTTACACACAAATTAAATTCTTTTTAAAATCTAGGCAAATAAACTCTTGAAATGATGTACATTTTATTCACCTATTTTAGTAAATTATCCATTCATAAAAAATAAATAAAAAATCTCATTTCAAAAATAAATTTTATGAACAAATTAGTAAAAAAGTTACAATTTTTTTACAGATAAAGAAAATGATAATAACTATTAAAAACTTAAACCCATAATTATATGGATCAAAATTCAAAATTTAATGATGTCACATTGAATTTTGTTGATTGAGTTAAAATATTACAAGTTTAATAAAAAAAAATTTACAAATTTTAAATTTGGGCATTAAATCACCATTTTGAAGAAAAAAAAGTCATTTTTAAAGCTTAAAAAGAAAGGTTATGTTAAAATTATAAAAATTATGATAAGAATAAAAAGTCATATTTAAAAATAAATAAATAAAACATATAATTATTGAACAATTAAATCAAATAAGTTCATCAACTATCAGTTTCTTATCGATAAGGTTTGGTCTAAACTTAGTCATTGGAAATATAATCAACTCTCTTTTGCTTGAAGGGTCACACTTGTTAAATCGGTGATTGAAGTCATTCATGCTTATTCTTTAATGATTAGTAAGGTTCTTAAGACTTGTCTCAAAACTATTCAATGCCTACAGCGAGACTTTATTTGGGATCAAAGTAATCATAATAAGAAGATGCATATTATTCGTTGGCAAGATATTTGCAAACCGAAGAGGTTATGGCGTTTGAGGTTAAAGAACCTTGTTAGGATGAATGAAGTGGGCCTTTCCAATTTTACTTGGAAGCTTCAAAGTGGTGACGAGGCTTTATGGTGCGAAATTATGAAGAAAAAATATAATAGAAAAGGTATTGATGGGAATATCAAGGAAGTCAAGCATTATGATTCTAGCTTGTGGAAAAACTTGACCAAAGAATTTGAGACGAACTATAAGCATGTTATGTGGAAAATCAGTGATGTATTTTTTATCAATGCTTGGGACGAATGTTGGGGGTAGGTTGGAGTTAGGCTTCGCAATGTTATGCTTAACTTGGGTTATGTTCAGAGGATTCCAAGCTTATTAATTTGGTTGACGATTTCGATAATTGGAATTAGAACATCATCCAGGCTAACGTTCCTGGTAATGTTGTGCAGCAAATCAGTTTTATAACTCCTCCTCATCGGAATAGTCAACAAAATTGTTGCATTTGGAGCGGATCTGCCAATGGTTTATTTTCTATAGCTAGTTCTTATGAGTTGTGTTCTTTCTCTATTTTTGTGGCTCGAGATAGACAGTGGATTATATTCAAAGTAGAGCTGAGTGTGGGGTATTGCTCAGAACGCTTCAGGTGGATGGATCATAGGGTTTTCCAAGTCTTTAGGCTCCTACAACAACTATACTGCATATATGTGGGAAGTTCATGTTATGATTCAATTGGCTAAGAAAATTAAGCTTCCCAAAGTTGAGATCAAGGTTGATAATGCTGAAGTTGTTAAATATATTGTTAATTGCAAGCCTATTTGTAAAGTTGGTCTCAGCTTGGTGTGCAATATACAAGATGATCTCAAGTGTTTGGATGATTATCATTTTAAATTTATTCTCAACGAAGCTAACTAATGTGTAGATCAATTATCAGCTAGCTAAAGTTAATCTCTCTTCTAATTCTTTTGATTGTGTTTTTTTCCTGTCCCTCATTCTTGTTTGAGTTTGCCCAACTGATATTGGTGAGATTGATTAGTGTTGTTGTGTGGACGTAGGCCCTCTTCTTGCAAAAAAAAAATTATCGATTTTTTTATTACAAACAACTCTTTTAGCATCTCACATTTTTTTTAATAAATTAAAATTATATTCATTTTAAAATACTAAAACAAAAAGTAAGAATTTGATATTTAAGTAAAATCAATTAATTTTAAAATTATGAATGTAGTATATTTTTAAAAGAGTTCTTGAAATTTGGCATTTAAAAGAGTATATGGATTTTTTTTAATGTTGTTGTGATTACCGAAATCATTAAAATAAAATTAGATGAAAAATATTTTTGATGGATCATTTTGCTTCATGTCGTAAAAAATGCAAATTTGAAGAAAAACATCGCTATGCTTGATTTATTTTTATTTTTTTGTCTAAATAATAGAGGTGATAAGAGGTGTAACAAAAAAGTGTTTTTGTGAAGTCATTCATCCTAATACTTCTCTCACCCAAACACACTTAAGTGTGGAGTTAAGATCAATCCAATATGATCTTACCTGATCAGAAGGGTCTTCCAGAGGTTGTGCAGCGGATAAGACGGTTGAATGAAAGGAGGAAGGGATGTACATGCAAGACACTCTGATGCTTAAGTGAGTTTGGATACAGAAAAATGGTAAGTGATAAATAGTTCAGAATACCTGACCCTCTAGTGAAAGAGGGTATTTATAGTGTGTGCCCCCAACGCTGGACCAAGGTTCTTTCTTGGGATGGATCACCGAGGCCCAAGGAAGAAATGTCAAGGTATGTGTAGAACGTGTAAGACCTAGAAAGTGGTTTTGCCCTTGGTACAATTTCCCTTATATTTTAGGAGATAATAGTGGACAGTTGGATGACGTGTCATACGTGGGGGATATGCACTTAGCTCCCACTAACGAGCTTAAGACCCCGTCATCCCCGTGGCCTTTCACTTGGTGGAGGATGGACATCCTTGGGCCCTTCGTGATTGGATCTTATCAAAACAAATATCTTATCGTCGATGTCTACTATTTCACAAAATGGATCGAGACCGAATCCCTCGCTAAGATCACAACACAAAGTGCTTCTTCAAAATAAACATCCTCACCCGCTTCGGCATACCCCAGGTCCTCGTCACCGACAACGGGACACAGTTCACGGACAGAAGGTTCCAAGATTTTGTCGCCAATCTGGGCACAAAGCAACATTTCACGTCCGTTGAACACCCCCAAACTAACGGCCAAGCAGAGGCGGCCAATAGGGTAATCTTACGAGGCCTGAAGCGCAAACTAGGCGAAGCAAAAAAGGTTTGGGTCGAGGAGTTACATAGCGTACTTTGGGCCTACCGCACGACCTTGTATTCAACGATCGAGGAAACCCTATTCAGGCTAACCTACGGAACTGAGGCGATCATCCATATAGAAATCAGAGAGCCCTCAAGAAGAATGGAAGCGCCCTATGACGAGAAGTTGAACGATGAAGCCTTACGAGTCGAGCTCAACCTTGTCGAGGAAATACGGTCTGAGGCGGCCCTTCGGGAAGCATCCCTGAAACAAAAGGTGGCCTTGCGCCACAACGCAAAAGTCATTAAAAGAGAATTCCAAGTCAGTAGCCTCGTCCTCCGGCGGAATCAGAAGAATCCGCGAGAAGGAAAGCTGGTCGCGAACTGGGAAGGCCTGTATCAAGTCCGGGACAAGACGAACAACGAAGCATACTACCTCAAAAATCTACAAGGAGAAGAACTTGCTCAAATCTGGAGTGTCGAAAAACTTAAGCAATATTACAGCTAGACAACTGCGTGAGCACGAGACATGGAAGGTACGACCATGATTCTTCAATCAAAAGGAGGACCGGCGATCCAGAGAGACGAGCACGACCTTCCTCGACAGAGGATACTTCAAAAAAAATCCCATGTCGCATTACCACGCTGGCTGGGCACCCAACTCACGATGGGAAAGTCCAAGCCACAGGATCAGAGTCTCGATCGCGACCCTCATCCCGTTTATCCGCGTACGTAAAACCCGCAACCTCGTCGGTTCCATAAACCGACGAGTTCATCAAGTCGAGCAACAACAAGTTCACATACAATTAACTTAACAAAAAGAACTTAGCAAATAAAGTCTTTGATTTCAAATTGCTGACCAAAACTGGCCGATACAAATTACAAAAGGGGGGTGAGCCCAAGTACAAAATGGCACGCAGGCCAATATAACAAACAACGACACGCATGCCGAAAAAATAACCATGGTGCGCAGGCCAAACCTACTCATTATCCTCGCCCCTTTTATCAGCTGAGTCAACAACCAGACATACAATCTCCCCACCAACCACATCGTAGTTGCAAGCAGTCCCCTCGGTCACCAGCCCTGGGTTGACGATCTTCAGCTGCTCGATAGCGTTATCAAAACCCAGCTGATGGGTTACCATGTAGTCACTCTAAAGCTGCCTGATCCGAGCAATAAAATCACCCTGACTCTTCAAAGCCTTGTCCTCCTCGCTCTCTTCCTCGACGGGGGAGACCAGGCTTTCTAGCTCCGCCACCCTCGAGCCCAGCCGTTGATTCTCCCTGGAAGCCTTCTTAAACTCAACATCTTTGTCCTTGAGCTTTTTATTCTCGTCCAACAGAGCGTCCCGCTCGAGTCTAACCTCACCCAGCTCGATCATCAGCCCCTCCTGGAGCTCGTACGTCTCTTTATAATTGAAGAAGTCATGCAAGAGCTGCTCCCTCTTGATCTTTTCCAATTTGAGCACCTCATTTACAAACTCTAACTCAGACAGCAAGCAGTTGTTGTCGGACAGGACCAAGGACGTATCCATAACCCTGATTACAGCGGCGATGTCTTGAGACAAATTTGCTCGTCTGGTGGCCTTGTCCAGATCGAGGATGGCCTTGACTTAAACATTTGATACCCCGACGGAACCTTAAGTGCTGAAAATTTCCCGTTGGAGATGGAAAGAGGGCAGAAGGTAAGTCCCCTGGCTCTCTGACGAACCCTCGCCCACAGTAGCCTAGCTCGGTGAACCTTCACAACATTGGCGTTTGGGAGGAGGATTTTCTCGCTCGACAACTGAGGTTGACTGGTGTCACCACGACATGGGAGATCGGAATTCAACGAAGCTTCGTCGGTTCATCCCCACAAAGTAATATTTACGGATATCCTTACGGAATACCTCAAGTAATAGCTTACACTTCCAGCTTGACGAAGTCTTTAAGTAGTGTCATATCCTCCGAAGAATTGATACTTAACTACATAGGTCTCCTGGATCTATGTCCATCTCTTTTATCCTCAGTCATGATATTCAGGAACCTAATCCTTCAATAAAAAGTACGACGAACGAAAACGAGAAGTTCCTAAGTACGATATTCTTAAACAAGACGGGAACGAAGTCTTCATACTCCTCAGCAATAAATCGGGATTTATTTTCCCCAGTTGGCAGTTATTCTACGAAGGTACTTATATGCCTCAGCTACATAATTCATACATACATCGTATCATATATAATCATATCATATCATATCATATCATATCTTAACATATCATATCATATCATATCATACGCATATATCATTATATTTGCACCAAACTAACCTTGTTTTTCAGGTTAATTCTCCAGCAGGTAAACTTCTTCAACAACTTGCCTTGGACCGTCGTTTATTCTTCCCAAAGGTTATCTTGTTACCTCGGGTGGTCGTTTATTCTTCCCGAAGGTTATCTCATTTTGGGCCGTTGTTTATTCTTCCCAAAAGTCAACTTACCTTGGGCCGTCATTTATTCTTCCCAAAGGTTATCCTGTTACCTCGGGCCGTCGTTTATTCTTCCCGAAGGTTATCTCATTTTGGGGCGTTGTTTATTCTTCCCAAAAGTCAACTTACCTTGGGCCGTCGTTTATTCTTCCCAATGGTTATTTTATTACCTCGGGACGTCGTTTATTCTTCCCGAAGGTTATCTCATTTTGGGCCGTCATTTATTCTTCCCAAAAGCCTTATTGATACCTTGGGTCGTCGTTTATTCTTCCCAAAGGTTATCTTGTTACCTCAGACCGTCGTTTATTCTTCCCGAAGGCTATCTCATTTTGGGTCGTCGTTTATTCTTCCCAAAACCACAACTTACCTTGGGCCGTCGTTTATTCTTCCCAAAGGTTATCTTGTTACCTCGGGCCGTCGTTTATTTTTCCCGAAGGCTATCTCGTTTTGGGCTGTCGTTTATTCTTCCCAAAAGTCAACTTGCCTTGGGCCGTCGTTTATTCTTCCCAAAGGTTATCTTGTTACCTCGGGCCATTGTTTATTCTTCCCGAAGGTTATCTCATTTTAGGCCGTCGATTATTCTTCCCAAAAGTCATATTGATACCTTGGGTCGTCGTTTATTTTTCCTAATGGTTATCCTGTTACCTCGAGCCGTCGTTTATTCTTCCCGAAGGTTATCTCATTTTGGGCTGTCGTTTATTCTTCCTAAAAGACAACTTACCTTGGGTCGTCGTTTATTCTTCCCAATGGTTATCCTGTTACCTCGGGCCGTCGTTTATTCTTCCCGAAGGTTATCTAATTTTTGGGCCGTAGTTCATTCTTCCCAAAAACTATATTGATACCTTGGGCCGTCGTTTATTCTTCCCGAAGGTTATCTCATTTTGGGCTGTCGTTTATTCTTCCTAAAAGACAACTTACCTTGGGTCGTCGTTTATTCTTCCCAATGGTTATCCTGTTACCTCGGGTCGTCGTTTATTCTTCCCGAAGGTTATCTAATTTTTGGGCCGTAGTTCATTCTTCCCAAAAACTATATTGATACCTTGGGCCGTCGTTTATTCTTCCCAAAGGTTATCTTCTTATACTGAAGACTCTTTATCCGAATGGCATCTTTAGGCCCATTGAAGCATCACAATCAACCAACAATATCATTCTGCGCACCGGCAAGTGCAAAATTTTGGGCTTTTTGTGTCAATCCTCTTCAACCTTCAAGTCACGAATGGCGTACATGCCAATCTAACTCCTCAGATTTCAGAAAATTGAACAAGGGGCAGTTGTTGCACCACAAAATTTTCCCTCCCACAATCAAGACAACCTCTCTCAAGACTTCTAAAATATCATAAGATCCTCAAGACTCCCAATTGATCAAGAAGTGTGGAAGTTTCCCCAGACAATGGCTCCTCCTAGACAGAGTGTCCAAAACTAGGGTTTTGAATTTTCTCAGGTTAAAATGATTTTCAAGGCATAAAATGAGCTTCAAAACATCCCACATGTATTCAAGAATCCCCATGTCAAGTTTTAAAGCTTTCCCAAAGAGCTTGCCCAGTCAGATGATCAGATATGTAAAAATCAGTCAAAGTAGTTAAAAAGTCAAACTGAGGTCAACTGTGTCAAATTAAAGTCAAACTTTAAGATTTTTTTGCCAACATCAATTTTATGAAGTAAAATTCATCATTTGATCAAGGTTTGATCATGATTCATCGAGAAAGTTTCAGATCATCAAGAATCAGGAGTTTCTAAATTAGGGTTTTCTTATGAAAAGTCAACTGAACTTTGACTAGCCATAACTTTCACATGCTTCATCAAACATTTCCCATCCAAAGCTCATTTTGAAGGAAATTTAATTCTATATAACTTTGTGACTCACAAGCCAAGCCTAAAAATGCTTCATTTGGAAGATATGAGCTAAAACATTACAGGTCATTTCAAAAGTCAACAAAAAGTTAACATCTTCCAAAGGGCATAATTTGAAAATGGTAAAAGATATGGACATGAGAATAAAGAGGTTTGTTAGAGGACTATTTAAGATTTCTAAAATATCCAAGAACACCTTCGTACCCTTAAAATTGAAGGATTTGTGCCTTGTCAAATTTGGGAGATTTTTGAGAGGTGTATGAAGAAAATAAGGCATTAAAACCAATTTTTTCTAAATGGACTTGTAATTTTGCAATCCAATCTTTATGATGACCTCAAGCACGACCCAAAACCAAAGAGTTCTGATTTTTATTATTTATTTATTATTTATTTGGATTTTATTCATTAAAATTCAATTTAAATATAAATTAGATATGAAAAATCAAATAATGGACAAGATATTTGATTGAAAATCATTTAAATCATATTTGGAATGATTGGAAGTCAATTGAAATCAGATTAGATCAGAATTGGAAAGGATGGATGAGATTTTTTGAATATTTGAAAGTGAGAAATCTTCACACTCAAGTTATCTCATAAGCCCACAAATCCATAAGTTTTTTTACCTAAATTCAATCCTTATAAGTACATGAACACAACCAGTGCACAAGGACACAAATTTCTGCCTCCAAGAACAAGAACAAAGTCAAAGATTTCAAGGAAACATACAAAATCGCATTCTCATATTTTGTTGTTTTTCAGGCACTTTGAAGGTCTAAACATGATCTTTGATCATCCTTGATGCTATCACAATGCTTTGCATCATCAAAAACTCATCCAAATGCATAATCCGCATTCATATATTTCTTGAAATTTTTGAATTTCGATTTCTATTATACATGATATATAACATAAATTTGATCGTATAATCTTGTTCATTATAATATCTGCATTGTTTCTGGGTGATTTGATTCGAGTTTCAGTGCAGGTATGGCAATTCGTCATTATTAGGGTTTAGGGTTCAACTTTTGGGAACCTTTGCTAAACATAATTTCAAGGGCAATTGATGGCCTCAATGAGTTCATAAGATAATTAGTAATAAAAAAATACCATTTAAACTAATTTATTTGGTGCAATTTGAGTTTTGAAATTTCCAGGTGTTTTAGTGACGAGCAAGAACTGTCACTAAAACGTTGAGTGACAATCGACTGTAGCTATAGCCTAATACGATAGCTAGGGGAAGAAGAAGAAGTGTGGCGCGAAATATGGATTTTGAAACTTTGTTTATTTTATTATGTATTGTTTGTATCATAATTTCAGATTGGTGCAATGGCTCAGTTGGCAAGGACGCGTGCGTTATAGCTCTTAGACCTGGGTTTGATCCCAAGGTTTTGTGTATTTTGTTTTTAATCCATTTATTTTGCAGGCAGAAAATATAATGATGTGTTCCCATATGCTTATCACCAGCGCGTGCTGGCCCTGTTGGTTTTGTGCTAGGTTGTTGAGGTAAGGGACCTGGGTTTAATTCTCAGGTCCTATCTTTTTGGTCATTTTCTCCTTTTTTGTCATATTTTCTTATTTTTCTTTTATTATAACTTTTATTTTAATAATTAATTAACTTATTAAATCTAAAACCAATAACAAAAATATTTCTTTCTTAATTAAAATTTCATTATTTCTTAAAAAAATAGAGAAACTTTTTTTATATATAATAACTTTAGTTTAATGTGTTTTACATATAATTATATTTTGTAAATAAAACTAATTTATTAAGTTTAACTAATTATTTTAAAACCTTATTTTTTTTCTTAACTAACCATAATATTTCATTAATCCTAAAGTGTTTAACCTAATTTTCCCTAACCCTAATTAAAATATTTTTTTATAATAACCTTTTTTTTTAATTTGTATATATTTTTAACATATTATTCTTTTACTATTGTCATTATTAAAACCTATATTTTTTCTAATAATCTCTAAAGATTTAACTTGTTTAACTTAAGATATTTTATTTTAAAATTCTAATCTTTTTTATTATTTTCTTTTTAATTCTAATCTTTATCGTTTTATTTATTATTATTACTTATTTACAATTACTATTCTTGCTTTATTATTTTTATTATTTATTTTTATCCGCTTATTTTGTATCTGCCCATAAGCCTTGTAATAGTTTAGAATATTCTTTTCGCTTTTTATTTCTTAATATAAATTGTGTGGTTAGTAAATAGGGAGTGATAACCTAATTGATATTAATATGGATTTAGAAAATTAATTAAAAAGATAAAATATCTGAAAATAAACACTCACACACGTAAGTCGATCCTTGATCGCTATCTTGCACTTCCTAGGGTATTCCTCTTGGTTGCCTTTAAATATGGTCAAGTCCCTCGAAAATAGGGGTGTCTTAAAGCAAAGTCCCTTCAAGTATAAATCATCATAGTCCCTTCAGTTTAAAAGATCAAGTCCCTTCGAGGTTGCCTACGATAATGATCTTGTCCCTATGAATAAATGATGATAGTGCCTACGAATTGCTAAAGACACCCCATAAGTTGCCTTCATTGACCATACGATGACCCTACGCCTGTCCTTTAACAAATCCAAAGTAATGACCACCTATTCCTTAATAATAGGGATAGTCTTACTCTTGAAAGAATATATAAGAACATGAATAACTTAGTCTAGGGTAGGTACCTCCTAGTTACTTGCTCACTTCTTAAAATTACTTTTTACACCTCACCGTCTTAAACATTTTTCAAAATAAGGCTTTGTATACATCCATACAAGGATTATTACAAAGTACTTAGAAAAATTTCTAATCACACATTACATTCTTCATAAAAATAATTTAAGTGAGCTAAGTAACTAAGAGCCCATGGATAACCATGGATATAAAGGGTGTTAACACCTTCCCTTTATATAACCTACCCCCCGAACCCAAGTCTATTAAAAATAGGTCTTTCCTGTTCTTTTATGTCCTTTCCACTTGGATAAAATAAAAGTCGGTGGCGACTCTTGCTATCCGCAACATGACTAAAAGTCAGTTCTCCCACCGTGTTATAGAACTGGCGACTCTGCTGGGGATTGCTAAGTAAAAAGAGGGGTACCCTTAGGAATTAGATCACTTAAATTGTTTGTCTTGTTTGCTTTGCTTTTCTGTTGGGCTTTTTGTGTGAAATATCCTAACCTGGATTAGTGTATCCTAGGTAAATGGCAATAGACCAAGGAAACTGTACGGCGTATACCGATATGGTTGATCTGGTGGCAATAGTTAGTGTGACTTCTTGGTTGGTGCTTATGTTCCTTAAGTAAGTTAAGGATAATATGGGGCTGCCATATGTTGTCAATACACTAACTGACTTTTAGAACCCTAGTTATCCCATTTTGGCCTTTAGAAAGTAGTGAGATAGCCGGCTTTGGTGAAGACTGAAGTTGGTTGATACTCGATACTACGCTCATTGAGATCCTAAACTTGGAGGGTTTTGGTTGGCAAGTAAGTTGCCTACTGAACAACCACATTGGGGAAGGATAAGTGATATTGAGATCCCTTAGAACCTGGTTACTTTTGTAGGACAGGATGAACCAACTAAACTTCAGGGGAGGGTACTTACCTTTAAACCTCATGCAAGCCTTCAAACCTAGGGCTATTGTGTGACTTGTTTGTGTGTGCCACATGTTTGTGATTAAGCATAACATCATGACATCATAAGCATAACATTTTCACTAACCATTTCAAGGACCAAAGGATTTATCTTTGTTCTTTGTTGCAGGTCATGGCTTCTGCTCGTAGGAATACTATCCAGATCAACTTTGTAGGGAGACCTTCTAAGCTTAAGGAATTGGTCTCTCAGGTTTATGAAAACTCCCAATTCATTAAGAGGCATGGTCACCTACTGGATCTAGTCACTTCAGGGTTCAATGAAGACATGATGAGTGTCTTATTCTAGTTCTTTGATCCTAAACATCATTGCTTCACATTTCCCGACTATCAGCTGGTTCCTACAATGAAATAATTCTCCAAACTATTAGGTATACCTATCCTTGATCAGAGACTCTTCACAGGCTTAGAGAAGGAGCCTAAACCTGAAGTCATTGTTGCAGCCCTACATCTGAAGAAATCAGACATTGTCCTAGAAACGAGAAGCGGAGTTAAGGGTATTCTTGCTAAAGTATTGATGGAGAAAGATCAAGTGTTCTTGAAGGCTATGAGCTATGATGCTTTTGAGGAAATCCTAGCCCTATTGATTTATGGCTTAGTGTCGTTCCCTAATCTAGACCAATTCATAGACGTACACGCCATCAACATATTTATGACTCACAACCCAGTGCCTACGTTACTTGGAGATATCTTACATTCTCTTCACACTCGTACTACGAAGGCGAGAGGAACTCAAATGTGCTGCATACCTTTATTGTCTAGGTGGTTTATTTATCACCTTCCTCGATCAGTGATGAAGAATGAACAACGGTTCAGATGGTCTAAGAGGATCATGTTACTTTCTCTTTCAGACATTCATTGGTGCTCTCGATCTATGGAGAATGTTACTATCATTGACCATTGTGGGGAATTACCTAATGTGCCATTCCTTGGCATAAGAGGGGGCATTACTTACAACCCTTCTTTAGCACTACGTCAGTTTGGTTATGCTCGGAATAATGGTCCTCGTGACATGCTTATTCAGGGTATTGTGTTCGACTACGACAATGATCTTCAGGGTTACCATCAAAGGTTTATACGAGCTTGGAACAAGGTGAATAGGATTGACAGCAACACTTTGGAGCCAAATTATTCTATTCCTATGGAGCCTTATCTCAGATGGGTTTGATCTCGTGCTCAGACTCTTATGATACCATATCCTGCTGTTCTACCAATCACTATGGAGCCCGTTGCTGAAGGAGATGTTCCTTATACCATCCTTCATCCAGACATGTCTACTGATTTGGAAGAATTGTAGAAGTCATGGATTCAATTGAAGGAGCAAAGGGATACTTTTGAGACTCGTTTCAGAGTTGGTCAAGAATTTTTTTTGGAGCTAACAAGGCAACTTCACGAGGAGCAAAACCTCAACAAGTACCTCCACACAAAGAGGAAGCGTCCATGGGAGACTTAAAACCCCATATATTTATCTTTTGTATTTTATTGTTATTTCTATGTAAGCCCAATGGGCAAAACTTATATTATGTATTTACTAATAAAATTTTGTTCTTGTTTTCTTTTAAACAAATTTAAATCTTGCGGTCCTTGAAAACATTGCATAAACATATACATACCATATCATTACATCACAGGTTTCTTATGAACATGTATCTTATCTTCTCGCTGTTTATTTCAGCAGAAATGGCTCTCGAACAAACTGTTAAGGATCTCCAGACTCAGAATGCACAATTTCAAGAAATGTTTTTGAACTTGTCCAGGGGACAAGATAAGCTGAAGGCACTTTTAGCCAAGAAAAAGAAGAAGACTAGAAAATCAGTGGGCTTCATCAACCTGGGTAGAAGATTCAGAGGTCCTATCAAGATAGAGGAAGAGGTTGAGAATCTTGAGTCTGAAAATCCTGAGAGAGAAGGAGGCAGTCTCCATGATACTGTGGAAGATTCTGATTCTGAGGAGAACTATTATCATGATCCTACTAGTGAAGAAAAGTATAAGATGCTGGTGAACAAAATGAATGCTATGGAACTATAAAAGAATTATGGGTTTGACTTTGAAGATTTGAGTTTGATTTCTGGAGTCTCCATCCCTATGGGTTTCAAGGTTCCTACTTTTGGGGTGTATGATGGTGTGTCTTGCCCAAAACTGCATTTAAGGTCTTATGTCAGAAGAATTCAACCCCATACTCCTGATAAGAAGTTATGGATACATTTCTTTCAAGAGAGTTTGTCTGGATCCCAATTGGAATGGTATTATCAACTAGAGAGTACCAACATTCGCAACTGAAATGATCTTGCTGAGGCTTTCTATAAGCAGTACCAATACAATTTTGATTTAGCACCAACTCACATGCAGCTCCAAAGCATGTCCATGGATGCCAAAGAAAGTTTCAAGGAGTATGCTCAGAAGTGGAGAGATCTGGAAAGTAGGGTTCAACCCCCTTTTACTGACAGAGAATTAGTTGATATGTTCATGAGTACGTTGACGGGTCCTTTCTATAGTCATCTCATTGGAAGCTCATCATCTGGCTTCACTGAGCTGATAATGACTGGAGAATGTGTGGAAAATGGGATACGAAGTGGAAAGATTCAGATAGTTGCTTCTTCAAGTATCACCAAGAAGCCCCCTAATGGGAAGAAGGAATTCAATGTTGTGTATGGCCAACATGGTCGTAATGATCGTAACCAATCTGTGGGAGCTGTTTTGATTTCTAATCCTACACCTCCCCCACAAGAGTAGCAACATAGTAGTCATCCCAAGCGTAGGAGGAAATTTACCAAGCTCAATATGTCATTGGCTCAGGCTTTGCAACATATGTTGAAAGGAGAATTGATTACTTTGAAGGACCCACCACCGAATATCAATACTTCCTCTTCTCGTTACAATCCCAATGCAAGGTATGCATACCATTCTAATAGCCCTGGCCATGATACTAACAATTGCTGGTCATTGAAGAACAAAATCCAGGATATGATTGAGAATGGAGAAATTGAGTTTGACCCTCCGGAAACTCCTAATGTGATTACTGCTCATATGCCTAAACATGAGAAGACTGTTAATGTAGTTGATGAGGTTGTTTATGTTCGTACTGTGGTTGAAATAACTACTCCTTTAACCATTGTCAAGAAGAAACTTGTGCAAGCCGGTTTATTTACGGGTTGCAGGGAAGATTGTTTTTACAGTGCCTATAAACCTGATAGTTGTTGGAGGTTGAGGTCAGGTATCAACGCCTGATAGATAACTATACTATACTATTTGAGAGGACCCCTTCTATAGAGAGTCTGTGTGGAGGTTTGGCTCAAGATTTGAAAGTTGAAGATGTGGCTATGGTTAACAAGATTCATGTGAAGATTACTTCCAATGGTCCAGTAAGGATCACTTCTAAGGGTCCTGTGAAGTTTACTGCTGAGCCAAAGGTAGCTCCAATGATTATTACTACTCTTGGTCCTATCCCATATACCTCTGACAAGGCTATACCCTGGAATTATGGTTCTGATGTTTATATTCACGGTGTCAAACAAGATCCTTTGACTGATGCACTTGTTACTGATGTTAATCTTGATGTGGATAATATTGTTGGATCCAGTAAGGTTACCAGGAGTGGAAGAATTTTTTCTCCAGAAGACACCTCAAAGACAGCTGCCACTCCAGTTCATATCTCTAACTCTGGGCCAAGTACTGAGGCTCGGAGAAAAGGACCATTGATTGAACCTGTTCAAGCTGAATCACCTGTTAATGAAGATCTCTCTAAGCAGATGGAAGAAGTACTAAAGATCATCCGCAAGAGTGACTATGATGTTGTTGACCAGTTGGGGCATACTCCCTCAAAAATCTCCATGTTATCTCTGCTATTATGTTCTGAAGCCCATGCCAAGGCTTTAATCAAATTCTTGAAGACTGCTCATGTGCCACATGAAATCTCTGTGGACCAATTTGAAAATTGTGTTGCTCATCTAACTAGTGATAATGGTTTGGGTTTTACTGATGTTGATCTGACTCCTGCTAAAAGAAACCATAATAGAGCTCTACACGTCTCCATTGAGTGTAGGGGCATTACTTTGTCTCATGTATTGGTGGATAATGGTTCTTCGTTGAATGTATTACCTAAGGAGGTTCTAGACAAACTCAACTGGAAGGATGTAGTGTTAAGACCAAGTAATGTGGTGGTGATGGCCTTTGATGGTTCAAGAAGAATGGTGCATGGAGAGGTGGATCTTCCAATCAAAGTAGGCTCTCAAGTATTTGATTCCACTTTCTATGTGATGGATATTCATCCTGCGTACTCCTGTTTGCTTGGGCGCCCCTGGATCCATGGGGAAGGTGTTGTGACTTCCACTTTACATCAGAAGCTGAAATATCCGCTGAAAGGAAAGATTGTCACTGTTTATGGTGAAGAAGAATATATGGTCAGTCATGTGAATACTTTTAAATATGTTGAGATGGAGGGTGAATTTGTTGAGACTCCTTGCCAGATATTTGAAGTGGTTCCTCAAGCCGTTCCTACTACTGAAGCTCTCCCTGTTGTTAAAACAGTTCCTGTGATTACCAGAGTGCCTCCTGCAATGGCATCCCTCAAAGATGCTAGAGTTGTGGTTGAAGAAGGTGTTTGACTATTTGGGGTCAGCTTCCTGACATTCCTTACAAGTCTGACAAGTTTGGTTTGAGTTTTACTACAGAATCTCAAAAGACTGTTCGTCGTGCTCGTGCTGCTCGTATCACTCATGGAGGAATCATAAAGGACCAAGTTAATGTTGTGGAAAATTATGATGAAGGTTACAACCTGGACGATTGGATTTTTCCTACCATGGGGGATGAACTCAACAATTGGAAGGCTGAAGACGTCATTCCTATCTCCTTTAGTCAGGAGTAAATGCTATTTCATTTTTCTAAATTTATTTTTTGTAACTTTGAACAATTAAATACTTTTAAGCCTTGTGTCTTGCCCGGGGCACAATGGTATGCTTGTTAGGGTTGTCATTTCATTTGCATATTTTCATTTAATAAAATCAATGGACGTTTCTCGCTTTCGTAAATATTGCGCTCTTTGTCTTTATTTTACTTTTACATTTTATAAAAAAAAAAAGAGGCTATGTGTTCTTACACACACCCACGTCACTAAAATGCAGATCTTCATCCACTTTGGATCCTATTGATAACAATTCTGCTATTGCCAATTATGACTTCGAGAATCCAATCTATCAAGCCAAGGATGGAAAGGAGGAAGATTGTGAAGTACCTATAGAGTTGGCTAGATTACTACATCAAGAAGAGAAAACTATACAACCACATGAGGAACCAATCGAAGTTGTGAACTTGGGAACCGAGGAAAACATGAAAGAAGTCAAGATAGGTGTTGAGCTAGAAGATGATGTCAAGAACAGGTTGATTCAGATGTTACATGACTCTGTGTAAATTTTTGCTTGGTCTTATGAAGATATGTCGGGGCTGGATACTGATATTGTGGTTCACCGTCTACCAGTGAAAGAAGATTGTCGTCCAATAAAACAGAAAGTTCGTCGTATGCGTCCTGATATGTCAGAAAAGATTAAGGCAGAGGTGATGAAACAATTCAATGCAGGGTTTTTAGCTGTTACTTCTTATCCACAATGGGTTGCAAATGTGGTGCTGGTGCCTAAGAAAGATGGTAAAGTACGCATGTGTGTAGATTACAGGGATTTGAACAGAGCCAACCCTAAAGATGACTTTCCACTTCCACATATTGATGTTCAGGTAGACAACACTGCTCAACATAAGATATTCTCTTTTATGGATGGTTTCTCTGGGTATAATCAGATTAAGATGGCACCTGAAGATATGGAGAAGACTACATTTGTTACACAATGGGGCACTTTCTGCTATAAGGTAATGCCATTTGGTTTGAAGAATGCTGGGGCAACATATCAGCGTGCTATGGTAGCTTTGTTCCATAATATGATTCATCATGAGATAGAGGTATATGTGGATGATATGATAGCCAAATATCAGAATGAAGAAGAACATCTTGATCACCAGCACAATTTGTTTGAGAGGTTTAAGAAATACAAGTTGAGGTTAAATCCAAACAAGTTTACTTTCGAAGTTAGATCTGGTAAACTTCTGGGTTTTATTGTCAGTGGTAAAGGTATTGAAGTAGATCCTGCAAAGGTAAAAGCTATATAAGACATGCATGTTCCTCGTACTGAGAAAGAAGTTAGAGGTTTCTTGGGACGACTGAATTACATTACAAGATTTATTTTCCAGTTGACTGCTACTTGTGAACCAATCTTCAAGTTGTTGAAGAAAGATCAATTATTGGAATGGAATGATGAATGCCAGGAAGCTTTTGATGAAATCAAAAGGTACCTACAGGAACCTCCTATATTGATGCCACCAGTTGAAGGAAGACCCTTGATTATGTACTTAACAGTATTGGATAACTCAATGGGGTGTGTGTTGGGGCAACATGACGAGTCTGGTCGAAAATAGCTGGCAATATACTACCTTAGCAAAAATATTACCGACTGTGAAACAAGATACTCACTGCTCGAGAAAACTTGTTGCGCTTTGGCATGGGTTGCTCGCCAACTAAGACAGTATATGTTGACTCATACCACCTTATTGATTTCAAAAATGGATCCAATCAAGTATATATTTGAGAAACATGCTCTCTCCGGACGAATAGAAAGATGGCAAATGATCTTGACAAAATATGACATACAATATACTACTCAGAAAGCAATCAAAGGAAGTGTAGTAGCTGACCATTTGGCTCATCAAGCAGTGGATGATTATCAATCTATGAATTTTGAATTTCCAGATGAGGATATTATGATTGTTACTAAAGAACCTAGACAATATGAAGGACATGTACAAGGATCCCGATGGACTATGGTTTTTGATGGAGCTTCTAATGCGCTTGGTAATGGTGTTGGTTTTGTGATTATATCTCCTAAAGATTGTTATACACCAGTTACTGCAAAGCTTTGTTTTAAATGTACCAATAATATGGTTGAGTATGAAGCGTGCATCATGGGTATCACGGTTGCTATTGAGATGAAGATCCAATTTTTGGATGTGTATGGAGATTCAGCCCTAGTAGTTAGTCAAGTTAAAGGAGATTGGGACACCAGGCATCCTAATCTTATCCCTTACAAAGAGCATGTGTGGTCTTTAAACCCGTACTTTGAAGAGATTACCTTTGGACATATTCCACGAGAAGAGAATCAGTTGGCAGATGCATTAGCTACCATGCATCTATGTTTGAAATTAGTTGGGATGATGAAGCTCCGAGAATTACTATTGATCGATTTGATAAACCTGTATACTGCAATGAAGTGGGTACTGAAGGAGTAGAAGAAAAGCCTTGGTTCCATGAAGTGAAGAGGTATCTTGAAGCTCAGGAGTTCCCTGAAGGGGAATCTGTCAATGATAAGAAGTTTCTAAGGAGGTTTTCTGCTAAATTCTTCCTAAGTAATGGAATTTTGTACAGGCGCAACCACGATTCAACTTTGCTTCGCTGTATGGATAAGAAAGAAGCAGTGGAGATTATGGAAAACATGCATGATGAGATCTTTGGTACTCATTCTAGTGGGCATACAATGGCTAAGAAGATTCTGAGAGCAGGTTATTATTGGTCTACCATGGAAGCTGACTGCTATCAACACTCCAAAACTTGTCACAAATGCCAGATTTATGCTGATAAGGTTCACGTGCCTCCAGTTTCGTTGAATGTTCTAACTGCTCCATGGCCTTTTTCCATGTGGGGCATCGTTTCATCCTTGTGGCTATGGATTACTTCCAATGGACATCGTTTCATCCTTGTGGCTATGGATTACTTCACAAAATGGGTAGAGGCAGCTTCATTTGCTTCTGTTACCAAGAATGTTGTGGCTCGATTCATCAAGTATAATCTTATATGCAGATATGGCACCCCTGAAAGGATTATCACAGACAATGGTACTAATTTGAACAATACTATGATTATTGATCTCTGCACGTAGTTCAAGATTAAACATCACAATTCTTCTCCATACCGTCCAAATATGAATGACGCAGTGGAAGCTGCCAACAAGAATATTAAGAAGATCTTGCAAAAGATGACAGTTACATATAAGGATTGGCATGAGATGTTACTATTTGCTCTTCATGGTTATCGTACCACCATACGTACTTCAACAGGGGCAACCCAATTTTTTCTTGTCTATGGTACGGAAGCAGTTTTACCCATTGAAGTTCAGATTCCTTCTTCAAGAATTATGAAGGATGCAGGCTTAGATGAAGATGAATGGATTCAGACTCGACTTGACCAGATAAACTTGATTGATGAGAAAAGATTAGCAGTTGTTTGTCATGGACAGATGTATCAGAAACAGATGATCAAAGCCTTTAATAAGAAAGTTAAGTAGCAAATGTATCAGGCTGGTGATTTGGTAATCAAGCGTATTATATTACCACTGGGTGATCCCATGGGCAAATGGACCCCCACCTATGAAGGGCCATTTGTTGTTAAGAGAATATTTTCTGGAGGTTCCATGATGCTTACCACTATGGATGGTGAAGATTTCCCGCAGCCTATGAACGCAGACATAGTTAAAAAATACTACGCATGAAAAGAGACCCGCTAGGTTGATTGGCCTAGACAAAAATAAGGGCATCCCGGCGAACCAAAAGGGTTCGGGAAAAATTAGAGATATATATATATATAAAAAATGTACACCCGACAAGTCGAAAACCTGAAAAGGCGGCTTGGGCAAAAAAGGGTATCCCGGTGGATTGAAAACCTGAAAGGGCAATCTAGGAAAAAGTTAGGGATTAAAGCGTATGACTATGTCTCGTTGGATCACCCGCGCAACCTCTACTAGTTGTGTTATCTATGTCAAGTTCAATAGATACTGATCAGTCCAATCGTTTCTTCTCCAATAGCTAAAGATGAGATAATTTATGATAATGGCAATAGCAAAGTTGAAACTCAATAGGGTTATTTACACATAGCTATTTTTCCTTGTAAAATTTTCTTTGACGAATTCCTCTTACTAGGATTTCCGTCTCCGTGTTAAAACCTACCTATTTATAGGTCTATTTCTAAAATAAGTAAAACTCCATTTTCATATTCAGCTTTACTTTTCCCTCTTTATTCAGCTTTACTTTTCCCTCTTTATTCAGCTTTACTTTTCCCCTTTTTACTAAAGCGAAAAACGTCCATTGATTATGTTTGAATGTATATATGCCTTTGAATATGATTGATGTTTACCAAAAATGCATAAAATACAATAATAACATTTACTAAGAACGAAGGGAGATAGGAATTCAACGAAGCTTCGCCGGTTCATCCCCACAGAGCAATCTTTACGGATATCCTTACGGAATACCTCAAGTAATAACTTAAACTTCCAGCTTGACGAAGTCTTTAAGTAATGTCATATCCTCCGAAGAATTGATACTTAACTACATAGGTCTCCCGGATCTATGTCCATCTCTTTTATCCTCAGTCAGGATATTCAGGAACCTAATCCTTCAATAAAAAGTACGACGAACGAAAACGGGAAGTTCCTAAGTACGATATTCTTAAACAAGACGAGAACGAAGTCTTCATACTCCTTAGTAACGAATCGGGATTTATTTTCCCCAGTCGGCAGTTATTCTACAAAGCTACTTATACACCTCAACTACATAATTCATACATACATCATATCATATCATATCATATCATATGATATCATATCATACACATATATCATTATATTTGCACCAAACTAACCTTGTTTTTTAGGTTAATTCTACAACAGGTAAACTTCTTCAACAACTTGCCTTGGGTCGTCGTTTATTCTTCCCAAAGGTTATCTTGTTACCTCGGGCCGTCGTTTATTCTTCCCGAAGGTTATCTCATTTTGGGTCGTCGTTTATTCTTCCCAAAAGTCAACTTACCTTGGGTCGTCGTTTAATCTTCCCAAAGGTTATCCTGTTACCTCGGGCCGTCGTTTATTCTTCCCGAAGGTTATCTCATTTTGGGCCGTCATTTATTTTTCCCAAAAGTCAACTTACCTTGGGCCTTCGTTTATTCTTCCCAATGGTTATTTTATTACCTTGGACCGTCGTTTATTCTTCCCGAAGGTTATCTCATTTTGGGTCGTCATTTATTCTTCCCAAAAGCCTTATTGATACCTTAGGCCGTCGTTTATTCTTCCCAAAGGTTATCTTGTTACCTCGGGCCGTCGTTTATTCTTCCCGAAGGCTATCCCATTTTGGGCCGTCGTTTATTCTTCCCAAAACAACAAGTTACCTTGGGCCGTCGTTTATTCTTCCCAAAGGTTATCTTGTTACCTCAGGTCGTCGTTTATTCTTCCCGAAGGCTATCTCGTTTTGGGCCGTCGTTTATTCTTCCAAAAAGTCAACTTGCCTTGGGCCGTCATTTATTCTTCCCAAAAGTCAACTTGCCTTGGGCCGTCGTTTATTCTTCCCAAAGGTTATCTTGTTACCTCGGGTCGTCGTTTATTCTTCCTGAAGGTTATCTCATTTTGGGCCGTCGATTATTCTTCCCAAAAGCCATATTGATACCTTGGGCCGTCGTTTATTCTTCCCAATGGTTATCTTGTTACCTCGGGCCCTCGTTTATTCTTCCCGAAGGTTATCTCATTTGGGCCGTCTTTTATTCTTCCCAAAAGCCAACTTACCTTGGGCCGTCATTTATTCTTCCCAATGGTTATCTTGTTACCTCGGGCCGTCGTTTATTCTTCCCGAAGGTTATCTAATTTTTGGGTCATCGATCATTCTTCCCAAAAACTATATTGATACCTTAGGCCGTCGTTTATTCTTCCTAAAGGTTATCTTGTTACCTCGGGCCGTCGTTTATTCTTCCCGAAGGTTATTTCATTTTTTGGGTCGTCGTTTATTCTTCCCAAAAAGTTATCTTCATATTTAAGAAACATATCTAAAGACTCTTTATCCGAATGACATCTTTAAGCCCATTCAAGCATCAAAATCAACCAACAATATCATTTTGCGCACCAGCAAGGGCAAATTTTTGGGCTTTTGTGTTCAATCCTCTTCAACCTTCAAGTCACGAATGGCGTACATGCCAATCTAACTCCTCAGATTTCAGAAAATTGAACAAGGGGCAGCTGTTGCACCCAAAAATTTTCCCTCCCACAATCAAGACAACCTCTCTCAAGACTTCTAAATGATCATAAGATCCTCAAGACTCCCAATTGATCAAGAAGTGTGGAAGTTTCCCTAGACAATGCCTCCTCATCGACAAAGTGTCCAAAATTAGGGTTTTGAATTTCCTCAGGTTAAAATTATTTTCAAGGCCTCAAATGAGCTTCATAATATCCCACATGTATTCAAGAATCCCCATGTCAAGTTTCAAAGCTTTCCCAAAGAGCTTGCCCAATCAGATGATCAGATATGTAAAAATCAGTCAAAGTAGTTAAAAAGTCAAACTGAGGTCAACTGTGGTCAAATTAAAGTCAAACTTTCAGATTTTCTTGCCAACATCAAGTTTATGAAGTAAAATTCATCATTTGATCAAGGGTTGATCATGATTCATCAAGAAAGTTTCAGATCATCAAGAATCAGGAGTTTCTAAATTAGGATTTTCTTAAGAAAAGTCAACTGAACTTTGACCAGCCATAACTTTCACATGCTTCATAAAAAATTTCCCATCCAAAGCTCATTTTGAAGGAAATTGAATTCTCTATAACTTTGTGTCTCACAAGCGAAGCCTAAAAATGCTTCATTTGGAAGATATGAGCTAAAACATTACAGGTCATTTCAAAAGTCAACAAAAAGTCAACATTTTCCAAAGGGCATAATTTGAAAATGGTACAAGATATGGGCATGAGACCAAAGAGGTTTGTTAGAGGACTCTTTAAAATTTCTAAAATGTCCAAGAACATCTTCATAGCCTTAAAATTGAAGGATTTGTGCCTTGTCAAAGTTGAGAGATTTTTGAGAGGTGTATGAAGAAAATAAGGCATTAAAACCAAAATTTTCTAAATGGGCTTGTAATTTTGCAATCCAATCTTTATGATGACCTCAAGCACGACCCAAAACCAAAGAGTTCTGATTTTTATTATTTATTTAGATTTTATTAATTAAAATTCAATTTAAATATAAATTAGATATGAAAAATCAAATAATGGACAAGATATTTGATTGGAAATCATTTAAATCATATTTGGAATGATTAGAAGTCAATTGAAATCAGATTAGATCAAAATTGGAAAGGATGAATGAGATTTTTTGAATATTTGAAAGAGAGAAATCTTCACACTCAAGTTATCTCATAAGCCCACAAATCCATAAGTTTTTTGACCTAAATTCAATCCTTATAAGTACATGAACACAACCAGTGCACAAGGACACAAATTTCTGCCTCCAAGAACAAGAACAAAGTCAAAGATTTAAAGGAAAAATTCAAAATCACATTCTCATATTTTGTTGTTTTTCAGGCACTTTGAAGGTCTAAACATGATCTTTGATCATCCTTGATGCTATTACAATGCTTTGCATCATAAAAAACTCATCCAAATGCATAATCCACATTCATATATTTATTGAAATTTTTGAATTTCGATTTCTATTATTCATGATATATAACTTAAATTTGATTGTATAATCTTGTTCATTATGATCTCTGCATTGTTTCTGGGTGATTTGATTTGAGTTTCAGTGCAGGTATGACAATTCGCCATTATTAGGGTTTAGGGTTCAACTTTTGGAAACCTTTGCTAAACGTAATTTCAAGGGCAATTGATGGCCTCAATGAGTTCATAGGATAATTTGTAATAGAAAATACCATTTAAACTAATTTATTTGGTGCGATTTGAGTTTTGAAATTTCCAGGTGTTTTAGTGACGAGCAAGAACTGTCACTAAAACGTTTAGTGACGAACGACTGTAGCTATAGCCTAATACGACAACTAGGGGGAAGAAGAAGAAGTGTGGCGCGAATATGGATTTTGAAACTTTGTTTATTTTATTATGTATTGTTTGTATCATAATTTCAGATTGGTGCAATGACTCAGTTGGCAAGGACGCGTGCGTTAAAGCTCTTAGACCTGGGCTCGATCCCCAGGTTTTGTGCATTTTGTTTTTAATCCATTTATTTTGCAGGCTGACAATATAATGATGTGTTCCCATATGCTTTTCACCAACGCGTGCTGGCCCTGTTGGTTTTGTGCTAGGCCCTTGAGGTAAGGGATCTGGGTTCAATTCCCAGGTCCTATCTTTTTTGTCATTTTCTCCTTTTTGTCATATTTTCTTATTTTTCTTTTATTATAACTTTATTTTAATAATTAATTAACTTATTAAATCTAAAACCAATAATAAAAATATTTCTTTCTTAATTAAAATTTGATTATTTCTTAAAAAAATAGAAAAACTTTTTTTATATATAATAACTTTATTTTAATGTGTTTTACATATAATTATATTTTGTAAATAAAACTAATTTATTAAGTTTAACTAATAATTTTAAAACCCTAATTTTTTCTTAACTAACGCTAATATTTCATTAATCCTAAAGTGTTTAACCTAATTTTCCCTAACCCTAATTAAAATATTTTTTTTATAATAATTTTTTTTTTAATTTGTATAGATTTTTAACATATTATTCTTTTACTATTGTCATTATTAAAACCTATATTTTTTCTAATAATCTCTAAAGATTTAACTTGTTTAACTTAAGATATTTTCTTTTAAAATTCTAATCTTTTTTATTATTTTCTTTTTAATTCTAATCTTTATCGCTTTATTTATTATTATTACTTATTTACAATTACTATTCTTACTTTATTATTATATTTGCTTTATTATTCTTATTATTTATTTTTATCCGATTATTTTGTATCTGTCCATAAGCCTTGTAATAGTTTAGAATTTTCTTTTCACTTTTTATTTCTTAATATAAATTGTGTGGTTAGTAAATAGGGAGTGATAACCTAATTGATATTAATATGGATTTAGAAAATTAATTAAAAAGATAAAATATCTGAAAATAAACACTCACACACGTAAGTCGATCCTTGATCGCTATCTTGCACTTCCTAGGGTATTCCTCTTGGTTGCTTTTAAATATGGTCTAGTCCCTCGAAAATAGGGGTGTCTTAAAGCAAAGTCCCTTCAAGTATAAATCATCATAGTCCCTTCAGTTTAAAAGATCAAGTCCCTTCGAGGTTGCCTATGATAATGATTTTGTCCCTTCTAATAAATGATGATAGTCCTTACGAATTGCTAAAGACACCCCTTAAGTTGCCTTCATTGACCATACGATGATCCTACGTCTGTCCTTTAACAAATCCAAAGTAATGACTACCTATTCCTTAATAATAGAGATATTCTTACTCTTGAAAGAACATATAAGAACATGAATGACTTAGTCTAGGGTAAATACCTCCTAGTTACTTGCTCACTTCTTAAAATTACTTTTTACACCTTACTGACTTAAACATTTTTCAAAACAAGGCTTTGTATACATCCATATGAGGATCATTACAAAGTACTTAGAAAAATTTCTAATCACACACTACACTCTTCAAAAAACTAATTTAAGTGAGCTAAGTAACTAAAAGCCCATGGATAACCATAGATATAAAGGGTGCTAACACCTTCCCTTTATATAACCTACCCCCCGAACCAATGTCTTTGAAAAATATGTCTTTCTTGTTCTTTTATGTCCTTTCCACTTGGATAAAATAAAAGTTGGTGACGACTCTTGCTATCCGCAACATGACTAAAAGTCAGTTCTCCCACCGTGTTATAGAGGGTAAAACTCTAGACATAGGCCGCTAATTTATCATAGGTCGCCGCGTCATTGGACCCCTGGTTCTCGGGCTTCACGAAGAAATGGTCAGTCAGCCCCTCTTGGAGCTCGTACTTCTCTTTATAATTGAAGAAGTCATGCGAGAGCTGCTCCCTCTTGATCTTTGCCGATTTGAGAGCCTCATTTAAAAACTCTAACTCAGATAGCAAGCAACTGTTGTCGGACAGGACCAAGGACGTCTCCATAACCCTGATTACGACGACGATGTCTTGAGACAAATTTTCCAGTCTGGTGGCCTTGTCCAGATCGAGGATGTCCTTGACTTCAGCATTTGATACCCCGACGGAACCTTAAGTGCTGAAAATTTCCCGTTGGAGATGGAAAAAGGTCAGGAGGTAAGTCCCCTGGCTCTCGGATGAACCCTCGCCCGCAGTAGCCTAGCTCGGTGAACCTTCACCACATTGGCGTTTGGGAGGAGGCGTTTATCGCTCAACAACTGAGCTGACTGGCGTCACCACGACATGAGGAGAGTTTGGAGGAGGAGTAGAATTCCCCGAGCCACCGACCACATCTTCAAGGACCACTTGGAGGAAACGACTCTTGCGAGCCTTCTTCGGAGCCTTGCCCGCGCCTTTGTTGGACATCTTCAAGACACAGACCTTGAGGTTAGGTATGGCAGCTGCAAAAAGAAAAAGAGCAATTCAACTAGTTGAATAAATACATCAAAGGTAAAAAGAGGAGAACACAAACTACCTAAAAGACGGAGAGACTCTCCGTCCAATTTACATTTGAGCACAACTTTGGTGTTTATCAACCGAACCTCAAAGAGGGGCACCCCCTCGTCGTCCAAAACGAGATTATCTAGCCGGTCCATACACTAGAGAGGGTAAAACTCTAGACATATGCCACTAATTTATCATAGGTCGCCGCGTCCTTGGACCCCAGGTTCTCGGGCTTTACGAAGAAATAGTCAGTCGGCCAGTTAAAATGATTTTGTTGCCATTGAAGTGGAATGGTCGAGATAAGACATTCCTCATCTCGAGCTTCTCGTTGCGTGGCATAGATCCTATTTAGAGCATGCAGAGTGAGGGTTTCACCGTATACCATATGTCCTTAAAGTTTCGGACAAAATCATGGTAAGTCTTGAAAAGCCTCATCGACTGCTTGAATGAAACCCAACTGTGTCGCCCGTGCGCACTCGACCGCTGCAGATGGAAGACCTGTAAAAAGAGGGGCATGGTGTAATCGATCTCAATGTGTTGGCATACCAGTTCGAACGCCCGAACGAACGCGATACCATTAGGATGAAGTTGGGAAGGATCCAAGTCGAGCCTTCTGAAGATGCCCGCCTGAAAACGGGTGAAAGGAAGTCGGATCTCCGCCTCTCTAAAAGCAAACTAATACATCGGGAACCGCGTTCCTCGAAAGGCAGAGCAAATACATTGCTCGGGGAGAGGGGCATAACACTCCCAGTTTTGGGGTTCCCCCGAGGCCAAGTCTTCCACAATCGTATGAGCAGTGCGAGAATCTCGTATAAAACGTTAGCCCGTTTCAAACAGTTCCTTCCCGACCCAAGATAGATCGGACTCCCCGAAGGCGGCGGGAACATTCTTGTCCGCGACATGCTCTTGTTCGTCCCACTTCTCCTCATCTACCTTTATGTCGATGTCCTCCGTGGGGACATCCTCGACTCTTTGGTCCATGTTACCCGAAAAGTAGAGGAAATCGGTGAATTCGACGTCGCATCAAATTCACCATTTCACCGCAGTTCAAGTGAAAGGGCGAGGGTCAAAGCCGTTGAGAGAAGTGCCTGACACATTCATCACAAAACCCAAGGAAATCCCGAGACATTCATCAAAGACGCCCGTGACATTTATAGAAAACTCGAAAGATGCCTGGGACATTCAAAGGATACCTGGGACATTCAACAGAAATTCATAAGAAGATGCTCGAGACATACAAAGGATGCCCGTGACATTCAACATAAATTCATAAGAAGATGCCCGAGACATTCAAAGGGTGCCCGGGACAATCAACGGAAATTCATGAGATTTCCCGGCACATTAATGGAAAAATCAAGGAGTGCTCGAGACATTCATCCGAATTCCCTTAAATGAAGCTCGAGGAGGGGCTTCCTCGGTTACTCTGGTGGAAGAAACCACTGTGGAGAAAACAAATTAAACCTAATTACCAGAAAGAAAGAAAGAGCTTTACCTGACATGTTTTCTGACGAAATGAAGGTGCGGTGGCGATGACAACAACGATGTGTTTCCGGTGAGAAAGGGAGAGCGTCTGACGAACCTTTGAGGTGAATTGAGGGTGAAAATGAGAAGTGGAGGAAAATTCTCCCAAAAACCCCTTTTTTATAGGCTACCACGTAGGAGGGCGTGCATAGGCCATCATTGCCAAGGCTTCCTAGATTCCCCTAGGCAATCAGAAATTTAATGCGCCATCACACATAAAACGAAGCGACGCGCATTAAATACTATTATGGAGGGAAACGTAAAGACAGACACGCCACCCTTGGGAACTCCAAGGGGCAACGAGCACACGCATCCCTGACACCTCAAAAACACAAAAGCGTGTGCGTCCTCGACGCTGCAAACACAAAAGCGCACACGTCTTCGACACTGCAAAAACGCAAAAGAAGTCTCGAACACAACTCAGTCGGCGAGGTGATCCTGTTCGACATGTCAGAGCTCTAGTAAGGTGTCACCCATACCACCTTTAGATGAGCATCAACAAACACTAGTAATCGTCCTCAACATCTAGTAAAACATCTGCCCGACATACTTGTGCTTAAGTCATCACTCTACACTGAAGTTACGATTTGGGGGCTCCTGTTCTAGACTGGACCAACACAATATGCGTCTAGCAGATGCCAAATTGTGGGTCAAAGCTGTATGCGTCGGGCGCGGACCCACGACCCAATACAAGGAGACGTGGGGAGAGTGTCTACCCCATGTGCTCCACGTCACCCAACTGTCCACTATTGCCTCCTGATATTTAGTGGCAGTTGGACCAAGGGCAAGACCACGTGCTAGGTCTTATCTGTTCTTATGCAATCCTTGACAGTTCTTCTTTAGGCCTAGCTAATCCAACCCATGTGGAGAATCTTGGTCCAGCGCTGGCGACACACTATAAATACCCTCTTTCACCAGAGGATCATGTATTCTGAACATTCTATTCTCTATACCTATTATGTACTTGCATTTTCTCACTTTGACATCAAAGTGTCTTGCAGGTACATCCCCGTTCACCATCGTACCTGCTCATCACTGGAAGGTCCATTCTGATCCGATCAAATCATTTCTCATCATCTTAAAATATATTTTGAAAAACAAAAAAATTAATGTGTCTGTTGGTTTGTTATTCCTTTTGAAGTGTGTATACACATGGCGATTAACAATTCTAACATAAGAAAAAAAAAAAAAAAAAAAAAAAAAAAAACACCGGTACTTCCCTAGTCAAAACCGCGTAATAGACAGAGATAATAGATCTCATATTTGTTTTTCTTTTTTTAGGAAACTTAATCAGCAAGTCTAACTCCACATAGTTGTGTTTTAGTGAAAACCCATTTGATATATATAACTTGTATCATTCTTCTTTCATCCACAATTGAAATTTTGTTAGAGCGTCGTTGAATAGTCTTATTGACAATGAGCTTCTTGAGGCCATCTGCGATGTACAACTTTCTCATAACTTATCCTTCATCTCGATGGATGCCTTGTCAGAGTTGGAGTTTTCTTAGATGGCCAGGTCTCGAAGGCTTCTTCAGAGTTCTTGTGGTTTTTCTTCTTTGGTCTACCTTCTCTCAACTCTGCTTCATACCTTCTTCTTCTATGTACCCTACCCTACGTGTTGGTGATCGAATCATCGTCGAAAAGGTACATTCTTCTTTTCGTTTCTGTTGTATCTAACTTTATGCTTAGGATCTTACGGATTCACTAACATTCCATAATTGTTAATTTAGGTCAATGACATGCAATTTTTTTAGCTTCTAAATTGTACTTGCATTTGGTTATTTTGATCGTATATTCCACGCAGGATACGTTGAAATCTTGTTTCATTCCCTTTTTAGGTATATTTTTCCTCAGATTCCAATTCCTGCATTACTTGTGTTTTATCTTTGCATATGTACTTGCCAATATTCCAGATTTCCTATTCAAAGCTTGAGGATGTGATCTAATGTGGCTTTGCTATCTAGTTTTTTTAAATTTGTTTTACACTTTGAAATGTCAAAATGTGACGTTCTGTTGGTTAAACTGTCTAGATATAATTTTCAGTATGCTGAATTCTGTTCAGCCTAAGTTGATTACACATTCTTGTAATCATGGAAAATAGCGTTTTTTTGGTGGTCATGGAAAAGAGCTTTAAATTGACTGAGAATCATGTTTCTTAAAATAAAGTTATCAGAGACAAACTGTTTTCATATATAGCTGTTCCAAACTTCCAACTTCACTCGTTAAGGATTTCCTTTGGATGATTTGAATCAAGGAAATTCAACACATATTACATGTTATGGTAAATTAGTAATACTTACATCTATGGCACTGGAAGTTTCATTTGTTAAGGAAAATGTTGAGATGTTGCATGGACTAACTAGGATATGGCCAAAGCAGTCCTTACTCCTTTCAAGGATTGGATAATCCTCACCTCTTGAGCCAACTTTTGAGATTGAATGAGGCCTAGCTCAAATTCAATAAGAGAAAAAGTTATCATCTATCATACATTTCATGTATTCCGAAAGAACCAATTACACAGAACTCGGGGGATAGAAATCAGGACTATTGGGACAAAAGGTTGAATTTTTCTTAGAAAAAATATAGGAAGGAGAATATTATTATTTATTTAAGGTGAGGCATTGGCCATACATTTGCCGGTGAGAATTGGAACTCTGTTTATTTAGGTTACAGGCCAGACAATCACCATTGCATTAGCACCCACGGGTTTAAACAGAGGTCCAAAAGGAATATCGTAACTTGCTCTTTAACAATTTGCATAAGTAACATAGTTGTTTTGGTTAAGGCTTATTTTGTTGTTTTTCTTGCTAATTATCTAAGTAGCTATGATGTTTTAGCTACTGAGACTTAGAAGCTTTGCCTTATAGTGAAACAACTTTTTAGCATTTAAACAATTATAAAACTTCTGTGCCACAATCATATGTTGGTAGTTTGCAACATTAAGTTTTACATGCTTAATGAATTCACCATATATCCAATTACATTCTGGTAGAAAACACTTTCAGAAATAAGATCAAGGAATGTTTTCCGGTCTTGTTTTATTTTTTCTACTTGTCTCATCTCTTTTATATTTTACTCGTTAATTTTCTCAGGCGTCATATTACATCAAGAATCCTGCTATACGTGATATTGTAACATTTCGAGATCCAACACAGGTATGTTGTGCTAGTACACACTGTACTCGATTGGAATATGTAGAATACTTATAATGACATGATTGGTTTTTCTTATGTAGCATTCTGGAGAGAATGCAAATGTTTTTATCAAGAGAATTGTTGCAAAAGAAGGAGACACTGTTGAGGTAGTAATTGTCAATTGAAATTTACATTATACACCAAACTTAAGTATCTTCTTGATAGTTAACTCGAAAAAGCCATCATTGCTGATTACACCATTCAGGTTTTTTCTAAGTTAAGTTATGCAACATTTTGTAGGTTCATCATGGAGTACTATATGTCAATGGTGTAGCTCAAGAGGAGAATTTCGTGATTGAGCAACCGACATACACAACGAAATTAACTGTGAGACCATTGTTATCCATTCTGATAAATTCTATTGTTCTCTGTTCAGATTTTTCCTCATTAGTTCCATGATCCTTGCAGTATGTGCCAAAAGGCCATGTATATGTTATGGGTGATAATCGCAATAATAGCTATGATTCACATGTATGGTAAGTAACTATTTTCAACAAGCTACTCTACTTTTAGTTTTCATTCTCCATTAACTTTCAACATCTTGACATGAGTGGTTATCTAATTGGATTCATGTTTAGTGCAATTAATTTCTGCCTCATATATGAACAGGGGACCACTTCCTATGAAAAACATAGTTGGAAGATATGTCATGTGCTATCATAGACCAACAAATTGAGACTATTATATATGGTTGAGATGAACCAACAAGAATTCTTTTTTTCTTTGGTTTCTATGAAGAGTTGTAAGTCATGGCATCATCTGCTAAATCTTCATGGGAATTGGATTCTTCTCATGTACCTGCTCATAGTGGGAACAAAAAAAGCCATGTCATTTGTTATGTGATGATATATATTATCATATTAATCTGAGCTTTTTGTATTTGTATTTGTTCATATGTCTTGTTTAAGCTGCTGTCAAAAATATGTGTGAAGATCTTAAAGACATTTTAAGTATGTTTCTCACATTTTGTAAATATTGACGTGAGATTTGCTTTCCAGAATTAGCAGTATTTCTATTTTAAAATATTAAGAGTATGTTTAGTGCACATGATGAATTTCTTACCAAAATAACCCATATTTTCAAATTAATTCTCAAAATAACCTATGTTTTAGATTTTTTTTCTTCAAAATACCCCACTTTAAAAAAAAAAAACTGGAATGAAGTGCTGTTGTCAAATAAATTGGCGACAACACAACTTTTAAGAGGAGGCACCAACTGGATTGATGACTGCACGCAGTGTTGCCAATTCAATTGACGCTAGTGTACACTTGTATAAGTGAATGCTAATTGGATGTCAATTCAATTGACACTAGTGTACAAGTGTATAAATGAACGCTAATTGGTTTGACACCAGTGTATATGTAATTTTTTTTAGTAAACATAAAAAGCTTTAATATTTAATTAAAAATACTTTTACAGACACTAATGATGACAATCAGATTGGTCATATCTGCCATCGGTTTCACACTCCCTAGCTACCTTAACCCATTACACTTGTTGTTGATTCACTCTAGGTGTTTGAGGATTTGAGGTGTTAGGAACATTAGTAGAATCCCTAAGAAGTTCTTGCATTTCTAAGAATTCTTATGTATGGAGCGATATGTTGCCGTAATTGAGTTCGCGACCCATGTCAGGGTAGTTTGGATGTGTTGATGGGGTCATAAGTGCGCGGTCTGGACGATTGAAGGGGACATTGGTGTGAACGATTCGTTGGAGAAAAGTTGAAATGTTGTTGTGGTATTTGATATCCATATGGTTGTTGTGATGTTTGGGCGTTTTGGCTATGGTATGATGTTTGAGTGTTTTTGGTTATGGTATGAGGAAAGGTTGGTGTTAAATGTTTCTCAGGTGTTTTGGCTATATTTGGATGTTGTATTGGGGGCATATGCATTTTAGGTGTCTTGATAATCATCATTTTGTTGGCGATGACATGAGGGACGCTCTTGGTATTATGGTTGTGTGTCTCACTTGTTTTGATTGTGGGTTTATGTGTTTATGGTTCGGTAACTTTGTTGGGTAGAAGATTATGAGTAATAGGTCTGATAATTTTTTTGGGGGTTAGACGTTGAAGCTTTTTGCGTGTAAGTGGTTTGTCGTGAGTCGTATAGATACCACTATTCAGAGACAAATCAAGTTGCAACCGATTTGTACCAAGCCATATAAGTGTTAGTTGGTCTAGACGGGGTTAGTATCACAACACCATGTAAGACATGATTACGACGGTTCCTCCATTTACGACACTCAAATTTAGCAAAGTCCTTCCAATTGTCAAAGTTCCATTGTTCATTATTTTTGTTGTTGATGCCATTGTTTGAAGCACGTCAGGGGATCTGGAATGTTTTGAAGCATTCCGAACTGTAGTTTGACATGGTCACTGTGGTGCATCTCCATAATGGTGAACCTGATTATTGGTGTGCATGCAGTCCAATCGTCTGCATCTTCTTCTATAGTTTTATGTTGATGTTCTAAGTTTAGATATGGATTCCAAATGAACTGTAGAAGAAAAAAGATTAGATCATAAATGGGTAATATTAAAAATAAACTGATTTGTTTAGTGGCAATACATCTCCAGGTGTAAGGTGATCCAAGAGATTGTGATATTGAATGATACAATGTCTCAGACATCTATTGCAAGTCATACCATGAGCTAAGCATCTAAACCAAAAAAAGTTCAAATAAATTAGTTAGAGACAATAATTGATAAATTAAGTAAATGAAAATAAAGTTATTAACTTACTTTTGTGCATATGAGAATGTGAAGTTCTTGTGGTTGATTGACGATAGGGATTGCAATCTAGACAAACCCAATGCTTAGAGCAAAATGGTACATCCAGAAAATATAGACGTGTCTTTCTTTGCGTGTTTATACAAAGAGTTATACAAATAAGACAAACAAGTGGAACCCCAACTATATGTTCCTATTTTATTTAGGTGTCTTAATAAGGGTAAACATATAACATGCATACTAGAACCACTATCTTCAGGAAATAATAATGAACCGATTAAAAGTATAATATAACACCTAATATTTATTATTTTCCTTTCTTTGGTAGAATTTTCATCTAATGTTAAACTGTTGTAACATGTTTTAAGGCGCGAAAGTAAGATACCTTGGCTTTTCGGGTTATCATCCAACAAGTCAACACCCAAAAGATCATTGCAAATTGAATTTGCGAAGTTGGTTTTTCCATTGACCGTCTTACCATCAATAGGCAACCCCAATAACATGTACACGTCCTCTAATGTTACAATAAGTTCAACGTTTGGAAAAAAGAAAGTGTGTGTCTCGGGATTCCCTCTCTCTTGTAAAGCTAGAATGAACTTAACATCAACTGATTAAGACATAATTTTGCTAACATGTCCAAAACCGACATTTTTCCCGTCGCGACAATGATAGCATGAACTGATTCTTAGGTTGTCATAGTTATTTTTTTTAAAAGACTCTAAAATATATGCTAGAAGTTGAATATCCTATGATTATGCCTTCATCAACGTTTGAAACAAATTTTCTGAGGTTATCCATCCCTTTGTTAAGGATAAAGATTTTGCAACCAAAGACATGTAAATGAGAGATATTGGGCTTTATTCCTTTGTATAGTTCATATGACGTACACTTTATAATTGGTCTCATTGGGACACAATTCATAACATATGAAACAATGCTCACAACATCAACCCATAAATATTTAGAAAGATAGATCTCATTGAGCATCGTCCCTGTAAGCCCTGACAGAGACTTGTTTTCCCATACACTACCTCTTTTTGTTAGGGAGTTCATGGAATATAAAAGGTGTGCCGAATATCACTTTCGTCACAACATTATTCGAATTCTTCATTTTAGAATTCTCCTCCATGGTCATGTCTAATGGATTCAATGCTTACACATTTTTCATTCTAGATAACCTTGAGTGATTTTCTAAAGGAAACAAACACATCTCTTTTCCGACACAAGATAGATGTTGGTTTCTTCTTCTTCTTCTTCTTCTTCTTCATAGTCTGAGGATTTCATATCATTGTCTTCCCGTGTAACATAAGGTTTCTTCTTCTTTTTTGTTGAGATTTTCTAAATTTTTTTATTATCCATTTTGAATAAAAGATCGTATTGATGTATCATGTCTTTCCACAATTGTAGCATGTTGGAATGAATGTTGTTTTCCTCGTCTTTTTCTTGTTCTTTGTTTTGTTTCTTATCATTCTTCATGAATCTCTTAAAGTTATTTACTATAAGAGTCAAGTCACCATTAGAATCTGATTCCCCATCTTTAAATGCTAGAATTTTATTTTAATTTTCTCCTCTTCTTCTATGGCAAGCATTTTGAGTACCATTTCGCGTTCTTGCAATGTACCAAAGTGAATGTGTATGTCCATAGTCGCTATATCCTTAGATTCACTAATCAAAGTGACTTTAGGTTTCAACCTACAGTTTAGGGATCAAAGAATTTTTATGACTTAATCCTCATTTGAGAATATTTTTTTCCATAATAGTTCTCGTATGACTCACAATGTGAGTGAATCGTGTTTGCATTTGTCTTATGCTCTCTTCAGGTTTCATTTTGAAAAGTTCATACTCATGGGTTACCGTGTCCAACATTTCCCTTTTTACCTCAGTAGTTCCTTCATGGATAATTTGGAAGATATCCCAGATTTCTTTTATAGTTTCCCAATGAGAAAATCATAAAAAATCATCAAGACCTATAATAGTAGTGCTTTCAAACTGCGATGCACATTATCTTTATCATATTTGGTCAAATCCTTTTAAGGTTTGTCTATTCACTATTATGGTTTACATATTTGACCACAATTGCGAGAAATACTCTACTAGGAGCGATGGTCTTTGGTAAAGTAATGTGTTGTTATATGTGCCACAAGTTCTTATATACCATTAAGGGTACCAAAATGGGTCATTCGCCCCGCCCTCTTTAAACTCGCTGAAAAAGAGGGTGAGGTGGGAAAACCCTCAAAGTGAAAATGAGCTTAAAAATCTAGTCCGTCCCGCCAAGGTGGCGGGTTGGTGGACGACGAACTTTCCCGTCTATTTATTTATTTATTTTTCATTTTTTAATTGATTAATATGTTTATTTTTACATTTCAAATAAATTTTTCACATATTTTTTTAAAATAATTTTTAATAAAGTATTTTCTTAAACAAATTTTACTTAAAAATATATTGCATATATTCACAAATAAATATATAAAATAGAATCATCAACAAACATTCCAAAATATAGTTCAAGTAATAACCTTCAACCAACTAAAAAATAATTTGAGTGCTTTATAACTACGTTGGTGGGTCAACAATCCCTTTTTTTTTTTTGGCAAACTTAAGGCGATGAAGACTTAAAACGAGACATGTTAGGCGGGTAGACGAACACAAAATTCTAACACAACCCGCTATTTTTTAGCGGGTGTACGGGTCGACCCGGTTAACCACAACCCGTTTTGTCATCCTTATATACCATGTAAAAATTCTAGAAGATATAAATAATATACCATCTAAAAATTCAAGAAGATATAAATAATATTTGTGTATTCATTATGTATTTCAAACAAAAACTCTTATTTCAAATATAGAATTGAGGCAAAGAAACAAATCAAATAATTATACATAAAGTCAAATTAAACCTAAAATAAGTATAATATAAATTACAATAATAAGAGAATCATCATAACGTAACACTAATAAATTGTGACTATTATTTGTGGTTGAAATGAGATATGGTGATGAACAAAAATCAGAATTCTTTTTTTCTTTGGTTTCCATGAAAAGTTCCATGTTCTAACTCTTCATGGAATTGGATTCTCATATTCGTGTCAGATTTGCTTTCCAAAATTAGTATTCTTTCTTCTAATTTTAAGATATTAAACAGATACTAGTATGCCAAGGATTGTTTTTAAATAGATACTAGTATGGCAAGGCATTGTTTTTCCCACAACATGATTGGTGACTTTAGGATGTTAGTTACATTATAAGGCTTTAATTCTTTTGGCATGTCCATCCTTTTTTGCTATAGAAAACTAGAAATAGCTTTTTAATGAAAAAGTAGAGGTAGATGGTGATGTTTTGGAAGAAGGATAGTAGGGCTTTCATTCATTTTTAACTTCAAATTGACAAATAAGAAAAGCCAACGAAACATTGGTTGATTTGATTCCTCTGCTTGATAAATATATCTTATATAATAGAATTATAATTTGATCTACTCAACCTTATAAAATCGATTGATAAAGTGAGAGTTGTCACTCTATATAAATCTTTTATAAAGATATTATAATAGAATTAGAATTTGACTTATTTAATCATACAAAATCGGTTGATAAAATAAAGAATATCACTCTATATAAATCTTTTATGAGTTTTATCATTAACCAATATAGAATTTGAATTTTTTCCAATATTATTGCATAATAAAACGTGGAGTTTTTTTTATTTTTTATTTATTTTTAACTTTGACATTAAATATTCTTTACATTGAAGATAAAGTTCATATAGAATCTGAGTTTAGTTTTACTTGATAAGCCAATGGCTCGTTAAATGAAACGTTGAGTTCAAAATTTATTTATTGGTATTGTGATAATGTCTATGCTATAGATATTATCAAGATATAACCTGCCAGTCAACAAGATATACACGATAGTCTACACATATTTAGGTAGGATTAATTTTTTTTAGTTACCGTTTCTAGAGATGCATATGCGAAAAAAATTCTATAAATACATATACGAAATTTTATCAGAATTTTTTTTTTTAAATAAATCCAATTTTATTAGTCGCATATGAATGTTCATAACATACAAGCATAAACAAAAAAAAATGATATATATATATATATATATATATATATATATATATATATATATATATATATATATATATATATATATATATATTAAGAAGTCATACAAATACTACATCAACATCATTAAAATAAAGTACATCAAAATGGACACCATAGTAACTACTGTGTGTACTGGACTACATCTGTACCCCCTCCTCGGTTTGTGCCTATGCTGTCTCGTCTGCCTCTACCGCCTCCTCGACCGCTCGGTCTGTGTTCTTTGTCGTCGATCTCATCTGTCCTAGCGCGATGTCTGCGGTACATAAGTGCCCCCTCTGCCACCGTAAGAATCCCATACAATATACGCTTGTGGCCAGAACCCTCGAGAAAGAAACCGACATCAATACATGCCCGCCCAATAGTAACTATCTAACGACATCGAGGCAGTATATTCTGAGTGTGATCCAGCTGAGATGGCTCCTCCTCTAATATCTCCAGATGAGCTGGTCTGGGAGGTGATCCCTCTACAATGGGCACCATGTAGGGATGTGATATGGTAAAGAACCACCTAATGTAGCCATCGGTGCAACTCTAGTCTCAATCAAATCTGGTCGCTCGAGGCTCGTCTAGTACTAAGTGGTTCTGATACTCAACAAACAACTCGTCTATTTGCATACAGGTCAGCTCGAGAGGAGCGTAGATAATAGGGTGCCTGGGTATGGTCTGAGTATAATCGAACTGTCACATGACGCACTCAGGCAGATATGACACAATGATGGTTGAACTGCATGCCAACCATCCACTGAATAGTGAGATGTCGTCAAACTGGAACGTCTGACGGTGATCTGCATATACATCGTATCTGATGTCCTCAACAACCATGCGGTCGAGATAGACTTTGTACGGGTCGACCGTCTGGTTCCCTCTCAGCGAGAGAAAGACATATGCCTGCGACTAGTCCTCCGTGTACTCAAGCACACTCCCCCACCCAACTATAAAAGGAAAGTGCTGGAAGATCCAAGTCTGAAATGAAAAAAAACATCGGTATCAAGCTTTATCACAAAAATATAATGAAAAAGAAATGAAAAAAAGTCGAAGGGTATAAGATTGTTACCATGTATAATGAACAACTTCCTGCGACAATCCTGGTCTTCCACAAGTATCCATCTAAGAGTCTTGAATATGTGTATGCCAACGTTGCCGCACCCTAGGTGTACTCATGGATTTGTGCGGAATCCAAGAAGTACCTGAGGTAAGCTATATCGGTATATGTGAAGTGGTGTCCACAAACAGTTGCGTGCCGACCAAGTATAACAAGTAACATCTAAACGCCTGTTGTCTGTGTATCTCGACCTCATCCGGATCATCCCTTGCCTGTCCTGCAACAGCGATAGCCTGCTCATATCTAATGGTCAGGGTGGAGAACCTCACATGAGCCCTACGGGTCTTATCCACCTCATCAAACGTATCCCGTGGAGAGTACCTGAGCTCCTCAACCATAAGATCTATCGCCTCCTCCTTTGTCTTCCTACCGTGACGGGGGGGGGGGGGGGGGGTACCCCTGATCGGTATATCTAAAGACATGAGACATTATTAAGGGTAATGGTGATCTCGTTGTGTGGTAGATGGAAGAATGAGGTCCCTGGGTGTCATATCTCCGCAAAAGCCACGAGCATACCGTTATTTATCACGCCGTATCCAGTCTCGGAAAGGTCCTTCAGACCAGAGTCAGCAAGGACAGTCTGGAACCACTTCGCCTCTAGCAAATCCAACCTCTTCCGCCCATAGTTATAGAACCTCCAGGGGTCACGCGTCTGAAAATTTACAAAGAAAACAATTTTAATAATAAATAATGGTACAAATAATAAATTCTGAATGAAAAAAATAAAGAAATAATCTGAGTAATGTTAACTCTCCCTCCCATACATGTTAGACAATATGCTATACGTAACCTATCAGCAGGGACATATCAGATGGACATCCTGGGAAACCCTCAAGAGCATCATCACTGTCACCAACATCCTCCTGTGTATGTTCATCACTCCCTAGAGGTGGTACCAGGTCTACATCAGGCTCTGGTAGTGGAACCAGACTGTCTTGACATCGACCGCGGGAGGGCGAAGACTATGATCTATGCTCAGTAGCATCCTGATACCTCTGTGATGAAGTAGTTGTATTAAAACTAATGTAGTTTTTAATTAGATAATATGGGAGAAGGGGTGTCGTGCTATCCAATTTATTTATTTTAAATGGAATTTTAAAATAAATAATGGTTATTTTATTTATGTTATTATTATATTTATCTTGGGTTGTTTAAAATGTTTTTATTTTTTCTCTACTTATTAAATAATGAAGGAAAAAGGGGGTGGGGACTTATCTTTATAATGTCATATTATTATTGTTAAAATTAATATTAATAGTATTGATATTATTTAAGATTTATTGGATTGATTATTGTATTTATTTATTTTTTTTATAAAAAAAATAGTAAATAGAAAGGAGGGGGCGCGTATTTTAATAAAAAATATATTATTAGTTACTTATTTCAACTTGGGTTTTATTTTTATTATTCTTGGACTTAGGTCAACTTTGGTTGACCATGCCAAAAACCCTAATCTACACAAAATTTGGGGAAGAAGGATCAAACTCAGAAAGCAAATCAAATCCATAATCAAACAAAATCAAATTAAATAAAATCAAATCTCAAATGTCATTACAGGATAATGGTGGCTGGCGGTGGTTTCTGAAAAAAAACGGTGGCCGAACGGAGAAAGGAAAAGAGAGGTTAAAGGGAGGGAGAGAAGAGAGAAGAAAAGTGAGAGAAAGGATTGTAGAGAGAGAGAAACGGAAAGTAAAAATGAAAATTTTGTAAAGAAGACTGAGGTTATATACGCGCTCAGGGAGACGTTGGATGCGCACCAAGTGGCACTCCAAGGGAAGCTGGATCAGTTGACATCCTTGGTCAACCAAGGATCTGACGTGCTTAGAACCACTGTGAGTCTCTCCTGACTCTCACCTGGACCATTTGATGTGTTTATCATGACTGGTATGCAAGATCAATGGGCAAGAACGCAGAGGCACATTACCGTTAGATCATCATCTAACGAACCAGAGAGAGTCAACTGTTTGACTCGATCCATCGTAAACCCTGGATTCAGGGTTGGGTTCTAATAAATGGGCCCTGCGCCCACTTGTTATTTACACCCCCAATATTAGCCCAATTATTAGTACAAGACAATTTACACCCTCTGGTTTCTTTTTTTTGAAATAACTAATTAATTAATTAGATTGATTATTTAATTAAATTATTATTTTAATTAGGAGTTAATAATCAGGGATAAATATTGGGAAGATATTTTTGGTTTATAAAATATTATAAGTGTTGGTTTATTTTTTTTCTTATTAATTAATTACTTATGTAATTAACTAATTAAAATCTAAGTTGTTTTAATTTAAGGATTTATATGGAGATCAAGAATGTTATAAATAAATTAAAGCTTTATTTGGGGAATATTATTGTTTTTTATTATTATATTATTCAATTTTATGTTTTAATTAAGGGGGGATATATATTTGTTTTTTTTTAAATAATAAAATATTCTTTTTATAGGATTAAATTACCTAGGAAAATTTTTATTATTTGTTATTTGGGATTAAACTACAAGTTGAGATTTTAAATATGGGATTGAGGGATTAAAAATAAAAGGGGTTTTGAGTTAGGCTTTTTTTGGGGGGGGGGGGGGGGGGGGTGTTTGCAATAATTATTTTTGGGGTTTCATAACTATTTTGGAATTTTATTATTTTCTTAATAGGATTTTATAAAAGAAAATTAGGGTTTTCTTAATTTTTTCAAATGGGGTAAAAATTAGGGTTTTTATCACTTAGTAAGGGGTAGGTAAATAGGGTGTGGAACTACAATGCTTTGATCATTCTCTTGAAGGTACGTAGGCATATGATTTTTGTATAGAAACCTTAGCGAGTAAACTTAAGGGAAAATTAGGGTTTTTGGGATAATAAGAAAAAGTTGGATTTAAATTTTGGATTTTCACATAAACAAGGCATACCTTAGAAATATTAGAAGGGATCCTATTAAGTATAATAGAAGTGAGGGGTGCCTAACACCTTCCTCCCACTTAACTGGCTTCCGAACCTTAGGATTTAGGTTTATCCTTTATTTTCCTTAAAAAATAGGATAGCGACTCTTAGATTTTAAGCTGACCGCAACACTAGGCCTATGATGTAGATAGCTATACATTTGTCTGGGTACGGGTACGTCGGACATATGCATGTTGGGCAAGCCATCCATGTATCAGTCGGAGGTCGGAATCTGAATCAGCCATATAGCCTGCAAGATATAACCAATAAATTAGAGTTAGATACAAGAAATTGAATAACAAAAAAAGATAAAGAAAATACATTTTTTGTTTCCGTAAAAGCATCCACGAAAGGTTTCCACCCATGCACTTACGTAAGTACCCAAAATTCACAAAGTCTGGGTCGTATCACAGTTGTATATACAGAACATTCTAACGTTAATTTGTATCGTAGATGCACCTACAAAACCTTCTACAACTTCAAAATAACACAACAATGCCATTAACGACCCCAACATCAAGAAATCGATATTTTGAAGACCTGATCGTCTGTTTAATCCAACAAACAATACTTATATTGTCTCTAAACTATGTTTCTAAAATTATCTAATAATTTCTACACCTAAAAATCTATTCTAAATCGATTATGGAGAAAATTTGAAAATAACTCGCAAACTCGAAAACTTGCCGATTATATTGAACTATGGATGATTAGGAGTGTGTTGATTGTTATAGATGATGCTTTGTATCGAACTCGAGTGAAAACAATGTGTTTTGATGAAAAATCAAATTTTGAAGTTGAGAGAATAAATGAGAGAGTATGAGGAAGGAGATGAAAAGTGAAGAATGAGGGAGGAGAAGAGTTTGTCGCGAATTGTATAAACATATGTTCCAGAGATACATAACTGAAAATATTTCGTAGATGTATCTCCGAAACAAACCAACGTTGAGCAAAAAAATGGTGCGTCCGGAGATACATCTCCGAAAGCAGGAAAACAAATTTAAAAACCCACATGATACGTAAGAAGCCCATGGAATGAGATAAGAAATTCTCATTTTCTTTTTAAATAGAAAAGACTTTTACTTGTCTATTTAACTAAAAAACTATGTGTCAAGCTATAAGAAAATCTTTTAAATTTATCATGTTGATTTATTTAAATAAATATGAATTATTTTATTATTATAAAAAATATATTTTATACTTTAAGTTAAAATACAAAAATAAATTTAATTATCTTGAAGAACTTATGAAAATAGATTAAAAACTTTTTATGAATAATGTCATAAATTCTTTTCTTAATTTTTTTAAATAAATAGTCTCTCAAAATTTATCCTATTATGTAAGCTTAAATACATTAATGTAAACTAACTTTTAGTATAATTATTTTTTTTAGTTTTTTAATCCATATAAAAATTAATTGAATTGTTTATTTATTTATGTTCAAATGAAATCAACTTTTAAGTAGGATAATGGGTTAATTAGGCCATAAGAAAATCTAGAATCAGACTTAAAAATGAGTTTATGACTTTCTACGACTTTGATATTTTTAGCATGTCAGATATAGGCTTGAAAAAATCTTTAGCTCGATCCAGCTTATTCTTACCTCTAATTCCGAGTCACTATATCATTCGATAGTCATCTACACTTCATGTAAGCCAATATAAAGATGATTACAACAATCTCTTTTACATATGCATGACTTTCAGTCACACCTAGATCAGAGTCACTGCCCACTCGCAAAATTCTACCTCATTCATTTACTGATTTGAACATCAGAGTTTTCATTATTTTTTGTAATTAATATTTTTTTGGTGGAACGTTCAAGAAATAGGTAGAGTTAGGATTCATAGTATTGCTTTTAGAGAACACACAAATACAAGTTCACTTTACTATTACAAGAACAATGTTCAAGATGAACTCTCTGCAACTATCATATTCTGTTTTCTTTTCCTCCCCTTTGTGGATTTGAGTTACTGAGATAGTTAAACCTACCAGTATCTTCGACTTAAACTCCTAGCCTTAGGTCTAGGGGCCTTGTTACTGGTTTTGTTTATCCTATTTTGGCCTGCTTATCTTTATCCATGGATTGGGAGAAATCACTCGCAAGAAAAACTTTGGCAAATCACTTTCTTTGTCCATTTGGAAGGAAAACAAGGGCAAAAGGGGTCTTGGAGAACCTCTTACTTCCTTATTTGTTTCAAACTTTCCTGATAGTATGTCGGCGAAATAATTATTTGAGGTGTTCTCAGTTTATGGAGTAATCTTGGAGGTGTACATTCCTGCCAGGAGAGATAAAAGAGGAATGAGGTTCGAATTCGCTCGCTTCAGAAAAGTTCACGATGTTCGCATCTTGGTGGTTAAGCTTGATTATATCGTTCTACATGGTAAGAAGATACATGTTAATGTTCCAAGATTCCAAGATTCGGTCAAGATTGATCAGATCTTTCCTCCATTGCATAAGAACAAATTCTTTCTTAAGCAATTTAGACCAGTAGGTGTTCCTAGAGACGCGAATATGTATTTTGCACAAGCAGTGAAGTTTAGCAATGTCGCCTCATTGGTTAACAAGGATTTGAATCGTACTGAGCCATTTAAGGTGAAAATTGATTGTGTTGTTGCAGATAGGTTTTTTAACGCTTTTGTGGGCAAGGTTTTGGATGGATTTAATCCGTTTTCGGTGCAGAAAGCTTTGTTTGAAGAAGGTATTTTTGATATCGTAGCTACACCTTTAGGGGAAAGTTTGTGCCTTCTACAACAAACACCAAGGGGATGTTGCCTCTTTTGTTGAGCAAGCTAGCGATTGGTTCAATAGTTGGTTTTCTGAGGTTAGAAGATGGACACTTGATACAGTGGATAATTTCATATTTGTGTGGATTAAATGTAGTGATATTCCATGTTTTTTTTTGGAATATATCTGTGTTTGGAAGTTTAGTTAAGAACTTTGGTTCTTTCATCAAAACTGACGAGGCTACTGAGAAGAATCATAGATTTGATGTGGCTAGGTTACTCATTAAAGTTAATTACCATTCTACAATCTTTGAAGATCAAATTTTACAGATAAATTATGTTGAATACCATGTCAAATTTTTGGTTGATTCTTGGGACGATGAAGCCTTTGCAGCTTCCATGGAGGTTGGACATGGGGATGGAAAATCTTGTTCCTTGGTATCTGATAAAGATCTTGATAGTGACTGGTCATTAGATGAAGAGGAAAAGGTTGATGGGTCTTTACCTAGTGACTCTTTGGAGGATTTTGAGGACAATGACCAAAAGGAATTAGAGGATAAATCTGATGATGATGGTTCTAATGCTAGTGTGTCAGGCTCTTTTATCCGTAATTCCTTGGGGATGGTTCCTGAAAGTCAAATCGATATTCGTTTCCCTGGGGTTGAACCTTTGGGCAAAGTCAACTTGGACCTGGATGCTATGGCTGAACATACGTCAACTTTACAGGCTGCTCTTTCTCCTAAGGATTGCAGACCCATGTTTAACCGCATACCTCCTTTTGTTGTTAAAGAGCATCAACCGAGTTTGGGCCTTTCTATTGGGCCAACTTTCAATGGGGTTGAGTTTCTTATTGAGTCTGACTCGATCTCTCCTAATCTCTCAATTCCTAAAAAGAGAATTTTTGAGAAAAAAGATAAGAATAGAAAGAAATCTTTGGTTGACATTTACGGAAATACCCATATTCCTTTTACCCATTCTTTCTAATCTACCATTATTAGGGCAAATTCCAAGCTTCCCCTTACCAGATCTAAATCTAAGTCATTGTGGAGTAATAAATGTGTGCTTCAGCCAATCTCTGAGAATCACAATTCTTCTAGGTGCCATGTGGGTTCTTCTACTTTTTCTATTGATGAATCCGACATTTGCAGAAGCAATGTTAGATGCAAGCTGGATTTAGAAGGTGTCTCTAGAAATTTTTTCGTTTCTGTCAATAATTTGGGCATACAAGATTCCAGTGATGAAGATGGTTTAGCAAAACTCGCAAAGGAGTTTGAAGATAGAGACAAAACTCAATTTGCTTGTAGGAAGGTTGTAGAAAATAATGCTCAATGATCATTGTTTCTTACGACATTCATGGGTGCAACTTACCTATTAAAAGAAGAAGAATTCGTCAAACTCTTTTGGATGGGAAAAATGATTTGTGCCTCCTTCAAGAAAAAAAAATCCCTCTATGAAGGATTATGTGGTTAAGAGTTTGTAGGGCAGTGAGAATTTTGATTGGCCAGCTGTTGGTTCTGAAGGCTTATCTGGAGGGCTGCTCACCATTTGGAGTAAGAGATTGTTTCATCCTATATCTTCTTTTAGAGGTAAAGTCTATATTTGTTCTAATATGTTGTGGTGGGATATTAATTTGTACATAGTAAACATTTATTCTCCTTGTGATTTGAGAGACAAAATGAGACTCTGGATTGAATTAATTGACCTAAAATCTAATCATCCTGCTGGAAAATGGCTTTATGGTGGTGACTTTAATTCGATGAGATCATGTGATGAAAGAAAGGGTATAAGACTTTTTTCTCTCCGTGAGTGCGTGGAATTTGATTCCTTTGTCAGAAATTTGCACTTGGTGGATCTTCCTTTTGTGGGGAAACATTTTTCTTGCTTCAATTCTAATGGTTTAAGCTGTAGCAAATTAGACAGATTTCTCATGGATGATTCCCTTATTGATCTTTGGGAGTTCAAAGCTCAGTTTGTTGGCAAACACAACTTATCCGATCACTGCCCAATCTAGATTAAGTCCAATTCAGCTAATTCAGGCCCTAAACCTTTTAGGTTTTTTAATTGTTGGATTGATCATAAAGATTTTATGCGTTTTGCTAAGGACATTTGGAATTCGTGTTCAGTCATAGGCAATCCTTCTTATGTCTTCAAGGAGAAGCTTTTGGCTCTTAAAGTTGGCTTGAAAGGGTGGAATACTAACGTATTTGGGAGGTTAGATATCAATATTAACACCAATGTTGAGACTCTGAATGAACTTGACCAGGAGTTCGTTGAAACCATTTTTGGCTTGTCGGAAGAAGGTCGTAAAGCTAGGGCTGAAGCACAAGATAAATTCTGGAGCATCTTGCGTATTAAAGAAAGTATGATATTTCAAAAATCTAGGGCTAAGTAGCTGAAGGAGGGGGTGTTAATACTCATTACTTTCATGCCTTTCTCAAGTCAAGATCAAGAACTAATTCCATTTCTGCTATTCGTACTTCTGATAACTTAACTAAAGATCCTGCTCAGATTAAAGAAGATGCTTTTGTGTTTTTTAGAGACAGGTTTCAGTAGACATGTTCCTTCAGGCCGTCCCTAGACATGTATGATGTGCATAAACTCAGTGATTTAGAGAGGAACAATCTAGATGCTGAATTCTCCCCTGAAGAAATCAGACTGGCAGTTTTCTCTTGTGATAGTAACAAATCTCCCGGACCGGACGATTTTACTTTTAAATTTTTCAAGGATTGCTGGGATTTCGTAGGACTTGATTTCATCAGTGTGTCATGCATTTTTAACATTCTGGTTTTTTGCCCAAAACCTTCACTTCCTCTTTTCTGGCCTTAATCCCGAAGGTAGACAACCCTCAATCGTTCAGGGATTTTAGGCCTATTAGCTTAGTCAGTTGTATATCTGAAATGATATCCAAGGTTTTGGCTAGAAGATTCTCTACTTTCATATCTAATTTGGTTTGTTTGTGCCAAACGACGTTCATTCCGGGAAGAAACCTCTTGGATGGTGTCTTATTAGCCAATGAAGTTGTTGATTTGGCTAGGAGATTTAAGAAAAACTGCCTTCTTTTGAAAGTGTATTTTTCTCAGGCCTACGACTGCGTGGATTGGAGTTTCTTAATACAAGTTCTTATTGCGATGAATTTCGGTCCCAATTGGATTAAGTGGATAAAAGGTGCAATTTGTAACAGTTTTGTATCAATTCTTATCAACAGGAGCCCAACTAAAGATTTCAAAATTTCAAGAGGCTTGAAACAAGGTGACCCGGTGGCTCTGTTTCTGTTTGCGCTGGTTGCTGAAATGCTGGCAGTTCTCGTTAGAAAAGGAATTGATTCCAATCTTTTATCTAGTTACGCTATTAACTATGGAAATTACATTGAGCTCCTCTAATTCGCAGATGACATGCTTATGTTCAGTAATGGTAGCTACGATAGCCTTTGGGCTTTCAAAGTTATTCTGCATGGTTTCGAAATGATATAAGGACTTAAAATAAAATTTTCTAAAAGCTATATCAATGGTTTAGGCCTAGACCATGTGTTCATTAAAGCTGCTGAGAGTTTTCTATTTTGTAAGTCCGGTGAGTTACCGTTTAAATTCCTTGGCATTAGTATCAGTGGTAATCACAGGAAATTACAGTTTTGGAATCCGGTTTTTTCTTGCCTTAAAGGGAGATTAAACTCGTGGATTTGGCAAAAACCTTTCGATTGGAGGTCGCATTACCTTGATCAATTTTGTCCTTGTAAACTTGCCAATTCACTACCTTTATTTTTTCAAAGCTTCATCTTAAATAGCGAACGATATTATAGCTATTCAAAGTCGGTTTCTTTGGTCTGGCTTGGAGGCAAAAAATTGCATCGCTTGGGTTAAATGGAACTTTGTTTGTAAACTGAAACATAAAGGAGGATTGGGTGTTAAACATGCTGGTTTATTTAATTCAGTTCTTATTTCAAAATGGTTATGGAAGTTCCTTCTAGATGGTAATGAGATCTGGAGAAACTTTCTAGTCAACAAATATGGCATGCTTAGCAAATGGGTTATGGATTACGATTCAGCTCCAAAACCGTTTGTAACTTCTTTTTGGATGAGGGATCTGTTGAAAGTTATAAGGTTGGGGGCTGGCGTGAACTTTCAGGATTTGGTTCATCCTCTTGTTGGAAACGGTTCGAACATTTCATTTTGGAACTCTCTTTAGTGTGGGGATACTAAGCTCAAGGACATTTTTCATGCCTCTAATAACGAGTCGTCCACTAAAGATTGGTGCACCTAATTCATAATTTTGAATTGCTATTATATTTGACGAATTCTTTTGATATTCGGTTCAGCAGGACATATTTCAACACCTGGGAATGGAACTTGGAGATTGAAATTTTTTTCTCGGTGAGGTCCCTCTATGCTCACGTCAATTATGCAGCTCCAGGTACGGTTTTATCTCCCGCTGAAGCTCTTCTCATTCAAGTAATTTGGAGGACTCATATTCCTTCGAAATTCAATTTGTTTGCTTGGAGGCTGACTCTTGACAGACTTCCTACTCGAACGAACCTTGCTTTAAGAGGTATCGTGACTTCTCCGCACGATAAGGTTTGCGTTCACTACAACAAACAAGACCTTAGACAACGTTTTTCCCCACTTAGACAGCGCTTTAAAGCGCTGTCTAAACCTCCGCTGCTAAAGGTTTAGACAACGCTTTTTTAAATCTTAAAAGCGTTGTCTAAGGTACCCTTAGACAGCGCTTTTAGGAATACCTTAGACAACACTTTTGATTTAAGCGCTGTCTAATTCCCTCATATTTTAATTTTTTTAGGTATACCTTAAACAACGCTTTTGGTGAAAGCGCTGTCTAATCCCCTCCTATTTTAATTTTTTTAGGTATACCTTAGACAACGCTTTTGGAAAGCGCTGTCTAAGCCCCCTAGACAACGCTTTTGCCAAAAGCGCTTTCTAAGCCCCCCCTTAGACAACGCTTTTTGTGTAAAGCGCTATCTAAGGTATACGAAAATTTTTGAATAGTTTTTTTGAAACCACTTTTTTTACCAGGTCTTTAAACCAGAATTTTGACCTGTTTTCAACCAATTTTTGGCAGACAAATATCACAAATTATGTATCCAAAATTGGCAATTCAAACCAAAATTATAAATCCAAAATTGGCAATTCAAACCAATATATATATATATATATATATATATATATATATATATATATATATATATATATATATATATATATATATACCAATTCAAACCATTTTGGCCTATTATAATTACAAGTCATTGCATTTTACTACAAATGTACATATTATAAGTACACATATCTAATCCATCCAAAGCATTGCTTCAAATATACATAGGTCCTGACACAACACAAAGATTGTAATTCAATTAATAAACAATATTATAGAAATTACAACGTTACACATATTTAAATTCTCATCAATTAAAGTAAGAGTACAATATTATACCTCACATAACACCTAGCTCTATAATGATTTGACACCATTCCTCTTTGATTTCGTCCACTTGATCTTTTGTATAATATGCACACTTGAATTCATCAAAGTACTACATAATAATATAACATAGTTTGATTTAATTTCAACTATTTAATTATATGAGGGATATGTGTAAATATTAAAATAACTCATAAGTTAGAAATACATACATCGGTGGGAATCTCTAATCGGCCCAAAACAAGAGTATCTCGCATAAACCTCAACATGAAATATCCGCAATCTATTTGATTACGTTGCTGAGGACACTACAGATGAAAAGAAAATATGGATAAATCCTAAGTTTTATCAAGTATCATCACTAATATAATAAAAAATGTAATAATTAATAATATACCGCCACTTTTATCCATGTAATGCAGTTGGCTATCCTCTTTGATGTTTGGATATCTCGTTAGGCTCGAAAAGCTTGTAGGATGCTAATAAAATAAAAATGAAGTAATTAGAACAATTCACATAAATTAATAAATACACATAAGAAAATTTAGAACAATCTCACTTACGTGTCAATTGTGTCCTTCATATCCGGGTATGTTGTCCAATCATTTCCTAACGAGTCAAGATAATAAACGATTTCTCAGATAAGATTGATTGCGAGTAACAACCAATGTCCACTGTATGATTAAATAAATGTTAGATGTAAATTTTCTACACGACGTCAAATAGATGAATTTAGAATGAAATTCTAACCCGATATTAAACGGTATAAAGAACAACTTCTCCGCATCTTTGTTGGCCATGAGGATCCTGAGAACGTACTCCGTCACGGTATCCGGTCTACTTATGATTAAACTTAAGTTGACGGACGCAGGTGCTAAGAATCCAAATGTTACGTCCAATCCATTGGGGCGCATCAATTTGTCATACAAAAACCTTAAATAAAAATATCATTAACATTAGACGCCTCATTTGAAACATAAAGTAAATAAGTTGTTCAATTAATATAAATAAGTATATAGGATTTACCTGATATATATTGACAACACTGACGCCAATTTCTTCACAACAAAAAACTTGCATAAAGTCTTCATTACCAATCATTTGTTCGTAATCAAAGCCGAAAATACCTTCCTCCATATGCACAAGACAAACACCTCCGGTCGGTATATTTGTCATCTCTAGAAATGTCTGGAGACACGTCCTATACTTGGTGGTAGGTGTTTTCTTAGCTATGGTCTTCTTAGCACCAACCTTTTTTTGTTGTGCGGAGGCGTTGCTAACCTCTTTTTTTTGTTGTGCGGAGGCTTTGCTAACCTCCTTTTTTGGTGTGCGGAGACGTTGCTAATCTCCTTTTCTTGAAGCTACATATCATATAAATAGTTAGATGAAATTAAGAATTTAACAACTTCCATGCATATATGTCATATAATTGTATTGTACCTGTTTTTTTGAAACCACGGACTCGGTATGCCGCAAAATAACATTATCTTTTGATTTGGATCTTGTGGGAGTCTATTTAACATAACCAAGTAAAAAATTTATGTAAAATTCCCATAAAAACTTTGAATATACACATTAAGGTTAACAAAGGTTTTAGGCATACCTCATATCCTACGCTAATGAGGTTTGTCGGCCATGCAATAACGAACCTACTGCTTCGTCCACCGTTGTTGCATCCGAACCATCGTTAGGATATGGTAATGATGCATTCGACTCAACTGCAATATCCACCGATACTTTCAAACATCCAGCAGAGAGCTCTCTGGTGTAAAGTAATACTCCGCTAATGTTATGCACTTTTCCCTTGCCAACCATCCGATAATATGGTGACGATAAATAGAGCTGACAATGGGAAATGCCCTAAAACCAATAATAAAATTAAATTGTTAATGTGTATATATGTCAAATACATAATTTAAGTAAATAGTTCAATTTAAGACAATTATATGTAATTACCTCTGGAATGTTCGGCTTAAAGGTACAATTGATACTATCTTTGTCTGAAGCATCTCTGAAACATGCTGAGGCGCTAGCCTCTCTTTCTCTCCTTAATGCATCAAGCTCAGCTTGCATTGCTTCCAATTTTGCATGAACCTCCCGTTTACTAGGAGCCTTTCCTTTTTTAATACTCAAGGAGGTCGGAGTAACTTCAAATCCCTTACCCCTCACCCGACCAGAATACTCACAGACATCTAATGCCTGACTAAGTATGTTCATAGTATCATCTGGAGGTAAAGACTGAGATAGCGCCTCCTGAAAATCAGATGAATACCGTATACTTGTCAAATATTTGTTTATAAAGTTTTTATTTAATTAAAGAAAAAATGTTATACTTACACATTTCTCGTATACTCGTAAAACATCTTCTTTAGGAACTCCAGATTTGCCCACACGGGCTTCCTTCCATAAAACATGTGCAGAAATAGATGTTTCAGAACTTTTCTCCTTCTGCAGCTACACATTAAGTCATACAATATGATCAAATAAAACTAATATATGATGAACAAATATGTTATCGCAATTTATAAATACTTACCATGGATTGTTCTATGCGTCCATATCCGACACGTCCTTTTCGGTACGGATATGCAGGACTTGATGCTCTTTCCCGATTTGTGGCACTTAGTCTTTTAAATACAGGGTATTGTCGTTTGGATTTGAAGGCTTCCCATTCTTATGTAGATATCAAACTTTCATATTTTTTAGGAAGCTCCGCATCAACATAATTATCATCCGCATCCTTAAGGAACTTGGATGATAAAAATGTTCTAAACCCTCGTAAAAGCTTTCTGACCAATTTCATACAAAAACCTCTTCTTTCTTCTTCAATGTTAAAACACCGCTAAGAAAAACATACAGATTGTGCGTTAGTACAGGTAATCGAAAAAACATAATTGATTCGCATAATTAAAGACATAATTATTGTACCTTTATCTCACTCCAAATTCTTTCTTTGGAGTCATTCAAATCTTTGTTTCTCCAATCATCACAAGTAATGGGAACTTCATCCCTTACTAGTGCACCAATGAAACTAGTTAAGGTGTGCCCATTAGGTTCTATAAGCTGCCCCTGATGGCTCCAATTCACATCTAGAATGATGCCTCGAGATCTACCATTGACCACTCTTCTCATAACCGTTATACCTCTTCGAATCTCTTCTTCAGTTGATACTTTTTTACTACCTCCTTCATGTGTCGAATGATCATCATGTGGGTTATCATCATTAGTGACCATGTCTAACCTGTAATAAAGAAACCAAAGAGGATCAAATATAACTTATAATAAAAGCAATTGAAAACACAAAAATAAAGATACCATGCATGATCAAATCTAACTTATAATCAAATAAATACAACAATGTCAAATAAATACATACATAATAAAGAAACCATGCATGATCAAATCTAACTTAATAAAAAGTGCTTAAACTAATAAAAATGCTTATTTTATGAATCTTTCATCTATTATAATTTTGTGTATTGAGAATATCTTTGTCTATTAGTTTGATCATCTCAAAAGTTTCATGAATACCTTATCAAAAAGCTTCAACAATGAACTAATAAGCAAAAAGTTTCATGAATAGAATAATAAGCACTTTTAATAGTTTTTGTGTATAGAATAGTGTAACTATATACAAAAAAAGCTTAAAATAATAAGCACTTCTTCAAACAATGTCAATCATATACAAAAAGATATTAAACTCATAAGCACTTCAACAACAATGTCAACTATATACTAAAAGAGCTTAAACTAATAAGCACTTCTACAATAATATACAAAAAAAGCTTAAACTAATAAGCAATTCTACAACAGTGTCAACTACATACTAAAAGAGCTTAAACTAATAAGCACTTCTACAATAATATACAAAAAAAGCTTAAACTAATAAGCAATTCTACAACAGTGTCAACTACAACAATGTCAACTACAACAATGTCAACTACAAACAAAAAGAGCTTAAACTAAAAGAGATAAAGTTGATTTCGTTCTTGCCCTAAACAGAGAAGAAAAGAACAGAGAAGAAAAGAACAGAGAAGAAGCTTACCAAATAATGTGGTGGACGATGGTGAACGTGGAGGACGACGGTGGCGAGAAGCTCAGTTAGGGCAATGGTGAAGAAAAGCTCAGTAGGGACGACAATGGTATTCGTTCGTAGAAAGTGAGAGAGTTCGCAGAAAGTGAGGGAAATGAAAATAGAAACTATATATTTTTAATATAATTAGACCTTAGACAACGCTTTTGGGAAAGTGCTGTCTAAGGTCAACCTTAGACAGCGCTTTTGTTTTTAATTTTTTTTATATTGAAAGCCTAAGACAGTGCTTTTTTAAAAGCGCTGTCTAAGGTCTATCTTTAAAAGCGCTTTCTAAAAGCGTTGTCTAAGGTCTATCTTAGACATCACTTTTGAGAAAGCGCTGTCTAAGGTATGACTTTTAGCAGCGCTTTTATTATTTTTTTGAACAGTTTTCGTGTTTTCTTTTAATTTTGACCTATAACAGCGCTTTCTTTATAAAGCGCTGTCTAAGGTGCGCTGTTAAATGTCAATTTTGGCATAGTGGTTCTATGCTTTAATGAAGAAGTAGACGTTAGGCACTTATTCTTCACCTATCCTAAATCTCAACAGGTTTGGCAAAAGGGTTTTGATTGGATTGGTATCCCTACGATCAATGTGGACAACCTTACGAATCATGATCTCCTTTGGGTTTTAGCTTTGATAGATATAAGTAAGGAGGACATGTCTTGTTTCGTTTGGTTCATCTCGGTTTTGTGCATTTGGAGTTCTAGGAACAATATTATGTTCAACAATGAAGTTTGCAACACCGATATGATTTTCAATCGTGTAGTGTCTATTTCTTGAAGATGGTTAGAATTAGGTTAATTTATACGACTGGATGCAATTTCCCCTAGATTTTTTGTAATTCCTTCTAGAGAGTATTTTTGTCTTTTTTGATTGGTGTTTGTATAAAGTTGGAGAATCTGTTTTTTTCTTTTAATACAATTTACTTATAAAAAAAAACTTATTCACTAGAATTCGTCTCAACTGCACCGAAAACATTCCATGAGAACTCCATCACTAGACCAATCATTTTATTTTTAGCACGAACAATATTCTATTAAAAATGTTTAGTGTGCTGTAAAACTAAAATGTGAAGCTTATCTATATAGAAAATATTGAAATGGCTATGAAAATTGAGGTCTTACAACGCGCCCAAACCGTAGGAGTCTAGTGAATCTGCTCGTTCCTGTTATCTTTCCACTTAATATTACTTTCTAATTTCAAATTATATTTATATTAATTAAATTCTTACATACCATTACCATTATTTTTAAAGAGAGAGAAAAAAATGTAAAATAGTTAAAATTACAAAGTTAATTTCACGGTATTTATACGGTGCAGGTGCTAAAATTTGATATCAAAATAGCATATATTTTTTTATAGAATCTGAGTTTCCTTTGAAATGTTCCTATATCTAAGGTTAAGCTATGGTCAAACAAATGTGTGAAAGTGTCATTAGTTTTGAACTGCGAAAGACATGATCGATCTTATAAGTTTGAATTCTTTTGGTACGTCTATCCTTTTTTGCTATAGACAAGTAGAGGATAACTTTTGAATGAAAAAGTAGGGATGGAAGGTGAGGTTTTGGAAGTAGGATATCAGAGAATTTGAATGGATGGTTGAGTTCACCAAATCTTTATCAAATGTCTCTTTATAAAACATTTGGAAGATTAAATATGCGATTTGGATGGTGCCTTGCTTATCAGAATGGAGACAATTTTTTTAAATATCTATTGCTTTTCCACCTTTCATTTCTTTTAACTTAAAATTGATAAATAAAAAAGCATTGCTTGATTTGGTTCCTCTACTTGATAAATACACTTAATTGCATATTTTATTTTTAAAACTCTGAATAAATATTCTTTACATTGCAGAATAAAGTTTGTATGGAATCTGAGTCCATTTTTACTTGATTAGCCAATGGTTTGATAAATAAAGTGCTAATTTTAAAATTTATTTATTGGTATTATGACAAAAAACTTGTATATTTTAAAATTTATTAATTTTATTATTTTTATAAGCAAAAATATTCAACATGGGTATTAGAGAGACTCCGACTCGATTACAGAGGGTACAAGAACATCACTCGAACTTTTAAGCCATTCATAATAGTTACAATAAGGTTTTGCCCCAATCTTATAAAATAACCACCGCCAAGTAAAAGTAATAATCCTATCAACAATTGTCATAACCGCATCATTAAATAAGATTTGATTCCTCGACCATCATATACACCACACGACTGCAAACCAAATAGAACATGCATCCTTTTATTTATCATTTGCATAACTCCATTGAACATGTTTCCTTTTTCTTTTTTTAAAACTAATTTATAACTCTTGGCCTAAACACTTCCCTATCCTATTTAGAGTAGAAGAATTACGCGTAAAGATATGTCTAATTTAAGTTTGGAGTAATTGTTGAAATATCAATCAATAAATTTGGGGTTTCAATTAGAAATTGAGAAAGTCAAATGAATATGAATACAATTTGAAAAGAAAAGTAAGTGAGTTTACCTTTATATTTGCATGATTTTGATAATCTTTTATTGTTTCTTTGTAGTAAATTTTGTATTATTCGCAAGAACACTAAACAAATGAGGTTTCTAATGAGTTAATGACATTTTCGTGATAAACTGTCTTTTTTACAAATGATTAATCTGTTTTTGTGCGACAAATTTTTAGAAATATTCACAAATTTTGTTTTTAACACATTTTTCATAATGATGTATGTGTCGTATTTTGACTGTATCTAGAATGTGTCGTATCTTCGATTGATGTGCCGCTGACGACAAATGAAAGGTAACATCAAAGACTGCAACTCATATGAAGAAGTAAAAGGTTAAATCATCTTTTTACCCTATATTCAAATGCATTTCGAAACACGTTTAAGAAAGCAACTATCGACCAAACGCTTCCAAACGCATTTGACAACATCCAAATGCCCCTAAACGCGTTTCTAAACACATATAAAAAACATTCTAATACTAAAATCTAGTATGCACGCTTAAATTCATATTTAAATGAAAAAAAGTTATTTTCTCTGAGATATTCTTGTTTTTAGATCGTGAAGAAAGCCCCATTGAGCATAGCAAATACATAAGGAGTGGTAAAGATCATATTCCAACGAGTTTATGTGTTGAAGCTTCCTCATCACGAATTTATGTGTAATATTTATAATTCTTTTCAATGTATTTTGTTAGGATTTTAAGTTACTAAATTTCTTAGTTCAGAGATGAGTCAATATTCTTAATAAAAATTTTAATCCTGATTTGAATTATGTACAATTTAGTTTTATCCCATTATGATTTATTTATATCTAATCTTAATGCTTTTTTTCTTCTTATCAAATGTGAATTGTTATACAATTACCTAATTACCTGTTAGAAAAGGTGTTAGAAAAGGAATTTCAACAAGGAAGGCTTGTTAGAAATATTCTTTTATCACATGGACTTCATACATTTTTTGTTGAGAATGTCTTGACTTACTCCCTTCTCTTATTGTAATCTATTTTTATTCATATTTTAGACAATTTTTAAAAATATAATTTATTAAAAATAGTAAAATTTATTATTAGACCGTGTTTATATTAAACAGCCCCCAATTTTTAATATAAAGAAAAATATCAATTTATCGACATTATGGTATAAGATTCAACTCAAGTACTTGTTATTGTCCGGGACCAAATTGATAGCTATGTTACAATAATTCCAATTCCATAAGAGTTTAAGATATTTGATGTTAGTATATAAAAAATTGTATAGTAATAGAGCGTCGCACAATTAGAATAAGAATTATATTTCGTTTTATGATAGTGGCCAAGAGTAGCACGAAATTAAAGGAATATAAATTGTGAATTTTGATAGATTAATTGTAAATTTATTATTTCTGTCAATAGAAATTGTAATTATAACATTTTTTAATTTTTTTATTATATATATATATATATATATATATATATATATATATATATATATATATATATATATATATATATATATATATATATATATATATATATATATATATATATATATATATATATATATATACAGCAAGCTACAAGTTAAAATTTAATAAAACAAAAATTGGAAACAGCAAAAAAGAAAAAAAAAGTTTGATCATTATGTATTTGGATTTTTTTTGGATAAAGGTTAAAATGTATTAAAAGATTGATACACACAAAAAGATGGAGAGATAAATCAAGACCCATTCAAAAGTATTTAGTCTTTAGTATCTGCTTGTGGTTATGTTGACTACATACATCATGGCATGAGATATATATTGAGGTTACTAAGGGATTATCTTGGGCTTGGATTTGTTAGATTCATGGCACAACAATTCATTCATGTCAGAGAAATGAAATTCAAGGTTCAAATACATATTCAAGTACATGCTCAAAAGTTCAAACCAAACTTTGGAAAGAAACTGTTTTTCTCAAAACACAAGACACCATTCATTTCACAAAGCCATGTCAGTACAAAAACATTCAATATTCCACTGCAAAAACCAAAATCAAAATTATACAATTTTTATCAACAATCATTACTAAAAATAAGATATTTGGATAAATGATTTTACATCAGATTTCAAAATATATGATTAGATATATGATGTGAAAAAATATTTGTCAAAAGATTTTACATCAAATTTAATAATAATATGAAGTGAAAAATATTTGATTTTGAGATTTTACATCAGGCCTCTTTGCAAACGATGTGAAAACTCCAATTTTCACTAAAACCTAGTCTACCTTACAAACTCAAATATCATTTCTTTTTCTTTCCTTCGAGACATCTCCGCTAAACAGTGCAACCAGTCCTCTCCTTCAATTCTTCCCGTTCATCTTTCGTCTTCAACCACAAATCAAATTACAAAAGAGAACACATTACAAAGGAGTAAGTAAGATTGTTGCACATTCCTCTTTTTCTCTCTCTTGAAATTCGTCACTTCAGAAGAGAGGTCATTGCGATTGATTTTTCAATCTCTCTCTACATTGCTGATTTTTTCATTTTTACCGACGAACGAATTTCTTCCTTTTGGATCTGATCAGGTTCGATCGATTTTCCAGATCTAGCATTTCGTGAATTGATCTTGTTTGTTTTTTCTTTGATTTTCTTGTTATAATTGGTTTAATCTTTGCTTTGTTTATGATTTTGCTTAACAATGCTATTATGATTTTGCTTTGTTTTAGAATTTATCAGAATTCAAATTTATTAGGATTAGGATTGGAATAATTAGCTGCAAGGATCAGAATTCAACCATTACTCTTAAACACTAATACCAATTTTCTTCATTTTTCAAAGTCATCCCATCTCTTTGTATTTCTCCAAAAAGAATCCAAGTGTCCAAATTGATCCATAAAGGAACTTTGAGTCAAAAACATAGTGTTCCATGCGAATGCCAAGTCTTGATCACATTAGCCCTGCAAAATCATATACACAATGAGAAAAAATCAAGACTACATTCATTTCATCACATTTACCAAGCCATTGCATCATAACATAGACAAAAAACACAAAACTGTGTTCTGGTAACCGGTTACCCAAAACATGGTAACGGGTTACATTTGCTTTTTAGATTACAAATACTCTTCAGATTACACATGCTCTTCACAGACATCCATAACAACCCAAAAACACAAACTTCCGTGTTGGTAACTGGTAACGGTAACCGGTTACACCTGCTTTGCACAACCTCATTACACAACCCAAAACCCCTATTATCAGGTTGGTAACCAGTTACGCATGCACCTATACAACATCATGTTTCAATTTCAGCATTGCAATACCACTTCAAAACAAACCAATTGCACATAGCCATTCACTTAACATTACATTGAAAATTATGCAGCAACAATGACTACTTCATATTTTGAACCAAACATTCCTACACCACTAACATTCTTCAATACTTGAACTACATTAAATCATCCTAACAGTCCCTAAAATACCATTTCACTAACAATTTCAACTGTCAAATTCAATCTAAGAGAAATTATAACTTTGTTAACTTTATAACCAACTTACTCTTGAAATCCATTAACTGTTGCCCTAACATCTAACAGAGTTGACCGGTAAATTGCCCGAAACAGTTGAAAGATTCATCTATTTAAACTCATCACTTCATCCATCCTCCCGAAGGCGTAAAGTTTCCCCTATTCATGCATTTAAGGTACCCGGTTCACCAGTGCTACTTCCTACTGTAGATGTTTATGAGTCCACGCCACCTCTTACTGCTGATGTTGCTGATCCAGTGCAACCTCAGAAGGGTGAGGCTGCTATGGATGTTGAGCCGAAGGCATTTGGAAGACGCCCTGTAGATTTTTCATTACTACCTCTATATCCAGACCATACTACAAGACATATATGGGACAGAGAGGTATAATTAGTTGGATTCATTCTTTTTTTACTTACGTTAAGTTTTATTGATAAATTTCTGACATTAATTTTTTATTTTTTTCAGGAGCGTTATTCGCATAAGTTTATTAACCACATATGGAAGATTACTGGTTTGCCTCATCCGAATGAGGATTGGTTTCATACACTTTTATCCTTATTTGGATTGAAGGACTTGTGCATGGCCGATTATACAACAGTCAACCATGGGGTTCTTAATGTATTTATGGAGATATGGCACTCAGAGACCTCTTCATTTCATCTCTCAAATGGTGAGATGTCTATCACACTCGACGATATCTCATGTTTTCTACATCTTCCAATTGGGGGGGGGGACTTCTAGATCATAGGAGGATTACCAAAGACGAGACACTCGAGATGATGGTCGACTACTTAGGGGCTGGTCTATGGGAGGAAAATGAGGAGTTGGATAGCACTAGGGGTGCTCATGGTAGGTTTAAATACCTGAAGAAGATATATACGATTGATATCTTGAGATAATATCAGGCTACATGTGATAATGAGCATGTGGAACTCGATAGATCGCATGCTATGAGAGAATACCTGCTATATTTAGTTGGCACTACAATTTTTATGGACAAGAGTGCCACTTATACAAATGTTGTCTACCTATAGTACTTTGAGGGTTTTGGTCGGATCCATGAGTACAATTAGGGGGGTGTTTGTTTTGTCTACCTATACTCGAAGTTTATAGAGGGTTGTATGTAGAAGACGAAGCAGGTTATGTAACGCCTGTTCGCTGGTGATTTTGGCGAACAACCTCTGGTTTACCAATTCCTTGGAATTAGGTTACTTGCAGGACCAACCACACAAGTCCTAGGACACATGTGCTAAATTCTTGGAGTTTGTTTCTTAATATAAAAGTCTTACTAGTTTTTGTAAGTCTGTCGAACAATCTCAAATGAAATTGTTCTTGTTTATATCAAAGTATGGATATGTTTGTATAATAAAACTAATAAAGAACTTGAAGTTTGAAATAAAGGATTTTTGGAATGTAAATTTGCTTGAAAGTAAATTGCTTGAAAAATGATTGAAAGCATAAACTTGAACAGGGAATAAAAGAAGTCTAAATTATATAACTGAAATATAAATGGTGTTTACACGTACATTTCCCAGATAATTCTCTTTTCTCTTACACATGAGTATTAGAGTAACTTTTACAGGAATGTTGTACAAAATTTCACATTCTTAAAACAAAACAAAGCTATCCTATTTATATACAAATAAAATAACCGCCAAATAACGGTCAATTCCTAAGAATTCTCCACTTGGCGTTTTGCATGCTATTAATCTCTAGGAATCCTCCACGTATCTTCTACCAAGCGAGGCCATTATTCATATTAAAACTGCCCTTTAACTGGCGAAGCGACGTATCTTCTCGTCACGTCGAATTCATTTGAAATTCAAATATAGTCATAACGTCTCCTTTTTCGTATTCTTGCCTTCACATCCCTTGTCGAAAACACAAGAAGACTTCTTCGTAGTGATGTGAAGAACTCTTAGCTGGCATCTCAACCGCTCCTTCGACAACCATCCATTCGTTGTATTATGAACCAAATCATCACAAGACCTTCTCAAGATTTTGGACATGTTTGGAAGAAAGAGTGACCCTAATCTGTCGAATATCTTCACAGCTACGTACATTGTTGTTCAAAGCACAATGAGATGAAGAGTGCTGAGAAACTTCAATGTCGAATAATGGTGACTTGTGGAAGAATAGCTGACGAAGCTACCAGCTGCTAAGGCTCTTATTTATTAAAAACCATGGTGTCGAAATTATGTGTATACAAATTGCCCCCCAACAAAGGTATTTCAACTGACTTCTGGAGAAAGCATCTTTGCTGCCGAAACTTTATTTCGATTCTATGTCTTACATTAAATGCGCTGATACCTAAAATCTTACTTTTGTCTTACATTAAATGCGCTGATTCCTAAAATCATACTTTTGTCAAATCATAAAAAGTAATCATCAGATTCTCCTAACCTATCATGTCTAACCCACGTTTTTGGACATGATCTCCATTACTCTATGAAACTAGGTCTGCCATACTCTTTTCAACTTCCACAGCTTTTTCCACATCCACTAACACGTCGACACGTTCCATAACCATTTGAAAACTCAAACGTTTCTCTCCTCAGCCCTTAGTATAAATAGCCATCTTCTTCCTTCTTAAGAACTTTTCGCTCTCCAAACTTATACATTTCATATCTCTCTTCTCACATACCCAATCCATATCCTTTCTTGCTCAAGTTCCTTCACTACTAATAATGGCAACTTCAAGCAAACAGAAAGACAACAACACAACTGTTCTCCCCTGCGCACACAAAATTCTTGGACCAAGGCTTGTGGGTAACCAACAGTACGTCCCAGAACCTCCCAACGGAAGGGAGAAAGCAAGCATCTACTACTCTCAGGTACTTATGCCTATCTTAATATCTGGCAAGTGTCATGCTATGTTAGGTCCTCTCCCTAACCCTAATGCTGATCAAACTCGCCTTAAGGAGTTTTTCCCCACCTATTCGCGTACAAAACCCATAGGCGCAGGAAAAATACCTAAATCTAGTGACAAATCACCAGAACACACCGAACAAAATCCTGAGCCGACTGCCCTAGATTTGACTTACTTAAATCAACCTAGGATCTTTAGAAGCTGTCCTTGGTCGAAAGACCCTTCTGAATACGTAGAGTGGGTAAACAAAGTCGAAAAAGTCAAGGGAAAAAGCTGGAAGAAGATTGGAATTTATGACTTGATCCAGCTGTCGAAGGAAGGCCCTGGCTACTGCACCAATATGATTCTTGCTTCCCTCTACTTTTGGGATAACACTTACAACACTTTTCACCTTCCATGTGGAATGGTGACCCCCACCCTCTTCGACCTAGCTGCCATAGTAGGTCTTAGTCCACTAGGGGTAGCTTTTGATCCAACTGTACTGGACAAAAACACCATAGCTTTTGAAACTAGTTTTGCTTCGTACTCTCCCTTCATTGCCCACTACCATGACAAGAATTCTCCTGATGTATCATATGTAGAACACATAGTCTTCCTCACCCTTTGGCTGTCGAAATTTGTTTTCTACACAAGATCTCTTCAAGTGGCCAAGAAGTACATAACCCTAGCCAATCAGCTTCATGCTGGTATGAACCTGCGCTTAAGCGAACTGATTCTGGCCAATCTCTACGAATCCATCAGTGAGAGTGTCGAATCTATAAAGTAGATCAAGGACAAAGACAACCTCAGTTTGGCAGGCCCATTCTGGCTCCTTCAACTATGGCTCAACGCCACCTTCGAATTAATTCTTCACGATAAGGGTATAGTGGATGAAGAACACGTTAAAGACAAACATGTCGAATGGGAGAGACTAGCGCAGTTAACTCCTTCTAAAAAAGGACTGGGTCTTCGACGATCCTTTACCAACTATGTGAATATGTTCGCCAAGAGCTACAACTTCACTGCAGGCATGATACCTTTCACCAACAGGACCGTCAGACCCAAGTGGTTCACCAGGCAACTTCTTGTGGAACACAAAAAGGAAGAAGACAATTTCTTAGCCATATGGGAATTGTTTCTTACACCCAAGCTCTTATTCTCTTATCCAACTATGTCCAAATCCAAAGTGGCCTTAATAGTTTATCAGCCGAATTTAGTTGCTCGACAATTTGGGCTGATACAACTAAAATCAAGGTCAATCTATCCCAAGAAAGGCTTCATTCTCTTTTACAATTCGTTCCTCACTGGGTCGAAAAGTATAGATATCTCAGAAAAACTCAATGATGCTGCTTTGGAGATTTGTCCAGTGGTCTTTCGACCGACCTTCTTCTGTACTCAAGAGTTCGACGTTTGGTGGAAAGAGTACTATCTCACCAGATTTTATGACGTAACTGACTCCAACACTCTTCTGACAAATGCCTTTGCTTTCGTGCAGGATCGAACCAAGAAAGGTACCCAACAACATGTTAAAGAGATTCAAAAGTTCCAAAAATATTTTGAAACAATTTATAGGCCAGAGGATCTTAGGCGAACCATAGGCGAAGCAACCGTGACTCTGAAGCATAAATTCACAAAAAGAATGGGGAAATTAACATTTCCCCCATACGTTCCACTAGAGGTGCGTTATAACTTGGCGTATACTTTCTATCCACCAAAGTTTCCACCTCTACCATCTGCTGATTTTGGTGTGGCTCTGAGCCCACCTTTTCCAGATTGGTTCGTATGTGGATCCGACTTAAAACTGCTTCAAGAGTCACGGAAAAAGCTTGATGAGCGTGTGGTTCCAACCAAATATCACCTGGATAATTACCCAGGGCACCTTCATATTGGAATAGAACACGTTCGCGTGGAATCTACCATTCTTGAAGGTGTAACCATAATTTCGATTTCATCTTTGTGTTCATATCTTTATGTTTTACTTTCTTCTTTTTCTAACTTCTCTTTTTCTTTTCAGCTGTTAAGGTCACTGGCAACAAGAGCTCTATCGAAGACAAGTCTGGCAAATATACCAAAACATATTCCTCCACTTCAAAAAAGGTTCTTTTCTTTTTCTTTTACGAAGAGACTATCTTAATCATGCAATTATCTTAGTCTTGGGCTTATTGAACTCTCCTTGATGTTTCAGGTGAGTCGAAAACCACCTACTCCTCAAAAACGGAAGAAAGAGGAAGTGCAGGAGCTTTCTGAAGACTCTGGTGAAGAATCCCCAGACCAAAAACCTTTGAAAAGGAAAAATCCACAAAGATAAAGCCGGTCGCCTCCCAAAGATCACTTGTAAAGTCGAAAAATACCCCTTCTGCAAGCCCAATAATCAGGCATGCGCAAGACGCAGAAAGTGGGAGTTCTAGTTTCCACACTGAGATCCCCCAGGTAATTATTTTTCGACTAAATTTAACTTTGATCTTCGTATACTCTTACATTTCTTAAACTCTGTTTTGTTTTAGGTTCAAATCAACACTGATGAACCTCCCATTAATTCCGGTTCTCTACCCCAAACTGATTTGATTAAAGAATCAGAAGCAAAGAAATACCAACTGCAAAACTCCCCTCTTGGCGAAAACATCTTGGAAGAAAAGGTCTAAGAAGAAAATACCAAAAAAGGTGATACGCTGGAACCCCAAACCGAGGATGAATTCGACATCACCATGGAGGAACGTTCTGCGGACAATTCCCCTGATCATCCAAAATCCACTGCTAACAAAGAAAGTCCCACCAAAGATGACAAAGGCAAAAAGGCTGATGTCGGATCCAATGTCCAAGAAGGGGAAAAGCAAAACAGATCCAAAGATGCCGGTGAAGGGGACTTTAATGCCAAGACTACAGAAGGCAAAGGTAAATCGACAAAGGAGGCTGGGCCTAGCACTCACATCAATCCTGATCCATTACAAAGCAATCCTCCATCTTCTGGTTCGACTATCTTCTCTCGTGAGGAGCTTGAGAACCTGAAAACAAGGAAGCCTTTGGAGTATTTGAAGGCCATGCTCAGCAACCACTACAACTTCCAGGACTCCTCCAGCAGTTCGACCACCTCTGGGGCTACTTCCGAGGTTAAAAATCTTAGCTCAATCATGGCTGAAGTTAAGGCAAAAGTGCTTGGTGTCGATTTGTTCAAAATCTTGGAGGAGGATCCCACCTAGAAATCTGAGCTGAAAGCGCTCCTTAAACAAGTGAATGTCTTGGAGGTCAGTGTTGATGAAACTCGTCTGATAATGGACCTTGCTCAGATAATTGATGTAGCAAGTGGGGATCTCAACCGTCGAAAGGAGTATGTCCAATTGATCTCCAAAAAAACTAACACCCAGACTGCTGAGTGGCACGTTGTGGCAGCTTCGACTGAGAAGGTTTCAGAGTTGTCAAAACTCTCTGAGGCTTATTCCAACGAAGCGGATGAATGTGACAAAAACATTAAAGACTTCGAGAAACAGATAGTCCAGCTCGAAATCAAGATTGCTCAAGAATGGAAGCGCAAGGCAGATCTTCAACAACCCAAGAGTGAAGAAATTGACGAAGAAATCAAGGTGGGGCTTCATCACGCAGATAGGGCTCAGCAACTAGGAAAAGAGATTGACGAAATTTCTTACAATAAAAGTCTGTGTGACTGTCGAATCTCGGTCCAGAAGAGGAAGTTCATAGAGCTTAAGGAGTCTTTCCTTTAGAACTAGAACTTGTAATAGAAAATAGGCTATGTATTTTCTTTTGTTTAGCAGCCCTAGAAGGCACTTCTTGTAATGACTTCAATACCGCTTATTTGGCGAAGTACTTAATATAATTATTCTATGTTTATTTTTACTTCTTGTAGAATTGGTTTATATTTTTTCAAGTATTTGCCATTTATTTTTAATATTCTTTCGTCTTTGCCTATTTCTTCGACTTCAAAAGCACCATTCGAAAAAACACTTAAAATTTTGAAAGACCCTTCCCATTTGGGGGACCACTTTCCCATTAATTTGTATTTTCGATCCATGGGAAGTATTACCTTCCAAACTAAATCACCCACACAAAGGATTTTTGACTTTACTCTCTTATTGTAAGATTTTTCAACTCTTCCTTTTTGTCTTCTTATCAAGTCTAACGCGCGTAACCTTTCTTCGTCTAAATCCACCAATTCGTCCATCATCATGCTCCAATATATATCTGAAGGAATTTCATGATGTCTTTGAACACGTATGGACTGCAAGTAGATTTCGACTGGAAGCACTGCATCATGTCCATATGTTAATTTAAATGGAGTAGAGTTAGTGGCTTCTTTCGGTGACGTTCGACAAGCCCATAAAATCTTATATAAGGTTTTATGCCAGTTTCTAGGCTTTTTACCTACATGGTTCTTGATCAAATTTATTACCACCTTGTTTGCTGCTTCGACTTGTCCATTGCCTGGGTATAATAGGGTGTAGAGGTTAATAACTTAAACCCCATCTCTTTTGCAAAAGCTTGCATAGTTCTACCAGTAAACACAGACCCTTGGTCAGTGGTTATTGTTTCCGGTATTCCAAATCTATAAATTATATATTTTTGGATAAACTCTATGTCTGCCTCTTGATCCACATTCGCCAATGGTATGGCTCCGATCCATTTAGTTAAGTAATCGACTCCTACTAAAATGTATTTTTGTCCTTTCGATGAAGCTGGCCGAATTTCTCCAATTAAATCTAAAGCCCAACCTCTGAATGGCCAAGGCTTTATAATCGAATGCAATTTGCTCACAGGGACATGTGGTATACCTGCATGGACTTGGCATTCTTGGCAACCCTTTTTGAATTCGACACAATCTTTTAGCATGGTTGGCCAATATAAACCTTGTCTAAATAACAACCATTTCATCTTATGCCCTGCTTGGTGTGCACCACATGTACCACTATGTACATTCGACAATGCTATGTAAGCTTCTTCTTCGCCTAAGCATCTTAGCAAGACTCCCTCTGTAGTCTTCTTAACTAATTCGTTTCCAAAGAGTACGTAGCTTAGCGCTCTGTATCTTACTTTTCTTTTCACCTTTTTGTTTGGATCTTGTAGATACTCTTTGATGGGCTTTCTCCAATCTTCCATCTTTGAGTTATCTATGTTAAAGATTTCAAAACTTTCGTCATCCCCATAACCAAGTTTTATCGTTTCCAAATATGATGGGGGATGATTTGGTTGATATAACCCTTCCCCTTACTTCAATAGTACTCTCCAGTTTTTCTTTCGACACTTTGTAACCTGATGCGATTTGATCCAAGTCATTGGCCTCTTGATTTTTTATTCTAGGAATATGTTTAAAGGCCACAGTGTCGAATGCTTTGAGGAGCCTATTAGTTATAACGAAGTACATAATCAGATTTTCTTTGACACATCTGTATTCTTTGGTCAGTTGTTTTATTACTAGTTCTGAGTCACCCATTATTTTGACTTTTGTTGCCCCCAATTCCAACAACATTTCAAGCCCAGCTATTAAAGCTTCATATTCGGCTTCATTTTTTGAACATGGGTCTTCGACCATGTACTTGAATTTTGTTGTAATTTTATCAGGAGAAATAATTAATATTCTAATACCGGCACCATTCTTGTGGCTGGTGTAACACGGTGGGAGAACTGACTTTAGTTAAATGTTGCGGATAGCAAGAGTCGCCACCGACTTTTATTTTATCCAAAGGAAAGGGCATAAAAGAACAGGAAAGACCTTAAAAGATTTTTGGGTTCGGGGGGTAGGTTATGTAAAGGGAAGGTGTTAGCACCCTTTACATCCATGGTTATCCATGGGCTGTTAGTTACTTAGCTCACTTTAAACTGTTTTGAGAAGTGTAGTGTGTGATTAAAAATTTTCTTAAGTACTTTATAATGATCCTTGTACGGATATATATAAAGACTTTGTTTTGAAAATTGTTTGGAAATGTGAGGTGTTTATGAAATGTTTTTGAATGAGTGAGCAAGTACTTAAGAGGAACCTACCCTAATTTGAATCTTTACTGTTCTTGAATGTTCTTTCAATGGTAAGACTATCCCTATTATTAAGGAATAGGTAGTCATTACCTTGGATGTTATAAGGGACATGTGAAGGGTCATCTGTGATTAGGCAACTGTAAGGTGTCTTAGCAATTCGAAAGGGACTTATCATCTTTTATTCGAAAGGGACAAGATCATTTACGAAGGCAACATCGAAGGGACTTGATCTTATAATTGTAAAGGGACCTGATGATATTTTAGGAGAAGGGACTTTGCTTTTAGACACCTTACTTGACCATTTGGTTTAGGCAACATGAGAGGTAACCCTTAAGGAAGTGAGATGGCGATCAAAGATCGACTTACGTGTGTGCGTGTATAAGTTTATATATTTATCTTATTATTAGTGATTCTAAATTAATTTTACAATACAAACATGTTATCACTCCCTATTTTACTAACCATTGCAATATATTTATAAATAAAAAAAATAAAATACTACGACTATTACAACGCTTTTACAGTTACATAAAAATAAAAACAATTTAAATAATAATTATATAATAAACAATTAAATAAAAAGGTTAGTGATAAAATAATTATAAGAAGAAAGGTTAGTAACAATATACAATATATATATATATAAATCAATTAAATATTTTTAGATTTAAATAAATAATTTTAAAGAATTTTGAGATAAAAATAGAATAATAAAACATACTAATTTATTTACAAAATAAACTATGATTAATCATTTAATTGGATATTAAGAAAATTTAATTAATTTTAAGATTTAAATAAAATAAGAATTAGGGTTAAGATTATTTAGAAAATAAAATTAGGGTTTTAATTATATATAAAAATATTAGGGTTAGAAATTAATTTAAATATAATTAGTGAAATTATATACAAAAACATATATACATATTAACAAATATAAATATAAAACATATAATGAAATAAATATATTAATTTAGGTTTTAAGAAAATAATAAAAATTTTAAAAGAAAATAAAGTTTTATTAAAAAAAATGATTTAGATATTTTTTAGAATTTTATTTTAACTAATTTAAAGAATAACCTAAAGAAATAACAAAAAATAAATGAAACAAAAACCAAAAAAACAGGACCTGGGATTTGAACCCATGTCCTTTACCTGGATAATCAGAAGCATAACCACTGGGCCACTGCACGCAGCTGATAGCAATCTACTTCAAGTTTATTTTGTTGTTATCCTGGAAAACAAAACAAATTAAAACAAAAAAGTTCATTTGGCTGGTTTCGAACCCAAGCCCTTCAGTATATCATACGCGCACCAAAACCAGCTGAGCTACATGCTCATTGTGATATATAGACGGAACAAATTTGTTTTAAGCCCTGTCAAAATTTCAAATACGATTTTCGCGCGCAGCCACTTCATCTCCTACCTCTGAACCTGCCAATTCACCTACGAAAACTGTTAGGGATTTTCCTGCGAAAAATTCGCAGGTTTTCCTATGTTCTTCAATCATCATCAAAACTGCAAAATTTTCAAAAATTAAACACACCAATAGAATCAACATATCATTTACAGTTCAACCACGTCCTTAGAATTGATTTATATTTGCTCAATCATTAAACCCTAAAAGTGGCCGAAAACCCTAACAATGGTGATTCTTCAAACCTGTACCAAAAATCAAATTAATTTGCCCAGAAACAATCACGAGCTTATTATAAACACAAAACAATAATCAAATTCAATTTATATTGCACAAATATATGAGAACGAGAAATTCATAAAAGTGTTAGAAGTTTGATTCAGTTTGAGCCATTCATGAGGTTTGGGATGCATATGAGTATTGATACATGATCATTGATGTCCAAGGATCCTTCCTATGTCCTTAAAATACCTTTTAATGCCACCGAATTTGAGTTTTTTGAATGAAACTTGAAGTTTTGAATATGGTGTAAGAGGCTGGGAATTCGTGGCTAGGGTTGAGTTTTAAGTTGTTTATATATAAGTGAATGGATTTAGGTCAGAAACTTGGTCCATCCTTTGAATGTTTTGATCCATAGAGATTGAAAAATATTTGTTCTTAAATTTTGAAATATCTTGATCTAGCCTTGCTATTTTGGTATGATCCTCATTATTTTTGTATCAATCAAGTCTAAATATATTTTAATACTTTCTAGAAACCAAATCAAATTAAATATTCATCATTTTATATTTTATTTGAATTTAAAATGATTTTTAACATAAAAAATCATAATAAATAAAAATAAAATGAATAAAATTATGAATAAATAAATTTAATTTCGTGCATGATATCATGGAAGTAATTGGATCACAAAAAAGCAAGCCCATTTGGTGAATTATGGTTTTAAGACCCCATTTGCTTCATAAACCTCTCAAATATTTCCCAACTTTGAAAGGGTACAAATCCTTCAATTTTAATGATATGAAGGTGTTCTTGGACATTTTGGAAAGCTTAAAGTGTCCTCTAACCAACCTTTTTGGTCTCATGTCCATATCTTTTACCATTCTCAAGTTATTCTCTTTTGAAGTTGTTGACTTTTTGTTGACTTTTAAAAGGACCTATAATGTCTTAGCTCATACCTTCCAAATGAAGCATTTTTGGGCTTGGCTTGTGAGACACAAATTTGTAGAGAATTCAATTTACTTCAAAATGAGCTTTGGATGAAAATTTTTTGATGAAGCATGTGAAAGTTATGGCTGGTCAAAGTTCAGTTGACTTTTCCTGTGAAAACCCTAATTTAGAAACTCTTGATTCTTGATGATCTGAAATCTTCTTGATGAATCATGATCAACCCTTGATCAAATGATGAATTTTACTTCATATACTTGATGTTGGCAAAAAATCATGAAGTTTGACTTTGGTTTGACCACAGTTGACCTCAGTTTGACTTTTTAACTGCTTTGACTGATTTTAACTTATCTGACCATCTGATTGAGCAAATCTTTTGGGAAAGTCTTGAAACTTGACATGGGGATTCTCGACACATATAAGATGCTATGAAGCTCACTTGAAGTCTTGGAAGTCCATTTAGCCTGATGAAAGTAAAAACCCTAGTTTAGGATGCATTGCTTAGGAGGATGCATTGTCTGAGGGAATTGTCAAACTTGTCAATCAATTGTGAACCTTGTGAACCTTGTGATCCTCATGAGATGTTTTGTGAACCTTGTGAACCTCTTATTACACAATGTCTTGTCTTGTGGAGGGCAAATTTTGGGGTGCAACAGCTGCCCCTGTTCAATTTTCTGAAACCTGAGGGGTTAGATTGGTATATGTGCCAGTCGTGACCTGGAAGGTTGAAGGGGATTGAACATAAAAGCCCAAAACTTTTCACTCGCTGGTGCATAAAGTAACACTGATGATTAATTGTATATGCTCGAGTGGGCTTAAAGATGCCACTTGGAAGAACTGTAGATGGGCTTATAGATGTCATCCATAATATCAGGAGGTGATGATGTTTTTATGTTGATTCTGGATATCAGTACTAGGTCTTTGTATAGGCCGTCTCTGAATTGTTTATGCAACATAGTTTGAATTGTTGAATAGACCAGTAGAAATAAATCTTCGTGACGATTATCTCTTCTGGAAATATCTTGGATTAGGGAATGGATCTTTGTACAGACCGTTTGCCTATTCTCCAAGGTCAAAAGAACGTCAGGATTAGTTCTTCTGAAAAATATCTTGAACCAGGGAATGGATCTTTATATAGACCGTTTGCCTGCTATTCAAGGGCCAAAAGAACTTCAGGATTAGTTCTTCTGAAAAATATCTTGAACCAGGGAATGGATCTTTGTACAGATCGTTTGCCTGCTATTCAAGGTCAAAAGAACGTCAGGATTAGTACTTCTGAAAAATATCTTGAACCAGGGAATGGATCTTTGTACAAATCGTTTGCCTGCTATTCAAGGCCAGATAGATGAAATCTTCTGAAAGTATCCTGGATTAGGGAATGGATCTTTGTACAGACCGTTTGCCTACTCTCCGAGGAAATAGATTAAATCTTCTGAAGATATCTTGAACCAGGAAATGGATATTTGTACAGACCGTTTGCCTGCTATTCAAGACCAGATAGATGAAATCTTCTGGAAATATCCTGGATTAGGGAATGGATCTTTTTACAGACCGTTTGCCTACTCTCCAAGGACATCTTGAGTAATGTATAGATCATTTCTGACCTGTTGTGAATTGTTGATGCTGTTTTATCTGCATATAACTATCCTGCAAGGAGAATGTTAGTTTATGCACTATGTATGCATGCATAGTATGATGCACCTAAGTAAATGCATTATGTATTTATGGATATGTTATGGTATGATGTAAATGATGTATGTATGAATCATGCAGCCTGAAGCGTCTGGATATCTTTGTATAACAACTGCTGGCTAGGGAAAATAAATCCCGATTCGTTGCTGAAGAATATGAGGAACTTGTTCCCGTTTCGTTTGATAGTATAGTATTCATAACCTTCTGTCTTCGTTCGTCGTACTTCTATTGAAGGAATAAGTTCCTGAGTATCCCGACTGAGGATAAAAGAGATGGACATAAATTCAAGGGGAGATGTAACTTGAAGCATCTATAAAGATAGATTTGCTCTGCTGGATATTTGTAGTTATCTTGTGGGGATGAACCGGCGAAGCTTCGTTGAATTCCTTCCCTCGTTCGTCCTTAGTAAATACTATTACTGCATTTTTATGAATTTCTGGTAAACATCAATCATATTCAAAAGCATTTTATGCATTTCTGGTAAACATCAATCATATTCAAAAGCATACATACATTCAAACACAACCAATGGACGTTTCGCTTATGTAAATAGGGTAAAAGTAAATCTGGATTCAAAGATGAAATTTTATTTATATCACAAAGTGACCTATACATAGACAAGTTTGTACAAGGAGACAGAAATCTGTAAACACCCCAAATTTGCCCTCACCCATTCACACCATGGCTTGTGATCATTTCATATGCATAAACACAATCATAATATCTCATATCCCATTTTTGATCCACTGCATATATTCTAAGTCATCTGCATCTAGGGTTTGTGATCTGAGCCATCCAAGAGCTTCTTGAGCCACTCCAAAGGCCATCAATCACTTCAAAGGGGTCCATGTATGTTCAAACATCATATTATATCCTCTCAAAGTCAAGAATGTCAAAGGATCACAAGAACTGAGAATAGTGTGGAAGCAGAGTCAGGCTTGACTGCACAGTTGACCTAAAATTAGGGTTTTGGTTTCAGAGGCCATAACTCCAAATTTTTTGGTCATTCTTGTTTCTATTGGTCTCTATATGGTATAGGGAGTATGCATATCAATTTTCATGAAGAAATTCCATGGGGAAGTCATCTGATCAAGAGTTGACTTTTCAAGCAAGTCAGTGTAAAATCAGGGCATTTGAGGCCCCCAATGACCCAACCAAAGGGTGTTCTTCATCATTTTGATTGTATATGATCTTTATTTGATCATGGAAGAGATTGGAAGTTCACAAAATTGAAGAATTACAAGTCTTTTGCAAAGTTGACTTTTTGGGCAAGTTTGACTTTTAATGAAATTGTCATTTTAGGCAACTTTTTCAACCCTTACTTTTTGATTCAAACAAGCTTCAAATGGAAAAACTTTGGTCATGAAAGTTGTAGAATAGATCTTTCCCTTTTCAAAAAGTACAAGAACATGACCTAATTCATTTTGGATCAAAAGTTATGGCTCATCAAAGTTGGCAAAAATCACTAAATTTCAAGTTATGCACCAAATGGAAAACTTGCAAATTCTTGTACCAAGGCAATTTGTGACTTCAAAATGATCTCTAAACATCATACCCTTGCTACACATGACCTAAAATCAGAATTGGCCCAAGGGATTTCTCATTTTTGTGCTTTGATTTTCAAAGGTCCATAAGTCATTTTTCATACAAGTGCAAAGAGGGATTTTTGGCAAAAACATTCTCCAAGGAGTTATGTGATCACTAGTTGCTTTCTATGCATTGCCATGATCAAATGAAACATCATGCACCAAAATTCAGCAAGAAGTATCTCATGTGCATAAGCAAAAATCATAAGAAAACACAAGTGGGCAAGTTGCAAAATCTATCATAGCTCATGATCCACATGCTGCAGACATTCACAAACAATCTAAGGGTCATCCTTGACTCAAGCTGAAGCAAGACAAGCCCTTAGACAGCTGCTGCCATAGCCCATGCTGCAAGTACAAATCAACTTGACTTTTTGGCCAAAACCCCCATACTCTTGGAACAGTGAGCAGCCACCTCTACTGACCTGCTCCACAGGCTACTCATACATCTTGGGAGTGTTATAGCAATGCATTGGCCATTGGAACAAGAGAGAACACAGCCTTCACAAAAATCTGTCAAAAACTCCTCTTCTTCGAATCTCTTTTTCCAGCCATCAAACATCCATTTTCTCTTCACCAACAAATCATACACACTCAAGAGAACCAGAATCCACCATTAAAGCAGCTTGAAACCCTACAAATCACAACTGTGAAACCTGCCATATCAGAACTCAAGCTCTCAAACTAGCCACCAACAAAGGATTGTGAGCATTCCATTGGCTTCAGGGGGTTCAGAGGAGGCATTCTGCATCAAAGCAAGGTCTGGAGAGCTCATATTCATAGTTCATCACTTCAGGTAGCTTCGAATCTCCAACTTTTTAGAGCTTGCATTTTATGTTACAAATTGATAGTGCATGTCTTGCTGATCATGATGATACCTTTAGAATCAAAAATGGTGAAGAAATGAGTATTTTGTTGCTCTCTGAAATTTCACCCGTGAATCTTGTTGGCTTCGATTCTCTCTGATTATGAATGATAAATATTGTTTGAGGGGTGGTTTGAATGGGGTTTGGGTAGAGGATCATTTCCCTGCTTTCAATTTGATGAATGGTGGCCTATAGCATGATTTAGGGTTTTCAACCCGCCGGAGAAGATGACCGGAGCTTCCCTCCGGTCACCTGAAAGTCATTAGCCCTAACCCTAATTAATTTTCCAGATGTGTTCACAGCCATTGGATGCGGATTAGTTTAAGATTCGTGCGGTCCAGATTGATTCACTTAGCCCTAATCCTTTTTATTAAATTAATTAAGATTAATTAAGTTAATTAAATCAGAATCCATCCTGGCCATTAAAAAACGCGCGCAGTCAAGCCCCTTTTCCCAGATTAAAATCTCAGCCTTTGGATTGGAATACTTTTCATTTTTATTAATATTAATTCATTTGTTTTGTATTTCTTTTGTTCATTTATTTTAAAATAGCAAAAATTATTCAAAAATTCTGAAATTTTTTATACACACTTTTATTAATTTTCAGAAACCAAAAACATTTTTATTTTTATTTTTTGCATTAAAAAATATTTTTAAATCATTTAAAAGTTTATTTTTAATTAATTAATGAGAATTAATTAATTAAAAATACTTTTAGGTATTTAAAAATCACCAAAAAATTCATGAAACATTTAAAACCATTTAGAAACATTGTCCAACCCTCAAACCAAATTTCTTTTTTGATCTTGATGCATTTTGATAATTTTCCATGGAATTAATTCATTTTCAAAGCATTATTTTGATCCAAACTTCCAAAAATCATTTCTGCCTAACCATTGAGAGTTGGACTTTGATTATTTTTGCATTGTGTTTAGCATATCATGTAGTTTGTGAGATTAAATTGGCATGATTTGATCTTTTATTTTCCATTTGTTAGGCATTTTTCTTGTTAAGGTACCCAAAAACCCTAGAAAACTTAGGAAATTCATAACTTTTATTAGGTTAAGAGTTAGAACCTCTCCTTTGGGCAGTGAGTTAGTATAGGTTTAGGGATCCTTTGAATGCATTTTCAATTTTTTATCTTGATGTTTGCTTCTGGTTTTGGTTTTTGTTTGGAGCATTGATCATAAACCCTAATTTGGGCTTCCTTTTGCATTCATCTTGCATTTGCTTGCATACCATGACTTGCCATGACATTTTGTGCATTCATTTGATTCATATTACATCTTAGGACATATTAGAATCATGTTTGATCATTGCATCCTTCATTTGTCATGTTGTATGTCATTTGCATTTCATAACTTTTCATGTATGATCATGGTTCTAAGCATGCTTCTCTTGCATCCATATGTTTGTATGATCATCCCCATGCTTTGTTTCATGTTTGCCTCATCTCATAGCATCATTATCATCACACATATGCTTCTGGTTTTGGTTTGCATCATCACATTGCATTCATTTTGCATTGCATTGCATTCCTTTCACTAACTTTTCAGGTGGTAAGTAACTTTGAGAAGTGAATTTGCCTTCACTTCTCACAATTTCTTTTCATCTCTCTTGTGCATCATTGCTGCATTTTATCTTGTGTTTGAGATTGAGCTTGCTCATTCTTCTTCATCTTACTTTCTTTCTTCAAGTGACTTGTCTTCTTAAATGAAGCAAGTGACTTTGCTTCTCTTTGATCCTTTCATCTGCTTCCTGTTGGTTCCTCTGAAGATTTCTCTTGTAAACCTCACAAACTTTAGGAACAACCAAGCATGACAATAATTAGGGTTTTGATTAGTCCCCCATTTAGATTTTACCTTTGTGTCTTATTGAGTCTTCTCTTCTCACCTCATAATCAGGGACTAAACCCTAAAGGCTTTAAGGCTTTGTGATTAAGCTTATGCCTGCATCCTTTTATTAGGATGGAGTGCATAACTTTAATCCTAAGTGTTAAACCCTTAATGTGTTTAAATCCTTTAATCAATCCACCTGATAATCACTAAGACATCAAGCTTGTAACTTGGGCCTTGCATTAGGGTTCTAATTCTTCCTTAATTGGTTAAGAAGGACTAACCCTAGTGTTAATGGACAAGTCCCCCTCAAGTTGTCTTACAAACCTTAAAACTCACTTCATCATCTTATCATTAACTAAAATCCACTTAATAAAGGCTTTGTTTTGTCATGGGTTTAATCCCTAATCATGGATTAAGTTGAGGAGCTTTCCTCAGCTTAAACATTCTCATCTATTATCCTTCTATTAGGATGGTGTAATGAGTCTGTTTAATCCCTGATTATGGCTTAATCTCATCACTTAACACTAAACAAAAATACCAAAAACATCTAAATAATCACAAGTAGGTTAATGATCTTAATCCTGCATCAAAGGTGATTAAGTGTGAGAAACTGACTTCACACTTAAGGTACTCTCATTACCCCTAATCAGAGGGAAGATGTGATGAGTTTACTAACCCATTGGTTTAGGCTTAAGCTCATTAGCTTATGACAAACTTTCAAAAACAATAAAAGACTGAAAATACAAAAACAAACAATAATCGTCTCCTTCGGGATTCTTTTCTCATCTCATTCACTCACAAACGAGAACTTGTTTCTTCCGTCTAATGCAAGACAGTTAGCACCTGAGCCAGACAGGTCATACACTTGAGCATAAGCAAGTAAGCAGTTCACAAGTCAATTCATCTTTCAGTCTCTTTGGGTCGAACTACGGTGTTCTGACTTCCTCATTGCACGAGAGGATACGTAGGCATAACTTAACAGTTATCGAACAAAAGTCTCTGTATATCCCCCCTCCTTCTAGCATTATTCTTTAAGCCTCATGATCTTGAGCATCTTATTCCTGTTCTTACACTGACACATCATTATACACTTCACTTCTTTTACACTGACACCTGTACATCCTTTTCCAGCTCTTTTATACACAAATTGCACTGACACTACCTCTTTAAAACACAAATATTTTAAGCGTGGATCCCGTCGAGTACGACGGACAATCTGGGTGCTAATACCTTCCCAGGTTGTAACCAACCCCCTTTCTCAGTCTCTCTGGTTCGCAACCGTCTTATCCATATCTTTCTAGGTCTATGCAGCATTGCCTTTCCTCCGGGATAAAAATGCCTAGCTGGCGACTCTTTTCATTCCCTGTGAGTTCACTCCTGTGTGTTCTCGCATCTCTTTTCGCCGACAGTTCGCGTCTGTACCCCATTTGACCCGGCTTCATTTGGTGGGAGCGACAGCTTGGCGACTCTGCTGGGGATCCTTATACTGCAACCAGGGCTTCTGGTTCTTTTTGTGGGTTCCTCCTAGCGCTTGATTGATTTGTGTTTACTGGGGTGTTATGTGCTATTTGTGTTTGTATATTTGTTTTATTTATTGCTTTATGTACAGTTGGTTTATTGCTTTCTTTATAGCTTTACATATATCATACTGTCATACTGTGCTGGTTGGATCTGTTTTGTTGTTTTGGTGGGTAGATGTTCTACTGAGAGTTGAGGTCCTATACCTGGGACCTGAGTGACACCTAGGCTAGAGTGGTTCATGTTCTTTCCCATTCCATTTCGGTCTGGTGCGGGAATATGAAACACGGTTCATATATGGGTTTCTTCTTGAGAACTCTGTGCTGCAGATTTCCTGTAGTGCTAGGGCTATCTGGGAAGCCTGCTAAGTCTGGATGACCTTTAGTATTGACCTTCAGAAACTGAGGTGAATTAGAGGAGGATCTTTTATGGTTATTGTAAACACTGTACCTCCGGGTTAGAAGTGTTTACACTTCTCATAACTGATCCAAGTCTGAGGATCCTTGTTTTAGAACATCACCTGTGAGGGGGTTGGGCTGTTTACAGGTTTGCAGGTACCCTTGACCTCAACATACCCTGTTACATTGTTAAGAGTACTCCATTTTGGAACAGTTCTTGTGATTTTAACCCTGGACATGTGACTCTTTATTTGAGTCCCCCACCTTGGTTACTGGACTTATGAACCTCCATCTGGATTTCTTGAACACACATGGACCTATATCAAGGCAGTTAATCAGATCCAGCTCAGTCACAAACCCTTGCATATCATTTGCATACATTATCATTGCATCATTTTAACATATGTTTATTCGTTTTTCAGGGTATCCATCCTACATTTTGGCTTGGTTTTGACCCCTTCTTCAGCATAGACCCATCTTCATCAGTACTTACTTCAGCTGTCAGCTACCCTGCTTCAGTCACCTGCATCACCAGTCTCAGCCTGTCAGAGGCCTATCTTCAGTGTTATTCTCAGCATCTGACTCAGCTCTTCTTCAGCAAAATGGCACCTAAAAAGAGTAATATCTCCTATCATTTCTTTGAGCCTGAGTTGGCTAGCATCAGGAAGATTCAGACCCTGATTACTCCAGACCATATACCACTTTTCAGAGAACATTATGGAGGAATCCTTGATATGGTTATGGATTTGGACCCTTCACAAAGGAGCTTGATTCATACTTGCTTGCAGTTCTATGATCCCCCTCTGAGGTGCTTCACCTTCCAGAATTTTCAGTTGGGACCCTTGTTGGAAGAGTATTCATCACTGATTGGTGTACCTATCAGGGGTGGAGTCCCCTTCAACCCTGAGATGGCTTTCCCTAGTAATGAAGAGGTGGCAAAAGCTTTGTATCTGGAACCAGTTCTGATTGGGCAAAATATGACTACCAAAGCAGGAATCTCTGGTCTACATCTGGATTTCTTGATCTCTCAAGCTATTCTGAAGGCCTCCTTGGGGGAGTGGAAGGCAGTCTGTGCTTTGTTGGCCCTTAGCATATATGGGATCATACTTTTTGCAGATGAGCCTAAGTTTGTTAGCAAGAATGCAATCCATCTTTTCATCCTGAGGAACCCAGTGCCCACCTTACTGGGAGATCTTTACTACTCTGTTCATCAAAGGAATGAAAAGCAAAGGGGAAGATTAGTGAGATGCTGTGCTCCTTTGTTCCATACTTGGCTGCTCAAACATTTGCCCAAGACTGATGCATTCTTGAACCCTCACCAGCAAAGGAACTGGGCTAGGAGGCTTGTTGCTCTAACCTCAGATGATATCAGGTGGTGCACTCAGAGCACCAAAGGCAGAGACATCATTACTAGTTGTGGGCAATTTCCCAATGTGCCTCTGATAGGAGTGAAGGGTTGCATCAACTACAACCCTCTGCTATTCAAAAGACAACTAGGCTATGCATTGGTCCACCCTCCTAGAGCATAGGATCTGACTGAGACCCTTTATTATGAGATCAAGCCTAATCTGGCTATTGTCAGGCAAGCATCCTGGGCTTGGGACAATGTGCAGACTAAAGGGGTAACCATTCTTGGGAGATGCAATAATGTAGCCTCAGCTCAGTACTATGAGTGGTCTCATGCCAGGGCTCAAATTACTGGAATGCCCTTCACCCTTGAAGATGTGCCTGGACCTTCCACAGCACCACCTCCAGCAACTGTCAGCTTAGAGGAGTTTGAGAAATTGAAAGAGAGAAATGAGAAGCTGACTCAAGCTCTACAGAAGACCCTCTGGGAGAGGAGTGACGGTCGGCTAGACATTGAAAGGTTAGAAAAGCTAAAGGTGGAGCATCTAGCCAGAATTGAGAAGTCAGAGGACTATATTAAGAAGTCTAGGGCTGGAGAACAGATCTTGAAGAATGCCTGCAAAGAGGCTCAGTTCCAAAAGGCCAGGACTGATTTGTATCTGAAGGAGAGTCAAGCTAGGTGGGTCAGGATCACCGAAGCTCGTACTCAGGAGGATAAAAGGACTCAGGACAAGATTGAGCAGTTGGAGGCTAGTGCAAAGGAGCAGCAGGAAGCCCTGGCAGCAGCCCAGAGAGAGATCTCAGAATTGAAGATTAGAGCTGGTGTGAAGAGGTCCAAGGACCAGAGTCAACACAAGAGGCTAATTGCAGCTGTTACTACCAGGAATCTCCTTATCAGGAACCTCACAGAGCGTTCAGCTGATCCTGTGACTGAAGCACTTCTCAAGGAAGTTCAGGAGGATGAGTTTGGTCTGGGTGTTTGACTTTTTCTTGTTGTTGCTTTCATATTCATGTACTTTTCTTATGTTGTATTTTTGACCCCTCAGAGGGCATGTATTGTAAAAAGGAACAAACTATGTATCATTTACTTTTTGTAATATATGTGTTGGTTTGTTTTATCTGAATTCTTCAAAGCAACATCAAAAGCATCTTCTTCAGGGGTCTGGAAAGGTCAAAACCAAGTGCCAAGCCGGATACCTTGGAAACAAATAAGCATACTGCATTGCATACTAACCTTTTGTTTTGTTTTGTAGGTTTTTGTTTTATTGTTACTAACTCTGTTGTCACTTCAGGAACTATTGCTCGACGACGGGTGTTCCCACTCAATCGTCCATACAGATATCCCACCCGCAACAATCTTCCGGGCATACAGATGGACCAAGTACAGCAGGACCTTACAGAGGTCAGGAACCAAATGGCCAATGAGAGATTGGAAATGAGGGCTCAGATGACACAATTTATGGAGGTGATGAATAATATGGCTCAAAGCCAAGAGAGATTAAAAGCAATGGTAGAGAGACAGAATCAGGAAGATCCCCATCTAGGGACTGCTGGGACAAGCAACAATGAGAGAGTTCAACCTCATGTTAATCCTCCCGTCTATGGACCCCACCTTCATCCAGAAATCAACATCCCTGTTAATGTGCAAGGGACTGCCACTGCAGGAAGAGTACTGCAAGAAGACCCCCAGGAAGATCAGTTCACAGTGATGGGAGCTGGGGAAGAAGCCTATGATAGAAGGCTAGATGAGATTGCTGAGAAACTAAGATCCCTGGAGTCCCAGAATTCTTTGGGCTTTGATGTTATGGACATGGGCTTAGTGGACGGGGTCAGGATCCCCCACAAATTTAAACCACCGTGCTTTGAGAAGTACAACGGAACCTCCTGTCCCCGGACCCATTTACAATCTTTTCTGGGGAGGCTGAAGGCATATACCATGGACGAAAAGCTATGGATGTTTTATTTTGAAGATAGCTTAACAGGAGCTTCAAGGGAATGGTACTCTCATCTGACTAGAGCAACCATTAGATGCTGGAAGGACCTGGCTGAGGCCTTTATCAGACAGTATCAGTACAACTTGGATATGGCTCCCAACAGGACCCTCCTGATGGGAATGTCACAATCATCCAGGGAAAGCTTCCGAGAGTACGCTCAAAGGTGGAGACAGCTTGCTGCTGCTGTCCAGCCACCCATGTCAGAGAGGGAGATGGCTGATATGTTTATGAACACCCTCCAAGGAACATACATTGACAGGCTAGCTGCCTTTTCTTCCACTAGCTTTGCTGATGTAGTCATAGCCGGGGAGAGAATTGAAAGCCTATTAAAAATGGGTAAGATTTCTGACAACGGTGCTAACTCATCCAGCAACACAAGAAAGCCTTTTGTGGGCCCAAGAAGAACTGGTGAGACCAATGCTATCCATACCAGCAGGGGCAGACCCCAATATGTTCATAGGTCTGTGGCAGCAGTCACCATTCCCGCTCCAGTTCATCCACAACCAGCTTATCAACCACAGCAACAAAATTACCAGCAACAAACTCAGTATCCTCCTCAGAGAAATTATAACAACAACAACACCAGCAACAACAATCAGCAAAGACCGTTCCAACAGAGACCTTCTCAGGCCAATAGGGTGATCGATCCGATCCCTATGCCCTATGCCACATTACTGCCACAACTCCTGAAACTCAACCTAGTTGAGCTAAGGACATTGGCACCTCCAGGTCCAGCCAGTCTGCCCAGAAATTACGACGCCAGCGCCAGATGTGCTTTTCACTCAAATGCACCTGGCCACAGTACAGAGAAGTGCAGAGCTTTGCACATGAAAGTACAAGACTTGGTAGATTCTAAAGCTCTAAACTTTGCACCACCACCAAATGTTAACAAAAACCCTATGCCACACCATGGTGGTCCCAGAATCAATGCTATTGAAGAAGACAAGCCGACTTACTTGATAACCAGTGTGGGTCAGATTCGGACACCTTTGGTGGAGATTAAAGCTCAACTCCTTGAATGTCAAATGTTCCCGGGATGCGAGCTAGGGTGTGCTTATTGCAACATTTCAGTGAATGGTTGTGATAACTTGAGGGATGGCATAGATGGTCTCATCCAGAGTGGCCTGCTTCAAATCACAACATCAATACCTACCAATCCAGCAATCTCCTTAACAACAGTTCCAGAATCTGCTACAACTGCAACAACCATCGTTCCAAACAACTTTTCAGTTTCATCAACAAATGCTTCATCTGTTACTTCAACGGATCAGATATCAACAAACATCCCTTCTACAACTTCAGCACCCATTCATTCAGAGCCTCCTACAACAACAACACCCATCTTTCCAACAAAGTCTCCTACAACATCAGCAACAAACAATGCGAGTGTCTCAACAGTTACAATTTATTATGATCCTGCAAATGATTCCGCCTACAACTCACAAAATGCCACCCCTACCAGAGCACCAGTCACAATATACTATGATCCACAGACTATCATGGTCCCTTCTGCAGCTGCCATCAGTCCAGTCACTGTCACAGTGCATGGGCCAGTACCTTATGAAAGCAGTAATGCCATCCCTTGGCATTACGACTCTGATCTGTACTGCGAAGGACAGAAAATCACTTTCGAATCATCAACTTCTTCACCACAAATAGACAATGTGGGTGGAGGCGGAGGCTTCACTCAAAGCGGACGTCTCTTTGCCCCGCAAATTCAAAGACCCGCTGCTGAAGCAGAAGCTGCTGCCAAGGCAAAAGGGAAGAGCATGGTGCAAGAAGAGCAAGTTGTTAAGGAAGCTTTGAAAACACCCTTTGATCAAGAAGTTGATGAGTTCATGAGAATCATCAAGAAAAGTGATTACAAGATAGTGGACCAGCTTCACCAGACGCCTTCCAAGATCTCCATTCTATCATTGCTTATGTGCTCCGAGGCTCACCGGAACGCACTACTCAAAGTCTTGCACGCAGCTTATGTGCCAGAAGAGATCACCGTCAATCAGTTGGAAGCTGTGGTTGGAAATGTTAATGCTAGTAATGGACTAGGATTCACCAACACTGATTTGAATACGGAAGGCCGCAATCATAACAAGGCTTTGCACATTACCATGGAGTGTAAGGGTGCAGTTCTCTCACATGTACTGGTAGACACAGGGTCATCCCTCAATGTCTTACCTAAAAAAGCCCTTGTGAAGCTGGAGTATGAAGGGTTGGCATTACGTCCCAGCAACTTGGTAGTGAGAGCCTTTGATGGTTCTAAGAGATCAGTTCTGGGAGAAATTAAGTTGCCTATAACGATTGGCCCACAAACTTTCAAAACGACCTTCTACGTGGTGGACATTCAGCCTGCCTACAGCTGTTTGTTGGGTAGACCATGGATTCATGCCGCTGGCGCAGTTACGTCTACCTTTCACCAGAAGTTAAAATTCGAGTGGGAGGGCCAAATCGTTACTATTTGTGGAGAGGAGGATATTTTTGTTAGCCATCTGGCTACCTACAAATATATTGAGATGGATGGGGAGATCCACGAGACGATGAGTCAGGGGTTTGAGGCCCTGAATATTAATGAAACATCTGCTGTGCTTGGGACTTCCATGACATCCTACCAGCAGGCCCGGAAGGTTGTGGAAGAAGGAAACGCTCAAGGCTGGGGCAAACTGTTGCCTGTGGAGAAGAAAGAAGATAGATTTGGGTTGGGTTACAAACCAACTCAACAAGATCAAGCAGAGGCTGCTAAGAAGCCCAACTTTGTTAGTGGGGGGATGCTCACCCCTGATGCTGTCAACAACTTGGAAGATGAGTCGGAGGATGAACGCAACCTGGAAAGCTGGATTCGTCCAAGGATCCCGGGGAGCCGCATCTCAAACTGGTCTTCCCAGGAAATTATAAGGGTTACTCCTGCAGAGTAATTATTATTTCCTGTATATTTTAAGCATGCATCAAGTCTTGCATCTTGCCCAAGATGACAAGACTCATTTTGTAATCGGGCCATCTGTAATTTTTGTGCAACAAGATTAATCAATGAAATATCAGACATCTTTTGCAAACGAGTCTTTTTCTTTTCCGCTCACTGTTTTTCCATTTTTTCTTTTTGTACAAAAAAATAAATGGCAATGTTTTCAAAATGACAACTTCATTTCACTTTTCTAAATAAGATTAAAATCAATCACTAAAATGAACAAACTGAACCCTTGCAGAGAGTGCCTTCCAGACCGCACCGACAACAACACGGCTATGACTTCGTATGACTTTGACAATCCAATCAATCAAGCTGATGAAGGGGTTGAAGAAGATTATGAGCTTCCTGAAGAGCTAGCCAGATTGTTGAGACAAGAGGAGAAAGTTATTACTCCTCATCAGGAGGAGGTCGAAACGATTAATCTTGGTACAGATGAAGATGTGAAAGAAGTTAAAATCGGGGCCTGCTTACAAGACTCAGTGAAGAAACAACTGATTGACCTGCTTCAAGAATATGTGGATGTGTTTGCTTGGTCTTATCAGGATATGCCAGGGTTGGACACCGACATTGTTATGCATAAGCTGCCTTTGAGGGAATATTGCCCACCGGTCAAACAGAAACTGCGCCGCACTCGCCCAGACATGGCAATGAAAATCAAAGAAGAGGTACAAAAGCAGTGGGACGCCGGGTTCCTTGCTGTAACTAGCTATCCGCCGTGGGTTGCTAATATAGTACCCGTGCCTAAGAAAGATGGCAAGGTAAGGATGTGTGTTGACTACCGGGACCTGAACAGAGCCAGCCCGAAAGATGATTTTCCATTACCTCACATTGACGTATTGGTTGATAATACAGCTCAGTTCTCGGTATTCTCCTTCATGGACGGATTTTCAGGATACAACCAGATCAAAATGTCACCTGAAGACATGGAGAAGACAACTTTCATCACACCCTGGGGCACGTTCTGTTACAAGGTGATGCCATTCGGATTGAAGAATGCTGGTGCAACATATCAACGGGCTATGGTAACATTGTTCCACGATATGATCCATAAAGAAATCGAGTGTTATGTGGATGACATGATTGCCAAGTCCCTCACAGAAGAATACCACCTAGTAAATCTGCTGAAGTTATTCAAGCGTCTGAGAAAGTACCAACTGAAGCTGAACCCCAACAAGTGCACATTCGGGGTGCGATCTGGTAAGCTACTGGGATTTATTGTAAGCGAGAAAGGGATTGAAGTTGACCCTGATAAAGTCAAAGCCATTCAAGAGATGCCTGCACCGAAGTCTGAAAAAGAAATTCGAGGGTTTCTAGGTAGATTGAACTACATTTCAAGGTTCATATCTCACCTTACTGCAACTTGTGAACCCTTGTTCAAACTGTTAAGAAAAGAACAGACGGTCAGGTGGAACGAAGATTGCCAGAGGGCTTTTGACAAGATCAAAGAATACCTGCAAGAACCACCAATCCTTATGCCTCCAGTTGAAGGAAGACCTTTGATAATGTACTTGACAGTATTAGAAGAGTCAATGGGGTGTGTGCTGGGCCAGCATGACGAGTCTGGTCGAAAAGAGTATGCAATATACTACCTGAGCAAAAAGTTTACCGACTGTGAACAACGTTATTCACTGCTCGAGAAAACTTGCTGTGCTTTAGCGTGGGCTGCTCGCCGACTGAGACAGTACATGTTGACCCACACTACTTTGTTGATATCCAAAATGGACCCAGTCAAGTACATTTTCGAGAAGCCAGCTCTTACCGGACGGGTTGCAAGATGGCAAATGATCCTCACAGAATATGACATCCAGTACACATCTCAGAAAGCCATCAAGGGCAGTGTATTGTCTGAATATCTTGCCGAGCAACCTATTGATGATTACCAGCCTATGAGATTTGACTTCCCTGATGAAGACATCATGTTCATAAAAGCAAAAGATCATGAAGAGCCTATTCACACTGAAGGGCCTGACCCGGAAGAAGAATGGACTATGATGTTTGATGGGGCTGTTAATATGAATGGTCGTGGTGTCGGTGCAGTACTCATTACACCTAAGGGAGTTCACATGCCTTTCTCGGCAAAGCTCACCTTCAACTGCACTAACAACGAAGCTGAATACGAAGCTTGCATTATGGGTCTTGAGGAAGCTATCGACCTCAGGATCAAGACATTGACTGTATTCGGAGATTCAGCTCTGGTAGTTAATCAAACCAACGGCAAATGGTACACTCACCAGGAACATCTGATACCCTACAGGGATTATACAAGAAGGTTATTGACTTTCTTCACAACGGTCAAGCTTGAGTATATCCCTCGGGACGAGAATCAGTTTGCAGATGCTCTGGCTACCATTTCGTCAATGATCAAAGTTCAGGCTGCCAACTTTGTACCCCAGATTTCAGTGTCCAGACTTGACAGACCGGCATATGTGTTCGCAGCAGATATTGTCAAAGATGATAGGCCTTGGTTCCATGACATTAAGTGCTTCTTGGAGGACCAAACTTACCCATTTGGGGCATCTTCCAATGATAAGAAGACTTTGAGAAGGCTTGCTGGCAGTTTCTTTCTGAACACTGATGGTTCCCTATACAAGAGAAACTTTGATATGGTACTCCTCAGATGCGTTGATAGAACAGAAGCAGACTTGTTGATGCACGAGGTGCACGAAGGTTCCTTTGGTACCCATGCAGGAGGTCATGCCATGGCTAAGAAATTGCTAAGATAAGGTTATTACTGGATCACAATGGATGCCGATTGTTGTGCCTATGCCAGAAAATGCCATAAATGCCAGATTTATGCGGATAAGGTGCATGTGCCTCCCAATCCTTTGAATATAATGTCTTCACCCTGGCCCTTTGCTATGTGGGGCATTGACATGATTGACAAGATTGAACCAACTGCTTCAAATGGCCACAGATTCATCCTGGTCGCCATTGACTATTTCACCAAGTGGGTTGAAGCAGCCTCATATGCAAATGTTACAAGACAAGTGGTAGCCAGATTTCTGAAGAGAGATATCATCTGTCGGTATGGAGTGCCCGAGCGAATCATTATTGATAATGGTTCCAACTTAAACAACAAAATGATGGCTGAGCTGTGCCGGGACTTCAAAATCCAACACCACAATTCTTCTCCTTACAGGCCGAAGATGAACGGCGCTGTTGAGGCGGCTAACAAGAATATCAAGAAGATTGTGCAGAAGATGGTAGTTACCTACAAAGACTGGCATGAAATGCTACCATTTGCCTTGCATGGGTACCGCACGTCAATCAGGACATCCACTGGGGCAACACCGTATCAGCTTGTATATGGTATGGAAGCAGTCCTACCTGTTGAAGTTGAGCTACCCTCTCTGAGGGTGTTGATGGATGTTAAGCTGAATGAAGCAGAATGGGTCCGGTCCCGATACGAACAACTGAGTCTGATTGAAGAGAAAAGGTTGGCTGCAATCTGTCATGGGCAGTTGTATCAGAAAAGAATGAAGAGAGCCTTCGATCAGAAAGTCAGGCACCGAGAGTACCAAGTGGGAGATCTTGTGTTGAAAAGAATCCTCCCTCCTCATACAGACCACAGGGGCAAATGGACTCCGAACTATGAAGGACCATTCGTGGTAAAGAAAGTTTTCTCTGGTGGAGCACTGATGCTCAGCACCATGGATGGTGAAGATTTCCCGTCCCCTGTGAATTCAGATGCAGTTAAAAAATACTTCGCATAAAAATGACCCGCTGGACACAAAAACAGAATGTAAGTCCAGGCAAAAATAGGGCATCCCGGCGAGTCAAAAACAGAATAAAAGACTCGGGCAAAAATAAGGGAAAATAAACAAAAATGTACACCCGCTGAGTTGAAAAGCCGCATTGGACAGCTCAGGCAAAAATGGGTATCCCGATGGATTGAAAACCCGAAAGGGCGATCCATGCAAAATAAGGGAATAAGCGAACAATTGCATCTTGAATTCGTCTGTATCACTTACAACTTGGTAAGCTTTGAAAAGGATCAAGCCTCCTTCCGAATCAGCCTTCTTCAGAAAGCAAGACGAGAAGAACGTCAAAAGTCATACGAGTCATAGCAAGAGGGGGAGCTCCTTGAAAGCGTCGACAACATTGCCAGCATTTTTGTTTCTCAATTTGTAACAGTTTCCTCATTTCAGGAGATTCGTTTCTTTGACTGTATCTTGCCAATTTAGGGCATTTGAATTAATAAAATCAGATTTTTCAGTCATGTTTCGTTATGTACATTTTCATTTGCAAAGAATGTCTGATGTCTTAAGAAAAACTGATTGCATAAATACAGATGCTTATCTTTAAAAATAAAGCGCGTGCTTGCAGGGAATATACTTACTCTCAGAAGTGTCTAACTCCTATGACGGAACCCGGCAAAGGATACCTCGGGATTACTTGTACGTTTCTCTATCTCTGTAGGATTGCAGGTATCCGAAGCGCGACATGGGGCATGTAGGCTTCGTCCCAGCAAGCTGGCAAATCAACACTCACCCAGTCTTAGCACTCAAAGTGTTTTCTCCCCAGCTGAGTTGCCACTTGCTGCTTCTCCCGGCCGAGTTGCCGATAATTCTTCCTCAGCTAAGCACAAAGGCCAGGGAACCGCGTCCCCACAGAGTCTCAGCCTCTCTCCAGAAGAGCAACACATGAAGGAATCACAACAGAGTGACGAAAGCTTCTACAAACCCCAGCTGGGTCCTTCATTTACAGGAATAGGTTTATCATCGACCCATTTCCCCAAGCAGAATCATTTCATCAGATCTACCAACGATCTCATCCCCAGCTGGGATGTTCACTTCAACAGATCGACCAAAGATCTTCACAGCAACGGGATCCGAATCCCGGATTTGTTTTCCTTTGCATAGTCATAGCATCCGCATCATATTCACCAAACAAAGCGTAGCATTCCGTTTTAATACGGAGCATTACGGCAAAAATCAAACATGTTGCATAATCATAAGTCATGGTCTGAGTCAAGCACCTGTGAACATTATCAACCCATCAACAATATATGGAATACCCCCCAGATTCCCCAGCAAAAGCAGTTGCCTCACATTCACCAATACGAATACACACTCCTTGTGGCACCCGTCCGTGTCATCATTCCCCAGTAAAGTCGCCCGAGCTTTTCTTTGCAAACAAACACTTGTATATTACAGATACTTCTCGACACCCGTCCGTGTCTTATTCCCAGCAAAAAGCCAAAGACATCCCCTTTGCACTCACAGATATATATATATACATTTCCTTGACATCCGTTCATGTCATTTTCCCCAGCACAGTAATGTGAACACTTTGTATACCGTATACTTGTTTATACTATACTTCTTCACCTTTTGACACTCATCCGTGTCGCTCTCCCCAGCAGGTGGAACACTTAAATATACACCACTCACACTCATCCATACTTATACAGATACTCGTCCGTATCTTGTATACATCATTTATATCCCCTAGATTCAACACTCGTCCGTGTTCTTTGTTAACCAGTTGGTACTCGTCCGTACCATCATCTCAGAGCATGCGTCTAGCGTTTGTTTCTACCTAATACTCGTCCGTATTGTAATCGTAAGGATGCTCGTCCGCATCTTTAACCCATACACCGTGTCAAACACTTTTGTCTTCTTGAATATAGACACTCGTCTGTGTCTACTATTCCCCAAAAGAATCCCCTCAGATTCAACACTCGTCCGTGTTCTTTGTTAACCAGTTGATACTCGTCCGTATCATCATCTCAGAACATGTGTCAGTATTTGTTTCTACCTGATACTCGTTCGTATCATGGTCTTAAGGGTGCTCGTCCGCATCTTTAATCTATACACAAGCATCTAAACACTTATACCTTGGATATAAACACTCGTCCGTGTTTACTGCCCCCCAGTAAAGCATATTTCTTTTTTATCTGACATTCGTCCTATGTCATGATAAACCTTGAGAGCAGCCATCCCCTGCTAGGTGGTCGTCCTCCACCTCTTGATGATCATCCTTCATCATGCTCATCCGATGGCCGTCCCCATCGTTGACCTTTTCTATCCGACACTCATCCTGTGTCGTGATATTTAGCAGCCGTCCCCTGCTAGGTGGTCGTCCTCCACCTCTTGATGATCGTCCTTCATCATTTTATCCAATGGCCGTCCCCATTGTTGATTTTGGTTATCTGACATTCGTCCTATGTCATGATAAACCTTGAGAGCAGCCGTCCCCTGCTAGGTGGTCGTCCTCCACCTCTTGATGGTCGTCCTCCATCATGCTCGTCAGATGGCCGTCCCCATCGTTGACCTTTTATCCGGCATTCGTCCTATGTCGCGATATTTTCGGCAGCCGTACCCTGCCAGGTGGTCGTCCTCCACCTTAGATGACCGTCCCTCATCTTAACCCCAACAGAGCAGCCGTCCCCTGCTAGGTGATCGTCCTTCACCTTTGATAACCGTACCTCATCATCTGTTTATTTCATTTATTCTTTAACCCGATGGCCGTCCCCGTCGTGGTCTCTTTTCTTTTAGCCCGATGGCCGTCCCCATCGTTGCTTGCATTACTTTATGAACTTGATGGCCGTCCCCGTCATGTTTCATTTAATCCCAGAGAATCTTACAACCTTGTCCTGATGGCCGTCCCCATCATGGTTACCTTTTATCCCCAGCATGTCGGTCGTCCTCGTCATTGCTTTATTTTTCACACGTTTCCCAGCATGTCGGCCGTCCCCGTCATTGCTCTTTACCCAGCAGTCGTCCTCTGCTCGACGGTCGTCCTCTGTCGCCCATACTTTACAATATACTTTATTTTCCTTTACAATCTATATCCCTTTTCTTCTTCATTCTGTGAGTGCAAATTTTGGACTGTCTTTGGTATTCAACCACAAGTTATCTTGTTTGCCTGATAAGTCGCTGCTTACATCCTGCACAGCTAACTCATGTTTGAATAGGGGCAGATGTAAACACCCCAAATTTTCCCTCACCCATTCACACCATGGCTTGTGATCATTTCATATGCATAAACACAATCATAATATCTCATATCCCATTTTTGATCCACTGCATATATTCTAAGTCATCTGCATCTAGGGTTTGTGATCTGAGCCATCCAAGAGCTTCTTGAGCCACTCCAAAGGCCATCAATCACTTCAAAGGGGTCCATGTATGTTCAAGCATCATATTATATCCTCTCAAAGTCAAGTTTGTCAAAGGATCACAAGAACTGAGAATAGTGTGGAAGCAGAGCCAGGCTTGACTGCACAGTTGACCTAAAATTAGGGTTTTGGTTTCAGAGGCCATAACTCCAAATTTTTTGGTCATTCTTGTTTATATTGGTCTCTATATGGTATAGGGAGTATGCATATCAATTTTCATGAAGAAATTCCATGGGGAAGTCATCTGATCAAGAGTTGACTTTTCAAGCAAGTCAGTGTAAAATCAGGGCATTTGAGGCCCCCAATGACCCAACCAAAGGGTGTTCTTCATCATTTTGATTGTATATGATCTTTATTTGATCATGGAAGAGATTGGAAGTTCACAAAATTGAAGAATTACAAGTCTTTTGCAAAGTTGACTTTTTGGGCAAGTTTGACTTTTAATGAAATTGTCATTTTAGGCAACTTTTTCAACCCTTACTTTTTGATTCAAACAAGCTTCAAATGGAAAAACTTTGATCATGAAAGTTGTAGAATAGATCTTTCCCTTTTCAAAAAGTACAAGAACATGACCTAATTCATTTTGGATCAAAAGTTATGGCTCATCAAAGTTGGCAAAAATCACTAAATTTCAAGTTATGCACCAAATGGAAAACTTGCAAATTCTTGTACCAAGGCAATTTGTGACTTCAAAATGATCTCTAAACATCATACCCTTGCTACACATGACCTAAAATCAGAATTGGCCCAAGGGATTTCTCATTTTTGTGCTTTGATTTTCAAAGGTCCATAAGTCATTTTTCATACAAGTGCAAAGAGGGATTTTTGGCAAAAACATTCTCCAAGGAGTTATGTGATCACTAGTTGCTTTCTATGCATTGCCATGATCAAATGAAACATCATGCACCAAAATTCAGCAAGAAGTATCTCATGTGCATAAGCAAAAATCATAAGAAAACACAAGTGGGCAAGTTGCAAAATCTATCATAGCTCATGATCCACATGCTGCAGATATTCACAAACAATCTAAGGGTCATCCTTGACTCAAGCTGAAGCAAGACAAGCCCTTAGACAGCTGCTGCCATAGCCCATGCTGCAAGTACAAATCAACTTGACTTTTTGGCCAAAACCCCCATACTCTTGGAACAGTGAGCAGCCACCTCTACTGACCTGCTCCACAGGCTACTCATACATCTTGGGAGTGTTATAGCAATGCATTGGCCATTGGAACAAGAGAGAACACAGCCTTCACAAAAATCTGTCAAAAACTCCTCTTCTTCGAATCTCTTTTTCCATCCATCAAACATCCATTTTCTCTTCACCAACAAATCATACACACTCAAGAGAACCAGAATCCACCATTAAAGCAGCTTGAAACCCTACAAATCACAACTGTGAAACCTGCCATATCAGAACTCAAGCTCTCAAACTAGCCACCAACAAAGGATTGTGAGCATTCCATTGGCTTCAGGGGGTTCAGAGGAGGCATTCTGCATCAAAGCAAGGTCTGGAGAGCTCATATTCATAGTTCATCACTTCAGGTAGCTTCGAATCTCCAACTTTTTAGAGCTTGCATTTTATGTTACAAATTGATAGTGCATGTCTTGCTGATCATGATGATACCTTTAGAATCAAAAATGGTGAAGAAATGAGTATTTTGTTGCTCTCTGAAATTTCACCCGTGAATCTTGTTGGCTTCGATTCTCTCTGATTATGAATGATAAATATTGTTAGAGGGGTGGTTTGAATGGGGTTTGGGTAGAGGATCATTTCCCTGCTTTCAATTTGATGAATGGTGGCCTGTAACATGATTTAGGGTTTTCAACCTGCCGGAGAAGATGACCGGAGCTTCCCTCCGGTCACCTGAAAGTCATTAGCCCTAACCCTAATTAATTTGCCAGATGTGTTCACAGCCATTGGATGCGGATTAGTTTAAGATTCGTGCGGTCCAGATTGATTCACTTAGCCCTAATCCTTTTTATTAAATTAATTAAGATTAATTAAGTTAATTAAATCAGAATCCATCCTGGCCATTAAAAAACGCGCGCAGTCAAGCCCCTTTTCCCAGATTCAAATCTCAGCCTTTGGATTGGAATACTTTTCATTTTTATTAATATTAATTCATTTGTTTTGTATTTCTTTTGTTCATTTATTTTAAAATAGCAAAAATTATTCAAAAATTCTGAAATTTTTTATACACACTTTTATTAATTTTCAGAAACCAAAAACATTTTTATTTTTATTTTTTGCATTAAAAAATATTTTTAAATCATTTAAAAGTTTATTTTTAATTAATTAATGAGAATTAATTAATTAAAAATACTTTTAGGTATTTAAAAATCACCAAAAAATTCATGAAACATTTAAAACCATTTAGAAACATTGTCCAACCCTCAAACCAAATTTCTTTTTTGATCTTGATGCATTTTGATAATTTTCCATGGAATTAATTCATTTTCAAAGCATTATTTTGATCCAAACTTCCAAAAATCATTTCTGCCTAACCATTGAGAGTTGGACTTTGATTATTTTTGCATTGTGTTTAGCATATCATGTAGTTTGTGAGATTAAATTGGCATGATTTGATCTTTTATTTTCCATTTGTTAGGCATTTTTCTTGTTAAGGTACCCAAAAACCCTAGAAAACTTAGGAAATTCATAACTTTTATTAGGTTAAGAGTTAGAACCTCTCCTTTGGGCAGTGAGTTAGTATAGGTTTAGGGATCCTTTGAATGCATTTTCAATTTTTTATCTTGATGTTTGCTTCTGGTTTTGGTTTTTGTTTGGAGCATTGATCATAAACCCTAATTTGGGCTTCCTTTTGCATTCATCTTGCATTTGCTTGCATACCATGACTTGCCATGACATTTTGTGCATTCATTTGATTCATATTACATATTAGGACATATTAGAATCATGTTTGATCATTGCATCCTTCATTTGTCATGTTGTATGTCATTTGCATTTCATAACTTTTCATGTATGATCATGGTTCTAAGCATGCTTCTCTTGCATCCATATGTTTGTATGATCATCCCCATGCTTTGTTTCATGTTTGCCTCATCTCATAGCATCATTATCATCACACATATGCTTCTGGTTTTGGTTTGCATCATCACATTGCATTCATTTTGCATTGCATTGCATTCCTTTCACTAACTTTTCAGGTGGTAAGTAACTTTGAGAAGTGAATTTGCCTTCACTTCTCACAATTTCTTTTCATCTCTCTTGTGCATCATTGCTGCATTTTATCTTGTGTTTGAGATTGAGCTTGCTCATTCTTCTTCATCTTACTTTCTTTCTTCAAGTGACTTGTCTTCTTAAATGAAGCAAGTGACTTTGCTTCTCTTTGATCCTTTCATCTGCTTCCTGTTGGTTCCTCTGAAGATTTCTCTTGTAAACCTCACAAACTTTAGTAACAACCAAGCATGACAATAATTAGGGTTTTGATTAGTCCCCCATTTAGATTTTACCTTTGTGTCTCATTGAGTCTTCTCTTCTCACCTCATAATCAGAGACTAAACCCTAAAGGCTTTAAGGCTTTGTGATTAAGCTTATGCCTGCATCCTTCTATTAGGATGGAGTGAATAACTTTAATCCTAAGTGTTAAACCCTTAATGTGTTTAAATCCTTTAATCAATCCACCTGATAATCACTAAGACATCAAGCTTGTAACTTGGGCCTTGCATTAGGGTTCTAATTCTTCCTTAATTGGTTAAGAAGGACTAACCCTAGTGTTAATGGACAAGTCCCCCTCAAGTTGTCTTACAAACCTTAAAACTCACTTCATCATCTTATCATTAACTAAAATCCACTTAATAAAGGCTTTGTTTTGTCATGGGTTTAATCCCTAATCATGGATTAAGTTGAGGAGCTTTCCTCAGCTTAAACATTCTCATCTATTATCCTTCTATTAGGATGGTGTAATGAGTCTGTTTAATCCCTGATTATGGCTTAATCTCATCACTTAACACTAAACAAAAATACCAAAAACATCTAAATAATCACAAGTAGGTTAATGATCTTAATCCTGCATCAAAGGTGATTAAGTGTGAGAAACTGACTTCACACTTAAGGTACTCTCATTACCCCTAATCAGAGGGAAGATGTGATAAGTTTACTAACCCATTGGTTTAGGCTTAAGCTCATTAGCTTATGACAAACTTTCAAAAACAATAAAAGACTGAAAATACAAAAACAAACAATAATCGTCTCCTTCGGGATTCTTTTCTCATCTCATTCACTCACAAACGAGAACTTGTTTCTTCCGTCTAATGCAAGACAGTTAGCACCTGAGCCAGACAGGTCATACACTTGAGCATAGGCAAGTAAGCAGTTCACAAGTCAATTCATCTTTCAGTCTCTTTGGGTCGAACTACGGTGTTCTGACTTCCTCATTGCACGAGAGGATACGTAGGCATAACTTAACAGTTATCGAACAAAAGTCTCTGTATATCCCCCCTCTTTCTAGCATTATTCTTTAAGCCTCATGATCTTGAGCATCTTATTCCTGTTCTTACACTGACACATCATTATACACTTCACTTCTTTTACACTGACACCTGTACATCCTTTTCCAGCTCTTTTATACACAAATTGCACTGACACTACCTCTTTAAAACACAAATCTTTTAAGCGTGGATCCCGTCGAGTACGACGGACAATCTGGGTGCTAATACCTTCCCAGGTTGTAACCAACCCCCTTTCTCAGTCTCTCTGGTTCGCAACCGTCTTATCCATATCTTTCTAGGTCTATGCAGCATTGCCTTTCCTCCGGGATAAAAATGCCTAGCTGGCGACTCTTTTCATTCCCTGTGAGTTCACTCCTGTGTGTTCTCGCATCTCTTTTCGCCGACCGTTCGTGTCTGTACCCCATTTGACCCGGCTTCATTTGGTGGGAGCGACAAAATCCTAGTAAGAGGAATTCGTCGTAAAATTTTTACAAAACAAAGAAAATCATCTATGTGGGAAATAATCCTATTGAGTTTCAATTCTACTATTTCCATTATCTTCAAGTATCTCATCTTCTGCTGTTGAGACGGAAACGATTGGATTGATCTTTATCTGTTCAAACTTGGTTAAGTAGCACAACTGGTTGTAGTTACATGGGTGATCCAAACGAGACATAGCCATACGCTTTAATCCCTAACTTTTGCCTGGATTGCCTTTTCAGGTTTTCAATCCACCGGGATACCCTTTTTTGCCCAAGCCGCCTTTTCAGGTTTTCGACTTGCCGGGTGTACACATTTTATATATATATATATATATCCCTAATTTTTCCCGAACCCTTTTGGTTCGTCGGGATGCCCTTATTTTTGCCTAGGCCAGTCAACCTAGCGGGTCTCTTTTTATGCGTAGTATTTTTTTAACTATGTCTGCGTTTACAGGCTGTGGGAAGTCTTCACCATCCATAGTAGTGAGCATCATGGCACCTCCTGAGAATACTGTTTTTACCACAAATGGCCCTTCATATGTAGGAGTCCACTTGCCCCTAGGATCACCCTGTGGTAATATGATACGCTTGATTACCAAGTCACCAACCTGATATACCTTTGGCTTAACCTTCTTATTAAAAGCTTTGATCATCCGTTTCTGGTACATCTGGCCATGACAAACATCTGCTAACCTCTTCTCATCAATCAAATTTATCTGGTCAAGTCGAGTCTGAATCCACTCATCTTCATCCAAGCCTGCATCCTTCTTAATTCTTAAGGAGGGGATCTGAACTTAAATGGGCAAAACTGCTTCCATACCATATACTAAGGAGAATGGGGTTGCCCCTGTTGAAATGCGTATTGTAGTACGATAACCATGAAGAGCAAATGGTAACATCTCATGCCAATCCTTGTAAGTAACAGTCATCTTCTGTAGAATCTTCTTAATGTTCTTGTTAGCAGCTTCTACTGCCCCATTCATCTTTGGACGATACGGAGAAGAGTTGTGATGCTTAATCTTGAACTGCATGCAGAGATCAGTAATCACAGTGTTGTTCAGATTAGAGCCATTGTCAGTAATAATCCTTTCAGGGATGCCATACCTACATATGAGATTATTCTTAATGAATCGGGCCACCACATTCTTAGTAAAAGATGCAAATGAAGCTGCCTCCACCCACTTTGTAAAGTAATCAATAGCAACCAGGATGAAACGATGCCCATTAGAAGTAGTAGGCTTGATCTCACCAATCATATCAATGCCCCACATGGCAAAAGGCCAAGGAGCAGTCAACACATTCAATGGTGATGGAGGTATATGTACTTTATCAGCATAGATTTGACACTTGTGACATGTTCTGGAATGTTGATAGCAGTCAGCTTCCATGGTAGACCAATAGTAACCTGCTCTCAATATCTTCTTTGCCATGGTATGACCACTAGAATGAGTGCCAAAGACCCCATCATGCATATCTTCCATAATCTCTGTTGCTTACTTCTTATCCACACAACGAAGCAAAGCTGAATCATGATTGCGCTTGTACAAAATTCCATTGCTCAAGAAGAACTTAGCAGAAAACCTCCTCAGAAACTTCTTATCTTTGACAGATGCCCCTTCAGGGAACTCCTGAGCTTCAAGATATCTTTTCACTTCATAGAACCAAGGCTTCCCCTCTGCTTCCTCAGTGTCAATCTCATTGCAGTATGCAGGCTTCTCAAATCTATCAATAGTAATCTTGGGAGCTTCATCATCCCAGCTAATCTCAAACATAGATGCCATGGTGGCTAATGCATCTGCCAACTGATTTTCTCTTCGTGGAATATGTCCAAAGTTAATCTCTTCAAAACATGGGATCAAAGACAACACATACTCTCTGTAAGGAATGAGATTATCATGCTTGGTATCCCAATCTCCTTTAATCTGACTTACTACCAGGGCTGAATCTCCATATACATCCAGGAACTGAATCTTCATCTCAATGGCAGCTTTGATGCCCAGGATACATGCCTCATACTCAACCATGTTATTGGTACAATAGAAACAAAGTCTTGCAGTTATTGGGGTATGACAACCTTCAGGGGAACTGATCACAACACCAACACCATTACCAAGTGCATTAGAAGCTCCATCAAAAACCTTAGTCCATCGGGATCCTTGTTTAGGTCCGTCATATTGTCCAGGTTCTTTGGTAATAATCATAATATCTTCATCAGGGAACTCAAAACTTATTGACTGATAATCATCCACTGCTTGATGAGCCAAATGATCAGCTACAACAATTCCTTTAATGGCCTTCTGAGTAGTGTACTGTATATCATATTCTGTCAAGATCATTTGCTATTCGTCCGGAGAGAGCAGGTTTCTCGAATATATACTTGATTGGATCCATCTTCGAAATCAATAAGGTAGTATGAGTCAACATGTACTGTCTTAGTCGGTGAGCAGCCCATGCCAAAGCGCAACAAGTTTTCTCGAGCAGTGAGTATCTTGTTTCACAGTCGGTAAAAGTTTTGCTAAGGTAGTATATTGCCTGCTCTTTTCGACCAGACTCGTCATGTTGTCCCAACACACACCCCATTGAGTTGTCTAACACTGTTAAGTACATAATCAAGGGTCTTCCATCAACTGGTGGCATCAAAATTGGAGGTTCTAGAAGATATTTCTTGATTTCATCAAAGGCAGTCTGGCACTCATCATTCCACTCCATTACCTGATCTTTCTTCAACAACTTGAAGATTGGCTCACAGGTAGCAGTTAATTGGGAAATAAATCTTGCAATGTAATTCAATCGTCCCAAGAAACCTCTGACTTCCTTCTCAGTACGGGGAGCTGGCATCTCTAGTATAGCTTTTACTTTAGCAGGATCCACTTCAATACCTTTTCCACTGACAATGAAACCCAGGAGTTTACCAGATCTAACTCCAAAAGTACACTTGTTTGGGTTCAATCTCAACTTGTATTTCTTCAACCTCTCAAACAACTTATGCAGATGATCAAGATGTTGCTCTTCATTCTGGGACCTAGCTATCATATCATCCACATATACCTCTATCTCATGATGAATCATATCGTGAAACAAAGCCACCATAGCACGCTGATATGTCACCCCGACATTTTTCAAACCAAATGGCATCACTTTATAGAAAAATGTGCCCCACTATGTAACAAATGTTGTCTTGTCCATATCTTCAGGTGTCATCTTGATTTGATTGTAACCAGAGAAACCATCCATGAAAGAGAATACTTTATGCTGAGCAGTGTTGTCTACCAGAACATCAATATGAGGAAGTGGAAAGTCATCTTTGGGGCTGACCTTATTCAAATCCCTGTAATCTACACACATACGTACCTTACCATCTTTCTTAGGTACCGGTACCACATTTGCAACCCACTGAGGATAAGAAGTCACAGCTAAGAACCCTGCATCAAACTGTTTCATCACCTCTGCTTTAATCTTCTCTGACATTTCAGGACGCATGCGACGAACCTTCTACTTCTTTGGACGACAATCTTCTTTTACTGGTAAACGGTGAACCACAATGTCTGTATCCAACCCTGACATATCTTCATAAGACCAAGTAAAGATCTCCACATAATCATGTAACATCTGAATCAATCTGCTCTTAACACCATCCTCTAGTTCAGCCCCTATCTTGACCTCTTTTCTGTTTTCTTCAGTTCCCAGATTCACAACTTCGATTGGCTCTTCATGTGGCTGTATAGCTTTCTCTTCTTGTTGTAATAACCTAGCAAGCTCTACAGGTACTTCACAATCTTCCTCCTTTCCATCTTCAGCCTGATAGATCGGATTCTCGAAATTATAATTGGCAATAGTAGAACTGTTATCAACAGGATCCAGAGTGGATGAGGATATGCATTTTAGTGATGTGGGTGTGTGTAAGAACACATAGCTGATAAAACAAAAATAAAATAAAAGAAAGACAAGGAACACAATATTTACGAAAACGAAACGTCCACTGATTTTTATTGAATGAAGTATGCAAATGAAATGACATCCTGAAACAAACATATCATTGTGCCCCGGGTAAGGCACAAGGCTTAAGAGTTTAATTTTTCAAAAATTACAAACTTAAAAATGACAACATAGTAATAGTATTTACTCCTGACTAAAGGAGATAGGAATAACATCTTCAGCCTTCCAATTATTGAGCCCATCACCCACAGTAGGAAAAATCCAAGCATCCAAGTTGCAGTCCTCATTATAGTCACCCACAACATTGATCTGATCTTTCATAATCCCTTGATTGGTGATACGAACAGCACGAGCACGACGAACAGCCTTCTGGGACTCTGCAGTGAAACCCAAACCAAACTTGTCAGACTTGTAAGGAATGTCAGGAAGCTAACCCCAAATAGTACAACCACCTTCATCAACCACATCTCTAGCATCTTTGAGGGAGGCCATTGTAGGAGGTACTCTGGTAACCACAGGAACTCTTTTAACAACTGGAGAAGCTTCAGCAGCAGGAACAACCCAAGGAACCACTTCAAACGTCTGGCAAGGAGTTTCAACATATTCACCTTCCACTTCCAGATACTTAAATGTATTCACATGACTGACTATATATTCTTCCTCTCCGTATATAGTAACAACCTTTCCCTTCACTGGATATCTCAACTTCTGATGTAAAGTGGAGGTCACAGCACCTGCCCCATGGATCCAGGGGCGCCCAAGCAAACAAGAGTACGAAGGACGAATATCCATTACATAGAAGGTTGAATTGAAGACCTGAGAACCTACTTTGATTGGGAGATCTATTTCTCCATGCACCACTCTTCTCGAACCATCAAAGGCCTTCACCACTATATTACTTGGTCTCAACACAGCATCTTCAGGACTAAGCTTATTCAGAACCTCTTTGGGCAGCACATTCAGTGAAGAACCATTGTCTATCAACACATGAGACAGGGTAGTGCCCCTACACTCAATAGAGATATGTAAAGCTCTATTATGATTTCTTTTGGCAGGAGTCAAATCAGCATCGGAAAAGCCTAACCCATTATCATAGGTCAGGTGTGCAACACAATTTTCAAACTGATCCACATAAATCTCATTTGGTACATGAGCAGTCTTCAGGAACTTAATCAAGGCTTTAGCATGAGCCTCAGAACACAACAACAAAGACAGCATGGAAATCTTGGAGGGAGTATGCCCCAATTGATCAACAATATCATAATCACTCTTGCGAATGATCTTCAGTACTTCTTCCATTTGCTTAGAAAGATCATCAGCAGTTGGTGTCTCAGTTGGCACAGGTTCTATAACAGGACCTTTGCCCCGGGCATCAGTATTTGTCGCAGCAGTGGAGGTAGTAGTTGGAGTAATTGTACTCTTGGAGGTAGCCGGAGGAGAGAAAATTCTTCCACTTCTTGTGATCTTACTAGATCCAGCAATATTATCAACATCAAGGTTTTCATCAGCAACATCAGTTAAAGGCTCCTGCTTAACACCATGAATATAAACATCAGAACCGTAGTTCCAGGGTATAGCTTTATCAGAAGTATACGGAATAGGACCAGGAGTGGTAATAATCATAGGAGCCACTCTAGCTTCAGCAACAGTCTTCACAGGGCCTTCAGCAGTAATCTTGATAGGACCCTTATGAGTGATCTTGATAGGGCCTTTGGAGGTAATCCTTACCGGTACTTTATCAACCATATCCACTTCTTCAACCTTCACACCTTGAGTTATATGTTCAACCATACTCTCCACAGATGGTGTCCTCTCAAACAATATGGTGTAATTGTCCATGAGGCGTTGAATACCGTCCTTCAACTTCCAGCAGCTATCAGGTTTATAAGCACAATAAAAACAATCTTCATTACAACCTGGAAAGAACCCAGCTTGTACCAACTTCTTCTTAATAACAGACAATGGAGTAGACACATCTGCAACTGAGGAAATATGTGAAACTTCATCAATGGCATTAACAGTCTTTTCATGATTTGGCATGGGAGCTGTAATCACATTCGGAGTCCCAGGAGGGTCAAACTCAATCTCTCCAGTATCAATCATATCTTGAATCTTGTTCTTCAATATCCAGCAATTGTTGGTATCATGTCCCTGACAATTATAATGATATGCACATCGTGCATTAGGATTGTACCTAGGAGAGGTAACATTAGGATTCTGAGGAGGGTCCTTCAAAGTAATGAGTTCCCCTTTTAACAAGTGTTGCAAGGCTTGGGCCAGTGACATGTTGATCTTGGTGAACTGTCTTCTAGGCTTTTGTTGATTTCCTTGTGGTGGTTCTGGTGCTGCAGGAGTAGGATTAGAAATGTGAATTGCACTCACAGATTGGTGACTCCTATTACGACCAGGTTGACCATAAACAACATTTGATTCCTTCTTCCCACTAGGGGGCATCTTTGCAGTATTTGATGAAGAGGCACCCACCTATATCTTGCCACTTCTTATGCCACTTTCCACACGCTCTCTAGTCATTATCAGTTTAGTGAAGCCGGATGATGAGCTTCCAATCAGATGACTATAAAAAGGACCATTCAGCGTACTCATAAACATGTCCACTAACTCCCTGTCAGTTAGAGGAGGATGTACTCTACCAGCCAAGTCTCTCCACTTTTGGGCATACTCCTTGAAATTCTCCTTAGCACCCATTGACATGCTTTGTAGTTGCATGCGGGTTGGGGCTAGATCAACATTGTATTGGTATTTCCTATAGAAGGCCTCAGCAAGATCATTCCAATCACGGATGTTGACACTCTCCAATTGATAGTACCATTCCAACTGAGCTCCAGACAAGCTTTCTTGGAAGAAATGAATCCACAACTTCTTATCAGCAATATGAGGTTGAATCCTCCGGACATAGGACCTTAGATGCAACTTGGGACACGAGACACCATCATATACTACAAAAGCAGGGACTTTGAAACCAATGGGTATAACCACTCCAGATATCAAACTCAGATCTTCAAAATCCAGCCCAGAAGACTTCTGTAACTCCATAGCATTCATTCTATCCACCAGCATCTTGAATTTATCTTCATTAGGATCATGATAGTAATTTGCTTCAGAATCAGAATCCCCCATTGTATTATGGAGACTGCCTCCCTCTTTCTCAGACTCTTCAGACTCATAATCTTCAACCTGTTCCTTGGTCTTGACAGGACCTCTGAACCTTCTTCCCATATTGATAAGGCCTCCTGACCTTCTAGTCTTCTTAGTCTTCTTGGCCAGCAGTGTCTTCAATTCATCCTGTCCCTTGGACAAATTCAGGATCAGCTCTTGGAATTGTGCATTCTGTGCCTGGAGATCTTTGACTGTTTGTTCAAGAGCCATTTCTGCTGAAATAAACAGCGAGAAGATAAGATACATGTACATAAGAAACCTGTGATGCAATGATATGGTGTACAAATGCATATGCAATGTTTTCAAGGACCGCAGGATTTAAATTTTTTTAAACAACCAAAAAGTAAACTTTTATTAGTAATAAATTTGTTTGCCCTTTGGGATTACAATAAAAATGAAATGAATACAAAAAGATGGGGTTTTAAGTCTCCCATGGACGTTTCCTCTTTGTGTTGAGGTATGAGTTGAGATTCCGCTCCTCGTGAAGTTGTTTTGTTAACTCCAGGATTCTTTCTTGACTTGCTTTGTAATGAGTCTCAAAAGTATCCCTTTGCTCCTTCAACTGGATCCAGGACCTCTGTAAGTCTTCCATGTCAGTGGGCATGTCTGGGTGAAGGATGATATAAGAAGTATCTCCTTCAGCAACAGGCTCCATAGTAACTGGCAGGATGGCAGGATATGGCATCATAAGGGTCTGAGCACGAGATCGTAGCCATTTGAGATAAGCTTCCATAGGAATAGTGTACTTGGGCTCTAGAGTCTTGCTGTCAACCTTGCACTTTCCCCCATGCTCGTACAAACCTTTGACGGTAACCTTGCAGATCGTTGTCGTAGTCAAACACAATACCATAAATCAACATGTCATGAGGACCATCACTCCGAGCATAACCAAACTGTCGTAAAGCTAAGGAAGGGTTGTAAGTAATGCCTCCTCTTATGCCTAGAAGTGGCACATTAGGAAACTCCCCACAATGGTCAATGATAGTAACATTTTCCATAGATCTAGAGCACCAATGAATATCTGAATGAGAGAGTGACATAATCCTCTTGGACCACCTGAACCCTTGTTCATTCTTCATCACTGATCGAGGAAGGTGAGAAATAAACCACCTAGATAGCAAAGGTATACAACACATCAAAGTTCCTCGTGCCTTTGTAGTACGGGTATGAAGAGAATGTAGGATGTCTCCAAGCAATGTAGGCACTGCATTGCGAGTCAGAAATATGTTGATGGCGTGAACGTCTATGAACATATCTGGATTGGGGAACAATACTAAGCCATAAATCAACAAGGCTAAAATCTCCTCAAAAGCATCATAGCTCATAGCCTTCAAGAACACTCGAGCCTTCTCTATCAACACCTTAGCAAGAATACCCTTAACTCCACTCCTTGTTTCTAGGACGATGTTTGATTTCTTCAAATGTAAGGCTGCAGCGATGACTTCAGGTGTAAGCTCTTTTTCTAAGCCTGTGAAGGGTTTCGGATCAAGGATAGGTATACCCAGAAGCTTGGAGAACTCTTCCATTGTAGGAACCAGCTGATAGTCGGGGAACGTGAAACAATGATGTTTAGGATCAAAGAACTGAAACAGAACACTCATCATGTCTTCATTGAACCCTGAAGTGACTAGATCCAGTAGGTGACCATGTCTCTTGATGAACTGGGAGTTTTCAGAAACCTGAGAGACCAATTCCTTAAGCTTAGGAGGTATTCCTACAAAGTTAATCTGAATGGTATTCCTACGAGCAGAAGCCATGACCTGCAACAAAGAACAAAGATAAATCCTTTGGTCCTTGAAATGGTTAGTGAAAATGCTATGCTTATGATGCATGATGATGCTATGATGTTATGTTCAATCACAAACATGTGGCACACACAAACAAGTCACACCATAGCCCTAGGTTTAAAGGCTTGCATGAGGTTTAAAGGTAAGTACCCTCCCCTGAAGTTAGATGGTTCATCCTATCCTACAAAAGTAACCGGGTTCTAAGGGATCTCAATATCATTGATCCTTCACAAGGGTGGTTGTTCAGTAGGCAACTTACTTGCCAACCAAAACCCTCCAAGTTTAGGATCTCAATGAGTGTAGCATCGAGTATCAACCAACTTCAGTCTTCACCAAAGTCGGCTATCTCACTACTTTCTAAAGGCCAAGATGGGATGACTAGGGTTCTAAAAGTCAGTTAGTGTATTGACAACATATGGCAGCCTCATATTATCCTCAACTTGACTTAAGGAACATAAGCACCAACCAAGAAGTCACACTAACTATGGCCACCAGATCAACCATATCGGTATACGCCGTACAGTTTCCTTGGTCTATTGCCATTTACCTAAGGTACACTAGATCCGGGTTAGGATCTTTCATACATAAGCACCCAACAAGTAAAGTAAAGCAAACAAAGCAAACAAGTTTAAAATGATCTAATTCCTAAGGGTACCCCTCTTTTATTAAATCCCCAGCAGAGTCGCCAGTTCTGTAACACGGTGGGAGAACTGACTTTAGTTAAATGTTGCGGATAGCAAGAGTCGCCACCGACTTTTATTTTATCCAAAGGAAAGGGCATAAAAGAACAGGAAAGACCTTAAAAGATTTTTGGGTTCGGGGGGTAGGTTATGTAAAGGGAAGGTGTTAGCACCCTTTACATCCATGGTTATCCATGGGCTCTTAGTTACTTAGCTCACTTTAAACTGTTTTGAGAAGTGTAGTGTGTGATTAAAAATTTTCTTAAGAACTTTATAATGATCCTTGTACGGATATATATAAAGACTTTGTTTTGAAAATTGTTTGGAAATGTGAGGTGTTTATGAAATGTTTTTGAATGAGTGAGCAAGTACTTAAGAGGAACCTACCCTAATTTGAATCTTTACTGTTCTTGAATGTTCTTTCAATGGTAACACTATCCCTATTATTAAGGAATAAGTAGTCATTACCTTGGATGTTATAAGGGACATGTGAAGGGTCATCTGTGATTAGGCAACTGTAAGGTGTCTTAGCAATTCGAAGGGACTTATCATCTTTTATTCGAAAGGGACAAGATCATTTACGAAGGCAACATCGAAGGGACTTGATCTTATAATTGTAAAGGGACCTGGTGATATTTTAGGAGAAGGGACTTTGCTTTTAGACACCTTACTTGACCATTTGGTTTAGGCAACATGAGAGGTAACCATTAAGGAAGTGAGATGGCGATCAAAGATCGACTTACGTGTGTGCGTGTATAAGTTCATATATTTATCTTATTATTAGTGATTCTAAATTAATTTTACAATACAAACATGTTATCACTCCCTATTTTACTAACCATTGCAATATATTTATAAATAAAAAAACAATAAAATACTACGACTATTACAACGCTTTTACAGTTACATAATAATAAAAATAATTTAAATAATAATTATATAATAAACAATTAAATAAAAAGGTTAGTGATAAAATAATTATAAGAAGAAAGGTTAGTAATAATATACAATATATATATATATATATATATATATATATATATATATATATATATATATATATATATATAATCAATTAAATATTTTTAGATTTAAATAAATAATTTTAAAGAATTTTGAGATAAAAATAGAATAATAAAGACATACTAATTTATTTACAAAATAAACTATGATTAATCATTTAATTGGATATTAAGAAAATTTAATTAATTTTAAGATTTAAATAAAATAAGAATTAGGGTTATGATTATTTAGAAAATAAAATTAGGGTTTTAATTATATATAAAAATATTAGGGTTAGAAATTAATTTAAATATAATTAGTGAAATTATATACAAAAACATATATACATATTAACAAATATAAATATTAAATATATAATGAAATAAATATATTAATTTAGGTTTTAAGAAAATAATAAAAATTTTAAAAGAAAATAAAGTTTTATTAAAAAAAATGATTTAGATATTTTTTAGAATTTTATTTTAACTAATTTAAAGAATAACCTAAAGAAATAACAAAAAATAAATGAAACAAAAACCAAAAAAACAGGACCTGGGATTTGAACCCAGGTCCTTTACCTGGATAATCAGAAGCATAACCACTGGGCCACTGCACGCAGCTGATAGCAATCTACTTCAAGTTTGTTTTGTTGTTATCCTGGAAAACAAAACAAATTAAAACAAAAAAGTTCATTTGGCTGGTTTCGAACCCAAGCCCTTCAGTATATCATACGCGCACCAAAACCAGCTGAGCTACATGCTCATTGTGATATATAGACGGATCAAATTTGTTTTAAGCCCTGTCAAAATTTCAAATACGATTTTCGCGCGCATCCACTTCATCTCCTACCTCTGAACCTGCCAATTCACCTACGAAAACTGTTAGGGATTTTCCTGCGAATTCAACTTCGCAGGTTTTCCTATGTTCTTCAATCATCATCAAAACTGCAAAATTTTCAAAAATTAAACACACCAATAGAATCAACATATCATTTACAGTTCAACCACGTCCTTAGAATTGATTTATATTTGCTCAATCATTAAACCCTAAAAGTGGCCGAAAACCCTAACAATGGTGATTCTTCAAACCTGTACCAAAAATCAAATTAATTTGCCCAGAAACAATCACGAGCTTATTATAAACACAAAACAATGATCAAATTCAATTTATATTGTACAAATATATGAGAACGAGAAATTCATAAAAGTGTTAGAAGTTTGATTCGGTTTGAGCCATTCATGAGGTTTGGGATGTATATGAGTATTGATACATGATCAGTGATGTCCAAGGATCCTTCCTATGTCCTTAAAATACCTTTTAATGCCCTGTAATAGCAAAACCGAATTTGAGTTTTTTGAATGAAACTTGAAGTTTTGAATATGGTGTAAGAGGCTGGGAATTCGTGGCTAGGGTTGAGTTTTAAGTTGTTTATATATAAGTGAATGAATTTAGGTCAGAAACTTGGTCCATCCTTTGAATGTTTTGATCCATAGAGATTGAAAAATATTTGTTCTTAAATTTTGAAATATCTTGATCTAGCCTTGCTATTTTGGTATGATCCTCATTATTTTTGTATCAATCAAGTCTAAATATATTTTAAGACTTTCTAGAAACCAAATCAAATTAAATATTCATCATTTTATATTTTATTTGAATTTAAAATGATTTTTAACATAAAAAATCATAATAAATAAAAATAAAATGAATAAAATTATGAATAAATAAATTTAATTTCGTGCATGATGTCATGGAAGTAATTGGATCACAAAAAAGCAAGCCCATTTGGTGAATTATGGTTTTAAGACCCCATTTGCTTCATAAACCTCTCAAAACTTTACCAACTTTGCAAGGCACAAATCCTACAATTTTAATTCTATGAAGGTGTTCTTGGACATTTTGGAAAGCTTAAAGAGTCCTCTAACCAACATTTTTGGTCTCATGTCCATATCATTTACCATTCTCAAGTTATGCTCTTTTGAAGTTGTTGACTTTTTGTTGACTTTTAAAAGGACCTATAATGTCTTAGCTCATACCTTCCAAATGAAGCATTTTTGGGCTTGGCTTGTGAGACACAAAGTTGTATAGAATTCAATTTCCTTAAAAATGAGCTTTGAATGGAAAAATTTTGATGAAGCATGTGAAAGTTATGGCTGGTCAAAGTTCAGTTGACTTTTCCTATGAAAACCCTAATTTAGAAACTCCCGATTCTTGATGATCTGAAATCTTCTTGATGAATCATGATCAACCCTTGATCAAATGATGAATTTTACTTCATATACTTGTTGTTGGCAAAAAATCATGAAGTTTGACTTTGGTTTGACCACAGTTGACCTCAGTTTGACTTTTTAACTGCTTTGACTGATTTTAACCTATCTGATCATCTGACTGAGCAAATCTTTTGGGAAAGTCTTGAAACTTGACATGGGGATTCTTGAGCACATATAAGATGCTATGAAGCTCACTTGAAGTCTTGGAAGTCCATTTAGCCTGATGAAAGTCAAAACCCTAGTTTAGGATGCATTGCTTAGGAGGATGCATTGTCTGAGGGAATTGTCAAACTTGTCAATCAATTGTGAACCTTGTGAAGCTTGTGAACCTCATGAGATGTTTTGTGAACCTTGTGAACCTATTAGTACACAATGTTTTGTCTTGTGGAGGGCAAATTTTGGGGTGCAACAGCTGGAACTGCCAAAATATAATCTCCATGGCTATAATTCGACGTATTTTATTCATTTTCGTCTATTGAGTGGTCAGCTATAAAGTCAACCACCACTCGTCCTTTTACAGCCTTTAAAGGTAGATATTTCAAGGAATACTCAGTTAATGCTAAAGCACACTTCCCAATTCGACTATGTAAAATGGATTTAGACAACATATATTTTATTACGTCGAAATGGGATGATACAAATACATCAACTGGCTTTATATAGTGCTTTAATTTTGTACAAGAAAAATACACACATAAACATAATTTTTCTATTACACTATATCTAGTTTCAGCATCGTTTAAGACTCTGCTGAGATAGTAAATGGCTCTTTCGACGCCATTTTCATCCTCCTGACACAGCATGCTTCCTAGGGTCTTGTCGGATGCTGAGATGTACAACCTCATGCTTCTTTTTCTACTAGGAGACATCAAAACTGGGGGACTGGCTAGATATCCCTTGATCTTGTCGAAAGCTTCCTGTTGCTCTTGCCCCTATGCGAAGTCTTCTTTTTTGAGTCGAAGCAGAGGAGAGAAAGCTTGCGTTTTCCCACTGAGGTTTGAAGTGAATCTTCTTAGAAAATTAATTTTCCCCAGCAGTGATTGAAATCCTTTCTTCGTTGATGGAGCTTTCGCCTCCATTATTGCTTTAGCTTTGTTGGCGTTTATTTCGATTCCCTTTTTGTGTACCACAAAATCTAGGAAATCTCTAGCCTGCACACCAAACACACATTTGAGGGGATTCATCTTTAAACCAATTTTTCTCATCCTTTCAAAGGATTGTCGAAGATGGTCTAAATGATGTTTTCCTGAAACAGACTTTATTACAATGTCATCAATATATACTTGCATGAATGTTTCAATGAAATCATGAAAAATAGAATTCATGGCCCTTTGGTACGTAGCCCCAGAATTTTTTAAACCAAAGGGCATAACTACCCATTTGTATGTCCCTATTGCTCCAGGACAACGAAAGGCTGTTTTGGTAACATCTTCCTCTGCAATGAAGATTTGATTGTAGCCAGAGTATCCATTTAGCATGCTTAGTTACTCATGGCCTGCTGCAGCATCTACTAACATTTCTGCTAATGGCATAGGATATTCATCCTTAGGGGTGGCTGAATTCAAGTCTCGAAAATCAATACACACCCTCAATGTGCCATTTTTCTTTATCACGGGTACACTATTTGCAATCCATTCGACATACCTGGTTGAGCAAATGAACTTGCATTTGAGAAGTCTTTCGACCTCTCCTTTTATTTTTGACAGGACCTCTAGTGCGAACCGCCTTGGAGTCTGCTTTACAGGCTTTTTTCCTTCTATTATAGGAAGCTTTAGCTCGACTAGGCTTCTATCGAGGCCAGGCATTTCGTCATAGTCCCATGCGAAGCAATCTTTAAACTCTTTCAGCAATTGGAATAATTCGACTCTGAACTGGGGGTCCATATTAGCGCTTATATAGGTTGGTCTTTTTTCTGCCCCCAGTCCTAGATTGATTTCTTCCAAAGGGTGTTGTGCCACCATCTTCAAGCTAGTTGATATTGGGTCTTTTTCGAATCCCAAAGGTTCGTCATCATAGATCGCGTCAAGCTTTTGATCCTGCCATTCGCCTATCTGGTTGTCTTTATCTTTTCCATCAATGCCCTGGTGAGGGCATCATGGGTCTAGATTTCCTTCATTGGCTTCGACATCCATATATTTTACTTCGGCTTCTAGAGCCGCTTTCAATTTATTTTCGGCCATATAGGCCGTTAGTCTATTCAATGATGATGCTTCACTCATCGTCATCGTCGAACTCACTACCCCAGCTAACTGGCTCTATATTAGAGGTTCCCCACACATGGCTTGGTTCACCAATCACCTCATTGTCCCATTGAAACCCATGTGTTGGATGTAGGTACATGGAACAATATGCATTGTCTGATGCCTTCAGATCGAGCTCAACTGAGTTGCAAGGAGCTATGTGAGCCAGATTTCTGTCGAAGCTTCGAATGGTTATGTTGTTTACTTCAGTCATGAAGTAGCTTTGGTCTGCTTCAATGTTTTTGACGATGCCATCAGGGCGCCAGATGATTATGCACTAATGCATGGACGAAGGGACAACTCCTACTCCATGGATCCACTCCCTTCCCAACAACAAATTGTAGTTAGCCCTGGAAGTTATAACTATAAACATTGTTGGCTTGCTGATAGTGCCAACTGTCAGATCCACTTGAATAACACCCATAGTTGTGCCCACTTTTCCTTCATAGTTCGACAGGACCATGTTGTGTGGTTTTGCATCAGAGTCATCTTTCCCAATTTTTCTTAGCATGTAATGGGGTATTAGATTTACTGCAGCTCCCCCATCCACCAATATTTTGTTGACGCCTACATTTTCGACATTCCCTTTTATGAATAAAGATTTCAAATGTCCCCTCATTGATTCGTCTGGCTTCTCAAAGAAGGCATTCTGTTCTTCGACACAACCATTATTTATGATGTAATAACACACGAGCCTTGGTCCCACGGTATTGTTTATCATGTTTTCTTCTTCGTCTTCGATTTCCATCACCATGTCATAGTCTCTAGGGAGGACTAACACTACATTGCATATTATGTCGAACGAATATTCGTCAGACTCGAAGTTATTAGTTGCTTCGTCACCTTCTAATATTGTGTTGGCGAGCTTCGAAAATTGCAACATGCTGTTGGTGTTGTTCCTTTTGTGAGGTTTGTCTTTCTCTGCTACCTGAGTGTTTCTACTAGACTCTGCTTTGTCTTTGTCAGCATCTTTCTTCTTGACGTTAAGTTCGTCTGCTGCTTCTTTCTCAGCCCTTCTCTGCCTCTAGAATCTCCTCCATTGAGACTTTGACATGGGTCTTTTTCCTTTATAATTCTCTGAGGGGTACCGTCTTGGCTTCTGTTTCCCAGTTTCTTTCTTTATTTTGACTGAAGATCCTCTTTGGACTTCGAAATTCTTCCATTTTATTGGTCATTGGGCATCTTTAATGGGTTGCACCCATCTATCATCAGGTACCTAGCCAGACGGTTTGTAGGTGTTATAGTATCTGCCCCCCAGGATTCTGAATTTGATACTTACCTTCTCTTGGATCACATCTACATGCTTCGACTGCTGGCCTTGGCCCCCAATTTCCTCTTATTTTGGTCTTTTCCACAGCCTCCAAGTTTGCTGCTTCTTTTCTGTCGAATATGGCGCTGCATCGTGGACATAGCATTATTTCAGTCTTTTTTCTTTTGACATCTTTGAATGAATTCAGCCAAGTTCTCATATTCTTTTGGGTAGGCTGTCCTTTGGTATTCCTCTCGACGGTGTTTCATTTTGCTCTTCTCTTTACTCTCTCGAGAGGCATCTACCATGATAATATCTATTTTCTTTTCTCCAGCAATGCTCAGCTTATCCATCTTCTTGATGAGGGCTTCTTCGACAGTTTCCACCCTGACTTATGCAGTGCTCTCGTTTGCAGTTTCGACAACATTGGTGAGGTTCCCAGTATCATCTTCTTTGGCTTGGTTAGGAGCAGTACCTTCAGCAGTTTTGTCTTTATTGTCGAGGCCTTCAGTAGCCTTCTTCTAACCGCTGAGGGAAATATCATATTTTTCCTCAGTGTTCTCAAGGATGTCTTCCCAACCTGTTGGTTGGATTTTGTTGATGTCAATATAGGCACTAGCAGGAGCGGTATATTTCACCAGGTAGTCGAACTTTCCACTAGGCTCTCCCAAGGTGTCCCATATTACTCTGTCTTCACCCAAGTTGTTGTTTCTCTCATCGAAGCCTTCAGTAGCTTCCTTCTCCAGACACTCAGAGCTTTCAGTAACCCTGGTCTTGTCTTGATGGTCGAAACCCTCAGTGGCCTCAACCTTGTTCTGGTTGTTGAAATCTTTAGTAATCTAAACGTTGGTGGCGTTGTCGAGACCCTCAGTAGTCTCATCCTTTTTTGGAACGTCAAAACCATCAGTGGCCTTGACATTGTTCTTCACCTCAAGATCATCAGTAACCTTGATCAATACGGGCATGGTTAGTGTAACACCCCATTTTCTACCCACGAAATATAAAACAAATCAGAGTCGCAAATTTTTTCTACAAACGAGATATTACATATTCAACTTTAAACAATTTCCAATTTAAGGAAATCATAACAAATACGTAACACTTTTTCTTAAATTAAACAAAACAATATCATTCACTCCAATAGTTCAACTTCATAAAATATTACGCAGCGGATTCATAAAGTAATTCATAACGTCTTTAAGCAACGTAATAACAACTTAAAATAAGAAGTAAGTAACTATAACTCCTTCACCCAATCAGAATTCAGCAATAATTAAAAGATCAACAAAGCAGACACGCGACAATCCCCCCGAGTGCTACGTATCAGAGCGACTGACCACTGACTCGACCAACGGTAACCGGCTACTTCTCAGGATTACCTGCACGTCGTCACATAAGGACAACATTCAACAGAAGGGGTGAGTTACGATTATTATAATTAGTATATGAAAACAATACATCGAATAAGGATCGTAACAAACACCACTTCACAAATTAAATCAAATATCAACACAACAAACCAACAAGTATGCAACTTTAATGAGACTCGACTAGTTATGCATGTGGTACCATTCAGAGTAAAACTCCCAACTTAAAATCTGCCAATTTATCGAGGCATCAAGGCATAAGCCTTTAACTTTCAACTTGTTGCCAATCCAGGCCAACGTGGTGTGAGCAACGGCTCCGACAAAATGCATATGAGTTTATATGACATATATGATTTCACACGCATACAACATAGCCACATGAACGATACATATCAACTTAATACGACATAAGCAACTTAGAAATCAACTTTGGCATAAAAGCCTCCGATATAGCAACTTCAGAACTATTCCATAATTCAGAACAACAATGCAGCTCAGCTGTACTTGAAACAATATTTAGCAACATAATTTCCAGCAAAACAACTCATTAAAATCAACTATTAAATTACTCGACTTAACTCGACGAATTCCGTTAAATTCCGGGTAACTAAATTTTCCGTCTAATTCGGCTAAACCGACTAATTCAATATTATTTTCTACTTTCTGCGATTAATACAACTTTGTTACGAAACTGGAATTTTCCTAAATTTCGTTAAACTCATCCGTATTAGAAACTCGATTACTACTATTGTTACTGTCAATTTTATGAACCTGCATTCTTCTGCTAAACCCATAACACAATATCATTTTTAGAACAAGTCCCTTACTGTTTGTATTATAGTAATTAAAATTCTCAGCTTAATTACTATTTTTTTATTACTATTTAAATTTACTAATTCATGAATTATAATTTATCTAAATCTTAGACTTAAAATTCCTAATACTAACTGGTTTAATTGGTTTACTTAGTATTTAATTAAGTGTATTAATGAATTACAAAACACGATTAAGTATAACTAATTTTCATTGCCAAAAGTCATTAGGTGGCAAAATGTTATTGCCCCACTCACCTTGAGAGTGATGGCCTGCGCCATCTTCTCTTGGCGAAGAAGTGGCCTGCGCCACTAGCCATATCTATGTGGCCCGCACCATCCAAACATGGCGTGCGCCATGTCTTCATGTGCACTAGGTGTGGCCTGCGCCACACCCCTTACGTGGGACCTGTGGCCTGCGCCACACCATACCTTTTTTTTCTTTTCTCTCTCTTCCTCATTGTTCATAACTTACAGTTTATTTTATTTACAGTATCGAATTTCAACCAATAACAGCAACATCCAGCAACATCACCCACTTATAAATCCATTCAAAAATTAGAATTCGAACAACTATTCACAAAATCAACAATTTTCTATCGGAATCATATAAATTTCTACACAGCATCAAGAACATCAATTAAATATTTCGACTTAACTACCCAATTCCCGGATTGGAATTCATACCCGATTATATTAATCAAACCCACCCTTACCTTAGATTGGATTGAAGGTTGCTCTTACAGTCGGATTCCGGAATTTGCTTCTCGTTCTCTCACGTTGCAGCAGTTCCAATTCCTCTTTTTCTTCCCTCTTTTTCTAACTTCTGTTTCTACTTTATGTTTCCATCACTTATATTTTATTTCTTTTTATTAAATTACTAAATATTATAATTTCTAATGGGCCTAAACATAACACCTCCCATTTACTAATTAGCACACCAAGATAAGCCCACTTACTCAAATAACATCACAATTATTTTATTATTTCTTATAATATTTTCTACGACTTTCGACTAAATTTCCGACTTATCGATTAAATTAACTACAACATTAAATATTCCGACTAACCACAATAAATACTTAAATATTAATATAATAAATAATTATTTGGGCGTTACAACTCTCCCCCACTTAAGATATTTTCGTCCTCGAAAATTTACCTGCTTCAAACAGCTCAGGATAGGAGTCTCGCATCTTGCTCTCCAATTCCCAGGTCATGCTTTCGCCCGCAGCTCCCAACCAAACGACTTTAACCAACACAATCTCTTTTCCTCGAAGAGTCTTGGTTTCACGATCTTCAACTCGTATAGGCTTTGTCTCCACTGTGAGATTATCCCGCACTTGCACATCGTCCATACTAACCACATGAGACGGATCTGGGATATACTTCCGAAGTTGTGACACATGGAATACATCGTGCAAATTCGAAATATTTGGTGGTAATGCCATCCGATAAGCAACTTTTCCAACTCGTTCCAAGATTTGATACGGACCAATGAAGCGAGGAGTGAGCTTTTTAGACTTCAAAGCCCTCCCAACATCGGTCACAGGCATGACTCTCAAAAACACATGGTCACCAGCTTGAAATTCTAAATCCTTCTTCCGCTTGTCATGGTAACTCTTCTGCCTGCTCTGAGAAGCTTTCATCTTCTCTTGGATAAACTTCACTTTATCGGTAGTTTCTCGAACTAACTCTGGTCCAAGTACCACACCCTCACCAGATTCATGCCAACACAACGGAGTTCTGCACCTACGACCATACAATGCTTCAAAAGGCGCCATTCCGATACTAGAATGGTAACTATTATTATATGTGAACTCAATCAATGGAAGATAAGTGTCCCACGAACCTCCTTGCTCAAGAACACAAGCTCTCAGCAAATCCTCCAATGACTGAATAGTTCTCTCAGTTTGGCCATCAGTTTGAGGATGATATGCCGAACTCAATCTCAACTTAGAACCCAACAAATCTTGCAGACTTTTCCAAAATTCCGACGTAAACCTCGGATCTCTATCTGACACAATGCACAGAGGAACACCATGCAACTTTACAATTACTCGGATGTAAATCTCTGCCAACTTCGCAATTGGGTAAGTGATGTTAATAGGTATGAAGTGAGCCGACTTCGTGAGCCTATCAACGATCACCCAAATCGAATCATGCCCTCTTAAAGTAACAGGCAGCCCCGTTACAAAGTCCATAGAAATTCTATCCCATTTCCATTCTGGAACTTCCAACGGTTGCATCAACCCAGCAGGCTTCTGATGCTCAATCTTCGACTTCTGACAAGTTAAACACGCATACACAAAACGAGCCACATCTTCTTTCATTCCGGGCCACCAAAATATTTTCTTTAAATCTTGGTACATTTTAGTAGCTCCTGGATGAATACTCAAACTGCTTCTATGACCCTCTTCTAGAATGCTTCTTTTCATAACCGCGTCATCAGGAATACAAATTCTTTCACCTAATTTCAACACACCTCTCGCATCAATCATAAAGTCACTCTTCTCTGATTGACCACAACGATTAAGGATATCTACTAATTTCACATCCAACTTCTGTGCCTCTCGGATACTATCCATAAAATCATTATTAATCTTTAGCATTCCTAACATTACACTCTGCGGAGTCACTTCGCAAACCAAACTCATATTACGAAATTGATCAATTAATTCCAACTCCTTAATCATCATTGCTGACAGATGCAAAGTCTTTCTACTTAAAGCATCGGCCACAACATTTTCTTTACCTGGATGATAATTCAAACCGAAATCACAATCCTTAAGCAATTCTAACCACCTACGTTGTCTCATATTCAGCTCTTTCTGATCAAATAAATACTTTAAACTTTTATGATCACTGAAAACTTCGAATCTGGAACCATAAAGGTAATGCCTCCAGATTTTTAGCACAAACACCACAGCAGCAAGTTCAAGATCATGCGTAGGATAGTTCTTTTCATGAATTCTCAACTGTCGCGACGCATAAGCAATTACTTTATTATTTTGCATAAGCACACCTCCTAAACCCATCAATGAAGCATCACAGTAAATTACAAACGGTTCCTCCGGATTTGGCAAAGTCAAAACCGGCGCCGACGTCAATCTCCTTTTTAATTCATTAAAACTTTCTTCGCACTGAACATCCCACATGAAAGCTTTACCTTTACAAGTTAATCTAGTTAACGGAAGTGCTAACTTAGAAAATCCTTCAATAAACCTTCTATAATATCCGGCTAATCCCAAAAAGCTTCTAATCTCGGTGGCCGACCTCGGAGTCTCCCATTGCAATACAACTTCTACCTTTGAAGGATCTACAACAATACCTTTTCCTGAAATTACATGGCCAAGAAAACTGACTTCTCTTAACCAAAAATCGCACTTAGACAGCTTCGCATACAATTTCTTATCCTTCAAAACATCCAATACTGACCTCAAATGTTCCTTATGTTCTTCTTCTGACTTAGAGTAAATCAAAATATCATCAATAAATACTACTACAAATTGGTCCAGATAAGTATGAAAAATACGATTCATGTATTCCATAAATACTCCCGGCGCATTAGTCACACCGATAGGCATCACAGAATACTCATAATGTCCATACCGAGTTCTGAACGCCGTCTTCTGGATGTCTTCATCTTTCACTTTGATCTGATGATAGCCCGATCTCAAATCAATTTTACTGAACACACAAGCACCCACTAACTGATCCATCAAATCATCTATTCTCGGTAGTGGATACTTATTCTTGATCGTTACTTTATTCAACTGTCTATAATCAATACAAAGCCTCATACTACCATCTTTCTTCTTTACTAGCAACACCGGAGCTCCCCACAGTGATACACTTGATCTTATAAACTTTTTCTCAAGTAAGTCTTCCAGTTGCATCTTTAATTCATACAATTCAAATGCCGACATTCTATACGGCGCCATCGAAAAAGGCCTAGTACCAGGTACCAGATCAATAGTAAATTCAACTTCCCTCTCTGGCGGCACACTAGGGATCTCATCAGGAAAAACTTCAGGGAATTCTTTCACTACTAACAATTCATCAATCTTAGCTTTACTCTCAACCGACAACGTTGCCATCAAAGAAAACATCTGAGCTTCCTCTTTCATCAATTGCCGTAATTCTCTGAAAGATAACAAACCAACTCCTTCCTCTTCAGGAGTAGAAAACCTCACAGACTTATGGTAACAATTTATATGAACATAGTTATACTCTAACCAGTTCATACCAAGAATTACATCCATCCCAGCCAACGACAAACACACTAAATCAACATAGAAATCTTTATCGAAGATCGACAAAGGACACTTTAAACATACCAAATAAGTGGTTATTGATCCCTTAGCTGGGGTCTCAACAATCAATTCACCATCCAAAGCGGACAATTTTAAACTCAGTCTTCGAGCACAGTTAGCAGAAATAAAACAATGTGTAGCACCGGTATCAATAATAGTAATTAAAGGAGTACCATTTATGAAACATGTACCTCAGATAAGTCTGTCCTCATTAGAGGTTTGAGTTCCGGTCGATGCGAACACCTTTCCAGTCTGAGATTTCTTTGGCTTCTGACACTGGCTACCAATATGCCCTTCTTCGCCACAATTAAAACAAATCATTTCCTTGTGCCCGCAATCAGCTATTGCATGCCCAGTCTTACCACAGCGAAAACACCTCTTTACTTCAGCAGTGCATACATTACTCTTATGACCAGCCTGACCACATTTGAAGCACCTCCCCCACTAGTTCTCTGAGCCGGAGCAGCTCTTTGTTTTCCTTTTCCAGCTGGAGTATCATACGGCTTGCCACGGTTTTGATGTTGCTTGCCTCTGCGATCACTAATAACCTTGTAATGAGCATTGTTATCCTCTTCAAATATCCTGCATCTATCAACCAATTCAGTAAAAATGCGTATCTTCTGATACCCAACAGCCTTCTTAATTTCAGAGCGCAACCCGTTTTCAAACTTGATGCACTTTGAAAATTCAGCACCAACACCAGTGTAATGAGGATAAAATTTGGACAACTCCACAAATTTTGCAGCATAATTTGTGACAGACATGTTTCCTTGCTTCAGCTCAAGGAACTCAATTTCTTTCTTACCACGAACATCTTCCGGATAATATTTTCTCATGAATTCCCTACGGAATACATCCCAAGTAATGACTTCACCTGCCGCGGTCAACCTCTCATGAGTCTCTAGCCACCAGTCATCAGCTTCGACTGCTAGCATGTGAGTACCATACCGAACCTTCTGAGCTGGAGTGCAATCCATAACACGGAATATTCTCTCGATCTCTTTCAACCATCCCAAAGCTGCATCTAGATCATGCTTCCCTTTAAACACCGGCGGATGCTCTCTTTGAAAAGTCGCCAAGCTACGTGATCCAGCATCTCCACCAGCATTTGGCAAGTTCTGCACAGCTTGTGCCATCGCTTGCATTGCGGCAACCATCACAGCATCATTTCTTCCAGCCATTTCAACTTATCACTACAACACAACTAAAAGTTAGATTAGTAACAATACATAATTGTTAGACAATAAAGACACGACAACTGGCCGGACAGACCGACCTGCTCTGATACCACTAATGTAACACCCCATTTTCTACCCACGAAATATAAAACAAATCAGAGTCGCAAAATTTTTCTACAAACGGGATATTACATATTCAACTTTAAACAATTTCCAATTTAAGGAAATCATAACAAATACGTAACACTTTTTCTTAAATTCAACAAAACAATATCATTCACTCCAATAGTTCAACTTCATAAAATCTGACGCAGCGGATTCATAAAGTAATTCATAACGTCTTTAAGCAACGTAATAACAACTTAAAATAAGAAGTAAGTAACTATAACTCCTTCAACCAATCAGAATTCAGCAATAATTAAAAGATCAACAAAGCAGACACGCGACAATCCCCCCGAGTGCTACGTATCAGAGCGACTGACCACTGACTCGACCAATGGTAACCGGCTACTTCTCAGGATTACCTGCACGTCGTCACATAAGGACAACATTCAACAGAAGGGGTGAGTTACGATTATTATAATTAGTATATGAAAACAATACAGCGAATAAGGATCGTAACAAACACCACTTCACAAATTAAATCAAATATCAACACAACAAACCAACAAGTATGCAACTTTAATGAGACTTGACTAGTTATGCATGTGGTACCATTCAGAGTAAAACTCCCAACTTAAAATCTGCCAATTTATCGAGGCATCAAGGCATAAGCCTTTAACTTTCAACTTGTTGCCAATCCAGGCCAACGTGGTGTGAGCAACGGCTCCGACAAAATGCATATGAGTTTATATGACATATATGATTTCACACGCATACAACATAGCCATATGAACGATACATATCAACTTAATACGACATAAGCAACTTAGAAATCAACTTTGGCATAAAAGCCTCCGATATAGCAACTTCAGAACTATTCCATAATTCGAAGCAACAATGCAGCTCAGTTGTACTTGAAACAATATTTAGCAACATAATTTCCAGCAAAACAACTCATTAAAATCAACTATTAAATTACTCGACTTAACTCGACGAATTCCGTTAAATTCTGGGTAACTAAATTTTCCGTCTAATTCGGCTAAACCGACTAATTCAATACTATTTTCTACTTTCTGCGATTAATACGACTTTGTTACGAAACTGGAATTTTCCTAAATTTCGTTAAACTCATCCGTATTAGAAACTCGATTACTACTACTGTTACTGTCAATTTTATGAACCTGCATTCTTCTGCTAAACCCATAACACAGTATCATTTTTAGAACAAGTCCCTTACTGTTTGTATTATAGTAATTAAAATTCCCAGCTTAATTACTATCTTTTTATTACTACTTAAATTTACTAATTCACGAATTATAATTTATCTAAATCTTAGACTTAAAATTCCTAATACTAACTGGTTTAATTGGTTTACTTAGTATTTAATTAAGTGTATTAATGAATTACAGAACACGATTAAGTATAACTAATTTTCATTGCCAAAAGTCATTAGGTGGCAAAATGCTATTGCCCCACACACCTTGAGAGTGATGGCCTGCGCCATCTTCTCTTGGCAAAGAAGTGGCCTGCGCCACTAGCCACATCTATGTGGCCCCCACCATCCAAACATGGCGTGCGCCATGTCTTCATGTGCACTAGGTGTGGCTTGCGCCACACCCCTTACGTGGGACCTGTGGCCTGCGCCACACCATACCTTTTTTTTTCTTTTCTCTCTCTTCCTCATTGTTCATAACTTACAATTTATTTTATTTACAGTATCGAATTTCAACCAATAACAGCAACATCCAGCAACATCACCCACTTATAAATCCATTCAAAAATTAGAATTCGAACAACTATTCACAAAATCAACAATTTTCTATCGGAATCATATAAATTTCTACACAGCATCAAGAACATCAATTATATATTTCGACTTAACTACCCAATTCCCGGATTGGAATTCATACCCGATTATATTAATCGAACCCACCCTTACCTTAGATTGGATTGAAGGTTGCTCTTACAGTCGGCTTCCGGAATTTGCTTCTCGTTCTCTCACGTTGCAGCAGTTCCAATTCCTCTTTTTCTTCCCTCTTTTTCTAACTTCTGTTTCTACTTTATGTTTCCATCACTTATATTTTATTTCTTTTTATTAAATTACTAAATATTATAATTTCTAATGGGCCTAAACATAACACCTCCCATTTACTAATTAGCGCACCAAGATAAGCCCACTTACTCAAATAACATCACAATTATTTTATTATTTCTTATAATATTTTCTACGACTTTCGACAAAATTTCCGACTTATCGATTAAATTAACTACAACATTAAATATTCCGACTAACCACAATAAATACTTAAATATTAATATAATAAATAATTATTTGGGCGTTACAGTTAGCTCGTCTTTGGACACTTCCTCCATGTTGGGTTGGATAGGGAGATCTTCAGTAATCCTCACCATGTTAACGTAGGTGTTGAAACCTTCAGTGGCTTCAATCATCTCGAAGCTATCATCAGACATCTTCTCCATTTCGACTATATTTATGTCGAATGGTTCAACATAGTTGGCTTCCAGGATCTGCATAGGATTGGTGTCAATCCTCATTTGTTACTTTGGCTTGTCTCCAAACTTCAGCCTTCCATCTTGAATTGCATTTTGAACTAGATCCCTGAAAAGAAAACATTGAGAAGTTTTATGGCCCACAAAATTATGGTACTTACAAAAACCTCTCTTTTTCTGTTGGTCAATATGGGTTTTTTTTTAACGCCTGGTGGTTTTATTAGTTGACCATCTTTTACCAACAAATCGAAGATTTCGTCACATTTGGTGACGTCGAACATATACATTCTTCTAGGGAATTTATTGTTCTTCTCCGGTTCGACAGGATTCTTTCCATTCGACGAAGTTAACATTTTGCAAGAATATGGTGGACCTTGCTTTAGTTCCACCAGGTCAATTTCTTGGTCGTCGAAAACGACTGATTCGTCTTCGTCATAGTCATCTTCTTGGCATATTCCAACATAGGCCACTCTTTCTTTTTTACTTTTGTTAGCCCTAAACTTCTCAGCTTTTAGCCTTTCGATCTGCCTTACCCTATCTTCTAATTGTGCCATATCTCTTAAGTATTGAGTATCTAGTTTCTTCCTTATGGAATAGTCTAGACCTCCTGCAGCCATTTCGACCAGTTCTTGTTCTAGCACTTGCGTGAAACATCTTGCTTTTAGCAGTCTGAATCTGTTAAGGTAGTCATCTATAGGCTCTGAGAATTTTCTTTTAATGTTGGCTAATTCCTTCAGGCTTATTTTAGTTTGTCCCATGTAGAATTGTTCATGGAACAATCTCTCCAACGGAGTCCATGTATGTATGGAATTTGCTGGTAGGGATGTAAACAAAGTGAACACATTTTTTCTTAAAGAGCTTGGGAAATATTTCATCCTTAGATTTTCATTACGTTCTATTTCGCCCGCTTCGATCAAGTAACACGATATATGCTCTATGGTGGATTCACTAATATCCCCTGAAAATTTTGTGAATTCTGGGATTTTCCATCTTGGAGGTAATTCTTGTTGCAAAACATATTCAGATAGTGGGGAAGCGTAACTAGGCATATGAAACCCCATGTTTACCCCATTTTCAGATAATGTTCCTACCCTTGTAATGGTGAAGACATGTGAACCATGGCATCAGAATACAAAGGTTTGCGTTATGTAAACTAGCCATCATTGAAGTTGGCATTCCATAAGGTTGTTCTCTTCCAAACATAGGCGTGGAAAAATTTGTTTGATACGGCCTAAAGTTATTTCCTCCAGGGGGAGGGGTTCCCATAGGCATCAAATGTCCCATATTAGAAGAACTGGGTGCATTCTGGGAGAAAGACACCGCTGATATTGATCCAGATGATGAGGGATTTCTCCCTTCTAAAACGTGGATTTGTTCGCTATTTCCCCCTGTCGAAGGAATAGCATTAGAAACTGGAATTTCGTCAGGATTTACTGGCGGGATAGCCATTTTTCTTACTCTAGTTCGCCTAGGTCTTTCTATGTCAGTCACGACTAGTTTACCGCTTCGTAAAATCATACAATGTAATAAGACTTTTTTGGATTAAGAAGAATCCTTTTTAGTATTTTAGCACTTGTCCCACTGGGCGTGTGTTCGCTGTGATTTCTGACGAACAACCTCTGGTTAACCAATCTCTTAGAAAACTGGGTTACTTGCAGGACCAACCAAACAAGTCCTAGGACACATGTGCAATTATTTTGTCGAACTACTCTTAGTATTGTTAATGATTTTGTGGTTTGTTTTGTTAATAATGTCAAAATGTTAAATGCTTTGATTTTGAAAGTAAAATAAAGTTAAAGTTTGAACAAAAGTAAGAAAATGGCGAAATGATGTAAAACTTTGCAGAAAAGTAAATAAAACTGAAGATAAAACAACTTGATGAAACAAACTTAATGATTTAAATGACTTGAAAACAAAATGGTGTTCAACACATACATTGTTCCAAATATCAGACTCATTTTCTCTCACACTGGGTACTAAGAGTATTTACAGGAATTTGTATAAGTTTTCACACACACATTCTAAACACAAACTATCCTATTTATATACAAACAAAGTAACTGCCTAGAACGGAAAAATTATAATTAAATGACAAGTGTCAGCCTGCATGCAATTTTCTTCTCTGAAACTTCCATGTGTCTAACTGCCAAAGGTTGTAACCTTTGAATTTAAAATTCCCCCTTTTGGTGACGAAACCTTGCACCTCTTCATTTGTCGAAACGTCGAAGAAGAAGAAACTCTTCAAACTTTTACGAACCAACGCTTCTGTCAAACACCTTCCTTCTGTCAAAATGTCGAATGACGCACTCAGCTTGTCGAACACCCAATTATTAACAGGTTCCCAAACTTGGCTTGCCGGAATACTATTTGCTCCCCTGTCGAAACATTTGAGCTCTTAACCTTGTCAACATCTCTTGAACATCTCCACTTCTTCTTATTCTTCTCTACTGATCATCCTCTCAGCAATAGAAATGACTTCAAATTCCAAATTTCAACATGTCGAAATTATGAGCTTACAAATTGCCCCCCAACAAAGATGTTTTCGACTAATTTTTTGGAGAAATATCCTTTGCTGTCGAAATAACTTCTGACATTATGTTAGTCTCATTAATTATAAAGTGACTTTGTTGAGTCCCAAGGAAACAACATGATTCCATCTTTCTGAAAAAATGTCTTGTCTAGCCCACGTTTACACAACCTTCCATAACCCTATATTCTAGCTAAATCATGGGTTTCCTACCAACCGTCACCTTTAATCACCACCATTGATCAAACGCACGTCTCCCATGACCTGAACTGAAAAGTCTTTTCTTTTTTTTTTTTTTTTTTTTTTTTTTTTATATCCTATCACCTTCTATAAATACCAACTTCTAAAACCTTTCTTCCTTTTACACTCTCAAACTCTTCTTCTCTTTAACAAAGAAAACCTCCATTGAAACCCTCTCAAGCTTTCTGTTACTCCAACCCCAAGCTTCTTATAACAATGGCGCCTCCAAAGACTGTTGCTGACCGTAGTGCCAAGAAAACAAAGAAGACTGCTGACCTCCCTCCTGCTCACACACTGTCTGGACCCATGCAAGTGCAGCAACAACAATACATCCCAGAACCCCCAAATGAGAGGGAGAAAGCTAGTATCTACAGATCTCAGGTAATGATCCCTATCTCAGTTTCTGGAGTTCACCATGCAATGTTAGGTCCCATCTTTGATCCTAATGCTGACCCAAATCATTTAAAGGATTTTTATCCTTGCTATTCTGCCTCTAAACCAATAGCTGCTAGTAAGAACCCTAGGTCTGTCGAAACATCATCCAAAAAACCTGAAATTCCCATGGCTTCGACAAAATTAGACTTGTCCTACTTAAATCAAACTAGGATTTTTAGGAGCCCTCCCCTAACAAAAGAACCTTCATACTATTTAGCTTGGCTCACTAGAGTCGAAAAAGTCAAAGAGAAATTCTGGAAGAAGACTGGCATTTACGATCTGATCCAGCTGTCGAAGGAAGGCCCATGCTATTGTCAGAATATGCTGCTGGCCTCTTTGTATTTCTGGGATAGTACCTACAACAACTTCCATCTCCCCTGTGGTATGGTTACTCCTACCCTTTTCAACATAGCAGCCATCACTGGCCTCAGCCCCTTAGGAGAAATTTTTAATCCTGAGCACCTAAATAAAGATCCCATAGGATTCGACACCAAGCATGCTGGCTACTCCGTATTCATTGCTCATCACCAAGGCGAAGGCATTGAGGAAGTATCCGACAGAGAACATATTGCTTTTCTTACTCTGTGGTTAGCCAAGTTCGTCTTCTGCACTAGGTCACTCCAGGTTGCCAGAAGCTATATTATCATGGCTAATCAACTTCATAATGGAGTTGCATTTTGCCTAAGTGAATTGCTTCTGGCAAATCTCTATGAATCTCTGAGTGAGAGTGTGAGTAACTTAAAAACCATCAAGGACAAAGGAACCATCAGTCTCACAGGCCCCTTTTGGCTCTTACAGTTATGGCTGAACGCAACCTTCGAAGCCTGCATCCCTATCAAGATGCCAGTTGACGAAGAAGAGGTGAAAAACAGGCGCGTCGAATGGCCTAGGTTAGTCCAACTAACACCTACTGACGAAAGCATAGGTATTCGACAAGCCTTCACCAGTTATATAATGATGTTCGCCAAACGTTACAAGTTCACTCCATCCATGGCACCCTTTGCCAACAGGACTGTGGGTCCCAAATGGTTCACAAGACAACTCCCAGTGGAAAACCAAAAAGAAGAAGACTCCTACATATCCATCTGGGAGGCCTTCCTTATGCCAAGACACTTTTTCTCCCATCACAGCCTTAATAATACTAAAGTCTCCCTCATTGTCTACCAACCTAACCTGGTGGCCAGGCAATTTGGGCTAACACAGACGAAGACAAAACCAATCTACCACAAGAAAGGCTCCATTTTATTCTACAACTCATTTCAAAATTTTGAGAGAAGTCTGGAATTGTACAACAAATATTTCGACGCATCTTTGGAGGTCTTCCCCACCATATTTCGACCAAACTTCTTATGCACTGAAGACTTCGACGTTTGGTGGAAGGAGTATTACATTAACAAATTCTTTGATGTAGCAACTTTCAACACTCTCCTGACGAATGCCTTTGCTTTTGTGCAGGACAAGAAGAAGAAAGGTACAGATAAGCATATCAAAGAAATTCAAAAGTTTCAAAAATACTTTGAAACTATTTACAGGCCCAATGATCTTCGTCGAACCATAGGCGAAGCAACAGTGAATTTGAAACAAAAAATTTCAGAAAAGTTGGATAAGTTGGGGGTGCCCTCATATATTCCAGCACATGCACGTTACAACTTTGTTTATACTACATTTCCCCCCAAGTTTCCCCCACTTCCTTCTGCAGAATTTGGTGTGGCCTTGTGCCCTCCATTTCCAAACTGGTTTGTGTGTGGATCTCACTTAAAGCTGCTTCGCGAGTCCAGCAAAAAACTTGCCGAACGCGTGGTTCCGACGAAGTATTATTTGGGCAACTTCACTGGGCACCTTCATGTTGGAATAGAACATGTCAGTGTGGAAGAACTTATTCTAGAAGGTGTCGAAGAAATTAAATTCCTCTTCCTGTTTCTAACTCTTTTTATGTTTTATATCAATGTTCATCCAACTCTTTCTCTTTCAGCTGTTAGAATCATCAAGAAAACTCCTGGTGAAGGGACTTCGTCCAAACCAATCGAAAAATCACCCATAGCTGCTAAAAAGGTTTCGACCAATAAAGAACACCTCACTCTTCTTCTTTTATATATGTTTCAATATTCTCTACTGAAAACGTTTTCTTTTTGCATACCTCAGGTAACTCGCACACCAGCCAAAAAAAGAAAACAAGAAGAAAAAGAAGTGAGTGTCGAAGAGTCTGAGGATGAATCTCCTGAGCCTCAACCTCTGAAAAGAAACAAAGGCATGAGAATAAAGACAGTGGCCTCCCAGAGATCTATAGTTCATAGACGAACTCCTCCTGCTAGTCCAACCAACAAAATACCTTCAAGAAGTGAGAAAAGTGGGGATTCGAGCACTCACACTGAGATCCCTCAGGTATTAATTTTCGACTGACAATATTCATAGTCTTAACTACATTGTTGTTTTTATTTATTTTAAACTTCCCTTTTCTGTTTTCTTTAGGTTATCATTGATGTCGAAGAAACTTCCAAGGTTCAAGAAGAAGTTATTCCCTCTGACTCTGAGAAGACTTTAGCTGAAAGGCTTCAAGAAGAAGCCACTCCAGATGCTGGTGTCTATGGCCCTCAGACCTTCAGTGATTTCGACATTAGTGACCCTGAGTCTTCTGACAACCATTCTCCTCTCCGTCCAGATTTTACTGTGGAAGAAAAGACTGGCCCAGACCAGGATGCACCACCTCAAGGGCCAATTGATACAACAGAAGTTGAAAAGACTGCCCCAGACCAGGATGCGCAACCTCAAGGGCCAACTGATACAACAGAGGCTGATAAGGAAACTGTCGAAGAAGAAGATGATCTGTCGAAGCAACCAGACACAAACTTGAACCCTGAAGGAAGTACCCAAACTGTTCCTACTCCAACAGAAACTCCAGCAGAAACCCCTTTAAATACGGGTTCGGCAAGCTTGTCACATGAGGAAATTGAGAGTTTGAAAGTAAGAAAGCCTCTGGAATATCTAAAAGCTTTACTCAGCTCCAGGTACAACTTCCAAGACTCTTCCCACAGTAGCTCGACAACTTCAGGGGCTACTTCTGAAATTCGACCCATCAATGTTATCATGGCTGAGATTAAGGCAAAAATCCTTGGGGTGAACCTACTTGAGACTCTGGCTGAAAACCCCTCTGCACAATATGACTTGAAGAAACTCCTAAAACAAGCCAATCTCCTGGAGGCTTCGACTGAAGAGAGTCGTCTGGTGATGGACCTGATGTCTATGATTGATTCTGTAAGTGCTGACTTGGTTCGTCAAAAAGAATTTTCTCAGAACATTACAGCCAAATCTGAAGAACAAGTCTCAGAATGGAATGTCGTAGCCTCTTCGACAGACATAATCTCAGAGCTAAACAAGCTTTCTGAAGATTACTCCAAAGCTGCTGCTGAGTGCGAAAACAACATCCAGGCTTATCAAGCTCAGATTGCTGAACTTCAGAAGAAGATCCTCCAAGAGAAGGAACGTCAAGCCAGCCTCCAACAGCCCAACCAAGAAGAAATTGATAGGGAGCTTCAAAAAGGTCTTCAACACGCCGAAACAGCCCAGCAACTCCACAGAGAAATTGACGAACTGACTATTAGCAAAAGTCTCTGCGAACGTCGAATTCAGCTTCAAAAGAAGAAATTTGACGAACTCAAAGCAACTTTCCTCCAACAGTAGTTTGTAATAGAAAATAGGAAATTTTATTACTTTAAGCATTTCAGCATTTTCATATGTAATGTTACTTAACGCCATCTGTTTGGCGAAGACAAGCTTTTGTTTGCAATTTTATTCTATTTCTATTTTTATTTCTTGCAATGTTGGCTTATACTTCTTCAAATATTTGCCATTTATTTTCAGCACTCACCTATCTTTTTCCATTTCTTCGACCTCATATGCACCATTTGAAAAAACTCTTAAAATTTTGAAAGGTCCTTCCCATTTAGGAGACCATTTTCCCATCAATCTATCTTTCTTTTCCATGGGCAAAATTACTTTCCAAACTAAATCACCAACTAAAAAGGCTTTAAATTTTACTTTCTTATTGTAAAACTTTTCGACTCTTTCTTTCTGCCTTTTTATTAATTCTAAAGCACGTAACCTCTCTTCATCTAAATCAACCAACTCATCCATCATCATACTCCAATAAATCTCAGACGGAATCTCATGATGCCTTTGAATTCGTATTGACTGTAAACAGATTTCGACTGGTAATACTGCATCATGTCCGTAAGTTAATTTAAATGGGGTAGAATTAGTTGCCTCTTTAGGAGACGTTCGACAAGCCCAAAGGATTTGATCCAGAGTCTTGTGCCAATTCCTAGGTTTTTTACCCACATGCTTTTTTATCAAATTTATCACAACCTTATTGGCTGCTTCGACCTGTCCATTTGCTTGGGCATAATAAAGTGTCGAAGTTAGCAACTTAAAACCTGTCTCTTTTGCAAATGCCTGCATATTTCTTCCAGTAAACACAGATCCTTGATCAGTGGTTATAGTCTCTGGTATTCCAAATCTATAAATTATATGTTTCTGGATGAAGTCTATGACTGCTTCCTGATCTACATTCGTCAGTGGTATGGCTTCAATCCACTTAGTGAAGTAGTCTACCCCAACTAAAATGTACTTCTGCCCTTTTGAAGAAGCTGGTCGAATTTCACCAATCAAATCTAAAGCCCAACCTCTGAATGGCCAAGGCTTTATAATGGAATGTAACTCATTTGCAGGCACATGAGGTATGCCTGCGTGAATTTGACATTCTTGACATCCCTTTGCAAATTCGACACAATCCTTCAACATTGTTGGCCAATACATCCCCTGTCGAAATAGTAACCATTTCATCTTGTGCCCTGCCTGGTGTGCACCACATGCACCACTATGCACGTTCGACAAAGCTATATAAGCTTCAGTCTCTCCTAAGCACTTTAGTAAGACTCCTTCTGCAGTCTTTTTAAACAACTCATTTCCAAAGAGTACATAACTTAAAGCTCTATACTTTATCTTTCTTTCGACTGTCTGGTTTGGATTTTGTAAATAATCCTTAATAGGTTTTCTCCAATCTCCTACCCCTGGATCATCTACATTGAAAATTTCAAAATTTTCTTCATCACCAAATCCCAGTCTTATGGTCTCCAAATCAGATGGGGACAGTCTAGTGGATAATACTTTTCCTCTTACTTCGACAACTTTCTCCAGGTTTTCCTTCGACACTCTGTAGCCTGATGCTAGTTGAGCCAAATCATTTGCTTCCTGATTTTCTAATCTAGGAATATGTTTAAAGGCTGCACTGTCGAATCTCTTGAGGAGTCTGTTGGCTATCACAAAGTACATGATCAAATTCTCTTTGACACATTTGTATTATTTCGTCAATTGTTTTATTACCAACTCAGAGTCACCCATTATTTCGACCTCTGTTGCCCCCAATTCCAACAATATTTCAAGTTCAGCAATTAAAGCTTCATATTCTGCTTCGTTATTTGAACAACAACCTTCTATTTTATACTTGAACTTTGTTGGAATTCTATTGGGAGAAATAATTAATACCCCAACACCTGTTCCATTCTTATGACTGGAACCGTCGAAATATAATCTCCAAGGTTCCCTTTCGACATATTTTATTTCATCCCCAACTATGGAGTGGTCAGCTATAAAGTCAGCAACCACTTGTCCTTTGACAGCTTTTAGAGGCATATATTTCAAAGAATACTCAGTCAAGGCTAAAGCCCATTTTCCAATTCGACTATGTAGAATAGATTTAGACAACATATGTTTTATTACGTCGAAATGAGAAGATATATATACATCAATGGGTTTTATATAATGCTTTAACTTTGTACAAGAGAAATATACACATAAACATAATTTCTCTATCATACTATATCTAGTTTCAACATCATTTAAGACTCTGCTGAGATAATAGATGGCTCTTTCGACGCCATGTTCATCTTCCTGACAAAGCATGCTTCCCAATGTTCTGTTGGATGCTGAGATGTAGAGCCTCATACTTCTTTTTCGACAAGGAGACATTAAAACTGGAGGATTTGCTAGATATTCTTTGATCTTGTCGAAGGCATCTTGCTGTTCTTGCCCCCAAGTGAAGCCCTCCTTCTTCAGTCGAAGTAGAGGTGAGAAGGCTTGTGTTTTTCCACTAAGGTTGGAGATGAACCTTCTGAGAAAGTTGATTTTCCCTAGTAGAGACTGCAATTCCTTCTTTGTCGATGGCGCTTTCGCTTCCATTATGGCCTTGGCTTTGTTTTCATTAATTTCAATCCCTTTCTTGTGGACCACAAAGCCTAAGAAGTCACCTGCCTGCACACCAAAAGCACATTTAAGGGGATTCATTTTTAAACCAAACTTCCTCATCCTTTCAAAGGATTGTCGAAGATGGTCAATATGGTTTGAGCCTGAGGCAGATTTAATCACGATGTCATCTATATAAATTTGCATAAATGTCTCAATGAAATCATGAAAGATAGAATTCATTGCCCTTTGGTAAGTAGCTCCAGCATTTTTTAAACCAAAGGGCATGACTACCCACTCATATGTTCCTATTGCTCCTGGACAACGAAAAGCTGTTTTTGGAACATCTTCTTCAGCAATGAAAATCTGGTTATAACCAGAATATCCATCAAGCATACTTAAATACTCATGGCCTGCTGCGGAATCTACTAGCATTTCTGCTACTGGCATAGGATATTCATCCTTAGGGGTAGCTGAGTGTAGATATCTAAAATCGATGCATACCCTAAGTTTGCCATTTTTCTTAATCACAGGAACAATATTAGCAATCCATTCGACATACCTTGTTGTACGGATGAACCTGCATTTTAGAAGTCTTTCGACTTCCTCTTTTATTTTCGACAGAATTTCAGGTGCGAAGCGTCTGGGGGTCTGCTTTATTGGCTTTTTCCCTTCCAGTATTGGCAACTTCAATTCGACCAAACTTCTGTCTAAACCAGGCATTTCGTCATAATCCCATTCGAAACAGTCTTTAAACTCATTCAGCAGTTGGATTATTTCGACTCTGAGCTGAGGATCCATCTTGGCACTGATGTAAGTTGGCCTTTTCTCTGCCCCCAGTCCCAGATTGATCTCTTCTAAGGGATCCTGTGCCACCATCTTCATATTGGTTGGGGCTGGATCTTTTTCAAACCCCAAGGGTTCGTCATCATAAATGGCATCAAGTCTTTGATTCTGCCATTCGCCACTAAAGTTTTCTTCAAAACTCTGTCTTGGACCTTGTTCCTCCATGCTTTCTTGAGGGTGTTGTTCTTCGACAACTTGGGTGTTGGCCTTAATATCCATATTTCTTACTTCGGCCTCAAGGGCCGCTTTGAGTTGTTTTTCGGCTACATAAGCCGTAATCCTTTCTATTGTTGATGCTTCAGTCATTTTCACTGAACTCACTCCCCCACCCAGTTGGGTTGACATGGGCAGTTCCCCAAGTGTAATTTGTCTCCCCAATTATTTCTTTATCCCACTGGAAACCATGCATAGGGTGGAGGTACATGGAACAGTATGCGTTGTCAGAGGCTGTTAGGTCGAAACCAGCAGGATTGCAAGGTGCTATGTGGGCCAAGTTCTTGTCGAAGTTACGACTAGTGACATTGTTCACGTCAGCCATGAAGTAACTTTGGTCTGCTTCTATGTTTTCGACAATCCCATCTGGCCTCCAGATTGCTATCCTTTGATGCATGGATGATGGTACAACCCTAATTCCATGGATCCACTCTCTTCCCAGCAGCAGGTTGTAATTTGCTTTTGATGCTATCACCACAAACATTGTAGGCCTGGTAATGGATCCTACTGTCAGGTTCAATTGTATCACCCCCAATGTTGTCCCTACCTTACCTTCATAGTTGGACAACACCATGTTGTGAGGCTTGGTGTCTGAATCATCTTTTCCAATCTTCTTTATCATATAATGAGGAATTAGATTCACAGCTGCTCCTCCATCTATTAGGATTTTGTTGGCACCCACGTTTTCTACTTTCCCTTTTATGAACAGAGGCTTTAAATGAGCCTTCATTGCATCATCTGGCTTTTCGAAGAAAGCATTTTGCTCTTCGACACAGCCATTGTTCATTATGTAGTAACATACAGGCTTAAGCCCTATACTATCATCTGCCATATCATCCTCTTCGTCTTCGACTTCCATTATCCTGTCATAGTCTCTGGGCAATACAGAAACCACATTGCAAGTTACGTCGAAGGACGCATCAGACTCTGAACTGAAGTCATCAGTAACTTCTTCGTCCTCTGGCATTTTGTTGTTTGTTTTCTGCATTTCTGTTGTGTCACTAGATTTATCTTTCTGGGGGTTTTCTTCTTTCGTCAGAGCTTTCCCTTTGCTTATTGTCTGCACACACTTGCTTGGCTCAGCTTTATTCTCACCAATCCTTTTTTGTTCTACAGTTTCTTTTTCAATTCTCTTCTGCCTTTGGAATCTTCTCCATTGGGACCTGGACATAAGATTCTTCCCTTTGTAGTTTTCAGAGACGTACTTTGGCTTTGTTTTTTCTGCCTCCTTTTTTACTTCTATTGAGGCACCCCTGTTCACTTCAAAACTCTTCCATCTCTTCTGACCTTGGGCATCCCTTATAGGTTGAACCCATTTGTCACTGTTCGGTTTGTTGGATGGTTTATAGTTGCCGTAACGTCTTTCTCCCATTCCTTGGATATGATGCTCCCTTCTTCTTGGGTCAAACCTTTCATTCCTGATTGGTGGGACTGCCCCCCAGTTTCTTTTCCTTTGGGTCTTTTCTGCTGCTTCTAAGTCATCAGCTGCTTTCCTGTCGAACACAGCACTGCATCTTGGGCAAAGCATAACTTCTGCGTTCTTCCCCTGGCACTTCTGGATGAATTCGACAAGACTTTTGTTCTCTTCTGGGTAAACCAGCTTCTGGTGCTTCTCTTGATGTTTCTTTCCCTTGTTGGTGTCTGGTCCTATTTTCTGAGTGACTTCCACCATATGAATCCCTGCATTCTGCTCACTTGTGATCTTCAATTTGTTCATTTTTTTGACTAACATCATTTCCTCAGGGATATTCCCCTTTAACTGATTCACACTGTCTTTTGGGTGTAAGCCCTTATAGATGTATTTGCAGCACTGTGCAACACCTTCGACAGAATCTTCTTCAGTTTTGGTGGTACTTCTGTTTATTGGTTCGACAATTTGGACATTGTCAGCAGTCTCTGTTCTTTCGATCTTGTCCTGGCTAAGGCCTTCAGTGGCCTCCTTTTGGACAATGAGGGCTTTGTTATCTTCCTCCTCCTCATTATTTCTGACAGAATCTCCCCATCCTGTGGGTTTGATTTTGCTGATGTCAGTTTTGGAGCTTGGTGGTGCTGAATATTTTACCATGAAGTCAAACTTCCCACTGGGTTCTCCTAAAGTGTCCCAAATCACCCCATGCTCAGCACCTCTTTTATAGTTTTTCTTGTCGAAACTTCTGCCCACCTTGACTGTATTTCTTCCGTCGAAACCTTCAGTAGTTTCAATGGCGTTCTCCCTGTCGAAGTCTTCAGAAGCTTTGACTTCTTCCTCAGTCTGGTCAGTAAGGTCATCAGCCCCTTCCACCACATTTACATGGGTGTCGAAACCTTCAGCAGCCTCTATCATGGTGAAGTTGGTGTCAAAACCTTCAATAACTTCTACCATTTCAAAACTTTCCTCAGCCAAGATTTCCATTTCGACCACATTTACCATTTCTGGTTCAGCATAGTTGGCCTCCACAACCTGCATGGGATTGGAGTCAATCCTCATCTGTTGCTTAGCTTTGTCTCCAAACTTCAGCCTTCCATTTTGGATTGCATTCTGGACAAGATCCCTGAAAAGGTAACATTGAGAAGTTTTATGACCCAAGAAATTATGGTATTTGCAAAAACCCCTCTTTTTCTGTTGGTCTACAGGAGGCTCCTTAGTGCCTGCCGGTTTTATTAATTGACCATCTTTAACTAATAAATCAAAAATTTCATCACATTCGGTGATGTCGAATGTGTAGGTTCTTTTAGGGAACCTGTCATTCTTTTCCCCTTCGACTGGATTTTTTCCATTTGACGGGGCTAAAACTTTACAGGAATATGGAGGGCCTTGTTTTAGTTCTGCCAGATCAATTTCTTGCTGGTCGAAAATGACTGGTTCGTTTTCGTCATAATCATCTTCCTGAACTATTCCTACATAGGCCACTCTTTCCTTCTTGTTTTTATTTGATCTAAATTTTTCATTCTTTAGCCTTTCTATTTGCCTCACTCTATCTGCTAGTTGTGCCATGTCTCTCAAGTACTGGGTGTCTAGTTTTTTCCTTATGGAATAATCCAGACCCCCTGCAGCCATTTCGACTAATTCTTGTTCCGGCACTTGTGTAAAGCATCTGGCCTTTAACAATCTAAACCTATTCAAATAATCATCTATAGGTTCAGAGAATTTTCTTTTGACACTTGCTAATTCTTTCAAACTTATCTTAGTTTGTCCCATATAGAATTGTTCATGGAACAATCTTTCTAATTGGGTCCATGTGAAAATGGAAGTTGCAGGCAGAGAAGTGAACCAAGTGAAGGCATTTTTTGTCAAAGAACTTGGAAAATATTTCATCCTTAAGTTCTCATTATTAGCAATCTCTCCTGCCTCTATCAAATAACGCGCTACGTGTTCTATGGTGGACTCACTAGTATCCCCTGAGAATTTGGTGAATTTGGGGACTTTCCACCTTGGTGGTAATTTTTGTTGCAAAACATATTCAGACAAAGGGGAAGTATAACTAGGCCATTGTAATCCTACGTTCACTCCATTTTGCGCCATTATTCTCTCAACCATGGTTGTAATATTATTTTCGACAGGCAGGTTGTTGTAACGCATTCTCTGCTGTAATATCTCATCAGCATTTTGGTCTCTTTGGACTATTATTCTTCTGGGTTCCTGTCGAATGGGTTCCTCTACATGAGGTTGTTCGACTATTACCTCTTGGCCCCTGGGATTCTCTTGAGGGTTTCTTAATGGCCTTTGGTTTATAGTGAGTTCCTCTTCGACAGGCCTATTGGCAGGGTTTTGATTCAATTGCATTCTTTGCTGTGCTTGAGGGACTCCAAAAAAGTCAGCAATGCGTGCCATCTGTTCTGCCAATATTTGGTTTGTTTGGGTAGTATTTTGTATTAAAGGATTAAACACTTCCCCCATTTGTTGTGTCAATGCCTGCACCATATCATGATTGCTTTCATCCATCTGTTGACGAATTACTTGTGCAGAATGGTTTGTCATAGTAGGCATATGGAATCCTGGTGGAACTTGATTTAATCTACTTCCATTTCCACCATATCCTGATCCTTGCAATGGTGAAGACATTTGAACCATAGCATCGGAGAATAATGGTGACGAATTATGTAAGCTTGCCATCATTGAAGTTGGCATTCCATATGGTTGTTCTCTCCCAGATAAGGGCATGGAAAAATTAGTAAATGGCCTAAAGGCGTTTCCTCCAGGGGGAGGGGTTCCCATAGGCCTTGAGTGTCCCATGGTGGAAGAACTAGGCGCATTTTGGGACCCTGAACCCGTTGGTATCGAATCCACTAATGGGGGCCTAATCTGTTCTAACACAGGGCCAGAAACGGCTACTCCTTCTGACGAAGGGATAGGATTGGAAACTGGAATGGTTTCGCTAGGATTGTTTGGAGCATTTGGCAAGTTAGCCATCCTTCTTCCTCTTGTTCTCTTTGGTCTTTCTACGTCGGTTACGGATAGTTTACCGCTTCTAAGAATCATACAACGCATCAAGGAACAATTTGTCTAAGAGGGTTCCCTATTAATTCTTATTAACTGCACTAGTCCCACCGGGTGTGCCAATTTGTTCGCTATGATTTCTGACAAACAACCTCTGGTTAACCAATCTCTTAGAAAACTGGGTTACTTGCAGGACCAACCAAACAAGTCCTAGGACACATGTGCAATTATTTTGTCGAACTACTCTTAATATTGTTAATGATTTTGTGGTTTGTTTTGTTAATAATGTCAAAATGTTAAATGCTTTGATTTTGAAAGTAAAATAAAGTTAAAGTTTGAAAAAAAGTAAGAAAATGGCGAAATGATGTAAAACTTTGCAGAAAAGTAAATAAAACTGAAGATAAAACAACTTGATGAAACAAACTTAATGATTTAAATGACTTGAAAACAAAATGGTGTTCAACACATACATTGTTCCAAATATCAGACTCATTTTCTCTCACACTGGGTACTTAGAGTATTTACAGGAATTTGTATAAGTTTTCACACACACATTCTAAACACAAACTATCCTATTTATATACAAACAAAGTAACTGCCTAGAACGGAAAAATTATAATTAAATGACAAGTGTCAGCCTGCATGCAATTTTCTTCTCTGAAACTTCCATGTGTCTAACTGCCAAAGGTTGTAACCTTTGAATTTAAAATTCCCCCTTTTGGTGACGAAACCTTGCACCTCTTCATTTGTCGAAACGTCGAAGAAGAAGAAACTCTTCAAACTTTTACGAACCAACGCTTCTGTCAAACACCTTCCTTCTGTCGAAATGTCGAATGACGCACTCAGCTTGTCGAACACCCAATTATTAACAGGTTCCCAAACTTGGCTTGCCGGAATACTATTTGCCCCCCTGTCGAAACATTTGAGCTCTTAACCTTGTCAACATCTCTTGAACATCTCCACTTCTTCTTATTCTTCTCTACTGATCATCCTCTCAGCAATAGAAATGACTTCAAATTCCAAATTTCAACATGTCGAAATTATGAGCTTACAGCGTGCCAATTTGTTCGCTGGTAATTTTGGCGAACAACCTCTGGTTTACCAATTCCTTGGAACTGGGTTACTTGCAGGACCAACCACACAAGTCCTAGGACACATGTGCTAAATTCTTGGGGTTTGTTTCTTAATATAAAAGTATTACTAGTTTTTGTAAGTATGTCGAACAATCTCTAATGAAATTGTTCTTGTTTATATCAAAGTATGGATATGTTTGTATAATAAAACTAACAAAGAACTTGAAGTTCGAAATAAAGGATTTTTGGAATGTAAATTTGCTTGAAAGTAAATTGCTTGAAAAATGACTGAAAGCATAAACTTGAACAAGGAATAAAAGAAGTCTAAATTGTATAACTGAAATATAAATAGTGTTTACACGTACATTTCTCAGATAATTCTCTTTTCTCTTACACACGAGTATTAGAGTAACTTTTACAGGAATGTTGTACAGAATTTCACACACTTAAAACAAAACAAATATATCCTATTTATATACAAATAAAATAACCGTCGAATAACGGTCAATTCCTAAGAATTCGCCACTTGGCGTTCTACATGCTATTAATCTCTAGGAATCCTCCATGTATCTTCTACCAAGTGAGGCCGTTATTCATATTAAAACTGCCCTTTAACTGGCGAAGCGACGTATCTTCTCGTCACGTCGAATTCATTTGAAATTCAAATATAGTCATAAAGTCTCCTTCGTCGGATTCTTGCCTTCATATCCCTTGTCGAAAACACAAGAAGACTTATTCGTAGTGATGTGAAGAACTCTTAGCTGGCATCTCAACCGCTCCTTCGACAACCATCCGTTTGTTGTATTATGAACCAAATCATCACAAAACCTTCTCAAGATTCTGGATATGTTTGGAAGAAAGAGTTATCCTAATCTGTTGAATATCTTCACAACTACGTACATTATTGTTCAAAGAACAATGAGATGAGGAGTGCTGAGAAACTTCAATTTCGAATAATGGTGACTTGTGGAAGAATAGACGACGAAGCTACCAACTGCTAAGGCTCTTATTTATTAAAAACCATGGTGTCGAAATTATGTGTATACAACACCCTGATTTAATTTAATTATTTTCATGATCTGAAGCTATGATGTCGTGTAATTGTGTGTGTGATTTTATGTTTTCGCTGGTGTTGGTGTTGGAGTTACCCTTAGTAGCGTGTAGTGACCTTGAGAATGAGTCTTTAAGGTGGTAAGGGTGTGTGACTAAAAGTGTAGAGATTGGTGGTGTGGTGAGCAAGACTAATCTAATTACATTAGTAATATTTAGTTAATTATAATATTAAGTGAATATTATTTTAAATTAAATATTTGATGAAAATTATTTTCTTATTATTAATAAATCATTAGTTGGATTAAGTGAAAATAATAATAATAATAATAATAATATAATAATAAGAAAATAAGGGGTTAGAAGAGAGGATTTTCATTCTACGTGAAAATAAGAAAAAGAGCAAGAGGGAGAGAAAGCTATGGCTCAAGGGAGAAGAAGAGATTTTGGCAAGAACTCTAAGGTAAGGGAGGAGTTCTTCAATTATCTCAAGAGATATATGATACATGTATGAGGGTAGATAGATCATTAGGAATTAAATTTCGTGTTCGTTGATCATTTGATGTTTTCGTTGAGAAATGGGAGTTGTGTGTCGATAATAATAAGAATGCTTAATTTGTATAAATTATTTGGTTATGATTGTATTTTATGATGTTATAAGAGTGCTAGAAGGATATATATTGATGGTGTGATGTTTGTGGATCGATTTCTATGATATATGACATTTGTGGATTATTGGGTTTGGGTGAAAAAGTAATTTTCGTAACAAAATAGCAGAAAATTGTTTTTGTTTCAGTGTTAACCGGTTACCGTCTGATGGTTAACAAGTTAACATGTTGAAAATGCATGTTTCCGGGAAATTTAGGCATGGTTAACCAGTTACCAGCTAATGGTTAACCGGTTACCACTGGAATGGACAAATTTTTCTGAAAGTTCAAAAATTCATAACTTTTAAACCGTAAGTCTGTTTTAGTCGCTGTTCAAATCGTTCGAATGTTGGAATTATGTACTTTCTGATAAAAATATTTTCAACACCAGAATTCCAACCATTTGATGTATTAATTGTATTTTCTTATACATTGTGATATGTTGAACTATGGAAACGTGTATTTCGGGTGTGCGATGCGCGTTATTGTCGTGAATTGTTATGTTTGTATGTTGGAACAAGTGACTATTGTATGTTAGGCAGTAGTGAGGTAAGGTATTAATGTTATGCTAGCCTTGTGTATGTTTCATCATCGTATGTTGCTGTTTAAAATGCATAACATGTTGCATTAGTTTTGGGATAAGACGCGTGCCCGTGTGGGGTGAGAGCGTCAATCCAGATTCATAAAAGGGAATTTTTTTGTTGTTGTTGTTGTTGAGGTGACTGTGTGCCCATGTGGGGTGTGATAAATCATGGATGTTGTGTGCCTATGTGGGGTGTGAGCGACCTATATAGAAACTCTGACGGGAATTGTGATCAAGAAAAAGGGATCAAACTTGGTACCACATGCATTGAGTCAAGTTGTGTCTCATTGCATAATAGTTGGATTATGTTGTAGGATGAAATGTATGATTATTTGTGCATAGTATGATTATTGTTTGATGTTCGTGGTTGTGATGAAGGGTGTTTACCCCCAAAATTGGTAAACGACCGTTGGTCCTCTGAAGATACCAAAGTACCCTCAGTTACTCGCATGATCGACTAAATTGATCCTAGGACATGTGCTAAAACAAGGTTGATTGTTTGTAATGTTTTTGGGAAAAAAGGGTCTTGAATCTTTCAACAAGATTCAAAAGTTGTTTTAAAATAAATGAAATAAAGTAAAGCAAGAACTTTCAAAAGTAAATAAAGGAAATGGCAAGGCTTGAAGATTTAAATGAAAAATAAAGACAAGAATTGAAGGTAAATGGAAATTAAAGGCAAGGCAAGGAAACTTAAATGACTAAAAATGTAAAGAAAAGATAAACGCAAGACAAAATGTTAAAGTGCTGGAAAAGTAAAGACAAGAATTGTAAAGGAAATGCAGTAAAAGTGCTTAAAAAGGTAAATGACTTTGAAAGATAAATGCTTTAAAATAAAGGCTTGTAAAAGATAAATGACTTCAAAGATAAATGACTTGAAGATAAATTTGACATTGAAGATAAATTTTGTGGTGTTTCAATCATGTACATTCTCACTGCACTATTTTCTCTACACGCGGATACTTTGAGTATACGGAGTTACTAATACATATGATTTCCACACACTTATTCTAACACTAGACTAAGCTATTTATATACATTACAAAGTAACCGTTTTCGACGGTTTACTCCTAAGACTATCCTAAGATAATGACACTTGTCCCACTAATGTGTTGAAGAAGCTTGATCTTGCACCACTTGTCTCTGCACTTGAATTGAATATTACATAACTTCCCTCCAAACTTGAATGTATCAAACTCATGTAACTTCCATTTTCGTCGAATCTCTTTCATGGTAGAATCATCCTAACACTTAGAAAATATTTTAACTTAGAATTTCTCTAAGTACAAAATTTGTAAGTAGGTTCCTTCGACTCTCATCCTTTTAATGAGTAAGGTCGAAAACCTCACTTTTAGCTCATAATGAGAAAACTCTTTATTAAGCCAAATGACCTCATTAATTGCTAGCATCGAAATTTAGGGATAACAAAATTCCCCCCAAAAAATGTTATTTTCGAGCATCTTGATGAAAATATCATTTTTTGATATTCATCTTTTCGACGCCAACTTAGGTCAGACAAAAGTATGGTTGGAACCACCTAACCGACGTTCTAAAACTGTTTTGATTCTTCACCCACGCGCATGACGTCATTTTATAATGGCATCCCAAAAGTAGCATCAGCCGTTTCTACGACTTTCTGATCATGAGTTTTTTCCTTGAAACAATACACTAACGTCTTTTCCATTAACTGCTCCCTCAATGCGCCAGATCCCAAGTGCCACGCACCCCACCATATTACATTTACATTAAGTGGTTGGACTTTTTAACCTCTCATATCCTCTACCTGTAAATATAGCCTTCATCATAACAAAGAAACCTTTCCAAACTCTTGCAAACATTCGTCTCTTTCTTGCTAAAGTCTTCCTACTTTCTTCCAAGAACTTCTAAAACTCCATTTTCATCTCCATCAATGGCATCTTCCTAAGCTATTGCTTCCCAGAAGAAAGGTCAAAAGGCGAAAGCTTTCAACTTTGAGCAAACTCTTCCTCCCTTCAATGAAATCACTGAGCCAAAAACCATCAAAAATCCCTAGTTCACTCCAGAACCAAGAGATGTTGAAACCAGGCGTTTATACCAATCTCATGTAATGATCCCCTTTACTGTCAATGATTGTCCTTTTGATTTATCTGGTCCTTTGGCTACAGTTAAGAACACAAATCAGAAGTTGAAGGAGTTTTTTCCTTGCTACCGCGGAACTCAAACTTTTATGGCATAAACATACCCCATAAAAGGAGGTGATGATGAGTGAAATGATTGACAAAGAGTTACACTGTTGGAACTTCAATAAAGTTGAGAATATTCTTGGTAATGCTGCTGCTCAAAGAATTTTGGGAATCCCACTGTCTTGGAGGTTTCCAAATGATAAGCTGATTTGGTTGGCTGAAAAATCAGGTGATTATTCAGTTAGGTATGCATATCATATTCTTAGGGCTAGTCGTATGGCCAAGCTCCCAGGTTTTTCCTCCTATATTAAAAACAACAACTTTTGGAAAGGAATTTGGAGCATCCCGATGCATTATCGAGTAAAAAACTTTCTTTGGAGGCTGAACAAGAATTTCCTTCCCCTAAACTTTAATCTGCAGATAAAAGGTGTTAATGTTCCAGTTGAATGCTCTCTCTGTAATGCGGCCGTGGAAAACAAAGATCACCTCTTCCTCCGTTGCGAGTTTTCTAAACGAGTATGGTTTGCTTCACCTCTTGGTTTCCATTCTGAGTCTTGCCATGATCTTTCTACTTGGTTGGATTTCTTTCTTTCGCAGGCTGATCTGGAAGGGATTCAGCTAGTCGCTTATGTTCTGCACTCGATATGGCATTGTCGCAACAAAGTCGTTTTCTGCAAAGAATTCCAGAACCCTATTCAGGTGGCAACAAAAGCCTTGGAAAGAAGGAATGAGTTCAATGAAGCCAACATGGGGAACAAGTGGAAGAAGAAGTTGGTGGCGAAAGACGTGGTTCCGGAAAACTTAATAGTCTATGGGAGATTATATGTGGATGTTGGTTGTTTCGAGGATGGCTTCATGGCGTTTGGTTGTGTTTTGATCAACAAGGAAAACAAGTTACATCTATCCGCTTCTAAAAAACTGGCTTCGTGTGATGATCCTACAACAGGTGAGGTTCTGGCTATTAGATGGGCTTTGGGCATTGCGAAAGAAGAAAAGTTCCAAGTGGTGATTATGTTTTCAGATGCAAAGGTGGTGGTAGATTGTCTCATTGGAATTTCCAAGAATCTTTCTTTATCTCTGTTATTGGATGACTGTTTTTCATTAGTTTCTCATTTTAAGAATGTTGTGTTTGTGTACATTAATAGAGAGCACAATTATGTCTCCCATTCTCTTGTTGGTTTGGGACATAATTGTGGCTCAAAAACTTGATTGGGTCTTCACCTTTGTTTGCTTGTAACCATGATGGATCTTTGATCCCTCTTCCTTAATGTGATATTTTATCATTAAAAAAAAAACACACTTCATTATAAATTAAAAAATGAAAATAAAATAAAAACTATTTAAATAAAATAAATAAACTAATTTTTTAAATCGAATAAAATAGAAGACCAAAAATTCAATTATATTATAAAAATATAATGACTATAAAAACAAAATCTATATTTCTAACATTTTTTTCTTAAATCTTAGATTTAAAATATTTTTTAAAAACAAACTTATCAAACAAGTTTTTTCATTTTTTATCTTTAAAATAGTTTTCGAAAACATAATCATCAAACATGTTTTTTGTTTTAAAAAAAAAACATATTTGCAAATTAATTTTAAAAATAAAACACTAACTTTTTAAAACGAGTCTTAAATCTATGAGATTCACCAACTCTACGTGTCAATTACCAAAACATTTCTTATGTCAAGAAGCACCGACACGTTCTAGAAAATTTTACTCACTTATCCTTATACTTCATTTCTTTTATAAATATTCCAAAAATATTCTTCATTTTTATTTATTTATTTATTAAACAATCAAAGAAATTAAAAATTAACTGGATAACTTTTAATAAAGAAATCTGAAATATTTTTTTCAAATCGGATAACTTTAATCTAAATTATCCGGTTCAAAATATCTTTTTCTTTTGAATTACATTAAAACATGAGCTCCGGTACATTATCTTTTTATATATACATATATTGTTATCAATTATGCTTATCATCAATTCCTGTCATAATCTATGTATAATTTCACAATAAAATATTAAAAATAAGATATTCAATGGAAGTGGCAAAATGAGGAAATTTATCAAACTATCCCACTTTTTCAACTTTAATCCCTAACTACCCTATATTTTAAGTTAATTTATAATCTACCCAACTTTTTTTAAAAAAATTGAATTAAAGGGGAGTCGCCAATTGAATTGGCGACCTCCTATATATTTTTTAAAATTTTCAGTTACCTGCGGATTTTCCTGCAGATTTGAGATTACCTGCGAATTTAATTGCGAATTTACCTACGGATATAGGTAAATCCGCAAGTAAATTCGCAAGTAATCTCAAATCTGCAGGAAAATCCGTCGGTGACTGGATTTACCTGCGAATTCATTTTTTTATTATGAAAAGTGGGGTAGATAGGAAATTAGTTTGAAAAGTGGGTTATTTGGGGATTTTTTTTTTTGAAAAAGTGGGGTATTTGAGTAAAAGTTTCGCAAAATGATAGTAAATTCATTTTCTTGGACCATTCATTCCTCTCCCTTATATAGTATTCTCCCTCTTTTGTTTCAGCCATAAACTTAATCTTCTCAGACCTCTTACTTTCTTCTAACTCAAATCGAGTCCTTCACTCAACAAATCGATGGAGCATCCTGCAAACATGAACAAATAAATTATTGAGACAAAGGGAAAACGAAAAAAATCGATGTGGTGGTTCTTTCGATCGTATTGGAGATGAAGGGGGTGGAGCTGGCGAAAAATGGCGACCGCGTGCGGTTGAGTATTGTGGCCGTTGTGGGTCACAAATCATAGCGGTTGGGGGTGCACGACGGTGGTTTGGAATCACAAATAAGAGATGTTCGTCGGACTGATTTTGATGGTCATTTCGTGATGGTCTGGTGGCAACAATATCGTGATTTTTGGGTAGAAACGCAGTGATAATGGTTTTGATGTTGTATGAGTTAGTGTGTGTTGTCATAACTTTCATAATCTATTCTTATCTTCTTTGTTTTCTTCTATTTTTTGGTTTGGTATGTGTTTATGTTAATGATGGAGGTTTGTTATTGTTGTTAATGGTGAATTTTGGCTATGCAAGTTGGTTTGAAGAAGGGGTAGATTAAGTTTGCAATGGTTTAGAGTAAGATTTAAAATTAAAAAAGAAATTATAAAGGATATTTTTAGAATATTTGTAAAAATGTAGGGGTATAAAAATAAATGATGGGGTATGGGGTAAAATTTCCCACGTTCGATCGTTTTGAGCTATCAAAACGGGCTATCCAATCCTAAATGTTCGGTTCCTAAAGAGCTCAAATTTTATAGGGTCGAGTAAAAAAAACAATGTGATAATATAAGTTCAAAAATTACTATTAAATTTAAATAAAACCTCATAATATTTATCATAAATATTATTATAAATATAAATATTTTTAATAGTATATTTTTTTTTATAAATACTGTTATTACGTGTTTAAATAATATAAAATAATATTTAAGTATTTTTTTATTAAGGCATTTTGTGTTCTTTGACATACGAATTCTCTGTTTAGAGTTTGTATTTTTGTCTAAAGATGTTTTTTAAACAGGGTTTCAGACGAAGGATCAACCTATTCGTAGATGTGTTCAGATGTCTTTTCATGATGTAGTGTGTGGTCTTTGCTTTTAGGTTGAGGAAGACTTGCATCATCTCTTTGTTTCTTGTAGGTATTCTAAACATATTTGGGAGAAAGGGATTATTTGATTTGGTATAGTCACTATTACAAAACGCGTAAACAACAATGCAATGGTCACCATGGTTCTTCCCTACACGGTGGTGACATCTCTAAACTAAGGCGCTATCATATTATTTTTATTTTTTGATTAAAAATTATTTGTATATAACAATGGTTGATGTGCCAACCGTGGTGATACCATCAAGCTTTCATGGGTTTGATCCTCGGTGCCATAAAATATTTTATTCCTTTAACGTTAGGGCGTAAGTAAAAGGGATATCGCTACGGTGCTTCTGATTAACCATTGTGATATATTTATAATAAATAAATACTTATCAAAATGGTTGGTAGTCTTAACCGTTGTGAAATAGTTTACCCATATATAAGCGAATACACTTTCACTTATTGGAAGTAGCATCGTTTCCTTCATAGCAAAGCCCTAGCATCCATTTTTCTTCTTCTTCTTCTTCTTCTTCGTCATTAGTCGTGAATCTTGTGCTTCATACATTAAGGTTTTTGTGGCCATGGAGAACAAATATGAGAAGTATGAAGTTATTGTATAAACTTCATCCACCTTATATTTCTTCTTCATGGCTACACAAATTAGATGAACCTAATATATCTTGATTTGTTATAGTTCCATGATTGTTGCATGTTTTTTTATTGATTGTTCTCATTTTTTCAGCCCAAACTCTGACGACGCCAGAAATGGTATATTCTCCTGATCTCTCTTTACTCTTCACTGGATTATGGTTTTAGGATTTGATTTCAACTAAAGATGCTTATTGTTGAAGTTTGTTGTGTTTCCTTGCAGATTAATGGGATGATACATGGGATGATGATGGTGGTAACAAGGGTATAATATGAATTGATAAGGTTCATATGGTTTGTGTATCAATGAAAAAAAATACAAGAAGTATGAAGTCATTGTGGAAACTTCATCCACCTTGTATTTCTTCTCCATAGCTACACAAATTAAATGAACTTAATATATCTTGATTTGTTACAGTTCCACGGTTGTTGCATGTTGTTTTTGTTTATTGTTCTCATTTTTTCAGCCCAAACTCCGACGGCGGTGAATATGGTATGGTCTTCTGCTCTCTCTTTACTCTTCACTGGATAATGGTTTTAGAGTTTGGTTTCAACTGAAGATGCTCATTGTTGAAGTTTGCTATGTTTCCTTGCAGATTAAGAGGATGATACATGGTGATGATGATGGTGGTAGAAAACGTATAGTATGAGTTTATAAGGTTCATATGATTTGTGTAGAAATTGAAAAAATACAAGAAATATGAAGTCATTGTGGAAACTTTATCCACCTTGTATTTTATTTTCATTGCTTCACAAACTAGATAAAATTTATAGTTTCACGATAATTTTCAATAAAAGGTGCGTTCTTGAAATCGTTTAATATAGTTTGTGATATTGTATGTGATTAGGGGTTTGTTGATAAATTTATAATATCTTGTTCTGGTGTATGATGTTGTTTGAGTTTATTATATTCTATGTAGATTGTTTGTTTCACAAATCCTCACTTAAAATACATTCATTTAAATTGACATAGATACTTATAATATGTAAATTAAGTTGTATTTGAAACCAACTTATATGAATCAATGTTCCTAAATCGCATGCGTCTCATCGTTCATCTCACGTTGTTTTACATGTATTATGGTATAATGATCTGACTCCTTAGATGCATCGTTGTATTCAATTATAGTTAAATTTCATTAAATACAATTTATTGGATAATCTGTCTCATCATCAACACTTATAATCGTAAAAATTATGATTATAAAATTACGATAATAACTGATGATGATGAGGCAGATTATCCAATGTCTTGTTGTTATGGAAATTAACTATAATCGAAGATAATGATTCATCTAAGGAGTCAGGTCATTATACCATAATATATGTAAAACAACGTGAAATGCACGATGAGACGAATGCAATCACAAAACAAGAATGGTTTGTTTAAGTTGATTTTCAAGAATAGTTTAATTTTCAAATTATAGACTTCTTCATCAATTTGAATCCTTGTATTTCTTTAGTGAGGTGTATGGAAAACAAGTAATCTATATATAATATGATAAACTTTGGGTACTTTCAACAACGGTTATCTAATCGAGATCAAAGGTAATTTATGTTTTACATAATTTGCTGATGATGAGTTTCGAACCCAATACCTAAGTGTATATATCACAACAATTTATAAGCATAACCGTTGTGATATGTGACGCACATCATGTCTTTCAATAACGATTTCTAGACCGTGGTAGAAACAACGACTTACAACGACACTTTACTTAACAAAGGTATGGTCGGCGTGATGATATCCCTTTTCCAACCGTTGTGAAAGAGTTTTTCCGTAGTAGTGAGAGTGGGATGGAAAGGAGGAGGTGTGTAATTTTTTTTTTGAGTTGGGTGAGAGCTGAGAGGAGTAGAGAGTTAAAGTATCGGTACTTATAGGGATTGTTTGGATGTCGGTGGTCTGGAATATTTATTAGTGGAGGAACAATATCCTATTTAAAGGGACCTTGCGAAATACCTCAGATTTACTTTGGGAGATCAATCTTTCGGCTTGAAAGTGGTCCTTTATTGATGAAGTTTCTTATTTCAACAATTTTTTAAAATTTAGTCAAATTCCTATACTTTGTTTTATGTAATTTTAGTTGGTTTGGATTTTCCTTGCACCCGTTTTGTCTTTATGAGTGTTTCTTTGTAACAAAGGTTAATGTACCTCTAATACTCTTTTCACTAATATACATTGCTTATAAATTTTTAGAAAACATACGAGTAAATTGTGAAGGAACACACAAAACAATTAAACATTGATTTGAATATATTAGTGTATAGTATTTAAATGAGAAAGATTAAATAGAATATAGATAAATTATAGTGAGATGAAAAAATCAATATGCTATTCTGAAGTGAAACCACATGCATTTTAAATTGTCATTATTTTATACTGAGTGGCTTTTGAATAAATGTTCTAAATCATTGATTAATATATTGATATTTTTAGACTCTGACAAAAGGCATTATATTATATTGCTTGGCTAATAAAAATGCTTCGCTGTCAATTACTTATAGGATAACTTAACATTGACTGCACTTATACGAAGAATAATTACATTAAAATCCAGCGACGTTAAAATTGACTGCACTTGTACTTGTAGAATAATATGTTTTTGCTGTCAATTGCTATTGTACATTCATAGTGCGCAACTAGTTTATCAAAATAATGCAGCAACATTAACAAGAATAATAATAACATATTTTTATTCCAGGTCGTTGTTTAGCTTTTGAATAAAATGTGGGTAGTTCAATAGTCCTGTGAGCACAATTTAAGTGGCACTTAAAATGAAATAAGACCAAGCAAAGAGTTATGCTGAGTATTAGTGGTTTCATCCTATTAGTGAAACTAAAATGCATCACTTTTATTTACCTTATATCATGGTTTGATTTACTTTTAACATGTACCAAACATAAGAGATAACTTGCACGTTCTGATTTAATAATACTTAAACATAGTTGGATATGATGACAGCAGTTTGTCATTCTCTCGTCAAAATCCATCATAAAACTTCTATTACAGCATTAGAATGGCAAGCATTTTACACACTTCTATTTCAAATGTCCCCATATAAAATTAGTAGAAAAAAGCCTCCCAAAGTTTCTTTTCTCTCTCCTTTAGAAACTCAAAAATGTGCTTTAAAACTTGACATAGTTACAATACATAACCCTAGATATAGTTAACACGAGTATGAAGCTATCTAGGTTACTTTCTCACAGAAACTAGATAAATGTAGAAAATACCTTATAACAAGCCCAATGGTAAATAACTCCCATAATCATATCATTATCTCACAGCTGAAATACTCACAATTTTTATCTAGAAATCATCAACACTCTCATTAAAGAAGGTGCAATCAAAGATTGAAATCATTAACACTCTCATAGAAAGAGCAATCAAAGATTAAAATCATCAACATAAATCTTATCTAGAAAGATCAGACAACCAAAGATTTACGAATAAAAAAATGGAAAAGAAAAGAAAATCTTATAGAAGGAACCAATTAACAACATCATTATTGAGCATGCTATATGTGATGCTAGCGGCAGATATTTGTGTAATTTTAAAAAATTAGAAAAAATCTGTTTTGGATTGGACTTGGGGTTGACCCACCGTAGAGCATGATCCAATCCAATGCTATGTCATAGAAGATCCAAATAAGCAGACCAATATTGTGTAGCCATTGAGAAACTCCCCCACGTGTTCCCCAGAGGACACGTGGCCAACTGATCCCTCATTTCACGGAGCCGTTTTTCCCTCTGTGGGAACGAGTCTTCCACCTTTTGGATACCGCAGGGTTGACCCAGGATGAAGACCACAAGCTGGTCTTCCCCTACTTTCACGTAGGATCCTGACAATCTCCATAGTGGGCCTGAGAATCCAGACCACAATGGGGATCTTGACCCAACACTAGGGGTCTTATATAAATATCCTCTTTCACTAGAGGGTCAGGTATCTGAATCATTCTCTCTCTTACCTTCTGTACTTGCCCTTCTTCACTCTGATTCTCACTTTAGCATCAAAGTGTCTTGCATATACACTCCCGCATCTCCATCAACCGCTAGTGCCACGTGTTGCAGGTCACTGAAGATCCCTTCTGATCAGGTGAGATCAGATCCATATACCAATTTAGAGTAAAACAAAATTATAATGTAGAAGAGCAGTAAAGAAGATTGATAAAGAAAAAAGTGTTCATTTTTAGCAAATTAGAATTGAGCATTCATACATTTTGAAGATATCCTGATCTGATGAAGTCTTCAAATGTCAGGAAGATGAATAATAATAAAAAAATAGCTTCGATTGCACTTCGTTTGTCTTCAGTTCTTGGAAATCTGGGTTGTGTCTTGGTCATCCACTATTTTTTAATTCTTAAATGATGTTTAATGAAAAATTATTCCAACTAAATTAAAACAATTTCATGTCAACCAAAGTTGTACTAGCTGGAGTGCCAAGTATGCCTAAGATAACGAGTTTTGACAAAATCTAACAAAAAAGATCAATGTGACTAACATAATTTGATTTGAGGGACTTAAAACAAACGTTTATTATATAAGGGACAAAACTGAAACATGAAATTAAGTTAAGAGACAAAAGATGCATTAAACCTTCTTTTAAAAGGATAAAATAATGGTATTGAATTTGTTGTTGAAGTGGAACATGAATTAAGCCTCATATCCAATGATAAATTATTGATGAGTCTAACAAAGAGTTCAAGTCCCATCTGTAGTGATAAATTTTTGATGAGTCTAACAAAGAGATCTTTAAGCTTAAAGGTTGTGAAAGAGATGACACTAGTGCATAAAATGTAATTTACACCCGTTTTTTTATATATTTTACACCCATTATTAGAGGGTGTGTATTCAACGGGTGAGAAATGTCTGACGAATTTACACCCGTTTTAAAATTGGTGTAAATATGTGTTATAATACACTTTTTGTTGTTGTTGAAACCGGGTGTAAAGTTTGACATATATACATTTATAGATGATATATTACACCTTATTTTATAGAAATCGGATGTAAATATTTATACGTATACATTTATAGATGGTATATTACACTTTTTTGTGTGTTTAAAATGAGTGTATAAATATGTAATATTACACTCTGTTTTAGCAAACGAGTATAAATTTTTAAATAATTGCATTTAAATTAAACATAATTACTCCCCATTTGATAAAAATCAGGTGTAAAATGAACAATGTTTACTCTATATATTGACAATTTTACACCCTATTTACTTTAAATAGGATGTAAAAATATGATATATTACACCTGATTTTACCATGGATGTTGACAAATTTACACCCTATTTTCATAATATATTACATCAGATTTGACCATAGTTACAAATTTACACCATATTTTCTTTAAATAGAATATGTTTGTTTAATTTTCATTTTCATAATTATATTATATTTAATTTGATTTAAACCTATTACATTTTATCAAATATTTTTGTATACAATTAAATATTCGGTAACAAAAAACACAACCAAAACAAACATGTAATTATGTAATTCTCACTAAATCAAATGAACTCCATTTTCTATTCAATTAGACCTATGTGTTTAACACATAATATGATTTTTACAAAATTTAAAAAGTTGTAATGCTGGCAAGAGGGACTCTTTCGAATCCAAAATGGCCAGTCCATGTGTCAATAGCAGTCTGAGTGGAGTGGAGAAGCATTTCATCCATTCCTAAAGGAATGATGCATTCCTCCAACCCCTTCATGAGGAGGCGACATAGCTCCTTATCGTGTTCTGATCTTATAGTGGCAGCAAAAGCGATCTTAGCTAAATCATGATGAACTCAGAATGTCGTCACATATACTATTCCCTTATTGTTTGATATCACCGCAGCAAAGAATTTAATGTCCCTGCATTACAAGTTATAAAGTTTAATAATTACTTCCAATTCTCAAGAAAGATTAATAATTTTATGGTAGCATAAGAAAATAATCTCACCTAAAGTGTAATAGCTTGAGGAACTATACACTTACTAAATGCCTTACAGAAGCATCCATTTCCTGATTCAAAACCACATAATAAATACGCCAAAAGTAATTGAAGGGGTAGTGTTTCCTTATTATCCCACGAATCAATACGCCAAAAGCAAATCTATGAAAATTAAAAAGTTGTTGTAGTGAGGAAGTATGAAATAGTGCAATAGATAAATTAAGGTAAAACTCCAATAACAAATAACAGTTGACAATATAATAAGACACTAAGATTGTCATGGAATTCATGATCGAGCATACCTGAGCATCATCAGAAGATGAAACCAAGATGTTTAGGTGAGGTGAAAAAGCTAAACCAGTAATACGCTTCCGACGACCCTTCAATTTACATGTGACCTAAGAGCAAAGATGGCCATGTCACAAAATGATTCTTAAAACAATTACAAATTCAAATGTTGCTTAGCTAATTAGCTCGTATATCCTAACATTATAAAAATGAATACTTGCATCTTCCATTCCAATTGCAATGATATTATTGTCTTGAGGATGAAACACAATAATGGTTGAAGACAGGGGAGGTGACATAAAAGTTGCCATCACCTGAAATTCGACAATAATTTGTTGAAAGTATTGAGAAACAGCAGAATAGAATCATACAAAAATGTTACACACTATAGTAGCTTTTGATTGTCAAGTTACCCTAAAAGTCATCAAGTTGAACAATGAAAATTTTCCTCCACAAGAAGACATGACATAAGAATCACTCTTTGAGATTGCCATGCAAGGAACTCGTTCTTCAGAGTTATCTAGGACATCATTATTTATGAGAGCACCACTAGGTGGTTACCAATATTGGGGAACAATACTAGCCGTAGCCTTTAAAACCCATAAAAAAAGAAATTATAAATATTTAAAAGAGTACATGTGTTGAGGACACGGAAACTGTAGGGGAAATTAAATGGATATCAAGATATGCATGCAATAATAGTAGAATACTTCAAGACGGTGAAGGACAACCAACTTGTGGAGATGACAGACCTGACAGAGAATAACCCGGGAGAAGCCCCAGTTAATGCCCTTGAAAAAGCAGACGTCCTTCATTGAAATCTCTTTTTACTCTTCTATATTTTTATCATGGGAATGCCATGGCTCCCTTCTTTTTTGTAATATCTCGGTCTTCCGGCATTTTGAATTATAACAGTATTCGTATATCTAGCCTTGTTAAGGCCTTTTATTTATGCTTTGCTTTGTATTTCATAGAGATTCTCCTTAGACATAATAATTTTTTTACATATGTATATAATAGCCCCGGGATCTTTGAGTCGAACCTGATTCAAAGTGGCCGATCATGGTCACTCTGGTCCCCCAAAAAATTACTAGATAGTGGGTCCATCCGTAATCCTTTATCATTCGATGATGCAGTACCCAAATTCGGGGTTCTGGCATAAATATCATTGCCCTTGTAGGATCAATTTTCGATGACATAGAAAATGCCTTAGGGTTGTTAGTGGCGTTTTTTCCAAGGATAATTTTGCGCATTCCTATTTTCTATTTCTTGACTAAACGATACAACCAATGGATTTGTTCCCTATAAAACCACAACTAGTCGGCTCCCCCTTGTAACCACATAGTATTTTATCATGAGTATTTCTTCAAAAAGTTATGGGGTCAAGAATGCGACCGAGAAAGAAAGGAAGGATGAACCAAAAACTGGAAAGTCTGTTGAATCATCAACTGGGGCAATCTTGACCGGCAAAAAATCCATAACAAAGATGAAGTCCCTCATCAAAGGTCATGCTCAAAAACATGATTTTAATGCAGATGATGATGAAGACTGGGTTAAATTTCTTAATTCAGGAGGTTAGAGAGATTAGCTAGCTCCTAGGAGAGAAAGTTGTGTTTTGCTGTTATTTTGATTGTCCCTTCGTATGGATGTTTGATGATTTCTTTGGCCTTCTGGCCTTTTGATTATAACGTACAATGTTTTGGCCCTTCTGAGGAATTTTTATATTATATGTTGTTTGTTTTTAGAAGAATATTTGTGTGTATATGCTAACCCCTCAGTGACTTAAGTTGAAGTGTCTTGAGTGGCTGATTATAGGGTACCCATCATTATTTTTTGCTTAACTTAATTTCAAAGACTTGTATTCGCTTGGCAGCCGGTTTTGCATAAACAACCTCGAGCGTAAAGCTCTTGAATACTTTTGAGTTTCACGGCCAAAATTGTCGGCTATGTACTCGTACGCGTTAGATGTTCTTTATTCTTGTTTTATCCTCAAGCATATATGCTTTAGATATTTCTGTTGAGTCATTTTCGGGTACTCACATACCCTTCCGGCGAGGGATAAGTATGTATGCGAGACATGGTCTTGCTTTTATAAGATTTTCCCCAGGTCGCTTAAATATTTGGGTAAGTCCCCTATTAATATGCCCCAGGCGCAAAGACCTTCCATCCTTTTATGAAGTCTAGAATTTCTAAGGTGACCGACTATATATTCGGCTGTGTCCATATGAGAAACTTATTTTTGGCTCTTATGAGCAATTTGGCTGATCCTTTTCAAGTCTGAGTCTCTCATTGAGGAACAAAAGGCTTTGAGAGAGACGTTATACACACGGATGTAATCAGCATGCATATAGAATTTTTTTTAACCCTACATGGATTCAATAAATGTGTTTGAGGGTGACCTATGTATGCGGAGCTAGTCAACATATTTATAGGGGTTTATCAACCCTGTCTGGAGCTAGTCAGCAGGCTTATGGGAGACCTATAAACACAAATGCAATCAACGTGTTATATGAGTTTTCCTACCTTACACGGATTCAATCAACACATTTGAGGGCGACCTATGTATGGGTAGTCAGTTAACACATATATAGGGGTTTATCAACCCTGTCTGGACCTAGTCAACAGGCTTATAGGCGACCTATGAACACGAATGCAATCGACGTGTTATAGGAGTTTTCCTACCCTACACGGATTTAATCAACACGTTTGAGGGCGACCTATGTATGCGGAGCCAGTAACACATTTATAGAGGGTTTATCAACCGTTGATCATAATCCTTTACTCTATGTACCTGAAAAATGCACATTTATTAAGCCAGGGTGCCTCATTAAAAACCTTTATAAATTAAGGGAAAAGAGTGCGACCCAATTTCTCTTATTTATTTGTTAATATATTTACATAAGTTGGTTGAAATCTTATCTAAGTCTAGTCGGGTTTCATCACTTAGAAATTTTAAACTACTTCCAACTGAGCCTAGCGATTCAAATGAGATATTCTCTAATTCTTTATCCCAGTGAGTCTTCCCAACCAGTTGGCTGGATATCTTCAATCTTTATGTGCAAGTTTTCTGGAGCAGTATATTTTACAAAAAAATCAAACTTTCCACTAGGTTGTCCTAGGGTGTCAGATTTTTACTGGCTGGTCTTTCTCCTTCTCATCCTCATCTGAATGTCGTGCTTTCAACTTTTCATGTATCTCTCTGAACTCTGTGTTGTTTTCTTTGGTACCTTTGTCAGCTAGTCGGTATATATATGATTGACCGTAGAATTATCCTTACTGGATGCGCATTTTATGCTGAGCCCGATGTCCGTAGAATATGTTGAAGGCCTTCTTTTAAGATATCCCCACAAATTAGGATCTTTCTTTCTGAACATGCACCACATTAGCCCGACTACCAGTTGGGAGTCCACCTTGATCAGGTGGTGGATGGCTTCAACCTCCTTCGCCGAAAATAATATGGCCATCAAGTCATTATGCCTAACCTGGAAGCCTTGAACCTGAAATTTTTTGTATAGAGGAAATTCTAATGTTAATTTTTCCATGTCAAGCATTGCGCCCAGAGCATTATCCTTTGGAACCGCTTCTAGTTTCTTCCCCCTCCTTTCGCTATTATCTCCAATAATGGAGCCTGCCTCGAACCTTCTTCGGCTTCTAGGTCTTCGAGTACATAAATGTTTACCATGTGAATCTTGAGTTATGCCTTGATGTCCACCTCATCCCGAGGCTCCTTTTTCTTTAACCTTAGGTTGTAATTATAACACTTTCTTGCTAGCCCCTTATCGCCTTTAATTATTCCAACCTGTCCCTTGCCAAGTGGAATCTTCATAGTGAGATATAGGGTTAAGAGCGAAGCTTCCAAAGCATTGAAGATGGTCTTCCTATGATAATACATTGACAATAAGACATCTGACTCGAACAATTTTTTCGTTGTCCGAGTTACCAAAGGTAGTGGGTAATGCTAAATGTCTCAGTACCTACACATGTTCTCCTGAGAATCCTACCAGACTTCCCTTAAATGGTAAGAGCTCGGTGGTGTCAAGCTCCATCCCAGGAAAATCGTCCCAATACAACATATCTACTGAGTTTCCAAGATCTATTAATACTCTCTTCATGCTCCATTCTCGTATTGATACTTTTATGACCATGTGATCATTTTCATGAGCCAGGACCCCTATAACATCTTGCTTAGAGAACATGAAGGCTCTGAGATCTTTATCCAACTGTCCCGACATAGGCTATTCAATGTGCATGATTGTTCTAGCATATCTACATCTGGATGAGCTAGTGTCACCTCCCCCTACAAATCCCCAAACTATTGTATTTAACGTCTGATGGATAACCTGTGTTTCATGAGCTACGCCAGCGTCCGAGCTCTTCTCCTATAAACTTTTTTCAGAACCCGAGTCGTCATGCCGAGGAATTCTTTCATCCTTTTGTGAGTATGAATCTTTCACATAGGATAAAAGATGTCATCTATGGATTAAAGCTTTTATTTCCTTCTTTAGTTGTTGAAAATCCTCTGTGTGGTGGACCTTGATTCTATGATAACTGCACCACGTCTCAGGATCTCTTCCCATGATATCATTCTCTTGGTCGAGTAGGCTCAGGTAACATGTTCAGATGCCCGAATTCTTTCAGAATATCCCCTCTCTATGTATTTAGAGGAGTCTAGCTCCTGTCTGACATATGTAAAGCCTTGTATAGTCTGGGAGAAAGTCGTTCTCAGATGGCCGTTCTAGATGGTTCATTCTTACGACTTGAGTTTTCTTCTAAGTTGCTAACTCTTTTCGTGCCATCCTGATCCCTTTTTTCTTGATTGATTTCTTTGCCCATTATGTAACATTCCTCCCGGGATGTAATTTCATTCATGTTAGCGACTGGCTTTTGGGCTTGGGATTCGTTAAACTGTCTGCCCCGTAATCCATTTTGAAAAGCCCCCACAAACAACTCCTAATTGGGATGAGATACTTTAAGAGTCTCCTCGGTGAACCTAGCAAGATATTCCCTGAGTGATTCAGAATGTTGTTGTCGGACATCAAATAGGGTAGTGGTAGATACCCTTCGGCGTTTGCTTATTAAGAAATGATGTACCAATTTTTTGGTCAAGTCCTAGTAACTAATAACTGAAAGTCGAGGAAGACTCATATACCATATGAGTGTTACGTCCCTGAGTGTGCCCGTTATACGCTTACACTTTAACGAGTATGTAGGCGCCACTATAGCCAATTGATTATTTACAACTATAATGTGTTCCTGCGGATCCTTCTTGCCATCATATGTCACCAGTGAGGGTGCCTTAAAGTTATCGGGAACATTGTCGTCCCAAATTTATTGAGACAGTAGTTGTGGCTCGAGCACCTCCTCCTCCGTTTCCTCTTCAACTTGCGTTTTTTTATTGAAGTGTATGTACATTGTCTTGTAGTACCTCGTTTAGCTGGCACATTTCCTCCATCATGGCCAAAAGTTGGGCCACTATAGGTGGTGGATCATTGTCATCGTCTGGCATATTGGTGATATTGTTTGTGACCTGGTAAAAGTGTTACCAGGCCCCACGGTGGGTCTCAAATGTTCTGGCCAAGTTTGGTCAGATACACCAAAGGTGTTAGCCCTCCCTCCATTGAGCATGGAGAGCTACGCCATCTATTGAGTTTCGTAAGTTTGGGGATTTGAGAGCAGTACTATAGAAGTAAGTCTCAAGATAAAAAGTTTCTTGCTTATCCCTCAGTCGGGAGCCCCTTACATAGCCATCCGCCTTAAAAGAAGCCATCAATGGTTGTCCCTCCCCCTTCCATCGTTACTCCTCCTTTACTTCATAACCATCTCCTCATTATTACCCACATCGAAGGTTTAGTAACAAATGGGCATTTATGCGCCAGAATTGTTACACTTTTTCAGTTGACAATTACTCAAATACCCGAATTATGCCCTTGGCTTGGAGTAGTGCTCGACTTTATCAAAGGCGAGCTGAGTGTAATGAGTGATCCGGGAATATCACGACGTGAAATAATCCGAGCTATGATAATACCTCCTTTTGGCTATATAGTCTGCCCTATAAACTATTTAGGCATGAACATGTTATATTAATAATATTCTTTAATAATATAATTTGTTATATTGTTTAATAATGTTTATAATGCTATTAATTGAATATAATAATATTATTATTTGTAACAATATCATAATATAATTTGTTATATTAATAATATTCTTATTAATATTCTTCATTTATTAGATGAGATAATATTGTTTATTTTAACTTTAGATTAATAATGATAATGAAGTTATAATAATACTATTATTTAATAATATTTATCATTTAATTAGATAAGTATTACTATTTATTTTAACTTTAGATTAATAATGATTTTAACAACAAGGTATGAACTCCACATGAAAACACAAAAGGACTTCATCATTTAAAGAAACCGTACTTGCATATCTACACATACAAAGCTCTACTACTGTGTTTATGTCTATCATACAAGCCATTATGATATGCAAATATTGTTACCTATTAGCATGAATTCAATAAATGTTAAAATCAACTGATTTCAACCTTTATAATCATTGAAACTCTCCAACAAAATGAAACTACCTTGTAACTCTAAAAAACAAGTTGCACCATTGACACGACGTAAAATGAAGCAAATTCTTAAATATAGAAGATCGAAAAAACTCAGAAATATTGAGAACGGTATCAACCACAGTGAAGGCTCTCAGAGGTATTATGCTTCATCCAAGCCAAACACCAGAACACCACTATTTGATATAACTTCAGATGTCCTTAATGAAAGAAATATGATTTCACAATCACCATGAATTACAATAGACAACTCAAATTCAATGAAGAGTTTTGAAAGTGTTTCTACAAAGCAACTTGCAGCTTCGGCACGAGATATGAGAACAGATTTTGCAAGGAAAAATGTCATAATATTACAAACTTGATGATAACTTTAGCAATAACAGTCCAGGTTGTTGCAGGATCAATACTCCATCATTTACCCAATTCAAAACACCACTTTCCGATATAACTTCCTTTTGGTCTAATGAAAGAAACATGAACATTCGTGCACAACCAAGTAGTTATGTTCATAAATCTAAAAAAAACATTTGAATGTGGGTGTTATTTAATCAATGGGTGTCAAAGTTTTCAATTAATTTGCTAATGAGAATCATAATTTCGTGTCTTTATCCACAACCAATAGACCTATACACGATGCTGCAAATTTTAGTACTACTTCAAATGTCAACATTGATAAGGATAACTCTGTTGAGGATACACCCACATAGGATTCACTTAGTGATAACTCGTGTGAATTTAATGTTCCAGATGCAAATTATGACTTAAGTTCCAGCTTTGATGATGAAGAAGTGTCATAGCCTACATTTTGACCCCAAGATCCCATATCATTTTCATATATTTGACATTATTCACATACACTTTTTATGTGTCACTAACCCCTTGGAGGAGACCAAAGTTTGTTTCTTATCTTGTACATATAGTGAACTAGGGTTTTAAGCCTTCCCAAGAAGATTCAAGCAAATGATCAGTCTGTCGCTCCCGATAAATGGGAAATGGCCCAGATAAAGGTACAGACGCGAACGGTCGGCGAAAGGAGGATGTGAGAACACACAGGAGTGAACTCACAAGAAATGAATAGAGTCGCCAGCTAGGCATTTTTATCCCGAGGGAAAGGTAATGCTGCATAGACCTAGAAAGATATGGATAAGACGGTTGCGAACCAGAGAGACTGAGAAAGGGGGTTGGTTACAACCTGGGAAGGTATTAGCACCCAGATTGTCCGTCGTACTCGACGGGATCCACGCCTAAAAGATTTGTGTTTTAAAGGGGTAGTGTCAGTGCAATTTATGTATAAAAGAGCTGGAAAAGGATGTACAGGTGTCAGTGTAAGAGAAGTGAAGTGTATAAGTGAAGTGTCAGTGTAAGAGCAAAGATGAAATGCTCATGACAATGAGGCTAAGAAAATAATACTGGAAGGAGGGGGAATATACAGAGACTTTTGTTCGATAACTGTTAAGTTATGCCTACGTATCCTCTCGTGCAATGAGGAAGTCAGAACACCGTAGTTCGACCCAAAGAGACTGAAAGATAAATTGACTTGATGAACTGCTTACTTGTCTATGCTCAAGTGTATGACCTGTCTGGCTCAGGTGCAAACTGTCTTGCATTAGACGGAAGAAGCAAGTTCTCGTTTGTGAGTGAATGAGATGAGAAAAGAATCCCGGAGGAGACGATTATTGTTTGTTTTTGAGTTTTCAGTCTTTTATTGCTTTTGAAAGTTTGTCATAAGTTAATGAGTTTAAGCCTAAACCAATGGGTTAGTAAACTCATCACATCTTCCCTCTGATTAGGGGTAATGAGAATACCTTAAGTGTGAAGTCAGTTTCTCACACTTAATCACCTTTGATGCATGATTAAGATCATTAACCTACTTGTTATTATTTAGATGTTTTTGTTGTTTTTGTTTAGTGTTAAATAATGAGATTAAGCCATAATCAGGGATTAAACAGACTCATTACACCATCCTAATAGAAGGATAATAAATGAGAATGTTTAAGCTGAGGAAAGCTCCTCAACTTAATCCATGATTAGGGATTAAACTCATGACAAAACAAAACCTTTATTAAGTGGATTTTAGTTAATGATAAGATGATGAAGTGGATTTTATGATTTGTAAGACAACTTGAGGGGGACTTGTCCATTAACACTAGGGTTAGTCCTTCTTAACCAATTAAGGAAGAATTAGAACCCTAATGCAAGGCCCAAGTTACAAGCTTGATGTCTTGATGATTATTAGATGAATTAATTAAAGGATTTAAACACATTAAGGGTTTAACACTTAGGATTAAAGTTATACACTCCATCCTAATAGAAGGATGCAGGCATAAGCTTAATCACAAAGCCTTAAAGCCTTTAGGGTTTAGTCCCTGATTATGAGGTGAGAAGAGAAGACTCAATGAGACACAAAGGTAAAACTAAGTGGGGAGAACTAATCAAAACCCTAATCATTGTCATGCTTGGTTGTTCCTAAAGTTTGTGAGGTTTACAAGAGAAATCTTCAGAAGAAACACCAGGAAGCAGATGAAAGGAGCAAAGAGAGGCAAAGTAACTTGCTTCATTTAAGAAGACAAGTCACTTGAGGAAAAAAGGTAAGAAGAAGAAGAAAGAGTAAGCTCAATCTCAAACACAAGATAAAATGCAGCAATGATGCACAAAAGAGATAAAAAGAAAATGTGAGAAGTGAAGGCAAATTCACTTCTCAAAGTCACTTACCACCTGAAAAGTTAATGAAAGGAATGCAATACAATGCAAGATGAGATGAAATGGGATGATGCAAACCAAAACCAGAAGCATATGTGTGATGATAATGATGCTATGAGATGATGCAAACATGAAACAAGGCATGTGGATGATCATATGAACATATGGATGCAAGAGAAGCATGCTTAGAACCATGATCATACATGAAAAGTTATGAAGTGCAAATGGCATACAACATGGCAAATGCAAGATGCAATGATCAAACATGATTCTAATATGTCCTAAGATGTAATATGAATCAAATGGATGCATAAAATGTCATAGCAAGTCATGGTATGCAAGCAAATGCAAGATGAATGCAAAAGAAAGCCCAAATTAGGGTTTATGATCAATGCACCAAACAAAAACCAAAACCAGAAGCAAACATCAAGATAAAAAATTGAAAACACATCCAAGGGAACCCTAAACCTATACAAACTCACTGCCCAAAGGAGGGGTTCTAACTCTTAACCTAGTGAGGGTTATGAATTTCTTAAGAATGCTAGGGTTTTAAGGTACCTTGTCAAGAAAAATGCCAAACAAATTGAAAATGCAAGATCAAATCATGCCAATTTAATCCTATGAACTACATGATATGCAAGACACAATGCAAAAAGAATCAAAGTCCAACTCTCAATGGTTAGGCAGAAATGAATTTTGGAAGTTTGGATCAAAATATTGCCTTGAAATGAAATTAATTCCATGAAAAATTGTCAAAAGACATCAAGATCAAAAAATAAATTTGGTTTGAGGGTTGGAAAATGTTTCTAAATGATTTTAAAGGTTTCATGAATTTTTTGGTGATTTTTAAATACCTAAAAGTATTTTTAATTAATTAATTCTCATTAATTAATTAAAAATAAACTTTTAAATGATTTAAAAATATTTTTTAATGCAAAAAATAAAAATAAAAATGTTTTTGGTTTCTGAAAATTAATAAAAATTTGTATAAAAATTTTCAGAATTTTTGAATAAGTTTTACTATTTTAAATAAAATGCACAAATAAAATGAATAAAAATGAAAATAAAACTGAATAAAATGAAAGTATGCGTATCCAAGGGCTGAGATTGGTTCTGGGGGTGCTTGGTTTGACTTCGCGCGTAATCTAATGGCTGAAATTCAAACTTCATTAATTCCAATTAAAAATTAATTAATCTGAATTAATAAAGTCAACTGAAGATTAGGGCAAAATAGTGAGATCCTGAACGTCCAAATGCGCGCGGGTCAACACATCCAAGGGGTATTATTCAAACTTCCTTAATTACACAGATTAGGGTTAATCAAACTCAGGTGGCCGGAGAAGACTTCCGGTCGTCTTCTCCGGCGAACCAAAACCCTAGATTTTGCTTCAGGTCACCAAACATGAAATTTCTTCCCCAGAAATGATCCTCCCCCCCATCTAAACCTAACCCCTCTTTCAAAAAACATTTATTTTCATTAACAAGCTTGAATCGAAGGCAAATGTGAAACACGGGCAAACTTTCAGAGAGACATGAAATGGTCATCTCTTACTTATTTTCAAATCTAAATACATCCAGATGATCAGTGCAACATATAGATTCAATTTGTAACAAGAAAATGAAGTTCTGGAAAATTTGTTCTTGAGCTATACCTGAGATGGAGCTTTCTGATCCTGTGCTTTCTGGGCTGTTTCTTGGTGTAAACTCACTCCTTTGAACCCTCTGATGATGAAATGAAGCTTAAGAAGCTTTGAGAATGGCTGGTTTTTGAAATGGTAGAAGTTCTGCTCAAGGTGGGGTGGGAATCGTATTTGTGATTCAGGGAGTTTAAGGCAATGGTGATGGGTGCTTTGTGATCAGGAAAGTGTGTTGAGTTGATTTGTGAAGTTGGTTTTTGTGTTTGAGGCTTGTGCAATCAGTTTCGAAGGCTTTTGCAATTTGGAGCAAGAAGTGATAACTATGGCTTGGGTGTCTTTCAGCTTGCAATGTGTGGTGTGTTATGCTGGCTTTGGTCCATGTATCAAAAGGGGATAGGTCAGAAAGTTGTTGGTGGCCTATGGTGATTGGTATGGGTCTTTGGCCAAAATGTCAACTTGATGTGTACTTGAGGTATGGGCTATGGTACCACTTGCTTCTTGGCTTGCTTTTGCTCAGCTGAGTTTAAGGAGGTCCATGGAATTGTTTATGAGATGATTCAGCAAATGGTTTATGGTTTGTGTAGTGTTTTGCAAATTCCATAAAGTTTGGCCCCTTTGTGATTTCTTGAAGTTCAAGGCATGAAATGAGATGATTCTTGGGCCAATTCTGATTTTTAGATGTTGTATGATCATGTTGTGAAGTTTAGAAGTCCATTTGATAGCTCAATTTTCCTTGACAAGTGAATTTGCAACTTTGCCTCTTTGGTAGAAACCTTGAAATTTTGTGATTTTAGCCAACTTTGACAAGCCATAACTTTTGATCTAAAATGAATTAGGTCATGTTCTTGTACTTTTTGAAAAGGGAATGATCCATTCTACAACTTTCATGACCAAAGTTTTTCCATTTGAAGCATTTTTGAATCAAAAAGCAAGGGTTGAAAAAGTTTCCCAAAATGGCAATTTCATTAAAAAGTCAACTTTCCCAAAAAGTCAACTTTGCAAAAGACTTAAAATTCTTCAATTTTGTGAACTTCCAACTTCTTCCATGATCAAATAAAGATCATACACAATCAAAATGATGAAGAACACCCTTTGGTTGGGTCATTGGGGGCCTCAGATGCCCTGATTTTGCACTGACTTGCTCAAAAAGTCAACTCTTGATCAGATGCCTTCCCCATGGAATTTCTTCATGAAAATTTATATGCATACTCCCTATACCATATAGAGACCAATAGAAACAAGAATGACCAAAAAATTTGGAGTTGTGGCTTTTGAAACCAAAACCCTAATTTTGGGTCATCTGTGCAGTCAAGCCTGGCTCTGCTTCCATACCATTCTCAGTTCTTGTGATTTTTTGACATCCTTGACTTTGAGAGGATATAATATGATGCTTGAACACACATGGACCCCTTTGAAGTGATTGATGGCCTTTGGAGTGGCTCAAGAAGCTCCTGGATTGCTCAGATCACAAACCCTAGATGCAGATGACTTTGAATCTATGCAGTGGATCAAAAATGTGGTATGAGATGGTATGATTGGATTTATGCATATGAAATGGTCACAAGACATGGTGTGAATGAGTGAGGGCAAATTTGGGGTGTTTACAGCTGCCCCTATTCAAACATGAGTTAGCTGTGCAGGATGTAAGCGACGGCTTAACAGGCAAACAAGATAACTTGTGGTTGAATACCAAAGACAGTCCAAAATTTGCACTCACAGAATGAAGAAGAAAAGGGATATAGATTGTAAAAGAAAGTATAGTATAAAGTGTGGGCGACGGAGGACGACCGTCGAGCAGAGGACGACTGCTGGGGAAGAGCAATGACGGGGACGGCCGACATGCTGGGAAAAGTGCGGGGAATAAAGCAATGACGGGGACGGACGACATGCTGGGGATAAAAGGGATTATGATGGGGACGACCATCAAGTAAAGCTGTAAGATTCTCTGGGGATTAATGAAAAATGATGGGGACGGCCATCAAGTTCATAAAGTAATGCAAGCAACGATGGGGACGGCCATCGGGCTAAACTGATGAAGGACGATCATCAGGAAAAGGAAAAGGGACCACGACGGGGACGACCATCGGGTTAAAGAATAAATGAAATAATGATGAGGGACGGTCATCAAAGGTGAAGGACGATCACCTAGCAGGGGACGGCTGCTCTGTTGGGGGATAAGATGAGGGACGGTCATCTAAGGTGAAGGACGATCACCTGGCAGGGTACGGCTGCCGAAAATATCACGACATAGGACGAATGCCGGATAAAAGGTCAACGATGGGGACGGCCATCAGACGAGCATGATGAAGGACGATCATCAAGAGGTGAAGGACGATCACCTAGCAGGGGACGGCTGCTCTCAAGGTTTATCATGACATAGGACGAATGTCAGATAAAAAAGATCAACGATGGGGACGACCATCGGATAAAATGATGAAGGACGATCATCAAGAGGTGAAGGACGATCACCTAGCAGGGGACGGCTGCTAAATATCACGACATAAGACGAATGCCGGATAGAAAAGGTCAACGATGGGGACGGCCATCGGATGAGCATGATGAAGGACGATCATCAAGAGGTGAAGGACGATCACCTAACAGGGTACGGCTGCTCTCAGGGCTTATCATGACATAGGACGAATGTCAGATAACAAAAGAAGTTTTACTTTGTTGGCGATCCACTGGGGAATAGTAAACACGGACGAGTGTTTACATCCAAAAGAAAAATAAAAGGTATAAGTGTTAGGTATTGTGTATAGATTAAAGATGCGGACGAGCATCCTTAAGACTATGATACGGACGAGTATCAGGTAGAAACAAATACTGACACATGTTCAGAGATGATGATACGGACGAGTATCAACTGGTTAACAAGGAACACGGACGAGTGTTGATTCTGAGAGGACTCTTCTGGGGAACAGTAGACACAGACGAGTGTCTAAATTTAGAAAGACAAGAGTGTTTGACACGTGTATGGATTAAAGATGCGGACGAGCATCCTTAAGACTATGATACGGATGAGTATCAGGTAGAAACAAACGCTCGACGCATGTTCAGAGATGATGGTACGGACGAGTACCAACTGGTTAACAAAGAACACGGACGAGTGTCGAATCTGCGGGGATACAAACGGTGTATACAAGATACGAACGAGTATCTGTATAAGTAAAATAAGTATGAGTGGTGTGTAGATGAGTGTTCAACCTGCTGGAGAGAGTGACACGGACGAGTGTCAAAAGGAGAAGAGCATAGTATAAACAAGTATCTGATATACAAAGTGTTTAAGTAATTATGCTGGGGAAAGTGACACGGACGGGTGTCAAGAAATCTGTATATATATGTATCTGTGAGTGCAAAGGGAACGCTTTGGCTTTCTGCTGGGGATATGACACGGACGAGTGCCACAAGGAGTATATACTGATGTTTGTGGGTGTAAGGCAACTGCTTTAGCTCTTTGCTGAGGAATCTGGGGAGCATTCTGTATATTGTTGATGGATTATCATTATTCACAAGTGTTCGATTCAGAAAATGGCTTATGATTATGCAACATGTTTGATTTTTGCCGTAATGCTCCGTATTAGACGGAATGCTACGCTTTGTGGGGTGAATATGATGCGAATGCTATGATTATGCAAAAGATACCGATCCGGGAATCAGATCCCGCTGCCGTGAAGATCTCTGGTTGATCCGTTTGAAATGAGCATCCCAGCTGGGGATAAGATCGTTGGTAGATCTTGTATATATGACTCTGCTTGGGGAAATAGGTCACTGATAGACCTATTCTTGGTAATGAGGGACCCAGCTGGGGTTTGTAGAAGTCTTTGTCACTCTGTTGTGATCCTTTCGTGCGTTTCTCTTCTGGATAGAGGCTAAAACTCTGTGGGGAGATGGTTCCCTGACTATCATATTTGGGTGAGGAGGAAGAATGATTGGCACCTCGGCTGGGGAGAAACAACAAGTGGCAACCCAGCTGGGGAGCAAGCACTTGGGTGCTAAGACTGAGTGAGTGTTGATTTGCCAGCCTGCTAGGAGTGAAGCTTTCATGCCCCATGTCGTGCTTTGGATACTTGCAATCCTGCAAAGATAGAAACGTACAAGTAATCCCGAGGTATCCCTTACCGGATTCCATCATAGGAGTCTAGACACTCCCAGGAGTAAACATATTTCCTGCAAGCACGTATTTAAAAGAAGCATCTGTATTTATGTAATCAGCATCTTATAGACATCAGACATTTTGCAAATGAAAATAAAATGTACGAGACGAGACATGACTGAAAATCTGATTTTATTAATTCATATGCCCTGAATTGGCAAGATACAGTCAGAGAAACAGATCCCCTAAAATGAGGAGATTGTTACAAATTGAGGAATAAAATGTTGGCAATGTTGACGACGCTTCAAGGAGCTTCCCTTGGCTATGACTTGTATGACTTTTGACGTTCTTTTCGTCTTGCTTTCTGAAGAAGGCTGATTCTGAAAGAGGCTTGATCCTTTCGAAGCCTACCAAGTTGTAAGTGATACCGACGAATTCAGAGTGCAGTTGTTCGCTTATTCCCTTATTTTGCATGGATCGCCCTTTCGGGTTTTCAATCCATCGGGATACCCATTTTTGCCTGAGCTGTCCAATGCGGCTTTTCAACTCAGCGGGTGTACATTTTTTTGTTTATTTTCCCTTATTTTTGCCCGAGTCTTTTATTCTGTTTTTGACTCGCCGGGATGCCCCATTTTTGCCTGGACTTACATTCTGTTTTTATGTCCAGCGGGTCATTTTTATGCGAAGTATTTTTTAACTGCATCTGAATTCACAGGGGACGGGAAGTCTTCACCATCCATGGTGCTGAGCATCAGTGCTCCACCAGAGAAAACTTTCTTTACCACGAATGGTCCTTCATAGTTTGGAGTCCATTTGCCCCTGTGGTCTGTATGAGGAGGGAGGATTCTTTTCAGCACAAGATCTCCTACTTGGTACTCTCGGAGCCTAACTTTCTGATCGAAGGCTTTCTTCATTCTCTTCTGATACAACTGCCCATGACAGATTGCAGCCAATCTTTTCTCTTCAATCAGACTCAGTTGTTCGTATCGGGATCGGACCCATTCTGCTTTGTTCAGCTTAACATCCATCAGTACCCGTAGGGAGGGTAGTTCAACTTCAACCGGTAGGACTGCTTCCATACCATACACAAGCTGATACGGTGTTGCCCCAGTGGATGTTCTGATTGACGTGCGGTACCCATGTAAGGCAAATGGTAGCATTTCATGCCAGTCTTTGTAGGTGACTACCATCTTCTGCACAATCTTCTTGATATTTTTATTAGCCGCCTCAACAGCGCCGTTCATCTTTGGCCTGTAAGGAGAAGAATTGTGGTGTTGGATCTTGAAGTCACGGCACAGCTCTGCCATCATTTTGTTGTTTAAGTTGGAACCATTGTCAGTAATGATTCGCTCGGGAACTCCGTATCGACAGATGATATCTCTCTTCAGAAATCGGGCTACCACTTGCCTTGTAACATTTGCATAGGAAGCTGCTTCAACCCACTTGGTAAAATAGTCAATGGCTACCAAGATGAATCTGTGACCATTCGAAGCAGTCGGCTCAATCTTGCCAATCATGTCAATGCCCCACATAGCAAAGGGCCAGGGTGAAGACATCACATTCAGAGGATTGGGAGGCACATGCACCTTATCCGCATAGATCTGGCATTTATGGCATTTTCTGGCATAGGCACAACAGTCGGCATCCATCGTGATCCAGTAATAGCCTGATCTTAGCAATTTCTTAGCCATTGCATGTCCCCCAGCATGGGTACCAAAGGATCCTTCGTGCACTTCGTGCATTAACAAGTCTGCTTCTGTTCTATCAACGCATCTGAGGAGTACCATATCAAAGTTTCTCTTGTACAGGGAACCATCAGTGTTCAGGAAGAAACTACCAGCAAGCCTTCTTAAAGTCTTCTTGTCATTGGAAGATGCCCCAGGTGGGTATGTTTGATCCTCCAAGAAGCACTTAATGTCATGGAACCAAGGCTTATCATCTTTTACGGCGTCTGCTGCAAATACATATGCTGGTCTGTCGAGTCTGGACACTGAAATCTGAGGCACAAAGTTGGCAGCTTGAACTTTGATCATTGACGAAATGGTAGCCAGAGCATCTGCAAACTGATTCTCGTCCCTAGGGATATACTCAAGCTTGACCGTTGTGAAGAAAGTCAATAACCTTCTTGTATAATCCCTGTAAGGTATCAGATGATCCTGGTGGGTGTACCATTTGTCGTTGGTTTGATTAACTACCAGAGCTGAATCTCTGAATACAGTCAATGTCTTGATCCTGAGGTCAATGGCTTCCTCAAGACCCATAATGCAAGCTTCATATTCAGCTTCGTTGTTAGTGCAGTTAAAGGTGAGTTTTGCCGAGAAAGGAATGTGAACTCCCTTAGGTGTAATGAGCACTGCACCAACACCACGACCATTCATATTGACAGCCCCATCAAACATCATAGTCCATTCTTCTTCCGGGTCAGGCCCTTCAGTGTGAACAGGCTCTTCATGATCTTTCGCTTTTATGAACATGATGTCTTCATCAGGGAAGTCAAATCTCATAGGCTGGTAATCATCAATAGGTTGCTCAGCAAGATAATCAGACAATACACTGCCCTTGATGGCTTTCTGAGATGTGTACTGGATGTCGTATTCTGTGAGAATCATTTGCCATCTTGCAACCCGTCCGGTAAGAGCTGGCTTCTCGAAAATGTACTTGACTGGGTCCATTTTTGATATCAACAAAGTAGTGTGGGTCAACATATACTGTCTCAGTCGGCGAGCAGCCCACGCTAAAGCACAGCAAGTTTTCTCGAGCAGTGAATAGCGCTGTTCACAGTCGGTAAACTTTTTGCTCAGGTAGTATATTGCATACTCTTTTCGACCAGACTCGTCATGCTGGCCCAGCACACACCCCATTGACTCTTCTAATACTGTCAAGTACATTATCAGAGGTCTTCCTTCAACTGGAGGCATAAGGATTGGAGGCTCTTGTAAGTATTCCTTGATCCTGTCAAAAGCCTTCTGGCAGTCTTCGTTCCACCTGACCGTCTGTTCTTTTCTTAACAGCCTGAACAGGGGTTCACAGGTTGCAGTAAGGTGAGATATGAACCTTGAAATGTAATTCAATCTACCTAGAAACCCTCGAACTTCTTTTTCAGACTTTGGTGTAGGCATTTCTTGAATGGCTTTGACTTTATCAGGGTCAACCTCAATCCCTTTCTCGCTTACAATAAAGCCCAGCAGCTTACCAGATCGCACCCCAAATGTGCACTTGTTGGGGTTCAGCTTCAGTTGGTATTTCCTCAGACGCTTGAATAGCTTCAACAAATTCACCAGGTGGTCTTCTTCTGTGAGGGACTTGGCAATCATGTCATCCACATAACATTCAATTTCTTTATGGATCATATCATGGAATAATGTTACCATAGCCCGTTGATATGTTGCACCTGCATTCTTCAGTCCGAATGGCATCACCTTGTAACAGAACGTGCCCCAGGGTGTGATGAAAGTTGTCTTCTCCATGTCTTCAGGTGACATTTTGATCTGATTGTATCCTGAAAATCCATCCATGAAGGAGAATACCGAGAACTGAGCCGTATTATCAACCAATACGTCAATGTGAGGTAATGGGAAATCATCTTTCGGGCTGGCTCTGTTCAGATCCCGGTAGTCAACACACATCCTTACTTTGCCGTCTTTCTTAGGCACAGGTACTATATTAGCAACCCACGGTGGATAACTAGTTACAGCAAGGAACCCGGCGTCCCACTGCTTTTGTACCTCTTCTTTTATCTTCATTGCCATATCTGGGCGAGTACGGCGCAACTTCTGTTTTATTGGCGGGCAGTCTTCTTTCAATGGCAGCTTGTGCATGACGATATCAGTGTCCAACCCTGGCATGTCTTGGTAAGACCAAGCAAACACATCCGCATATTCACGAAGCAGATCAATCAGTTGTTCTTTTACCGAGTCTTGTAGGCAGGCCCCGATCTTAACTTCTTTCACGTCTTCATCCGTACCAAGATTAATTGTTTCAATCTCCTCCTGATGAGGAGTGATAACCTTCTCCTCTTGCCTCAACAACCTGGCTAGCTCTTCAGGAAGCTCATAATCTTCTTCAACCCCTTCATCAGCTTGATTGATTGGATTGTCAAAGTCATACGAAGCCATAGCTGTGCTGTTGTCGGTGCGGTCTGGAAGGCACTCTCTGCAAGGGTTCAGTTTGTTCATTTTAGTGATTGATTTTAATCTTGTTTAGAAAAAGTGAAACGAAGTTCATCATTTTTAAAACATTGCCATTTATTTTTGTACAAAAAGAAGAATGAAAAACAGTGAGCAGAAAAGAAAAAGACTCATTTGCAAAAGATGTCTGATTATCATTGATTGATCTGTTTGCACAAAATTACAGATGGCCCGATTACAAAATGAGTCTTGTCATCTTGGGCAAGATGCAAGACTTAATGCATGCTTAAAATATACAGGAAATAATAATTACTCTGCAGGAGTAACCCTTATAATTTCCTGGGAAGACCAGTTTGAGATACTGCTCCCCGGGATCCTTGGACGTATCCAGCTCTCCAGGTTGCGTTCATCTTCTGACTCATCTTCCAAGTTGTTTACAGCATCAGGGGTGAGCATCCCCCCACTAACAAAACTGGGCTTCTTAGCAGCCTCTGCTTGATCTTGTTGAGTTGGTTTGTAACCCAACCCAAATCTGTCCTCTTTCTTCTCCACAGGCAACAGCTTGCCCCAGCCTTGAGCATTCCCCTCCTCAACAACCTTCCTGGCTTGCTGGTAGGATGTCATGGAAGTCCCAAGTACAGCAGATGCTTCGTTAATGTTTAGGGCTTCAAATCCCTGACTCATGGTTTCATGGATCTCCCCATCCATCTCAATATATTTGTATGTAGCCAGATGGCTAACAAAAATATCCTCTTCTCCACAAATAGTAACGACTTGGCCCTCCCACTCGAATTTTAACTTCTGGTGAAGGGTTGAGGTCACGGCGCCAGCGGCGTGTATCCATGGTCTACCCAATAGACAGCTGTAGGCAGGCTGTATATCCATCACGAAGAAGGTCGTTTTGAAAGTCTGTGGGCCAATCGTTATAGGCAACTCAATCTCTCCCAGAACTGATCTCTTAGAACCGTCAAAGGCTCTTACTACCAAGTTACTGGGGCGTAATGCCAATCCTTCATACTCCAGCTTCACAAGGGCTTTCTTAGGTAGGAAATTGAGGGATGACCCTGTGTCCACCAATACATGAGAGAGAACTGCACCTTTACACTCCAAGGTAATGTGCAAAGCCTTGTTGTGATTGCGGCCTTCCGTTGTCAAATCAGTGTTGGTAAATCCTAGTCCATGACTAGCGTTAACATTTCCAACTACAGCCTCCAACTGATTGACGGTAATCTCCTCTGGCACATAAGCTGCGTGCAAGACTGTTAGTAGTGCGTTCCGATGAGCCTCGGAGCACATTAGCAATGATAAAATAGAGATCTTGGAAGGTGTCTGGTGAAGCTGGTCCACTATCTTGTAATCACTTTTCTTGATGATTCTCATGAATTCATCAACCTCTTGATCAAAAGGGGTCTTTAAAACTTCTTTAGCAACTTGTTCTTCTTGCACCATGCTCTTCCCTTTTGCCTTGGCAGCAGCTTCTGCTTCAGCAGTGGGTCTTGGAATTTGTGGGGCAAAAAGACGTCCGCTTCGAGTGAAGCCTCCGCCTCCCCCCCACATTGTCTATTTGTGGTGAAGAAGTTGATGATTCAAAAGTGATTTTCTGCCCCTCGCAGTATAGATCTGAGCCATAATGCCAAGGGATGGCATTACTGCTTTCATATGGAACGGGCCCAGGTACCGTGATGGTAACTGGGCTGACTGCTGCAGAGGAGGGTGTTGCAATAGTATGTGGATCATAGTAGATAGTGACCGGTGATATGGCAGGAGATGCCACTGCTTGCTGTTGAAAATTGCTGTTCGGAGGAATACTTGACGGATCATAATAAATAGTGACTGCTGAGATATTTGCTGGTGTTGTAGGAGAAGATTCTGAATAGAGGGGTGTTGACGTTGTAGAAGAGATGTTTGCTGATGTCTGACTTGTTGAAGTGATATTTGAAACATTTGTTGATGAAACTGAAGAATTGTTTGGAATAATTGTTGTTGCAGTGGTAGGAGATTCTGGAACTGTTGTCGGAGAGATTGCTGGATTTGAAGGTATTGATGTTGTGATTTGAAGTAGACCATTCTGGATAAGACTGTCTATGCCGCTTCTCAAGTTATCACATCCATTTACCGAAATGTTTCAATAACCGCACCTGAGTTCACACCCAGGGAATATCTGGCATTCAAGGAGCTGAGCTTTAATCTCTACCAGGGGTGTCCGGATCTGCCCAACACTGGTTATCAAGAAAGACGGCATATCTTCCTCAATAGCATTAATTCTGGGCCCTCCATGGTTGGGCATAGGGTTCTCGTTAACATTTGGTGGTGGTGCAAAGTTTAGAGCTTTAGAATCTACCAGGTCTTGCACCTTCATCTGTAAAGCCCTACACTTCTCTGTACTGTGGCCAGGCGCGTTAGAATGAAAAGCGCATCTGGCGTTGGCGTCGTAATTTCTTGGAAAACTGGAAGGATCTGGTGGTGCCAACGTCCTTAACTCAACCAGGTTGAGCTTCAGGAGCTGTGGCAGTAAAGCGGCATAGGGCATAGGGATTGGATCAATCACCCTATTGGCCTGAGATGGTCTCTGTTGGAATGGTCTTTGCTGACTGTTGTTGTTGTTGTTGTAGTTTCTCTGAGGAGGGTACTGAGTTTGTTGATGGTAATGGGTTTGTTGCTGTGGTTGATATACTGGTTGCTGAGGCATTGGAGAGGGAATGGTGACTGCTGCCACTGCCCTATGAACATATTGTGATCTGCCCCTGCTGGCCTGAATAGCATTGGTCTCACCAGTTCTTCTTGGACCTACAAAAGGTTTTCTGGGGTTGCTGGACGAGCTTGCACCGTTGTTAGAAATTTTGCCCATCTTTAATAGGCTCTCAATTCTTTCCCCGGCTATGACCACGTCAGCAAAGCTAGTGGAAGAAAAGGCAGCTAGCCTGTCAATGTATGTCCCTTGGAGGGTGTTCATAAACATATCAGCCATTTCCCTCTCTGACATGGGTGGCTGGACAGCAGCAACAAGCTGCCTCCACCTCTGGGCGTACTCCCGGAAGCTTTCCCTGGATGATTGAGACATTCCCATCAGGAGGGTCCTGTTGGGAGCCATATCCAAGTTGTATTGGTATTGTCTGATAAAGGCCTCAGCCAGGTCCTTCCAGCATCTAATGGTTGCTCTAGTCAGGTGAGAGTACCATTCCCTTGAAGCTCATGTTAAGCTATCTTCAAAATAAAACATCCATAGCTTTTCATCCATGGTATATGCCTTCAACCTCCCCAGAAAGGATTGTAAATGGGTTCGGGGACAGGAAGTTCCGTTGTACTTCTCAAAGCACGGAGGTTTAAACTTGTGGGGAATCCTTACCCCGTCCACTAGGCCCATGTCCATAACATCAAAGCCCAAAGAGTTTTGAGACTCCAGGGATCTCAATTTTTCAGCAATTTCATCTAGCCTTCTGTCATAGGCTTCATCCCCAACTCCCATCACAGTGAATTGATCTTCCTGGGGGTCTTCCTGTAATACTCTGCCTGCAGTGGCATTCCCTTGCACATTAGCAGGGATGTTGATCTCTGGATGAAGGTGGGGTCCATAGACTGGAGGATTAACATGAGGCTGAACCCTCTCATTATTGCTCGTTCCCCCAGTCCCTAGATGGGGTTCCTCCTGGGTCTGCCTCTCTACTAGTGCTCTTAATCTTTCTTGGCTCTGTGCCAATCCATTCATCACCTCCATAAACTGGGTCATCTGATTTCTCATTTCCAGTCTCTCATTGGCCATTTGAGTCCTGACCTCTGTAAGGTCCTGCTGTACTTGGTCCATTTGTATGCCCGGAAGGTTGTTGCGGGTGGGATATCTGTGTGGACGATTGAGTGGGAATACCCGACGTCGAGCAATAGTTCCTGAATCATAACAGAGTTAGTAACAACAAAACAAACAACAAAACCTACAAAACAAAACAAAAGGTTAGTATGCAATGCAGTATGCTTATTTGTTTCCAAGGTATCCGGCTTGGCATTTGGTTTTGACCTTTCCAGACCCCTGAGGAAGATGCTGTTTTGATGTTGCTTAGGAGAGAGAGATCCAAATGAAACAAACTAATGAATATATTACAAAAAAGTGAATGATACATAGTTTGTTTTTTACAATACATGCCCTCTGAGGGGTCAAAATACAACATAAGAAAAAGAAAAGTACATGAAATGAAAGCAACAACAAGCAAAAATCAGACACCAAGGCCAAACTCATCCTCCTGGACTTCCTTCAGAAATTCTTCAGTCACAGGGTCAGCTGGATGCTCTGTGAGATTCCTGATGAGAAGATTCCTGGTGGCAATAGCTGCAGTTAGCTTCTTGTGTCTGCCCTGGTCCTTTGACCTCTTCACACCAGCTCTGAGTTTCAACTCTGAGATCTCTCTCTGGGCTGCTACCAGGGCCTCCTGTTGCTCCTTTGCATTAGCCTCCAACTGCTCAATCTTATCCTGAGTGCGAGCTTCAGTGATTCTGACCCACCTAGCTTGGCTCTCCTTCAGATAAAGATCAGTCCTGGCTCTCTGGAACTGGGCCTCTTTGCAGGCATTCTTCAAAATCTGTTCTCCAGCCCTTGACTTCTTGATGTAGTCTTCTGACTTTTCAATCCTGGCTAGATGCTCCACCTTAAGATTTTCTAACCTTTCAATGTCCAGACGACCATCACTCCTCTCCCAGAGGGTTCTCTTCAAGGCTTCAGACAAATTCTCATTTCTCTCTTTGAGCTTTTCAAACTCTTCCAGGCTGACAGTTGCTGGAGGTGGTGCTGTGGAAGGTCCAGGTACATCTTCAATGGTGAAGGGCATCCCAGAAATTTGAGCCCTGGCATGAGACCACTCATAGTATTGAGCATAAGCCACATTGTTGCATCTCCCAAGAATGGTTACCCCTTTAGTCTGGACATTGTCCCAAGCCCAGGATGCTTGCCTGACAATAGCCAGATTAGGCTTGATCTCACAATAAAGGGTCTCAGCTAGATCCTGTACTCTAGGAGGGTGGACCAATGCATAGCCCAGTTGTCTTTTGAACAGCAGAGGGTTGTAGTTGATGCAACCCTTCACTCCTATCAGAGGCACATTGGGAAATTGCCCACAACTAGTAATGATGTCCCTGCCCTTAGTGCTCTGAGTGCACCACCTGATATCATCTGAGGTCAAAGCAACAAGCCTCCTGGCCCAATTCTTCTGCTGGTGAGGGTTCAAGAATGCATCAGTCTTTGGCAAATGTTTGAGCAGCCAGGTATGGAACAAGGGAGCACATCATCTCACCAATCTTCCCCTTTGCTTTTCATTCCTTTGGTGAACAGAGTAGTAGAAATCTCCCAGTAAGGTGGGCACTGGGTTCCTCAGAATGAAAAGATGGATTGCATTCTTGCTAATAAACTTAGGCTCGTCTGCAAATAATATAACCCCATATATGCTAAGGGCTAATAATGCACAGACTGCCTTCCACTCCCCCAAGGAGGCCTTCAGAATAGCCTGAGAGGTCAAGAAATCCAAGTGTAGACCAGAGATTCCAGCCTTTGCTGTCATGTTCTGCCCAATCAGAACTGGTTCCAGATACAATGCCTTTGCCACCTCTTCATTACTAGGAAAAGCCATCTCAGGGTTGAAAGGGACTCCACCCCTGATAGGTACACTAATCAGTGATGAATACTCTTCCAACAAGGGTCCCAACTGAAAATTCTGGAAGGTGAAGCACCTCAGAGGGGGATCATAGAACTGCAGGCAAGTATGAATCAAGCTCCTCTGTGAAGGGTCCAAATCCATAACCACATCAAGGATTCCTCCATAATGTTCTCTGAATAGTGGTATATGGTCTGGAGTAATCAGGGCCTGGACCTTCCTGATGCCAGCTAGCTCAGGCTCAAAGAAATGATAGGAGATGTTGCTCTTCTTAGGTGCCATGTTGCTGAAGAACAGGTGCTGATGATGATGACTGATACTAGAAGATGGGCCACTGACAGGCTGAGACTGGTGATGCAGGTGACTGAAGCAAGTAGCTGATGAAAGTAGCTGAAGCAAATAGCTGGTGAACAAGGGCTTATGCAGATGAAGGGTTCAAAACCAAGCCAAAATACAGTATGGATACCCTGAAAAACAAATAAGCAAATGTCAAATGATGCAATGATGATGTATGCCAATGATATGCAAGGGTTTGTGATAAAGCTGGATCTGATTACTGTCTTGGTATAAGTCCATGTATATCTAAGAAGTCCAGATGGAGGTTCATAAGTCCAGTAACCAAGGTGGGGGGCTCAAATAAAGAGTCACATATCCAGGGTTAAAAATCACAAGAACTGTTCCAAAATGGAGTACTCTTAATCAAAACAAAGTAACAGGGTATGTTGAGGTCAAGGGTACCTGCAAACCTGTAAACAACCCAACCCCCACACAGGTGGTGTTCTAAAACAAGGATCCTCAGACTTGGATCAGTTATGAGAAGTGTAAACACTTCCAACCCGGAGGTACAGTGTTTACAATAACCATAAAAGATCCTCCTCTAATTCACCTCAGTTTCTGAAGGTCAATACTAAAGGTCATCCAGACTTAGCAGGCTTCCCAGATAGCCCTAGCACTACAGGAAATCTGTAGCACAGAGTTCTCAAGAAGAAACCCATATCTGAACCGTGTTTCATATTCTCGCACCAGACCGAAATGGAATGGGAAAGAACATGAACCACTCTAGCCTAGGTGTCACTCAGGTCCCAGGTATAGGACCTCAACTCTCAATAGAACCCTACCCACCAAAGCAACAAAACCAGATCCAGCCAGAACAGTATGACAGTATGATATATGTAAAGCTGTAAAGAAAGCAATAAAACAACTGTACAAAAAGCAATAAACAAAATAAATATACAAACACAAATAGCACATAACACCCCAGTAAACACAAATCAAACAAGCGCTAGGAGGAACCCACAAAAAGAACCAGAAGCCCTGGTTACAGTATAAGGTTCCCCAGCAGAGTCGCCAAGTTGTCGCTCCCGATAAATGGGAAATGGCCCAGATAAAGGTACAGACGCGAACGGTCGGCGAAAGGAGGATGTGAGAACACACAGGAGTGAACTCACAAGAAATGAATAGAGTCGCCAGCTAGGCATTTTTATCCCGAGGGAAAGGTAATGCTGCATAGACCTAGAAATATATGGATAAGACGGTTGCGAACCAGAGAGACTGAGAAAGGGGGTTGGTTACAACCTGGGAAGGTATTAGCACCCAGATTGTCCGTCGTACTCGACGGGATCCACGCCTAAAAGATTTGTGTTTTAAAGGGGTAGTGTCAGTGCAATTTATGTATAAAAGAGCTGGAAAAGGATGTACAGGTGTCAGTGTAAGAGAAGTGAAGTGTATAAGTGAAGTGTCAGTGTAAGAGCAAAGATGAAATGCTCATGACAATGAGGCTAAGAAAATAATGCTGGAAGGAGGGGGAATATACAGAGACTTTTGTTCGATAACTGTTAAGTTATGCCTACGTATCCTCTCGTGCAATGAGGAAGTCAGAACACCGTAGTTCGACCCAAAGAGACTGAAAGATAAATTGACTTGATGAACTGCTTACTTGTCTATGCTCAAGTGTATGACCTGTCTGGCTCAGGTGCAAACTGTCTTGCATTAGACGGAAGAAGCAAGTTCTCGTTTGTGAGTGAATGAGATGAGAAAAGAATCCCGGAGGAGACGATTATTGTTTGTTTTTGAGTTTTCAGTCTTTTATTGCTTTTGAAAGTTTGTCATAAGTTAATGAGTTTAAGCCTAAACCAATGGGTTAGTAAACTCATCACATCTTCCCTCTGATTAGGGGTAATGAGAATACCTTAAGTGTGAAGTCAGTTTCTCACACTTAATCACCTTTGATGCAGGATTAAGATCATTAACCTACTTGTGATTATTTAGATGTTTTTGTTGTTTTTGTTTAGTGTTAAATAATGAGATTAAGCCATAATCAGGGATTAAACAGACTCATTACACCATCCTAATAGAAGGATAATAGATGAGAATGTTTAAGCTGAGGAAAGCTCCTCAACTTAATCCATGATTAGGGATTAAACTCATGACAAAACAAAACCTTTATTAAGTGGATTTTAGTTAATGATAAGATGATGAAGTGGATTTTATGATTTGTAAGACAACTTGAGGGGGACTTGTCCATTAACACTAGGGTTAGTCCTTCTTAACCAATTAAGGAAGAATTAGAACCCTAATGCAAGGCCCAAGTTACAAGCTTGATGTCTTGATGATTATTAGATGAATTGATTAAAGGATTTAAACACATTAAGGGTTTAACACTTAGGATTAAAGTTATACACTCCATCCTAATAGAAGGATGCAGGCATAAGCTTAATCACAAAGCCTTAAAGCCTTTAGGGTTTAGTCCCTGATTATGAGGTGAGAAGAGAAGACTCAATGAGACACAAAGGTAAAACTAAGTGGGGGGAACTAATCAAAACCCTAATCATTGTCATGCTTGGTTGTTCCTAAAGTTTGTGAGGTTTACAAGAGAAATCTTCAGAAGAAACACCAGGAAGCAGATGAAAGGAGCAAAGAGAGGCAAAGTAACTTGCTTCATTTAAGAAGACAAGTCACTTGAGGAAAGAAGGTAAGAAGAAGAAGAAAGAGCAAGCTCAATCTCAAACACAAGATAAAATGCAGCAATGATGCACAAAAGAGATAAAAAGAAAATGTGAGAAGTGAAGGCAAATTCACTTCTCAAAGTCACTTACCACCTGAAAAGTTAATGAAAGGAATGCAATACAATGCAAGATGAGATGAAATGGGATGATGCAAACCAAAACCAGAAGCATATGTGTGATTATAATGATGCTATGAGATGATGCAAACATGAAACAAGGCATGTGGATGATCATATGAACATATGGATGCAAGAGAAGCATGCTTAGAACCATGATCATACATGAAAAGTTATGAAGTGCAAATGGCATACAACATGGCAAATGCAAGATGCAATGATCAAACATGATTCTAATATGTCCTAAGATGTAATATGAATCAAATGGATGCATAAAATGTCATAGCAAGTCATGGTATGCAAGCAAATGCAAGATGAATGCAAAAGAAAGCCCAAATTAGGGTTTATGATCAATGCACCAAACAAAAACCAAAACAAGAAGCAAACATCAAGATAAAAAATTGAAAACACATCCAAGGGAACCCTAAACCTATACAAACTCACTGCCCAAAGGAGGGGTTCTAACTCTTAACCTAGTGAGGGTTATGAATTTCTTAAGAATGCTAGGGTTTTAAGGTACCTTGTCAAGAAAAATGCCAAACAAATTGAAAATGCAAGATCAAATCATGCCAATTTAATCCTATGAACTACATGATATGCAAGACACAATGCAAAAAGAATCAAAGTCCAACTCTCAATGGTTAGGCAGAAATGAATTTTGGAAGTTTGGATCAAAATATTGCCTTGAAATGAAATTAATTCCATGAAAAATTGTCAAAAGACATCAAGATCAAAAAAGAAATTTGGTTTGAGTGTTGGACAATGTTTCTAAATGATTTTAAAGGTTTCATGAATTTTTTGGTGATTTTTAAATACCTAAAAGTATTTTTAATTAATTAATTCTCATTAATTAATTAAAAATAAACTTTTAAATGATTTAAAAATATTTTTTAATGCAAAAAATAAAAATAAAAATGTTTTTGGTTTCTGAAAATTAATAAAAATTTGTATAAAAATTTTCAGAATTTTTGAATAAGTTTTACTATTTTAAATAAAATGCACAAATTAAATGAATAAAAATGAAAATAAAACTGAATAAAATGAAAGTATGCGTATCCAAGGGCTGAGATTGGTTCTGGGGGTGCTTGGTTTGACTTCGCGCGTAATCTAATGGCTGAAATTCAAACTTCATTAATTCCAATTAAAAATTAATTAATCTGAATTAATAAAGTCAACTGAAGATTAGGGCAAAATAGTGAGATCCTGAACGTCCAAATGCGCGCGGGTCAACACATCCAAGGGGTATTATTCAAACTTCCTTAATTACACAGATTAGGGTTAATCAAACTCAGGTGGCCGGAGAAGACTTCCGGTCGTCTTCTCCGGCGAACCAAAACCCTAGATTTTGCTTCAGGTCACCAAACCTGAAATTTCTTCCCCATAAATGATCCTCCCCCCCATCTAAACCTAACCCCTCTTTCAAAAAACATTTATTTTCATTAAATGGGTTGAATCGAAGGCAAATGTGAAACACGGGCAAACTTTCAGAGAGACATGAAATGGTCATCTCTTACTTATTTTCAAATCTAAATACATCCAGATGATCAGTGCAACATATAGATTCAATTTGTAACAAGAAAATGAAGTTCTGGAAAATTTGTTCTTGAGCTATACCTGAGATGGAGCTTTCTGATCCTGTGCTTTCTGGGCTGTTTCTTGGTGTAAACTCACTCCTTTGAACCCTCTAATGATGAAATGAAGCTTAAGAAGCTTTGAGAATGGCTGGTTTTTGAAATGGCAGAAGTTCTGCTCAAGGTGGGGTGGGAATCGTATTTGTGATTCAGGGAGTTTAAGGCAATGGTGATGGGTGCTTTGTGATCAGGAAAGTGTGTTGAGTTGATTTGTGAAGTTGGTTTTTGTGTTTGAGGCTTGTGCAATCAGTTTCGAAGGCTTTTGCAATTTGGAGCAAGAAGTGATAACTATGGCTTGGGTGTCTTTCAGCTTGCAATGTGTGGTGTGTTATGCTGGCTTTGGTCCATGTATCAAAAGGGGATAGGTCAGAAAGTTGTTGGTGGCCTATGGTGATTGGTATGGGTCTTTGGCCAAAATGTCAACTTGATGTGTACTTGAGGTATGGGCTATGGTACCACTTGATTCTTGGCTTGCTTTTGCTCAGCTGAGTTTAAGGAGGTCCATGGAATTGTTTATGAGATGATTCAGCAAATGGTTTATGGTTTGTGTAGTGTTTTGCAAATTCCATAAAGTTTGGCCCCTTTGTGATTTCTTGAAGTTCAAGGCATGAAATGAGATGATTCTTGGGCCAATTCTGATTTTTAGATGTTGTATGATCATGTTGTGAAGTTTAGAAGTCCATTTGATAGCTCAATTTGCCTTGACAAGTGAATTTGCAACTTTGCCTCTTTGGTAGAAACCTTGAAATTTTGTAATTTTAGCCAACTTTGACAAGCCATAACTTTTGATCCAAAATGAATTAGGTCATGTTCTTGTACTTTTTGAAAAGGGAATGATCCATTATACTACTTTCATGACCAAAGTTTTTCCATTTGAAGCATTTTTGAATCAAAAAGCAAGGGTTGAAAAAGTTTCCCAAAATCGCAATTTCATTAAAAAGTCAACTTTCCCAAAAAGTCAACTTTGCAAAAGACTTGAAATTCTTCAATTTTTTGAACTTCCAACTTCTTCCATGATCAAATAAAGATCATACACAATCAAAATGATGAAGAACACCCTTTGGTTGGGTCATTGGGGGCCTCAGATGCCCTGATTTTGCACTGACTTGCTCAAAAAGTCAACTCTTGATCAGATGCCTTCCCCATGGAATTTCTTCATGAAAATTGATATGCATACTCCCTATACCATATAGAGACCAATAGAAACAAGAATGACTAAAAAATTTGGAGTTGTGGCTTTTGAAACCAAAACCCTAATTTTGGGTCATCTGTGCAGTCAAGCCTGGCTCTGCTTCCATACCATTCTCAGTTCTTGTGATTTTTTGACATCCTTGACTTTGAGAGGATATAATATGATGCTTGAACACACATGGACCCCTTTGAAGTGATTGATGGCCTTTGGAGTGGCTCAAGAAGCTCCTGGATTGCTCAGATCACAAACCCTAGATGCAGATGACTTTGAATCTATGCAGTGGATCAAAAATGTGGTATGAGATGGTATGATTGGATTTATGCATATGAAATGGTCACAAGCCATGGTGTGAATGAGTGAGGGCAAATTTGGGGTGTTTACACAGTCGAGGATTGACATGATATACAAATCTCCAAGATTTTATATCATCCCTAGAAGTTAAAAGATCCTCAACATCAAATATTAAGCACAATAATGCATAAACTCAAGTGGATCAAGCCTCAAGATCATCAATGTCACCAATTTAGGGTTTTGACTAATCAGGCATCCGAAATTGAGATTTTCATATGGACTAGAGCCAATACCCCAGGATATGGATTAGGTAGCTTATATATCACAAAAAATTAAGCAATGTCATTATGACACTTGGTGAAAATCTGTCTAAAATTTCAACCAAAAACATCAAAGTTTGACTTTTTAGCCTAAAATGATCCCCATGACCTATAATCAAAGAATATATGGTATATTGTTGCATTTTAACATGAAGAAATCAAGAAATTGAGATGACTTCCAAGAAAATGAGAATTCTTACTTGTGAAGAAAAAGTGGGAAATCAAGAAAATGATCCCATGACCTATAATCCAAGTTATGAAGAAAAATGTGTAGGTACCTAACTTCCAAGCATTATAACTTGTGATCCAAGCATCACATTTTTGTGATCCAACTTTTGAATGATAAATCTAACTACATACTACAAAATCTTCAACTACATTACACTTCAATTCTTTATTGTTTTTAAATTGTGGATTGATCAAAATCACAAAAAATTAAGCAATGTCATTATGACACTTGGTGAAAATCTATCTAAAATTTCAACCAAAAACATCAAAGTGTAGGGGAATTTTTCACAAGTATCCAAGTTGAATCAATTCAAAGACCAAACATCAACATTGAAGTACATCACCTCAGATTTCCAAAAATTCCAAGATCATCTCCAAATTCAACTTGAGCAAGAAGTTACAACCCTTGGAACATAACACCAAAAGTTGATTTCTTCCCAAGACAAATTTTGGGCATTTAGTCGAATTTGGAAATTTTGTGCAATTACAAGTCTTGTAATTCTTCTAGAAACATGAAAATCAGATCAAAACAAAATATCTTGAACTCTAAGGCCTCCCAAGATCAGAACCTACCCCTTTGGCATGTGAAATTCAATGTTTCACATCCAAAAACTCCAACTTTGTCAGAAGGCATTTAAATGGTGCATGGAAGTAGCATAATCTGCATCAAAGTTCATTAAAGAAGTCAAGCCTTACACCAAATTCATAAGATCTATACCTGCAAAGTTAAAGCAAGTCAATGGCTAGAGGATACTTTGAGCACATAACCATACACATTGGACAATAGAGTGATCCCTCATCCATACACGATTCCTTGGAAAAAAAACTTCCTCTACATTAAATAAAGGTCATGTGTGACTAAATTCCACACCCCAAAACATCACAACATATGCTTTTTCTCATTTCACTCTCACACTCAAAAATTTCCTTCTAATACAAGTCACTATCGAATTTTGAAATAAAGGGGATTTATGTCAAAACCAAGAGTGTAGACATACCATATATATATCATATAGAAGCTTCGCAAACACTCACCACACTTCTGTAACATCAAAATCACAAACCTCCTTAGCAATCCCAAAGCTATCTAAAGTTGAGTTGCCACAAAGTGATTAAGGTGCTTTTAATCCATTCCAAGCTTCTACACACCTTACATAAGGTCCATTGAAGTTGTCCATGTCATCAAACAACATTTGTAACACCTCCAACATCAAATTTGATTTCCAGCTGCAAGAGGTAAGCCTGAAACCTACAAACTCCATACTTCATGCATCATAAATGTGTTTTTAAGTTACCATCTTCTGTCTACATGTATATAGAGTGATAACCCTCAATCGATTGCTATATTTATTACTCGTATGAAATTTCATAGTGTTTATGCCAAAATTAGGGTTTTTTAGTTTATCCTTTGATTTTTCACTCCACACAAAAAATAAATGAAACTTAACGGTACCATCTTTAAAAACGAGCGAGATTGATATTTGGTTCGTACCAAACCATTGAGTAATCAGAGAGATAAGTGGGGTTTTTCAAATTGACTATGGCGCGGGCAAGAAGAGGAAGAAGATGATGTTTTTGGCGTCCTTTTTCAAATATTTGAATTTTTAAATTTTTTTCTTTTATTTTAATTGATTTCAAAATTAATTTCTCTCTCATTTTTAATGTTTTTGAAGTGATTTTTTTTTCAAAATTCATAAAAATGTAAAAATATTTTACTCAACAAAAATTTCACAAACATATTATTTATTTCATATATTTTTGTAAAGAATTAATTTTTATCTGTTTTTTAACATTTAAATCATTTCTTCCTCTTGATTTTCCAAATTTAAATGATTTTCAAATAATCATATGAAAAAACGTGAATTTTCAAACACGAATTCAAAATAATAACATGTTTATTAATCATTTTTGGTAATTTTCATTTGATTTTCTTTTGAAAATAATGTTAAAATATTTGAATTTAGGGTTTCTTGTTTTGCAACTTTTCAAACTCTCTTCAACACTTATGTGGCCTCTTTGTAGAGTGTAAGACCTATATCTTTTATTTTTTTCAAATTATTTTGGCCTCAACCACTGTATAAGTCCCGATACGGTTTTCAAAATCTCAGTACGATTGCCTTTTTCAAAATATTCATTTGGGTATCCTTTGTCGTATAAGCCTCATCTCTCATTTCAAAACACTTCTTGGGCCTCTTTGTAGAGTGTACGATCCATATCTCTTATCTTTTCAATAATCTTTGGGTCCCAACTATTGTATAAGTACCGATATAGTTTTCAAAATAACGATACGATCACAATTATTCAACTGGGCATCTCCCTAAGTTGTAAGCCCACTCAATTCCCAATATTCTCAATCTTCTCAATCTTAAATTCATATTCAAAGATAAATAAAAACTTTCTTCAATTTCTCAATTTTAAAATATATCAATCAAATACACAATACAGTGGACCTCTCCTTGAGCTGTAAGCCCCAACAATTTCTTTTCAATTCAATGCATATATATATGTATATCTGTTTTCATATATTTGTATATATAATTGTGCATATCTGCTTAAGTTAGCATTTCATCCTCTGTTTAAATTTATAGATCAAATAGTATGATACCTTCCCATATGCAAACCCTAGTTTATATTAAACTAGTACCCATATAGGAAATACCATACAATCTAGAATCCTTTTGGGCATAAACAATACGGGCATTAGAAGGGCAGTATTCCTGGTGAACATCTTCTTAGAATATTTTAGGATTTTCTTTTAAAACATTTTTTAGATCAATATCTCTTTCTACAAAAGAGATTCAGTTCTCAGAGATACAGTGTTTCCCGGTGAAAATTTTCTTTTGATTTTCTTTTTCCCCACTGAACAGTTCAAATACATAAATGATTTATCGTCTCTTAAACTTTTCTCATCCTCTTTTTGGGCTTCATACAAGGACCAACAAACCTCTTAAAGGTTCCATATAGCATCCTCTTGGGCTTTATACAAGGATACATTTAGGCTTCTTAGAAGTATCCAGACTCCTCTTAAGCTTTGTAGAAGGACCCTCAGGCTTCCTACAAGCATATGATAGACCTTTGGTTAGTCATCACCATAATTCAACAGAAGCATCAAAACCTGTAGAACTCTTCAACCTCTATTCCCATTGACCTTACCTCAGCTAGCCTCCTATTGGGCTTTGTACAAGGACCCACAGGCTTCCTATAAGCATAGGACAAAAACAAAAAAACCTCAGAAACACCAACCTCTCCTACCAGTTACTCAGTTCTCACTCAAATCCCATCTCTCGATAGAAAAAAAGTAAAGCAATATAAACATAGTAGTTGTAACCTAAAGTCAAACTCTCTAATAAAATAACCAAAAAACAGGGACCCAAATATTTAGCATATGTTGGATAACCAATTAGAAAACATTTTCAAGCAGGGTTGGTTTAAGATACCTATTTCCCTTCCTTAACCAGCTTCACAAGATAAAAATTGTAATCAGAAAGTAGCATTAATGTGATAGTGATTAAAGACCATGAAAATCGAGCTACAAGAAGTGTGTGACTCCAATTCTACATCAATTGGTTCTTGCTATATTGGTATGTATCACTTACAACTTCTCATATAATATACATATCAAATTAATTTGATGCATTATATGTCTCAAATACAATTCATTTAAATAGGCTATTCGGATATTGGTGATCCTGTATTTGAGTGTACACACTATGGAACACTTATGCGGTATCAAGAAAAAACTAAAAAGGGAAATAATTGTTCAGTTCCTAAGTTCCTATGTTGCGGAAACGGTAAAGTTGTCTTGCCACTTTTGAAAACACCACCATTATCACTTCAACATCTGTTGTTTGAAAATAGTGAAAACAAAAGTAGAATTTATCAACAATTTTGTAGATTGTACAACATGATGTTTACTTTTACGTCGTCGGGTATGAAAGTTGACAACAAATTTCAAGGGAAAGGGGACCAGCTAACATAAGAATACATGGACAATCTTGCCATAGAATTGGGAGCATTGTACCTTTACCTGGACATTCTCCAAAGTTTGCTCAACTATACATTTACGACACCGACAATGAGATCCATAATAGAATTGAAGGAATAGGGTGATGTTTCGATTCTTCATTAACTTTATGACATCCTTAGTGTTTCTTATTTCGTAATACATACTATCACACTTTACTATTAATAGCTTTATAGACTAAAATGTTTTATTACAATATGCAGGAGTAACCCCAATATTATTCCATATATAATTAACAGATTGAAGCTTATGTTGGATGAGTTCAACACACATGCCAAGTCATTTAGGATGGCAACACATAGATTAAAGAATTATCCATTACCCGATCTTAAGTTGAAGTTAATATTTGATTGATCAACCAATGAAAGGATTTATAACCATCCAATTGTTTCAGAGGTGGTAGCCCTTATTGTTGGTGATGTTGATACAAGTCATAAAAGGTATATTCTTTTTGAGAGACAGAGTGGAAAGCTGAAAAGAATAAGTGAGTTTCATCCAAGTTATTTGGCATATACCAGTATCCACTTTTGTTTCTTTATGGGGAAGATGGTTTTAGACTTGGTGTGCTTCTTAGGAAAACTAATTCAAAAAACAAAATTAAGAGGAATAAGCTTACCAAGAATGGCTTGCTTTTAGGATTCAATCCAGACATAATGAAGTGCAAAGACTATTGCGGTCAAGAAGGTTGTTTCAATAATTTTTGGTTGATGGATTTACTATGTTTGAGTCCCGGAGATTGAATTATATCCAAAAACATCAAAAAATGTTGCATGTTTCAAAATATTGCAATTTGAGCGCATTAGAACAGAATGCAAACACTCAAGGTTCCAACAAAGGTAAAAGAGTGGTTTTATCGTCGAATTATGTTGGAAGTCGAAGCTTCATGAAACAAATTTATTTTGATGGTATGGGAATTTTTAGTCACCTTGGTTTTCCATATCTTTTTATCAACTTTACTTGCAATCCTAAATGGCCTAAAATTCATAGGTTGCTCTGCAAAAGTATCTTGAATTCTCAAGATCGTCCATATATCATCTCACGAGTCTTCAAAACTAAGTTTGATGAGTTGTGTGATTTAACAAAAAAGCATGTCTTAGGGAGAGTACTTATATGTAAGTAATAATTTTGTTTATTTTATCTTATTAAATATGTAATATCCAAAGATTTATGATAAACTCATGTTATTGTGTGTGTATATATATATATATATATATATATATATATATATATATATATACACACACACACACAATTGAATTCCAAAAGCGAGGTTTACCACATGCCCATATCCTCCTATTCTTGCATCCGTCAAGCAAGTATCCAACTCTAGATGATATAAACAAGATCATTTCAGCAGAGATAACAATGAATGAAGATGATACGGAACTATATCATTTGGTAAATACACATATGATACATGGCCCATGTAGTATAGCAAACAGGTCTTCACCTTGCATGAAAAATGGAAAGTGCTCAAAATACTTTCCTAAAAAATTTCAGCCTCTAACCATTATTGATCAGGATTGATATCCTGTATACCGAAGAAAACAAATTGGTAATACAATGATGAAAAAACAAGTTATACTTGACATCATGTATGTAGTTCCTTATAATCCATATTTGTTGAAGAAATTTCAAGCACACATCAATATGGAGTGGTTTAATCAGAGTACTTCAGTTAAGTACTTATTCAAGTATATTAGCAAGGGTTATGATATAAGTACTATTGCGGTTATCCAATCTGAATCTGATTGATCTTCTGTCATAAGAAATTTTTATGAAATAAAGAAATATCTTGATTGCAGTTATGTGTCACCAAGTGAAGCGTGTTGGAGGCTTTTTTCATTTCTTTTTCATGGTAGATCACCTGTAGTTGAGATGTTGTACTTTCATCTTGAGGGCGACAACTTTGTTTATTATACCGATTATGAATTGATAAATGAGGTGCTTGACAAACCAAATGTGAAAGAATCTATGTTTACAATGTGGATGGAAGCAAACAAAACATACTCAGAGGCACAAAATTTAACTTATTCTTAATTTCTTTCGAAGTTTGTTAATAATAAAAGATACTGACGATGGATACCGCGTAAAATGGGTCATATCATTGGCCGAATAATTTGGATTCCTCCAAGTACCCGTGAGTTGTATTATTTGATAATGATGCTAACAGTCGTCAAGTGACCAATTTTCTACGAGGATATACAATTTGTGGATGTAAAGGTTTAGGATAATTTTAGGGATGCATGCTTCAAAATGGGATTTCTTAATGATGACATGAATATTTTGCAGCCATAAATGAAGCAAAAGATTGGGGTTCTGGACATTTTTTAAGAAAGTTATTTGTTACAATGTTACTATCCGGTACAGTGAATAGACCACGACATGGTTGGGAAAAAACTTGGAAGACGTTATACGATGGTATTCTCTATCAACAAAGACAGAATACAAATAGAAAAGGTAAATACCAATTATTAATTTTTCTCCAGTAAAATGACATAAGACTTATTTGATACTTTGTGTCCGCCCTGACCCCGACACTAAGTCGACGCTAACCCCTTGTAGAGTCATTTTTTTGTTGTTAGCTAGGGTTTCTGACCGACGCTAAAATAGTGTTTTCTTGTAGTGGTAATGATTCTCAACTAAATTTTAATATGCACTATGTAACTATGTTTTGTCCTGTATGTATCTTATTTAGTATCATTAACATTTTGTTTCTTTTTTTTCTTCTTCTGAATTTATGTCAGCCGCATCATAAACATTACTCTTGCCAATTTTATATATAATAATTATTTGTTAACTATTAGTTGCCACATTTATATATAATGCAGATTTTGTGACTGTGTTGCATCTTATAGGAACAATATCTGCATTTATATTTAAACACTAAAGTAGAAGCAAAAAAAATTAGAATGAGTATTTATTTAATTTCCATATGTTGCAAAATTACATAATACAATTGTATAGCAGATTTTTAATACTTATTAAAGTTACATGTTCCAAATTGTATATCAATATCAAATTTACACTTGCATTATGTATATGTATGATTTATTAACCTTAAGATGGTACATACATATAGTATGATATGAATGTAGTCACAACGTAATTATATAAGCGCTTATGATATGGTGTTGACAGAATTGCAGCTATCAGACACTAAGTTACAGAATTTGACACTCATTGAGATTAAAAATATACTGCAATCAAATAGAAGAAGTTTTCATGAATTTACATGTATGTCATATCCAGATTCATATGTCACAAAGCATGTTGGCAACAAGCCGATTTATGATAAACTTGATTACAATGTTGAGACCGAACAAAAGAATTTCGATGAGCTTTTTCATGCACTTACATGTGATATATTTTATTTTTATTATGAATTTATAAATTTCTTTTTTTGTTCCACTTACAATTATAAATTGATAATTTATAGATGAACAACTTGCAATTTTTCATACAATAATGGGAGTTATTAACAAAAAAGATGAGAGGTGTTTTTCTTACATGGTTACAGAGGAACCGATAAGATTTTCATGTGGAGAACACTATCAAGTACACTTTGTTCACAAAATATAAATTGTTCTTACTGTTGCTTCAAGCGGGATACCATTTTTATTATTTCTAGGTGGAAGAACAACACACTTAAAGTTCAAAATACTCGTGCCAACACTTGATAACTCAACTTGCAACATTGACAAAGACACTGAACATTCACAATTATTTGAAGCAACAAATGTGATAATATGGTATGAAGCACCTATACCTCATAGGAACTTCTTTGAGGCATTGGATAAAACCCTTACAGATTTCATGAGCAAAAAGGGTATCCATAATACAATTTTTGGTGGAAAGGTGGTTGTTTTCGGAGGAGATTTCAGACAGATTCATCAAGTTGTTCTAATAGAAGGTCATTGTGATATTTTCCATGCATCAATTATCTCATCCTATATATAGGACAATTGTAAGGTTCTAAATCTTACAAAAAAATATGAGACTTCAACATGGAAGAGATAATACAAGTTCTGATGAACTAGCAGAATTCTCAAAATGGATATTGGAAGTTGGGGATGTAAAATTTCTGAACCAAATGATGGATTGGTTGATAAAGAAATTCCCAAAGAGTTATTAATATCCAATTTTGATGATCCTATAAGGGCTATTATTGATATCACATATCCGAATTTGTTGAAAAATTTCGAAGATGTCATTCTTGCCTTAACTATTGAAGTTGTGGACAAACGTATTGGATTTGATAACAGGTAAATGTCTGTTACCTTTTGTCTATTTATACATAAAACAATACATTAAAGAAAATACTTTTACTAATGTTTTTTTATGTTTTGTTTTTTGAACGGTATTTTTAGGGGAAGAGAAAGAGTATTTGAGTTTGGATTCAATTGATAGAACAAATACAAGTTACAATGAAGCTTATGGAGTTTTAACTCCTGAATTTCTTCGTAAATTAAGAACATCAGGAATTTCAAATCATAAGATAAAATTAAAGGTTGGTACACCTATTATGCTAATGAGAAATTTGGACCAGGCTGATGGATTATGCAATGGAACAAGGTTAGAAAATCATGTCATAGAGGCAAAGATTATGTCTGGAAAGAACATAGGTAACATTTTTTACATTCCCTGAATGTCTATGTCACCTTTTGATTCACCATGGCCATTCAAGTTGATTATGAGGCAGTTTCCAATAATTGTCTCCTATGCAATGACAATCAATAAATCCCAAGGCCAATCACTTGATAATGTTGGAATGTACTTTCTTACTCCCGTGTTTAGTCATGGCCAGTTGTATGTTTCTATTTCACGATTTAAGAGCAAAAGTGGGCTAAAAATCCAAATACATGACAAGGAGAATGCACCGTATTCGACTACTACAAATGTTGTGTATAAGGAAGTCTTCAAAGCACTTTGTTAGTCGGTAAACTTTTTATCTTATACTATTATGACAAAAGTTAAATTTCCATTTTACTTTATATATTCATTGCAGAAACAGTTTATATTTATATATTCATGGAACTTTGTTTTATATTGACAATAATAACATTTATAATATAATTTTTGAAAATTGTTGCTAGAACCATTGTACGATATACACATTATTATCCTTAAGATGCAAATTTGATGTTGACAGATGCCAAAAGAATTGTGTTGCTTATGTATATCATGGAAAGTTTTGTATTTATTATGTCTAGTATTAGTTTAAGTTGACTTTATGATCCTATAAAATTCCATAGTTTGTTAAGTTTTTTTAAGGCTAAAACATTGTATTAAACTGCTCAACATGGCATAAGATATTCACAAGAAGAGTAGCACCAATACAAAGTGTAATGCATACCAATAAGGTTCATAAAAGCCAAACCAAAATACTATGTAGCCACCTACCAAGGAATGTCTGAAAAATAACAACAAGGTTAATTTACAAACCATTAAACAATTGAACCTTACACCACTTCCAGAACTGAGCACAAACCAAAACAATTGCAAAACACTACGAACCAACACCACCATAACTAACCAACTAATTACTGTCAAAATATAATCGACGAAGCCTGAAAATATTCATGCATCCAACATCCCTCATACTTTCAGAATTGATCCAAAACGCTTCCGAAAGAAATCACAATTAATTGTTGCGACATATCCACTATAGAACCAGGCTAATGCTCAACAGACAGACTAAAAAGTAATCACCAATCCTACCAAAACAATCTTGATTCTGACAAAGAAAGACTCTTGTGCCACAAGAGATATGCGCCACAACGAGAACCTATAAAAAAGAAAAATAATGCTACCCACTAATAAATCAACTTTAAACGACAACATCAAAACCTTAAATAGCCATATCACAATAAATTGTCCAAACAAGATACTCTTGCATTTGTCATAAAGATAAATTTGATTTTTATGTTTTCGTTCTGAACATGAATTTAAAATATTAATAGGAATATATGTTTTATAATAACTATAATGACATTAATACTTTCTACCAACAAATTAAATTGCACTAAGATTTCTTCGCATTTTCATCTGCATCTTGCATATAAACAAGATCGCATTGGTTTCTCAGTTCTTCTCGGGTGTAGGTTTATGCCTCACAGGGGATCATCATTACTTTTTTTTTTGTATTTGTGTATGTTTACTAATCCTTAATTAAAATCCAAAAATATTTTTGTTTTCTTTTATTAATCTTTTTTCAGGTCAAAATGTCAAAAATAGCAGTCTCGCAGTTCGAATGAAGTTCACAGATAAAAGTCGGAGTTGATCCGCAAATAATTCAAATTTATCTGATCAAGGATTTCCCCATTTAATTTATTTATTCAAGGAATTCCAAGGTTCATGTGTTTACTCCCATGCCTTCTTCGACACGCAAAAGAATCGAGCCGAAGCAATCAAACAATCAAAATTAAACAAAATATTCAAAATTTGACCTGGTTAATCAGTTAACCAATGTGTTAACCGATTAACCATTGCAAAATTTAAATTTTTTGTTCAATTTCAGCACATCTTAGCCATTGATTTCATTGGAATATTCTAGATCCATTTCCCTCTTAATTCTCTACATCACTTTGATCATTTCCCACCATAAACCCTCACTAATCACCACTCTTTTACATTTCCCTCCAAATTTGAATTTCCAAACCTAATTTTTGAATTTCTAAAGCAAGCTCCATTCCACCAAATTCTCATTCCTAAACTCTTTAAATATAAGCATTTTCTCATTCAATGCTCAAGCTTTTGATAGCCAACAAATCTTTTGCAAAATATCCTTCCAAACCCCAAAATCACCAAAGCTCATTTTTTCCTCTTTTGAAAGTTATCAAGAATTCACCTTGAATCTTGATCAACTTTGAGCTAAACCTTCATCTTATTCTTTTTGTTCATCGATTTCAATAGATCAAGCTTGATATTGGATCAATTTGAAGATTATTCTTGGTAATTCACCTTCTTCCATGGTTCTACATTCATCATCATCATTCAAGATGTAGATCTTTGGTTACTTTGGTTGTTGATCCTTTGGATCATAAATTATTGTTTGATTGCAGGGATTTCACTAGTTTTTAACTTTAAAATTTGTGCCAATTCAGTCCATTATTATATGGTTTTGGAAGTGTTTTTAAAAGAGGATCATGCTGAATTTTGGCTATTTTTCTACTACTGGTTCAGTGTTAATCGGTTAACCAATTTCAGTACAAAATGGTTAACTAATTAACCAGTGTTGTTTTGCGCCATAATTTGAAAATTTGTTGTGTTAACCGATTAACACTGCTCTAGAAGCTGTTTTTGGCTTGCTTTGAACTTGTTGATGGTTCCTTTTGCTTCTTCTTCCTTCTTCTTATTTTTTACCTTGGGAGATATTTTTGGGACTGATTTCTCTTTAATTTCAGTGGACTTTGGGTGTAGATTAGAGTGATTAATATTCATTAGTCCAAATTTACATCTAAGTGAATTATTTAATTCACTTTAGGTACTTTGCATTAGTGAGATATTTTCATACTTGAATCCACCAAGATGAGTGATTGAACTTAAAGATGAAAGAATACCATAAGTGAAACTCAATTTGGTATTCACCTTTAGTTTCGTTCGACATTGCGTTCGGATGGCGATTTACATATCGTTCATCTCGCATGCATTAACACAAATATCGTTCACCTTAATTGGTGTTGGCCGACCTCATTTTTAGGGTAATTACTTTGTAAATTACTCGGCGGCTGCTTAACATAAACCTAAATGTGTCCCGAATTCGGAATAAAAATCCAATTGGATACTTGTACTTTTGTGGACCGGACCTCGTGTTGGTCACGTAATCCCAAAGTGATTGATATTTTTGCTTTAAGATCCAAGACTTGTGAAGTTTGATGCGCTTTGGGTCTCCCAATCTTCTTTCAAATTTCATTGAATTTGGATCTAGTCGCCTTGATTAATCACTATAGTGTAAGATACTAAGCCGAATCGGTTGCCTTTTCGATTTTTGGTACTAAGTACCTTGGCTACTCTTTTGGTTGTGGATGATTAAGTTCACCATACCACTATTATGTATATTATTATTATTATTACTATACTAACATTTTAATTTCCTTCTCGCACCTTTATCTCCTTTATTTTTATTATGCTTTATATTGTTTTATCATCCATTATCATGTTTATATTCTTGCTATTATATTGTTGTGTTGATTTTTCTTTTGTCCACATGGACACAAAATATTAATAAAGGCTTAAACCGTAAAAAAGGTTAATTGTTCCTATCTTAGACTATTGGTTACTATCCTTATCATTGGAATTGTAGTTTTGGACTTATATTTTAGGACACATTCCCTTTGCTTTGATCTTCATGAAGTTGGTATTTTTATATTTATTTGGCCATTTGCTAGCTTATAAGGATGAAATTCTTGTGTCCGTAATTGGAAGCATCATCAAGTTTGGTTAGATCTTTCCTCCTTTATCTCTTTTATTTTCTTTTTTAGGATAGTCTCTTCATCTCCTCCCCCTTCTTAAAATTTCAAAACTTCCTTCTTTTTCAAAGGATTATTGTTTTAAGAAAACCAACACCCCTTTAATAAATAAAACCTTGACTTTTGTAAAGTGCATTTTACTACTTTCGTTTCTTTAAAAAATCAATGAATTTAATCATTTTGACTTTAATTCAAAAAATAAAAAGAACCAAACTCATTCAAATTGTTTTGTGCCTTTTGTGCACTTTTGTTTGTTTTCTTTACAAGTGTTGATTATGAATCATTATTCTTTATTCGGATGCAAGTCTTTCAATCTCCATGGTTGTAGTTTGATGTAATTGAGTCTCTTGTCATTCGTGGGGGTTTAATGACATACTCGTCGATTTTATCCGAGTTGGCGCCATCCCCATAATGATGTATGAGTCCATGCCCTCATTTTCATGGAAGATTTGTTAGGATATCTACTTGAAAATGACAAATTCTCTTCACTTAATAAAATCAATCATAACCAACCATTTTCACTATTTGTACCATGAACTACGGGGTTTTGATCTCGCATTGCACATTGTGGGTACGTAGGCATGAGGTGGTAAACCTCTTCAAAAACAAAAATATTAAAAATTAATTCTTTTCTCATCCCTCCACTCTCATTTGCAAACCATTTTCAAACCAAAAATAATAAATTTTTCAAAGGATTACCGTGGAGTACCACATACATTTTTGGTGCGTAAAACCTTCCTAGTTTGTAACATATCCCCTTACTCGGTTCTTTGCTTGTTTCTTTAGCTTTTTGCTTTTAATTTCATTAGGATTTATTCGCTCTTTTTTCCTTTTCCCCTTGGAATAAAATAAAAGCGACGACTCTGTTTACTTTGAGTTAAGTTAACCAATAGCTTACACTCATGATTTGTACCGCTACACTTACCCGTACATTTCTGACTTTACATTTTGTATCTAATACAATGTTTTCCCAAATATATACTTTGTTTCCCATAACCATTTCTTCATAAACTCTATTTCAAACATTTTTTTTCAAATCAGATTGCTTTCTCCCTTCTGACCGCATTACATTACCTCCGACTGATTTCTTAACCGACTTCTTTTTAGTAAACATATTTTTCTTACCTTTATCTACAACCATTTTCTCCGTACCTTTAGCTACAACTACCTTCTTTTTACCTTTAGCTACAATCATCTATTTCTTATCGTTAGATACAACCATCTTCTTCATAGCTTACAGAAATTAATAAACATTGTTATTTATCTGCATCACAACTAATAACCAAAATACATTCACTAAAAAAACTAATGTGGTCATCTGTGATTTGTTGACAGGCCTTAAATATTTATATTTATTTTTTAAAACCCATAACAAAATCTTTACTTAACAGTCAATGAAACTCGGTGCTTTTAAAACAAATATGTTGAGATTCAAAGAAAAACTTAATAAACGAGTCGAACAACAACAAATAAACATAAACCTGAACTAATTTTTTATTTATGAACGAAATTACAAATCAGATATTTACCTGATGGTTGTCGTCCGGTTATCCTGCTCGCCTCCATAAATCAATTGCTTTGTACCCTCCATTATTCTTCACCGATTCTTGATGAAACATGCAATGTTCAAAAAGCGTAAAACAAAACCTACAAACTTTACCCTTTGCAACGATGTAAAACAAAACTACAAACTTTATCCTATATGGTTTATGGATTGTGTATTTCTCACAGTGGACTTATTTTCGTAAATGAGCCTAAATTGCAATGAAAATTTTCTCTCTAAAATTTTAAATAATTTTTTTATAATTATTATAATGTATTTAATCAATTATTATTCCTCATTTCTTATTTATGATTTCATCTTTTCATTTAGTTAACATTCATATAATTGTAATATATAATAATTTATTAAATTTGAATTTTTTATTATAAAAATAATTGTTCTAATAATTTTGATTTTTTAAAATTTTGTATTGTATATGCAATATTTTTTTCTTGGATTTATAAATCTATATTAGATATATTGTTTAAATTTTAGAGCCTAAAAAAAATTAAATCATTGAAAAGTTATTTTCGGAACTTAGCGTGTCGCACTGATATCCCACCGATATATACATAGAAATAGTAAATGGGTATAAAAAAAAAAAAAAACCTAATCCTAAGTAAATGGGTATAAAAAAAAAAACCTAATCCTAAGTACAATCATTTTCAAAATTGAGAAGGATCCACGTTTATTTCTTTGTATAATTATTGAAATTTCATGAAAAATTTAAAGTCCTGTTACCCTTTGAAGCTCTTCACGAGATGCGTAATACAAAAACATTCACCAAATATAAAAAAGAGATGCTTAATACAAAGTTAATTAATCAGTCAAAAAAGAGTTTAATACAAAGTTAATTAATCAGTAAATTTTTTTTTTAATACAAATGATCTATTTGGTAAGACATAAAAATAGTTTTTAATTTATAGTTTTTAGCTTTTCAACTCATATTTATAAAAAAAATTATGTTTGATAATTGTCTTTTAACTTTTAATTCGTAGTTTTTTTACTAATTTTAGTATTTGAAGTAGCTTTTGAATTTATATTTTTTAGTTTTTTTTCTTTTCCATTTATACCCTTATCAATCTTACTATTTATATTAATATAATTTAAATTAAAATAATTACGTTTTAGTTGAATGAATAAAAAAGATTAGTCATCATTTTTACGGAATAAATTTATGATGCAATCTATCTTTCATTTTGTTATTAATAGAATATTTTGATTCATTAAAATAAATTATTTTTATTATTTTTAAATTATTATTTTAATTATATTTTACTTGAGTTTTTATTATTAATGTATTTTTTTATTTATAAATATGATAATGTTTGATTTAATATATTTGTGTATTAATAGACATATCATAGATTTTGAGAGAAAAAAAAGTTATATAAGTCATCAACTACCAACTATCCCTAACTAATTTTACTAAACAGAATCAAAGTTAATTAATCAGTCAAAAAGAAGAGATGCTTAATACAAGTTAATTAATGAGTAAAAAAAACATAATGAATAATTAATTAAGATCCAACTTGTCCGCCAATTTGAATAGTGGGGGACTATATTATTCACCTTCTAGTGTGAAGAACTAATCCTCTCAAAGTTCCATAAATATAATATGATTGCCTATGGCATAAATTATTAGTGTCAGAAGGAACCTTATTCAGATTTGGGAAAGAATTTGCTTCCTTTCCCATTCAATTTTATTAGGCTGGTCCTTTAAAGAGATAAATTGGAGTAGCTAGCACTTTCTTTATTATGCTTTATATTTTATATTTAAAATCATTCACATCCATTTCACATGTTTTTTTTTTCTCTCTTAGAAATCACTTCTATAAAAAAAACTTTTTTTTTTCATTAATATGAGTTATATGTTTAGTGTATGTAACATCTTTATTTATTTAATTTTTCAAAATTTTTGAATCATGAATAATGATGAGATGCAATTTAATTGTATTAGCTTGTTGTTTCTCTACTTGTTTCATTCCTTAATTCTTCTTTAAATCCATAATTTTAGAATTATGAACCTTTCTTGAGGTATTTGTGATACTTCTTACTTTTCCATCTCATGATAATCACTTTTATTAACTTCTTAACATCCAAAAAACAATTGTACAAACTCATTTACAAGTAGGTCTTTCTCCATAATGATTGTATCATATTTTTAGATCATTTACTATTGTTTTAGCAACATTTTCTACCTGATGATTAAATTTTATTAGAACATAATGTTGAACAAACTCCAAACACAAGAAAGTGGATGATGTGTGTAAATTGGAAAACGATGTTCAATTATAAAATTCTTGATTTATAAAATATTTAAAATAATTTTGTAAATTAATCAAAGATAACACAAATGAATCATTAAAACAAGAACAATCAGATGAAAAACCACTGGAAATAAATAAGGAATTGAAATGTAAAAACATAAGGAAAGAGAGAAATGTCTCATTGATTTATATAGACTTGGCATAACCACTTGACTTACTCCAATCTTCAATAACTTCTTAAGAATTTCCACTATTTCAGATGTGACTTTTCCACATATTGTGCCTATGAATATTTTTACAACCAAATAAAAAAATTTACACTGGATAAATTTTTTTCACTATGAACATTTTTAAATTATAAATCAATTTTAAAATTCAAACTTATGGCAAAAATAATTTTCAAAATTTTTATGGCACAATGGAAACAACCAGAATCGAATTGTTTAATCAAACCTACTATCGAAAAGCTTGGATATGCATAAAGTTACACAATAGAATGATAATGAACACAAATTATTCAACAATAATTAATCACAAGCATTTAAATGCTAAGCTACGCGTTGAGCTTATTTCCAATGAACAAAAACCAACTAAAAACACAAAAGAGAATTTATCGAACATGTTATGTGCAAACAATAACGTTTGTAAATTTAATTTGTTTTGTTGATGTTAAAGCCAATCAAATTCAAAATGATTATGATTATATCAATGAACCTTAATTCAAAATATAATAAAAAATTTATTTCCAAACGAATTGATCAAACAACAACAAATTCGATAACTTGCAAACACAAAAATTAAAAGTTATATATATATATATATATATATATATATATATATATATATATATATATATATATATATATATATATATATATATATATATATATATATATATATATATAACTTTTAATTTTTATATATATATATATGGATTTGTTTGGCAGTTCTTCAATCGGTCTCGCTATGAGTTTGTCTATCCTTAATTTAAAATCAAAATGAGATACTTGCAATTAATCTTAATTTGCAAAAAGTGCATATACAAGAGATTAAGAACTCTAACCCTACAAACTCTATAGTTTGTTGTTGATTCTATCACCTCTAAAACCCTTGATCAAAGATTGATCAAGTCACCAACAATGCTGCTTCAATTCACAAGCTCTTGTTATTACCTTTCAAGATTTCCAATCTCAAGGTTTTCACCCGGTCAAATTAATTTCAAGCACACGCTTGATGAACCCAAGATTTACGAACATGATCATCTGTATCATGCTACTCCCTTGCAAGGAACCACCTTGTCGTAAAGAATTCACTCAATCAGATTTGTATTTGTGTAATCTTATCAAAAACCTTGAAATCCACAATGGTCTTAAAGGAAAACTTCAGCTTGATTTTCTTATTTGAAACACTCAAAGAACTCAACCCACTATTCTCGGTACAACAACCTAATTGGACGTTATCGACCCTAATTTAGATGGTCACCCAACCAAAAAATGATTATGTATTGTTAGATTGTGTGTATGCATAGAAGAGAGGTTGAAGATGATGAATATGCTTTGAAATTCTAGTTTCTCATAGGTTTTACACTGGAACCATTAAAAAAAAGATGCATGTAACTATATATATATATATATATATATATATATATATATATATATATATATATATATATATATATATATATATATATATATATATATATATATATGAAGCACATGGAATGAAAATGGATTGAGCAAAATTAAATTTTTAAAATAAAGCATCATGTGTGTCGACCTATGAAAGCAATATGTCGACCTACCAAATCAATTAGGCCGACATGTAGAGGTCTTGTGTCAACCTTGTGTCAACCTTATGTCAACCTATGTTAGTCAGTCTATGGACAATATATACAAGATGTATTATTGATGTGTGGGGGTTGACCTGAGCAGTTTATGCGTCGACCTATACTGAAGCAAAAGCCTCTATAAGTTGACCTACACGTGCATGTCTCAACCTATCTTGTAGTGTCATCACAAAAACTTGTTTTTGCAATGCATTTTCCACAAAAACCTTATTTTCAATGCATGCATGATGTATGATCCTTTTTCAACCCATTTTAATGCTTCCTAATGCTAAGATGCACATCTAGAATTAGAGGAACCATCACATATACAGTAATGCTACAATATCCTAATTTTGACATCATTCAAAAGACATCTAATAGAAAGTAGAACTCACACAAACCAAATGAGAGATTTTACATCGGACTAATCTTATAACCAATAAATTTTGTAATAAGAAGACCACTAGAACCATATAGAGTTTTTTATGGCTAAACTTAATAAATAATTGAGAGTGTTAACGAACTTTAGCCACTGGCCAAATAGATATTTTACTTGATTAATTTAAAAAATCATACAAAGACATCTTTTGAAGATATTACACAAGAGACAAGCCATCTTGAGTAATTTACCAAATTCCCACAACATAAGGAAAAAAACCTCAATGATATTTTTGACTCTCAAAGTACTAAGAAAATTTCCTCTAAAATAAAGAAATAATATTGGAGAGAGTAGAAAGTGAGAAAGTGTTATAGAAATATGTTTTCTGGTGTGTTTTCTAAGTGAGGAGAAGCCCTACATTTATACAAGAAACAATTGGCTCAAAAAGGAAAAAGTTCCTTGAGTTTTTAATTATCTAATCAATTAAGACATATGATTAATCGATTAGAAACTTAAAAAACATGGCAACCCTAATTCCCAAAAAGGAAACCCTACAATGGCTTTGAGATCTAATGGATTATGAGTGCTCTTAATCAATTTAGTAGCATTTTGCCTTACTCTAATCAGTTGTTTTAAGTCCCTAATCGATTATACAGTGTTCAAATGCTTCTTGAATGATTAGGAACAATCTTGGTCAATCTCACATTCACCTTGTTGGTTCCTTTATATGCTTTAAGGTCTTTTAGAAAATTTTAGAGAGGTTTAAACAATTTTTAGGTGAGTGTGTGCATTGTCTTAGTAGTTTAAAAGTTACTCAAATATCTTTACAATACTCTAATCACTCAGTCATGGCCCAAGCGAGCTTTCACACGTCCTCTCTTTTTACAAATTTTGAACGTTTAAGACCTCTTTCTTAATTCATAATTGATTCAACACTTCATTTGAGACTTAAATTCTACATATTGATGATGTTTGATAAGGCTTTTTGATACACACCATCATTAGAGATTGTTTGATCGTAGATAATCATGGATTCCACCGAATGCCACTTTGTAGGGATTTAAGAAGGGGTTTTGTTGAAAATTTTGATCCTCTTAGCAGAACAAACCAGATGAACGAATCTTTATTAAATCATTAATCACAAATCAAATAATTAGGATTATAGGAACACCTTTTGATGTGTATTTTAACTTTGATCACGAATGTAGAAAATATCGGTCTCTACAAAGTCCACACAAGTACAAAGTGGAACACGATGTTACTTGTTTTTCGAGCATGACAAAAATTAGGATTGCATGGGAAAATACCTATCTATTTGTAGAGAGCTAGAAAAACCCTAATGCTCTTGTTTTGAATTTTTCCAAAATAAGCCCAATATTATTTATATTTAATTAAAAACTTTTCATAAAATAAAATACTATTTATTTTCTTAAGCTCTTTTAATTAGATCAAATAAAATAATTTAATTTAATTAACTGTCAATTCCAATTATTTAATTAAATCATATTTAATTTAATAAATTATATATGTGTCTATGTATTAAATAATATATATACTATTAACACATATTTAAATTAAATTTTATTTAATTTAATCATCCATTTCAATATCAACACTCTATGCGTGTAACCCTCTAGATTCTCGTAATATTCACAATAATATTAAATTAATTTAATATTATAAATAATGAACGGTATCTAGTAATACATCAATGTTACCCAAGTGACAAGAATGTCATGTGATTTGGCATAAGCTTGTAATTAACGATCAAGAAGACATCATAGTTGAGTAACTTCATGGTGAAGTAATCAACCTCTCTAAGCCAAGATCACAAGTTTGCCTAGCGAGAAAATGAGGTTCATGATTTCAAGGCTAAGTTACTTCAATGTGAAGGAATGGTTTGTAGTATGTTGAAAAATTCTGAAGCAATGTCATACCTCTTCATTGCATGTGATCGTGATACGTTTTCCAAATCATTACAAATTCTCATGATCATTTTCTCAAACATTTCCTCTATTTTCAAGAGGTATATTTAGGGGAGAGTTCATTATGATCCCTCAATTTCAAAAACTACCATTTTCGCCCCTTATGTCTTCAAATAGCGCCACGTTAGTCCTTTTCGTTAGGTCTATTAGTCGAAGTAAAAATAAAGGACCATTTAGCATACATGTAGTGCTGATATGACAACGTATTCATCTGAAACACATATTTCTTGCAACATTCATACCATTCCCCATAAATATATCCCATGCTTACAACATTCATACCATTTTACATGAATTTATCCCATTTCCAAAACCCATTTTTTTCAACTCAACCATCAGCATCAACTAACCGATTTTTCCTTAACTTCACAAGCAAACCAACACATTTCCTTCACAGCAACAAACTAACAACAATTTCTATTTCAAGGAGCATTCATTTGAATACCCACTGAGAAATTCGACATTACTGATCCAGAGAATCTGGTCTATCTCCAACCAACAATCCATAAATCTGGCACCATTCCGTAACTTTCTCCTCTACAAAACTCCCCTTCCACGATCCATATGCATACGACCTCCTTCGCTGTCACAAACAACAACCATAATTTCCGACATTTTCTGAGTGGAAAATGCATTTTTCTCCTTTAATTTCCATATATCTTTGGGACTAGAGTTTTGATCAAACGCCACGAACATTGAAAAATAGAGTCATAAAAAATCGAAAATCAATCAATGAAGAACGAAAAATCTAGGATTGCTAAAGTAGAAGATTCACGCATTGAAACCAAATAATAGTACCTAGAAACATAAAGAACAATTCAAAACCCTAGTCAAATTAATAAAGCAAAACAAAAACAAAAATTATGAAAAATTATGAATTAGAGAAAAGGAGAACAATACCATAATGTGAAAAGTGAAGTGTGAGAGTGATGATTTATAATTGATATTTTGAAATCGTAATTGAATTATTGATTTGGTTTGTGTAGATTATTGGCATGCTTACCCATAAGCTTTCTAACTTTCATATCTAAAATCTCAAAAAAATGATGGATTAGTTTAGAAGATGATGATATATTCATGTCATTGTTGTTGCTTTTTTTCCTACTTCATGGTTTTTCTAGGTAACAAAATGAATAGGGTAACAAAGAAGATCCCACGTGGAGCTGACATGGGCACAAACACTAAAATATTTAACATCGTTTAACAAAAATGACTAAAAAGGATAAACTTGAAGCGTTTAATATATTTAAGGGACCAAAATGGTCGTTTTTAAATTTGAGGGACCAAAATGAACCCCGCCCTAAACTTATGGGACAAAAAATGACTATTTTTCCAATTTCAAATCAGCTCTTTCATCAATATTTTCAAAACAATTCATTTGTATAACTTAAAAAAAGTCTTAGAAACTTTAGTGTACAATTTTCATTCACATGGAAAAGTTTCTTGAGCACTTAGAGTTTGTAATATTGAATTGTTATACTGAAAGAGAAGACCAAATTGGAATTTTGTGAATACTCAAAATTAATTTGTACTTAAATTTTATTTGTATTTAAATATTGGTATCTGTGTATTGTAACTTGTTTAACAAGTTTGTGGAAACAAGAAAAATAGAAGAAAGTATGGTTCTCTCTCTAATTGTTGTAAAATTATAAAGTGGTGTGTTTCTTGATTGTTTTATAGAATTGAAGAGAGTCATAGTGTGAGGGTGTAATAATTTTTAATATAGTGAAATCCTTCACGGAGTATGGAGGGACTAGACGTACCATTGATTATAAAGGGAAACTAGTATACATATGTGTGTCCTTTATTCTTTACTACACATTTAATTTTGTGTTCTTACATTCATATTTGATCATAATCATACTGTAAAAATTAAAGTCAGCAAAATAATGAGAAAAAGTATTCAAACCTAACCCACCCTCTTAGGTTGCAATCTATACTAACAAATGGCATCAGAGCAAGTTAAGGTCACTTTCTCCTCAATTCTAGAACGTTGTCTTATGTAAAACCATTATTGGTAGACGGTGGTAGCAACAACAAACATCCATGCTTTGTTGGTGATACTATAATTTTTGGAAGATACACATGCAAATGTATCTAGAAGCATAAGGTGAAGAAATATGGGATATTGTAGAAAATGGTCCTTACATTTCTACAACGATCATCAACTAAGTAGAACAACTTAAAGTAAAAGGCTATCAGAATGAAGATGACAAGAAGAAAGTGTTATTCGTCAATAATCTAAGAGCATTATTGCATCAAACCTAAGTATGGATGAATTCTTTCGTGTTTCTAATTGTAAAATAGGAAAATATATTTAGGATAATATGGAAGTAACTCATGAAGGAACGGTAAAAGTAAATGGATCAAAACTAAACACTTTATCACAAGAATATGAAATGTTTAGAATGCATCCCAGATAAATAATCATGAAAAGATAAAAATTATATATCCAAATATGTTAATGAGCTCTAAGATAATTCTTCACCAAGGTACCAAATATAGTTTTTCAAAACCTTATAAAAGAATTCTATTCAAATTTATCAATTATTGGAGCATTCGTAAGATCATATGTAAAAGGATTTAAAATAGACATCCATAAATATCTATTTAGGAGCATGTTTGAGCTTCCCATTCAAGGAGTGATTTACAAATGAGGAGCTCCAATAATTATTAAGGGGTTCAAGTGATCCATGGCCATGTACTCCCTCGTTATGAATCCTATGGAAAACAAAAAAAATTCCCAGCAAGGCAAGTTATCTGAAATAAAGAGTTCATGTTATCCACCACCACCTTGTAACACGGTGGGAGAACTGACTTTAAGTTATGTTGCGGATAGCAAGAGTCGCCACCGACTTTTATTTTATCCAAAGGAAAGGCATAAAAGAACAGGAAAGACCTTTTGAAAGATTTTTGGGTCCGGGGGGTAGGTTATGTAAAGGGAAGGTGTTAGCACCCTTTACATCCATGGTTATCCATGGGCTCTTAGTTACTTAGCTCACTTTTGAATTGTTTTTGAAAGTGTAGTGTGTGAATAGAAAAATTTTCATAATAGTTAATAATGATCCATGTATGGATGCGTAAAAACTTGTTTTTTTGAAAATTTGTTTGAAATTTGTTAAGTGTGAAAAGTTTTTGAAGTGAGCAAGTACATAAGAGGAACCTACCCTAAAGTTTTAGGTCTTTCTTGTTCTTTATCCTTTAATTGGTAAGACTATCCCTACTATTAAGGAGTAGGTAGTCATTACCTTGGATGTAAGGGACATGAGAGGGTCATTCTGTTTTAGGAAGGCAACTGTGGGGTGTAATAAGCATATAGGAGGGTCTATCATCATTATTCGAAGGGACTTGATTCGTATAGGCAACCATGAGGGACTTGATGATTTTTTCTTTTAGGGACTTGCTTTATACACCCCACTTGACCTTATGATTTAGGCAACTTGAGGGATAACCTTAGAAAGTGTAGGATGGCGATTAGAAATCGACTTACGTGTGTGAGTGTTTAGTTTAATTATCTTACGATTAAAGTGATCTAATTTATTTTAAATAAAATACATATTTTTCACTCCCTAATTACTAACCATAGCAAGAATAATTAAATAATTACAGAATTTACATCCAGGAGCATTTACATAATTATAATAATAATAAGCAAAATAAATAATAAACAAATAATAATTTAACAATAAATAATGGGTTAGTAGTAATAAAAATTAAGAAATAGGATTAGTAAAAATATTAAGAATAAATAAAGTTAGTAAAAATAATTAAATTTAGTGAAACAATAATAATTATAAAAATAGACAAGGTTAGAAGAAATAAGATAAAAAATTAGGATAATAATAAACAAACAATAAGAATATGATTAATAATAATTAATAGAAATAAATAGAGAAAATATTATAGTAACATGATTAAACACAAAATTTGATTTTAATTTAGAAACATAAATAATTAAATGATTACTATAATATAAAGTTCTAAATATAACATAATTATAAATTTTTAATCATTTACGAAATTTAATTATTTCCAATTATATATCAACAATTATTAAAATATTTACATATTGTATGAAGAAAATAAATTTTAAATATCATGTTCATAAAATAATTATATTTACAAAAAAAATTAGTCATATTTAAGATATTATATTAAGTATCGTGTTTACAAAATTTATAAGAATTATAATAAATATATATATATACACAATAATTATAATAATAATTGGAAAATAAATTTATTTAGAAGAAAATAGAATTAGGTTTTATTTTGGAAAATAGTTTTTAGAGTTTTTTTTAAAAAAAAATTAGGGTTTAGTTATATACAAAATAATTTTAATATACATAATTTTTAAATTAGAAAACATATATACATGAAATATATTTAATTCATTTAATAGAATGATCAAAATAAAGAGAAGAAAATAAAATATATAAAAACTTACCTGACTGGGATTTGAACCCAGGTCAGTGTGTTTGCCAACAAGAAGAACCACCATCAGGCCAATGTGCACGCAGGCAATGAATGAGAAGGAGAAATTGGTTTTGTGCTTTAAGCTTGAAAAATCTGGAAAATAATAGAGATAAAAAGGCCTGGGGTGGGATTCGTACCCAGGACCTTATGAATGCAAGCAAGTACGCGCTACCGCCTGGCTGGGAGAGCCTATCTGGCTATTGAATGGCAAAAAGCCATAATATATTCAATCTCCTTTTATCCTGAAAAAAAAATAGAACAAAAATAATGGCCCAAGCAGGATTCGAACCCTGGCCTTTTCATCAAACATAAGCGCATCCTTCCATTGGGACAAGCCACTGCTTGTGATAACTAAATAGCAAAACAAAATAAAATATGTTAATCATAATTTGAATTTCTGAGCGCGCGGCAAACTTCATCTTCAACCTCCTGAGCTGCGAATTTTCTTATGAAAATACTTGCAAATTTTCCTGCGAAAAACCATTCCCAGCAAAACCTACGAATATCAACAAGCAACAAAACCATACAATTTTACAAAATTAAGCATAGCATTATAATCCAGACATTCATACAATCAAGCCTATGTTGTTAGAATCCATTTAAGTTTCTTAAATCCAAAATCCCTAAACCTAGGTCCAAACCCTAACTATGGCATCTTGTGAATTAGGTGCGGGTTCTTTGATTTTCCTGTCCAGAAACAAGCTACACAACATTATAAACAATATTAGGCAATCAAAATCCATTTAAATGCAGTGATTTGATGTAATCGAAAAAATAATTTCAAGCATGAACAAAGCTTCGGGTTCATCATTATGACATGCTTTAGATGAATGTGAGTGATGGTTTTGCTTCCATGATGTCCAAGGAACACGTCTATGAGCTTATTTTACCTTGAAACCTCTTGGATGATGGAATCCGAATTGGTGTTTTTTGATGAATTTTTGAGTTTTTGAAACTTACCCTTGGCTGCTGGAATTCGTGTCCAAGTGTTAGGTTTGTGTTTAGTATATATATGTGAGTGAATTAGGTCAGAAAAACTCATTGGTTGTGTGAAGATTTGATCCAAAAAAGATTGAAAAAGATCATGTTGTAAAAGTCAAATATTTGTTCATGAAGACTTGCTATTCTTGGATTAATCACATGATTTCTTTCTTCTTTAATTCTAATCACCAATTAAGAATTTCTAGAAGCATTATCTTCCTCCAAAAATAGATTTTCATATTTTATATTTATTTAAAATGATTTTTATGAATTAAATCAATAATAAATAAAAATAGAATAATAAAAATGCTGAATTTTGGTCAATTGGGTCGTGCATAATGATATGATGTGGATTGGATCATAACTTGGGCAGCCCATTTGGAAAGAAGTGATTTTAAACCTCCATTTTCAACATAAACCATCACAAAATTTCCCAACTTTGCAAGAGCATATCTCCCTCAATTTTAAAGGTATGAGGGTGTTCTTGGACTTTTTGGAAAGCTTGAAGAGTCCTTTAAACAACCCCATTGGTTTCAGGTCCATATCGTTTACCAATCTCAAGTTATGCCCTTTTGAAGTTGTTGACTTTTTGTTGACTTTTGAAATGACCTATAATGTCCTAGCTCATATCTTTCAAATGAAGCATTTTTGGGCTTAACTTTCAACATCAAAGTTGTAGAGAATTCAATTTCCTTCAAAATGAGCTTTGGATGGAGACTTGGTGATGAAGTATGTGAAAGTTATGGCTGGTCAAAGTTCAGTTGACTTTTACTGAGGAAACCCTAATTTAGAAACTCCTGATTATTGATGATCTGGAATCTCCTTGATGAATCATGATCAACCCTTGATCAAATGATGAATTTTACTTCATATACTTGATGTTGGCAAAAAATCATGAAGTTTGACTTTGGTTTGACCACAGTTGACCTCAGTTTGACTTTTTTAACTGCACTGACTGATTTTGACTTATCTGATCATCTGACTGAGCAAACTTTTGAGAAAAGTCTTGAAACTTGTCATGGGGGTTCTTATACACATATAAGATGTTATGAAGCTCGCTTGAGGTATTGGAAGTCCATTTAGCCTGATTAAAGTCAAAACCCTAGTTTTGGATACACTGCTCAGGAGGTGCCTTGTCTAAGGGAATTATCAACTCTTCTGACCAATTGTGAACCTTGTGAACCTTGTGAACCATCATAAAATGTCTTGTGATACTCATGGGAGGTATTGTGAACCTTATGAACCTCATGAAGTGACTTGTAGGCTTCATGAACCTCATGAAAGGTTATGTAAACATTGTGAATCTTGTGAACCTTGTGAACCTTCAAGAAGCAACTTATGGACTTCATGAACCTCATGAAAGGTCTTGTAAATGTTGAGAAGCTTGTGAACCTTGTGAACCTTCAAGAAGTGATTTGTAGACTTCATGAACCTCATGAAAGGTTATATAAGCATTGAGAGACTTGTGAACCTTGTGAACCTTCTTAGCACACAAAGTCTTGTATTGTGAGGGCAAATTTTGGGGTGCAACAGCTGCCCCTGTTCAATTTTCTGAAACCTGAGGGGTTAGATTGGTACATTTGCCAATTGTGACCTGGAAGGTTGAAGGGGATTGAACACAAAAGCCCAAAAATTTGCACTCGCCAGTGCATAGAGTGATACAGATGGCTAGTTGAATATGATTGAGTGGGCTTAAAGATGCCACTAGGGGAAAGTTCTTCAGATATATTTCTTGGAAGATAAAGCAGTCCAAAATATGGAGGTATAATGAAAGCTGTCAGGAGTCTGGAGCAGTCCTGAGGTATTGATGATATGCTTTCAGGAGATTGGAGTAATCCTGATGTAACAGCATGTCTTCAGGGGGGATAAAGCAATCTTGATATATGAGAAGCTATCAGGAGGTTGGAGCTGTCCTGAAGTAACAATATAATTTCAAGAGAGTAGAGCAATCTTGAGAGGTTGATGATATGCTTTCAGGAGACTGGAGTAATCCTGATGTAACAGCATGTCTTCAGGAGGATAGAGTAATCAATAATGATAACCCTAAAGCAGTCTTGAAGTAATAATATGATTTCAGGAGGATAGAGCAATCAATAGCTCTAAAGCAGTCTTGAAGTAATGATTTCAGGAGGATAGAGCAATCAATAATGATAACTCTAAAGCAGTCTTGAAGTAATAATTTCAGGAGGATAGAGCAATCAATGATGATAACTCTAAAGCAGTCTTGAAGTAATAATTCGTCAGGAGGATAAAGCAACCCTGAGGTAATAATATGATTTCAGGAGGATATAGCAATCCTGATGATTGTAAGCCTGTTTGTTGGATAATTAACCTGAAAACAAGGTAGCATTCTGTATGGTAATATTAGTTTATGCTTTATGTATGCATGTATAATATGATGCACTTAAGTAATGTACTAAGTATCTATGGATATGTATGTTATGGTATGATGTAAATGATGTATGTATGATATGATACTGCCGGAAGCGTCTGGATATCTTCGTATAACAACTGCTGGCCAGGGAAAATAAATCCCGATTTGTTGTTGAAGAATATGAGGGACTCATTCCCGTCTTGTTTGATAAGAGGGTATACATAACCTCCTGTCTGCTGGGGATAGCAAAGTATATATAACCTCCCGTCTGCTGGGGATAGCAAAGTATATATAACCTCCCGTCTGCTGGGGATAGTAAGGTATACATAACCTTCATCTTCGTTTGATAGTAGGGTAGATATAACATCCCGTCTTCGTTCGTCGTACCCTTATTGGAAGGTAAATTTCCGAATATCCGTATGAGGATAAAAGAGATGGATATAAATTCCAGGGGAGATGTGACTTTATGAAGATGGACCTGCCCTACTGGGGGATTTGTAACTGTTTTGTAGAGATGAACCGGCGAAGCTTCGTTGAAATCCTTCCCTCGTTCGTCCTTAGTAAATACTATTACTGCATTTTCATGCATTTCTGGTAAACATTAATCATATTAAGCATACATGCATTTCTGGTAAACATTAATCATATTCAAAAGCATACATACATTCAAACACAACCAATGGACGCTTCGCTTATGTAAATAGGGTAAAAGTAAATCTGGATTCAAAAGATGGAATTTATTTATATCAAAAGTGACCCATACATGGGTAAGTTTGTACAAGGAGACATAAACCCTAGTAAGAGGATTTTGTCATAAAGTTTTACAAAAGAAAATCGGCTATGTGGGAAACAATCCTATTGAGTTTCAATTCTACTATTGCCATTATCTTCAAGTATCTCATCTTCTGCTGTTGAGACGGAAACGATTGGATTGAGCTTTATCTGTTCGAGCTTGGGTAAGTAGTACAACTGGTTGCAGTTTCATGAGTGATCCAAACGAGACATAGTCATACGCTTTAATCCCTAACTTTTGCCTGGATTGCCCTTTCAGGTTTTCAATCCACCGGGATACCCTTTTTTGCCCAAGCCGCCTTTTCAGGTTTTCGACTTGCCGGGTGTACATCTTTTTATATATATCCCTAATTTTTGCCCAAACCCTTTTGGTTTGCCGGGATGCCCTTATTTTTGCCTAGGCCTGTCAACCTAGCGGGTCTCTTTTTATGCGTAGTATTTTTTAACTATGTCTGCGTTTACAGGCTGTGGGAAGTCCTCACCATCCATTGTAGTCAGTATCATGGCACCTCCTGAGAACACTGTCTTGACTACAAATGGTCCTTCATATGTTGGAGTCCACTTGCCTCTAGGATCACCCTGTGGTAATATGATACGCTTGATTACCAAGTCACCAGCCTGATATACCTTTGGCTTAACCTTCTTGTTAAAAGCTTTGATCATTCGTTTTTGGTACATCTGGCCATGACAAACTGCTGCTAACCTCTTCTCATCAATCAAATTTATCTGGTCCAGTCGAGTCTGAATCCACTCATCTTCATCCAAGCCTGCATCCTTTATAATTCTTAAGGAGGGAATCTGAACTTCAATGGGCAGAACTGCTTCCATACCATAGACTAAGGAGAATGGGGTTGCCCCTGTAGAAGTACGTATTGTAGTATGATAACCATGAAGAGCAAATGGCAACATCTCATGCCAATCCTTATAAGTAACAGTCATCTTCTGTACAATCTTTTTAATGTTCTTATTAGCAGCTTCAACTGCCCCATTCATCTTTGGACGATACGGAGAAGAGTTGTGATGCTTAATCTTGAACTGCGTGCAGAGATCAGTAATCATAGTGTTGTTCAGATTAGAGCCATTGTCAGTGATAATCCTTTCAGGGATGCCATACCTACATATGAGATTATTCTTAATGAACCGAGCCACAACATTCTTGGTAACAGATGCAAATGAAGCTGCCTCTACCCACTTCGTGAAGTAATCAATAGCAACCATAATGAAACGATGTCCATTAGAAGCAGTAGGCTTGATCTCACCAATCATATCAATGCCCCACATGGCAAAGGGCCAAGGAGCAGTCAACACATTCAAAGGTGATGGAGGTACATGGACTTTATCAGCATAAATTTGACACTTGTGACATGTTCTGGAGTGTTGATGGCAGTCAGCTTCCATGGTAGACCAATAGTAACCTGCTCTCAAAATCTTCTTTGCCATAGTATGACCACTAGAATGAGTGCCAAAGATCCCATCATGCATATCTTCCATAATCTCAGTTGCTTCCTTCTTATCCACACAACGAAGCAAAGTTGAATCATGATTGCGCTTGTATAGAATGCCATTACTCAAAAAGAACTTAGCAGAAAACCTTCTCAGAAATTTCCTATCTTTGACAGATGCCCCTTCAGGGAACTCCTGAGCTTCAAGATATCTTTTCACTTCATAGAACCAAGGCTTCACTTCTGCTCCTTCAGTGTCAATCTCGTTGCAGTATGCAGGCTTTTCAAATCTATCAATAGTAATCTTGGGAGCTTCATCATCCCAGCTGATCTCAAACATAGATGCCATGGTGGCCAATGCATCTGCCAACTGATTCTCTCTTCGTGGAATATGTCCAAAGGTAATCTCTTTAAAATGTGGGATCAAAGACAACACATGCTCTCTGTAAGGAATGAGGTTATCATGCTTGGTATCCCAATCTCCTTTAATCTGACTTACTACCAGGGCTGAATCTCCATACACATCAAGGAACTGAATCTTCATATCAATAGCAGCTTTAATACCCAGGATACATGCCTCATACTCAGCCATATTATTGGTACAATAGAAACAAAGTCTGGCAGTAATCGGGGTATGATAACCTTCAGGGGAACTAATCACAACACCAATACCATTACCAAGTGCATTGGAAGCACCATCAAAAACCATAGTCCATCGGGATCCTTGTTCAGGTCCGTCATATTGTCCAGGTTCTTTGGTAATAATCATAATGTCTTCATCGGGGAACTCAAAACTCATTGATTGGTAATCATCCACTGCTTGATGAGCCAAATGATCAGCAACAACACTTCCTTTAATGGCCTTCTGAGTAGTATACTGTATGTCATATTCTGTCAAGATCATTTGCCATCTTGCAATTCTTCCGGAGAGAGCAGGTTTCTCAAATATGTACTTGATTGGATCCATCTTAGAAATCAATAAGGTAGTATGGGTCAACATATACTGTCTTAGTCGGCGAGCAGCCCATGCCAAAGCGCAGCAAGTTTTCTCGAGCAGTGAGTATCTTGTTTCACAGTCGGTAAACTTTTTGCTAAGGTAGTATATTGCCTGCTCTTTTCGACCAGACTCGTCATGTTGCCCCAACACACACCCCATTGAGTTGTCTAACACTGTTAAGTACATAATCAAGGGTCTTCCATCAACTGGTGGCATCAAAATTGGTGGTTCCAGCAGATATCTCTTAATTTCATCAAAGGCAGTCTGGCACTCATCATTCCATTCCATCACCTGATCTTTCTTCAATAACTTGAAGATTGGCTCACAGGTAGTTGTTAATTGGGAAATAAATCTTGCAATGTAGTTCAATCGTCCCAAGAAACCTCTAACTTCCTTCTCAGTACGGGGAGCTGGCATCTCTCGTATAGCTTTCACTTTTGCAGGATCCACTTCAATACCTTTTCCACTGACAATGAAACCCAGGAGATTTCCAGATCTAACTCCAAAAGTACACTTGTTTGGATTCAATCTCAACTTGTATTTCTTCAACCTCTCAAACAACTTGTGCAGATGATCAAGATGTTGCTCTTCATTCTGAGACCTGGCTATCATATCATCTACATATACCTCTATCTCATGATGAATCATATCATGAAACAAAGCCACCATAGCACGCTGATATGTTGCCCCTGCATTCTTCAAACCAAATGGCATTACCTTATAGCAAAAAGTGCCCCACTGTGTCACAAATGTTGTCTTCTCCATATCTTCAGGTGCCATCTTGATTTGATTGTAACCAGAGAAACCATCCATAAAAGAGAATACCTTATGCTGAGCAGTGTTGTCTACCAGAATATCAATATGAGGGAGTGGAAAGTCATCTTTAGGGCTAGCTTTGTTCAAATCTCTGTAGTCCACACACATACGTACCTTACCATCTTTCTTAGGAACTGGTACCACATTTGCAACCCACTGAGGATAAGAAGTCACTGCTAAGAACCCTGCATTGAACTGTTTCATTACCTCTGCCTTGATCTTTTCTGACATTTCAGGACGCATACGACGAACCTTCTGCTTCTTTGGACGACAATCTTCTTTCACTGGCAAACGGTGAACCACAATGTCTGTATCCAACCCTGGCATATCTTCATAAGACCAAGCAAAGATCTCCACATAGTCACGTAACATCTGAATCAACCTGCTTTTGACACTGTCCTCTAAATCAGCCCCTATCTTGACCTCTTTTCTGTTTTCTTCAGTTCCCAAATTCACAACTTCGACTGGCTCTTCATGTGGCTGTATAGCTTTCTCTTCTTGTTGTAACAATCTAGCAAGCTCTACAGGTATTTCACAATCGTCCTCATTTCCGTCTTCAGTTTGATAGATCGGATTCTCGAAATCATAATTGGCAATAGTAGAGCTGTTATCAACAGGATCCAGAGTGGATGAGGATCTGCATTTAGTGATGTGGGTGTGTGTAAGAACACATAGCTGATAAAACGAAAATAAAAGAAAAGAAAGACAAGGAACACAATATTTACTAAAACGAAACGTCCACTGATTTTATTGAATGAAGTATGCAAATGAAATGACAACCCGTAACAAGCATACCATTGTGCCCCGAGTAAGGCACATGGCTTGAAAGTTCAATTGTTCAGAAATTACAAACTTAAAACATAACACAGTAATAGTATTTACTCCTGACTATAGGAGATAGGGATAACATCTTCAGCTTTCCAATTATTGAGTCCAGCACCCACAGTAGGAAAAATCCATGCATCCAAGTTGTAGTCTTCATCTTGATCTCCCACAGCATTAATCTGGTCCTTCACAACCCCTTGATTAGTGATACGGGCAGCACGAGCACGACGAACAGCCTTCTGGGACTCTGCAGTGAAACCCAAACCAAACTTGTCAGACTTGTATGGAATATCAGGAAGCTGACCCCAAATAGTACAACCACCTTCATCCACCACAGCTCTTGCATCATTGAGGGAGGCCATTGCCATTGTTGGAGGCTTTCTGGTAACCACAGGAACTTTCTTCACAACAGAAGGAGCTACATAGTCATTAACAACCCAAGGAACCACTTCAAACGTCTGACACGGAGTCTCAATGTATTCACCTTCCATTTCCAGATACTTGAAAGTGTTTACATGGCTGACAAAGTATTCTTCTTCTCCATAGACAGTAACAACCTTTCCATTCACCGGATATCTCAACTTTTGGTGCAATGTAGAGGTCACAGCACCTGCCCCATGGATCCAGGGACGACCAAGCAGACAAGATTATGAAGGACGAATATCCATCACATAAAATGTAGCAGTAAACACCTGGGAACCAACTTTGATTGGAAGATCAATCTCCCCATGTACTACTCTTCTAGAACCATCAAAAGCCTTTACCACAATATTACTGGGCTTCAGCACAGCATCTTCAGGACTCAGCTTGTTCAGGACTTCCTTAGGCAACACATTCAAAGAGGAACCATTATCTATCAGTACATGTGACAGGGTAGTGCCCCTGCATTCAATTGAAATATGCAAGGCCCTGTTATGATTCCTCTTGGCAGGGGTCAAATCAGCATCAGAAAATCCTAACCCATTGTCATAGGTCAGGTGGGCAACACAGTTCTCAAATTGGTCAACAGAAATTGCACTGGGTACATGAGCAGTCTTCAGAAACTTGATCAAGGATTTGGCATGAGCCTCAGAACATAACAACAAAGACAGCATAGAAATCTTTGAGGGAGTATGCCCCAGCTGATCAACAATGTCATAATCACTCTTGCGAATGATTTTCAATACTTCTTCCATCTGCTTAGAGAGGTCATCAGCAGCTGGCACATCAGTAGATACAGGCTCAATAACAGGACCCTTGCCCCGAGCATCAGTGGTGGAAGTAGCAGCAGGAGTAACTGCATTCTTAGAAGCAACTGGAGGAGAGAAGACTCTTCCACTACGAGTGATCTTGCTAGATCCAACAATATTGTCAACATCAACAGGCACATCAGCTACAGGCTCTTGCTTAACACCATGGATGTAAACATCAGACCCATAGTGCCAAGGCACAGCTTTGTCAGACGTATATGGGATAGGACCAGGAGTAGTAATGACCACAGGCGCTATTCTAGCTTCAGCAACAACTTTCACAGGACCTTCAGCAGTGATCTTGATTGGACCCTGATGAGTGATTTTAATGGGACCTTTTGAAGTGATTCTTATTGGTACTTTGTCAACCATGTCAACCTCTTCAATCTTCCTACCTTGAGTCAGATGATCCACCATACTTTCTACAGACGACGGAGTCCTCTCAAACACTATAGTATACTTATCCATGAGACGCTGAATTCCATCTCTCAATATGAAGCAACTATCTGGTTTCTAGGTGCAATACAAACAATCTTCACGACAACCTGGAAAGATCCCAGCTTGTACTAACCTCTTTTTGATAACAGACAATGGTGTGTTCAACTCCATAACTGAATAGACACGTAGATCTTCATCAATGGCATTGACAGTCTTCTCGTGATTCGGCATAGGAGCAGTAATCACATTTGGGGTACCCGGAGGATCAAACTCAATTTCTCCAGCATCAATCATATCCTGAATTTTATTCTTCAAGACCCAGCAATTATTAGTATCATGTCCCTGACAGTTTGAATGGTATGCACACCGTGCATTGGGATTGTACCTGGGAGAGGTAACATTGGGGTTCTGAGGAGCCTCTTTCAAAGTAATAAGTTCAGCCTTCAACAAGTGTTGCAATGCCTGAGCCATTGACATGTTGATCTTCGTGAACTGTCTTCTAGCCCTCTGTTGGTTGCCCTGTGGCTGCTCTGTTGGTGCAGGAGTTGGATTTGAAATATGAACTGCACTGACAGACTGATGCCTTCTGTTACGATCAGGCTGACCATAAACAGCATTAGATTCCTTCTTCCCAGTGGGAGGCTTCTTTGCAGAACCTGATGAGGAAGCACCCCCTTGGATCTTACCATTCTTTATACCATTCTCTACTCGCTCTCCTGTCATGATCAACTCAGTAAAGCCAGATGATGAGCTTCCAATGAGATGACTGTAAAACGGACCATTCAGCGTACACATGAACATATCAACCAATTCCCTATCAGTCAAAGGGGGTTGAACTCTTCCAGCTAAATCTCTCCACTTCTGAGCATACTCTTTGAAACTTTCTTTGGCACCCATAGACATACTCTGAAGCTGCATGCGAGTGGGGGCTAAGTCAGCATTGTATTGGTACTGCTTATAGAAAGCTTCAGCAAGATCATTCCAGTCTCTGATATTGACACTCTCCAACTGATAATACCACTCCAACTGAGCTCCAGATAAACTCTCTTGAAAGAAATGGATCCACAACTTTTTATCAGCAGTGTGGGGTTGAATTCTTCTGACATATGACCTCAGATGCAGCTTGGGACAAGAGACCCCATCATAGACAACAAATGTAGGAACCTTGAACCCAATGGGTATGACTACCCCAGATATCAGACTCAAATCCTCAAAATCCAGCCCAGATGACTTCTGCAACTCCATAGCATCCATCCTATCCACCAGCATCTTGAATTTGTCTTCATTAGGCTCATGGTAGTAATTAGCCTCAGAATCAGAGTCCCCCATTGTATGGTGGAGACTGCCTACCTCTTGCTCAGACTCTTCAGATTCATAGTCTTCAGCTGGTTCTTTGGTCTTGGCAAGACCTTTGAACCTTCTTCCCATGTTGATTAACCCAGCAGACCTTCTAGTCTTCTTAGTCTTCTTGGCCAGCAGTGCCTTCAATTCATCCTGTCCCTTGGACAGGTTCAAGATCAGCTCTTGGAACTGTGCATTTTGTGCCTGAAGATCCTTAACTGATTGTTCAAGAGCCATTGCTGAAATAAACAGCGAGAAGATGAGAAACCTGTGCACAATTATAAACCTGTGATGCAATGAAATGATATGGGAATGCATATGCAATGTTTTCAAGGACCGCAGGATTTAAATTTGCTTAAACAAACATGAAGGTAAATTTTTATTAGTAATAACTTTGTTTTGCCTTTTAGGCTTACAAAAATGAAAATGAAATAAGTACAAAAAATGGGGTTTTAAGTCTCCCATGGACGTTTCCTCTTTGTATTGAGGTACGAGTTGAGGTTTCGTTCCTCGTGAAGTTGCTTTGTTAGCTCTAAGATTCTTGCTTGGCTTGCTTTGTAATGAGCCTCGAAAGTATCCCTTTGCTCCTTTAGTTGGATCCATGATCTCTGCAAGTCTTCCTTATCAGTAGGCATGTCTGGGTGAAGGATGGTATAAGCTGTGTCTCCTTCAGCAACAGGTTCCATGGTAACTGGTAGGACGGCAGGATATGGCATCATGAGAGTCTGAGCACGAGATCGCACCCATCTGAGATAAGCTTCCATAGGAATAGTGTACTTAGGCTCCAGTGTCTTGCTGTCAATCCTGTTTACCTTTCCCCAAGCTCGTATGAATCTCTGACGGTAACCTTGAAGATCGTTGTCGTAGTCAAACACAATGCCCTGAATCAACATGTCATGTGGACCATCACTCCGAGCGTAACCAAACTGTCGTAAAGCTAGAGAGGGGTTGTAGGTGATGCCTCCTCTTATGCCTAGAAGTGGCACATTAGGAAACTCCCCACAACGGTCAATGATGGTGACATTCTCCATAGATCTGGAGCACCAATGGATGTCTGAGTGAGAAAGTGACATGATCCTCTTGGACCATCTGAACCCTTGCTCATTCTTCATTACTGAGCGAGGAAGGTGAGAAATAAACCACCTAGAAAGCAAAGGTATGCAGCACATAAGAGTTCCTCTTGCTTTCGTAGTACGAGTATGAAGAGAATGTAGGATGTCTCCAAGCAATGTAGGCACTGGATTGTGACTCAGGAAAATATTGATGGCATGAACATCTATGAACTGATCTGGATTGGGGAACAATACTAAGCCATATATCAGCAAGGCTAAGATCTCCTCAAAAGAATCATAGCTCATGGCCTTCAAGAACATTTGAGCCTTATCCATTAGCACCTTGGCAAGAATACCCTTGACTCCGCTTCTCGTCTCTAGAACAATGTCAGACTTCTTCAGATGTAGAGCTGCAGCAATAACCTCTGGTTTAAGCTCCTTCTCTAAGCCTGTGAAGGGTCTTTGATCAAGAACAGGTATGCCCAGAAGTTTAGAGAACTCTTCCATTGTAGGAACCAGCTGGTAGTCAGGGAATGTAAAGCAATGGTGCTTAGGGTCAAAGAACTGGAACAGAACACTCATCATGTCTTCACTGAACCCTGAAGTGACTAGATCCAATAGGTGACCATGTCTCTTGATGAACTGGGAATGATCAGACACTTGAGAAACCAACTCTTTAAGCTTGGCAGGTATGCCCACAAAGTTGATCCTGATGGTGTTTCTACGAGCAGAAGCCATGACCTGCAACAAAGAACAAAGATAAATCCTTTGGTCCTTGAAATGGTTAGTGAAAATGCTATGCTCATGATGCATGATGATGTCATGATGTTATGCTCAATCACAAACATGTGGCACACACAAACAAGTCACACCATAGCCCTAGGTTTAAAGGCTTGTATGAGGTTTAAGGTAAGTACCCTCCCCTGAAGTTAGATGGTTCATCCTGTCCTACAAAAGTAACCGGGTTCTAAGGGATCTCAATATCATTGATCCTTCACAAGGGTGGTTGATCAGAAGGCAACTTACTTGCCAACCAAAACCCTCCAAGTTTAAGATCTCAATGAGCGTAGTATCGAGTGTCAACCAACTTCAGTCTGCACCAAAGCCGGTTACCTCACTACTTTCTAAGGGCCAAGATGAGTTAACTAGGGTTCTAAAAGTTAGTTAGTGCATTGACAACATATGGCAGCCTCATATTATCCTCAACTTGACTTAAGGAACATAAGCACCAACCAAGAAGTCACACTAACTATGGCCACCAGATCAACCGTATCGATATACGTCGTACAGTTTCCTTGGTCTATTGCCATTTACCTAAGGTACACTAGATCCGGGTTAGGACCTTTCACACATAAGAGCACCCCAACAAGTAATATAAAGCAAACAAGGCAAACAATTTAAAGTGATCTTAATTCCTAAGGGTACCCCTCTTAAATTAAGTCCCCAGCAGAGTCGCCAGTTCTGTAACACGGTGGGAGAACTGACTTTAAGTTATGTTGCGGATAGCAAGAGTCGCCACCGACTTTTATTTTATCCAAAGGAAAGGCATAAAAGAACAGGAAAGACCTTTTGAAAGATTTTTGGGTCCGGGGGGTAGGTTATGTAAAGGGAAGGTGTTAGCACCCTTTACATCCATGGTTATCCATGGGCTCTTAGTTACTTAGCTCACTTTTGAATTGTTTTTGAAAGTGTAGTGTGTGAATAGAAAAATTTTCATAATAGTTAATAATGATCCATGTATGGATGCGTAAAAACTTGTTTTTTTGAAAATTTGTTTGAAATTTGTTAAGTGTGAAAAGTTTTTGAAGTGAGCAAGTACATAAGAGGAACCTACCCTAAAGTTTTAGGTCTTTCTTGTTCTTTATCCTTTAATTGGTAAGACTATCCCTACTATTAAGGAGTAGGTAGTCATTACCTTGGATGTAAGGGACATGAGAGGGTCATTCTGTTTTAGGAAGGCAACTGTGGGGTGTAATAAGCATATAGGAGGGTCTATCATCATTATTCGAAGGGACTTGATTCGTATAGGCAACCATGAGGGACTTGATGATTTTTTCTTTTAGGGACTTGCTTTATACACCCCACTTGACCTTATGATTTAGGCAACTTGAGGGATAACCTTAGAAAGTGTAGGATGGCGATTAGAAATCGACTTACGTGTGTGAGTGTTTAGTTTAATTATCTTACGATTAAAGTGATCTAATTTATTTTAAATAAAATACATATTTTTCACTCCCTAATTACTAACCATAGCAAGAATAATTAAATAATTACAGAATTTACATCCAGGAGCATTTACATAATTATAATAATAATAAGCAAAATAAATAATAAACAAATAATAATTTAACAATAAATAATGGGTTAGTAGTAATAAAAATTAAGAAATAGGATTAGTAAAAATATTAAGAATAAATAAAGTTAGTAAAAATAATTAAATTTAGTGAAACAATAATAATTATAAAAATAGACAAGGTTAGAAGAAATAAGATAAAAAATTAGGATAATAATAAACAAACAATAAGAATATGATTAATAATAATTAATAGAAATAAATAGAGAAAATATTATAGTAACATGATTAAACACAAAATTTGATTTTAATTTAGAAACATAAATAATTAAATGATTACTATAATATAAAGTTCTAAATATAACATAATTATAAATTTTTAATCATTTACGAAATTTAATTATTTCCAATTATATATCAACAATTATTAAAATATTTACATATTGTATGAAGAAAATAAATTTTAAATATCATGTTCATAAAATAATTATATTTACAAAAAAAATTAGTCATATTTAAGATATTATATTAAGTATCGTGTTTACAAAATTTATAAGAATTATAATAAATATATATATATACACAATAATTATAATAATAATTGGAAAATAAATTTATTTAGAAGAAAATAGAATTAGGTTTTATTTTGGAAAATAGTTTTTAGAGTTTTTTTTAAAAAAAAATTAGGGTTTAGTTATATACAAAATAATTTTAATATACATAATTTTTAAATTAGAAAACATATATACATGAAATATATTTAATTCATTTAATAGAATGATCAAAATAAAGAGAAGAAAATAAAATATAAAAAAACTTACCTGACTGGGATTTGAACCCAGGTCAGTGTGTTTGCCAACAAGAAGAACCACCATCAGGCCAATGTGCACGCAGGCAATGAATGAGAAGGAGAAATTGGTTTTGTGCTTTAAGCTTGAGAAATCTGGAAAATAATAGAGATAAAAAGGCCTGGGGTGGGATTCGTACCCAGGACCTTATGAATGCAAGCAAGTACGCGCTACCGCCTGGCTGGGAGAGCCTATCTGGCTATTGAATGGCAAAAAGCCATAATATATTCAATCTCCTTTTATCCTGAAAAAAAAATAGAACAAAAATAATGGCCCAAGCAGGATTCGAACCCTGGCCTTTTCATCAAACATAAGCGCATCCTTCCATTGGGACAAGCCACTGCTTGTGATAACTAAATAGCAAAACAAAATAAAATATGTTAATCATAATTTGAATTTCTGAGCGCGCGGCAAACTTCATCTTCAACCTCCTGAGCTGCGAATTTTCTTATGAAAATACTTGCAAATTTTCCTGCGAAAAACCATTCCCAGCAAAACCTACGAATATCAACAAGCAACAAAACCATACAATTTTACAAAATTAAGCATAGCATTATAATCCAGACATTCATACGATCAAGCCTATGCTGTTAGAATCCATTTAAGTTTCTTAAATCCAAAATCCCTAAACCTAGGTCCAAACCCTAACTATGGCATCTTGTGAATTAGGTGCGGGTTCTTTGATTTTCCTGTCCAGAAACAAGCTACACAACATTATAAACAATATTAGGCAATCAAAATCCATTTAAATGCAGTGATTTGATGTAATCGAAAAAATAATTTCAAGCATGAACAAAGCTTCGGGTTCATCATTATGACATGCTTTAGATGAATGTGAGTGATGGTTTTGCTTCCATGATGTCCAAGGAACACGTCTATGAGCTTATTTTACCTTGAAACCTCTTGGATGATGGAATCCGAATTGGTGTTTTTTGATGAATTTTTGAGTTTTTGAAACTTACCCTTGGCTGCTGGAATTCGTGTCCAAGTGTTAGGTTTGTGTTTAGTATATATATGTGAGTGAATTAGGTCAGAAAAACTCATTGGTTGTGTGAAGATTTGATCCAAAAAAGATTGAAAAAGATCATGTTGTAAAAGTCAAATATTTGTTCATGAAGACTTGCTATTCTTGGATTAATCACATGATTTCTTTCTTCTTTAATTCTAATCACCAATTAAGAATTTCTAGAAGCATTATCTTCCTCCAAAAATAGATTTTCATATTTTATATTTATTTAAAATGATTTTTATGAATTAAATCAATAATAAATAAAAATAGAATAATAAAAATGCTGAATTTTGGTCAATTGGGTCGTGCATAATGATATGATGTGGATTGGATCATAACTTGGGCAGCCCATTTGGAAAGAAGTGATTTTAAACCTCCATTTTCAACATAAACCATCACAAAATTTCCCAACTTTGCAAGAGCATATCTCCCTCAATTTTAAAGGTATGAGGGTGTTCTTGGACTTTTTGGAAAGCTTGAAGAGTCCTTTAAACAACCCCATTGGTTTCAGGTCCATATCGTTTACCAATCTCAAGTTATGCCCTTTTGAAGTTGTTGACTTTTTGTTGACTTTTGAAATGACCTATAATGTCCTAGCTCATATCTTTCAAATGAAGCATTTTTGGGCTTAACTTTCAACATCAAAGTTGTAGAGAATTCAATTTCCTTCAAAATGAGCTTTGGATGGAGACTTGGTGATGAAGTATGTGAAAGTTATGGCTGGTCAAAGTTCAGTTGACTTTTACTGAGGAAACCCTAATTTAGAAACTCCTGATTATTGATGATCTGGAATCTCCTTGATGAATCATGATCAACCCTTGATCAAATGATGAATTTTACTTCATATACTTGATGTTGGCAAAAAATCATGAAGTTTGACTTTGGTTTGACCACAGTTGACCTCAGTTTGACTTTTTTAACTGCACTGACTGATTTTGACTTATCTGATCATCTGACTGAGCAAACTTTTGAGAAAAGTCTTGAAACTTGTCATGGGGGTTCTTATACACATATAAGATGTTATGAAGCTCGCTTGAGGTATTGGAAGTCCATTTAGCCTGATTAAAGTCAAAACCCTAGTTTTGGATACACTGCTCAGGAGGTGCCTTGTCTAAGGGAATTATCAACTCTTCTGACCAATTGTGAACCTTGTGAACCTTGTGAACCATCATAAAATGTCTTGTGATACTCATGGGAGGTATTGTGAACCTTATGAACCTCATGAAGTGACTTGTAGGCTTCATGAACCTCATGAAAGGTTATGTAAACATTGTGAATCTTGTGAACCTTGTGAACCTTCAAGAAGCAACTTATGGACTTCATGAACCTCATGAAAGGTCTTGTAAATGTTGAGAAGCTTGTGAACCTTGTGAACCTTCAAGAAGTGATTTGTAGACTTCATGAACCTCATGAAAGGTTATATAAGCATTGAGAGACTTGTGAACCTTGTGAACCTTCTTAGCACACAAAGTCTTGTATTGTGAGGGCAAATTTTGGGGTGCAACACACCTCACTATGACCCTCTTTACAAGTACCATAAACCTTAACTTTGTCATCAAGGATTATGTTATCCCTTTTGGATTATAATTGAAAAGTTTCAAACTAATTGGGTAGAAGGAATATTTGTTCATATGATACACTACAAAGAGACTCAGACATCTAAACTCCTATATGAAGGATTAATCAGCAAACTCTTAGGTCATTTAATATCAACTCCCTGGGTAAATCAATGGAGTCAATCCATAAGATCAATTACTCCTCACTCAGAAGTATGAAGATTTGCATTCAACGTGAGAATAAAGGTACGACTAGACTGACGAAGAAAATGACTTGGAAGAATTTGACAAATCAACAATGAACAACATCATAGAGATCCGTCAGCAAAATAGTCTAGCCATATAGGGTATGGTAAAAGATGTTTCAGAAATCAAGAGAATCGTCTCAAGGAATAATGATACTCATGGAAAAGAATAATCTCACTTATGTGTCTTAGTTTTCTAAGTGTGTTTGATTCTCTAGTTTTTTTTTTTATAATTCCCTATTTATGTACCTCAATTAAATATAATTATATTCAATGAAGCGTGTTTTTTTTCTTTTTTATAAATTGTATGTGATTATGTGTTCATATTTAATTTCATGCAATGCATCTTTTACCCGCCTTTTTTATTATTATATAGGGGAGAAGTATACTCTTAGGGAAAGTAAAGTATACTTTTTACTCATTTAAGAGGGAGTTTAAACACTCCGCTTTTATTAATATGTTGATTGTTTTTCCACCTCCTAGAGAGACGTGTTGTCACCATCAAAAAGGGAGAGAATGTGAAACCATGTATTGTTGGACATTCAAGAAGTGATCAAAGCTAAAGATAACTATCATGGTTTGCTTTTGATAATGACAAAATAGCTTCACTGATGAGAACTTGTGAGGATAATGAAACCTTTGATGACACATGAAGACTCAGATTGATCCTAAGCAATAATGTCAAGCGGTCAAAGATGCACAAAAATGTTAGTTCAAGCTCTTCGTCTGAATTAAGGTGATTAGGGTTTTGATGATCTTTATCCTCTAATGATGGCATTCAACTTGAAAACAACTCAATAATCATTTCTAAGAATATTCAACAAAGTGCTTATGTGATTGGTATATTTAACAAAGTCTTTAAGCTTCAAAGTATAAAAAGGAAGTGTGAAAGTACTCCCTTTTGCGTCTGAGTGATCAAGATTTTTTAAAAACACAAGAGATTTTTAGTAAAGGGGTATGGCTAAATCACACACACTACAAAAATTTTAAAATCCTTTATTTCCAAAATAAAACAACTTAAAAATGTTGTGGATCCTAATCAGATGAATCACGAGTTATCAGAATAATTTAGACAATTTTTTGAACCGTCCAATCGATTGGAACATATTCCCATCGATTTGGTTAGTGAAAATTATGCCCTTAATTTATTAAGGCAATGTCTTAATTACTAGTAATCACTCTTTATTAAAAATTTCCAAAATGATATTTCTTAATAGATTATTTTTAGTCACTCAATCGATTGGGACATTAATTTGACCCATGGATTTTTTTCTCTTTTGTGCCAACCTCTAGCTTTTAAATAGAGATCTCTCCACTCACATTTTCACATCCAGAATCTTGATTTCTCTCTCTCTCTCTCTCTCTCTCTCTCTCTCACACACACACACACACACACATATTCTCTCTAATAATATTTTCTACTTTCTATCACTATAATTTAGTCACTGCGTTCGAGAAAGTCTTTGTGTTTCTTGAGGAAATTTGTGTTTGGAAATGGTGATATTGTAAATTCACCAAGGTGTATTTTTCACTTTGTTGAATAATTTTTTCATTAAGGTAGTGTTTGTTTGAGTTTAAAGCTAAACTTGTTAAAAGTTTTGTTTGGGGATTTAGTATTTAAGTCACAATTTCAGTTCATAAGTTCAACCTATGTAAAAAAGCTCCACATAGTTTGAGATTAGCATGGTGTAAAAGTTTAACTATGTTTGTGGTCAGCCTTTGTAAAATCCCAGTTCAGTTTTGAGCTCATCCCGTGTAAAAGTTTCACATTGATCTGTGATTAGCTTGGGGTAAAATCTTAATTTGGTTTGAGGTCAATCTATGAAAACCCCGGTTCGATTAGGAGGCTATCCAGTTCTAAACTCCATCTTTTTTTAAAGATAAATATGTAGACAATATTTTCTTAAAACTTATCAATCAATTACATATTATGTTCTAATAATTAAAAATAACATATTTAATTAAGCGAAGAAGGGATAAAATATATTTAAAATAAATTCATTTAAATCATAAATCATATTGTTTCTGAAAAGGAAATTGCATTCTGTAAAACCCCAAATTTGCCCTCTTCATTTTAAGCATCATAATACACCATTTGCATCATAAGCATATCATATACATAGACATTAGTTTAGCTTAGGATGGTGCTAATATATTAATTTAGTTTTTAATGCACATTAGTTAGAAAATACTTTTTGTTTTTTAGACTAATTTTCAACTAAAATTTTACAAAATATTAGCCTTGTTCATATTTATTTTAGATTCAATTTTAGAATTAATATGCTTGTTTGATAATCCTTGATTTTTCTTATACTTGACACTTGACGCTTGTGTTTGAGTTTTGCCATAATGTAGACTTGATACTTGACATTTGCTACTTGATGATACTTTGACATGCTTTTAAATTCTGACATCTTGCTTGAGTTTGTTTGCACACAATAAAGAGGCAACGGACCTTCTCCGTTAGGTACCACTGAGGCCCGATTTTACCTTTAGCATACTGCTTGCATCTGGAAGTCCTACTGGTGTAGGCTCTGTTTGTGCATTGTCTGATTACTCCATTTTGCATTTCTCCTCATCTCCTTATCTTACTTCTTCTTCATCTTAATTCTTATTCCTCATCTCCTTTCGTTCGTTCTTAACTCGAGGTGTACTTAGGCCACCGTGGTTCTTCTTCTCCTCTTTCTCTTCTTATCTCCTCCTTCATTAGGGTAGTAAACTTCACCAACCTAGGACCATCCGAGCATGTGAATATTAGGATTAGACTTTTCCCGTTAGATTTTACCTTTAAGATCTTGGTTTCTTTTCTCCTCTCATCTCAAAACTCTAAAGAAAACACTTAATAAAGTTTGAAGTGATACCTTGAGCAATAGCCTTATTCCATGAGACACTTGTAGTCTTCCCATCTTGGGATAGTACAAGCTTATCTTGTGATGCACAAGTCTGATCAAGATATCATCTTCACCAAGAAAATCATAAAACATATTTCTTCATTGTAAATATCAAAAACACTTAATAAGTTAATGAGTTAGTGAGCTTAGGCCCTAATCTCTGGATTCAAGTTTTGGGGATCTTCTCCTTACTTGAGTGTGCTTGTTCTATTATTCCATCTTGGAATGTAGTGAAAAAATGCACATTCCATGGAAAAGAGCTCGAGTTCACTTCCTTGTGACACACTCATAAAAAGCTTCATAAAAAACACAAACAAACAATAAGCGTCTTTTCCTTCGGGAATTCTTTTCTCATCTCATTCGCTCTGTACGCGAACTTGCTCCTACTTGTCATTTTGCAAGACGGTTACGCACTCGTCGTCCGAGCCTGCAACACCTGAGCATTGACATAGGCAGTTCAAGCCTTAATTCACAAGCAATTTCTTTTCTACCCCTAGTTAGGGGAACTACGGCGTCTCTGATCCTCATTATCCTGATGAGGTACGTAGGCAGCGGGGTAGGGCCCGTTCGAGCACAATCTTTATTTTCCCTACATTTTTCTCTTTGTTTTCTTATTTCAATCCTTTTCTCAGTTTATTTCCAGTTCATTTTCTTTTCTCTTGCTGCAGTTTTCATACCCTCACCCTTTGAAACAGTTTCTTTGCAAGCGTGGATCCCGTCGGGTACGGCGGACGATCTGGGTGCTAATACCTTCCCAGGTTGTAACCGACTCCCGAACTCAGTCTCTTTGGTTCGTAGGACCTGTGTCCTTCCTCTTCTTTCTTCTGGTTTGTGCAGCATTACCATTCCCTTTCTTCGGGATAAAAATGTCTGGCTGGCGACTCTATTCTTTTTCCGCGCCACTTTCGCGTTTGTACCAGGATGGAAATCCGGGGAGCGACAGCTGGCGACTCTGCTGGGGACCGAACCCAGAATCTCTGGTTCCCCTGTGAGTCACTCCTAGCGCTTGTTTGTTGCTGTTTCATTGGGTGATGTTTGTTTGTTGTGGCTTGTTGTATGTTATTGTTGTTTATTTACAATTTTATTTACAGCTTTATTTACAGTTTTCAGTCTTTATTTACTGCATCATGTATATATAATGGACTGTCTGGACTGGTTTTCTGTTTGGTGGGATGCGTGTTACTGGTTCTTGAGAGATATGAGCCAAGTACCCGGTTCGAGTGCACCATAGGACTTAGAGTGGTTCCACTTTGGCCTCATGAGATCTTGTCATGGGGGTAGTAGTGAGTTCCACACCCAGGTTGCGATTGTCTTGGAAATGTCTTGATTTGGGGATCTTCCTCTCTCATTACATAACCCTGACAGTTATGTGCAGCTGGGGACCGATCATTGAGAACCTTGTGGAAACATCCCTCTTTGGTGATGACAGTGGCAGCCCACATTTTGTGGCAAACCCATTCGCATCTGAGGGCCCACCTGGGGATCGCATAGGATGACCTTGTGTCCTGGACTCAGCTGAGGCCTCCCTGCGTAGTATATAATGCCAAACCGATTCCCTGATTTGGTCGTGAGCCATTTCTCGGAAAAGATGACAGTATTATTGCTATTCAGCTTTGAGAGTCTGTGATGTCTGACCCGGAGCCTTTTACCCGTGAGATTGGGGGGTGTTTACAGGTGTGCAGGAACCCATGACCTCAACATACACTCATCTGTTCAGTGGTTCTTGTTATGATCTTTGGTCCTGTGATTATGATCCATGGTTCTATGATTCTATGGTTCCGGAGTTATGGTTCTGGAATTCTGGATTTCTTGATACTGTGATTCTGAGATCTTCTATCAGAGAGTTGTGATTATCAGAGAGTGTGACTCAGTGGACTTTTGGGTTTGCCAATTATTCAGAGGGGCCCTTGTCAGTGTTCCAGTTCAGATGGTCCCAGTTGGTCATATGCTTGCATTGCATTACATTTGCATCATTCTTTGCATTAACTGTTTATGTTTCCCATTTTTCAGGTCATTGCTCACATATGTTCCCAGTTCGGGTATTCTTATCTCCATGGCAGAGATCAGAAGAGATCCGAGAAAAAAGAATGTGCATTATACCTTTCTTCAGCCGGAAGTTAAAAGTGTTCAGAGGTTAGCAGGTTTGATGAACGATCAAGTCTTAGGTAATTTCAAGAAAAGATATGGCCAGATACTGAAGTTTGTGGACAAGCCCACTGCAGACCAGAAAGACAGCTTGCATACCTTGTTGCAATTTTATGATCCCCTGCTGCGCTGCTTTATTTTCCCAGGTTACATCTTAGCTCCGACATTAGAAGAGATCTCCAGCATGTTGAGTGTTCCGATCAGAGAGACATTGTCGTTCTACGGGTTAGAGGTTGTGCTCAGAGATGAAGACATAGCCAAGGTTTGTAGGTTGCCAGTTGTTTCAGTTAGAAAGGCTCTGCAAGAGAGTGAAGGTAGAGGTCTACCCTAGAGTGTGCTTATCCCAGAGGCTGAGAAGTATGCTACAGAGGCTAAGTGGAATGACTTTGGAGCTTTGCTTGCATTGATGGTATATGGGTCTAGCTTGTTTCCTGGAGAGAAAGAGTTTGTCAGCTTAGAGGTGATCTCAATCTTTGCAAAAGGCAATCCAGTGCCTACTTTATTGGGTGACTTTTATTTTAGTATCCATTACAGAAATGAGAAAGGTAGAGGTGGTCCAGTGGTCTGCTGTGCTCCTTTGTTTGCCGAATGGTTTGCTAGACAGTTGCCTAAGTCAGGTGCCTTCAAGGATATACGAAACGAATGGAGATGGTCCAGAAGACTGATGGGACTGACTGTAGAAGACATTGCTTGGGGTTATGACAGGGATTTGCTAGGAAAGGAGTTGGTGGTTAGTTGCGGAAGATTTGCTGGAGTACCTTTGCTGGGAAGGAAAGGCGTCATCAGTTACTATCCAACATTAGCCAGAAAGCAGTTTGGCTACCCTTTGAAAGATCCTCCTCAGATGGAAATGTTTGCTGAATCTTTGTACTTTCCTGTTGACGGAAACAGAGAGCTAGTTCAACAAGCAGTCCAAGCCTGGGCTCACAGGATAAAAAAGGGGAAGAAAGACTTCGACCGAGTTGAACCCAAGACATATCCACCATATGCTGAATGGTTGCAAAGACACGTCGAGTCAGTTCTCATGCCTTTTTCAGTCGAGGCTCCACTTTATCCCCGAGAGGTACCAAGTCAGAGCAGTACGGTTTCCTTGGAGGAATACAAGAAGCTAGAAGCTCAGCTGCATGAGGTCAGAGTAGAGAATATTGAGATGGTAAGCCTGTACCACCAGGCCAATAGAGCCAAGAAGGAAGCTGAAGACAAGCTGCAGAAGCTCCAAGCCTCTCTAGAAGACAAAGAGAAGGATTTTGCCGGTAGAGAAGCCCATTTCCACATATTGGGTATGATGGAAGCTCAAAGAGAAGCTAAGCGCAAGGAGACTTTAAAGACTCTCAAAGGTGCTCGTCAGTCCATTGTTTGGCTGCAAGGCCAAAGGGATGAAGAGCAAAAGAAATTCAAAGAGAAGGAGGAGTTCTTTGAAATTCAGATGGCTTTCAAGAAGGAGGAAGTGGAACAAGTCCATGCCATCCGGAGGGAGAAGACCCAACAGCTAGCCCAAAGCCAATTAGCTCTGGAGGAAGCAAGGAAAGAAATCGAAGAACTCAAGTTGAGAGCGGGTGTCAAGAAGAGTAGGGCAGAGATAGCAGATCCTGGGTCCTTGGCTTAGTTGTTTATTGTTCAGGCTACCTACAGGCTTGTTGCAGGAGTTCTGCTTTTATTTCATTTCTTTTGTCTTTATGTACTAGCATGTAACCCTTCGGGGAATATTTCTGGTTGTATTCTGACTCTTAGCCTACAGTGGTTTGTTCACATTCAGTATTAATGTGCAAATTACCATTTTGAATGTGCAAGACTCGTTTGTCTGGATACTGCTAATGTCTGAACACTTATCAAAGAGAAAGTTTGAAAGCTAAGCACTGAAAGTGATTGTCTGAGATAGATGCCAGAACTGGGGCATGCCAAATGCTTAAGATTGGGAACATGAACAGTTGCATTGCATTGCATATAACCTGTTTGTTTGTTTTGCAGGTGTTGTTTCTGTTAGTAACGTGTTTTGTGATCTCAGGCACTATAGCTCCTCGTAAAGTTCGGGGACAACCAGCAGTACACAGATATCCAACCAAGATTAACAGAGAACGAGTCATGGACCAGATGCAAGCGGACTTGGCAGATCTGAGACAAAGGATGGATAATTTTATGACACTAATGGCCGGCATGGGATAGAACCAAGAGCGTCTGCGGGAGATGGTTGAGAATCAGAACAGGAACATTGCGGCTGCTGCTACTGCTGACAATCGTACCGGTGCGGGCGCACGTCAGGTTGAACCTCCTGTTACACAGCCAGGAGTGACAATAATCAACGATGGGTTGCACAACATTCAGATGGACAATCATGATGACCAGTTCACTCTACTTGATGAAGCTGAAGGTCAAGGAGTAGAGATGAACAAGAGGTTCGAAGAGATGGCTGAGCAAATCAAAGCTATTCAGTCCCAAAGCTCTTTGGGATTTGACATAACCGACGTGGGCTTGGTTCCTGGGGTCAGGATCCCGTATAAGTTCAAAGTTCCAATCTTTGAGAAGTATGATAGCACTGCTTGCCCGAAAACCCATCTGCAATCATTTGTCGGGAGAATTGCCGCTCACACAGATGATGAGAAACTTTGGATGTATTATTTTCAGGATAGCTTGGTGGGAGCTTCTCTTGAATGGTACATGAAGCTCAGTAGGGTCAATATCAAGAGTTGGAAGGATTTAGCTGAAGCCTTTGTGAGGCAGTATCAATATAACATGGACTTGGCTCCGAAACGCACGCAGTTGCAGCACATGGCTCAGGCGGCAAAAGAAGGTTTCAAAGAATATGCCTAGAGGTGGCGCCAGCTAGCTGCCAGGGTGCAACCACCCCTCTTAGAGGACGAAATGGCCGACATGTTTATGGGCACTCTCCAAGGTGTTTTTCTGGAGAGGTTGGCGTCTAGCTCGGCCACCAAGTTCAATGATATAGTGATTGCTGGAGAGAGAGTTGAGACTCTGTTAAAGATGGGGAAGATTCAAGACCCTAATACTGCTGGTAGCTCTGGAGGAGCGAGGAAAGCCTTTGGCGGACCTCCTAGAAGAAGAGAAGGGGAAGCTAATGCAGTATATGGCCGAGGCAGAGGCAGAGGTTATAGACGAGAATACAATCAGATAGCTGCAGTCACAGTTCCCACTACACCAATTCAACCAGCTCAACAGGCTCTACAACAGCCTCAGCAACAACAGCAGCGCAACTACCAACAGAGACCGTATCAACAGAGGCAGCCACGCCAAGCTGATAGGGTTTTTGATGTGATCCCAATGACTTACACAACTTTACTCCAGAGATTGTTGGAACTGAACTTAATTCAACTGAGGACCTTGGCTCCACCTACTGGAACTTTTCCTCTAGGTTACGACGCCAATGTTCGATGCGCTTTCCATTCTGGGGCACCCGGGCACTCGACGGAGAAGTGCAGGGCTTTGCACTATAAAGTTCAGGATTTGATCGACTCCAAAGCAATCAATTTTGCGCCGCCTCCTAATGTCACGAATAACCCTATCCCTAATCATGGGGGAGCCAGGGTTAATGCTATTGAGATGGAGGAGAGGCTGAACTTGGTGGAGAGGGTTGAAGAAGTGAAGACCTCATTGCTGCTGGTCAAGGAGAGATTGTTGAAGGGTCAGGTTTTCCCGGGTTGTGGGCTCGATTGCGAAGACTGTGTTGAGTCGAAGAATGGTTGTGACAGATTGAAGACTGGTTTACAGAGACTGATGGATGATGGGTTGTTACAGTTCGACAGGGCTGATAAGAGGACTGATGAAGTGTCAACGGTGACCATATACTATGATTCTGCTGAAATGCCAGTGCGAGGAGAGCCGGTTACTATTTATGTCCCGGAAGTAAGTCCCGTCACCATCACGGTGCCTGGGCCTATTCCGTATTCAGATGAGAAAGCTATTCCGTGGCATTACGGATCAGAAGTGTATGTCGGAGGACAGAAAGTGGAAAATAAGACAGTAACCATGGACCTAGCTGTGGTGAATGTTGGGGGAAGTGGAGGTTTCACGAGAAGTGGTCGTTTATTCGCTCCCCAGACTTTGAGAGGAGACACTGATGCTGAGGCTTCTGCTAAAGCCAAAGGGAAGCACATAGCAACTGACGATAATGCCACTCCCGCTACTGGTCAAAGTACTTTCGAGAAGGAAATGGAGGAGTTCATGAGGATTATTAAGAAGAGCGACTACAAGGTAGTCAAGCAGCTAAATCAAACTCCCTCCAAAATCTCTATCTTGTCACTGCTGATGTGCTCACCAGCTCATAGAGAATCCCTTCTGAAGGTGTTGCAGATGACGTATGTTCCTCAGGAGATTACTGTGAATCAGTTAGAAGCTGTGGTGGGAAGTGTAAATGCGAGCCATGGTATGGGCTTTACTGATAGGGACCTTACTACTGAAGGGAGGAATCATAACAAGGCTCTCCACATCACAATTGAGTGCAAAAGGGCTGTGCTGTCCCATGTCCTGGTTGATACTGGGTCATCTCTTAATGTCTTGCCGAAGAAGGCGTTAATGAAACTCAATGTGGAAGGGGTTGTTTTGAGGCCAAGTGATTTGGTGGTAAAGGCTTTCGACGGTTCTCGGAGATCTGTCTTTGGAGAGGTTGAGTTGCCAATCAAGGTTGGGTCACAAGTGTTTAAGAGCACGTTCTACGTGATGGACATCCAACCTGTTTATAATTGTCTACTTGGTCGACCCTGGATTCATGCCGCAGGGGCTGTGACGTCAACCTTGCACCAGAAGCTCAAGTACGTAGCGGATGGTCAAGTCGTGACTGTGTGCGGTGAAGAGGACATATTTGTGAGCCATTTATCTACATTCAAATATGTGGAGATGGATGGTGAAATTCATGAAACTCTGTGTCAGGCATTCGAAGCAGTGAATGTTAGTTCCTTGTCTCCTCTGAGTAGGGCTGAAGATAAAGAAAGTACGTCTATTACCTCCTACAAGCAGGCCAAGGAGGATGTGCAATCAGGCAGTGCCCAGGGCTGGGGCAGACTACTGGAGATGGAAAAGAAAGAAGACAAGTTTGGGCTTGGGTATCAGCCTGATGGGCTCGTCCGTTCATCAGACAACAAGACCATTACCTTTACTAGTGCTGGGTTGCTGGACCGCAACCATATCTGTGCTACCAGTGAAGACGGAGATAGCGAGTGCGATCTGGATAATTGGATCCGCCCGTGTGCACCGGGAGAGGAGCTTCCCAATTGGTCTGCGGAAGACATCGTCGAAGTCACCTGGATCACAAAGTAATTATTTATTTGTCATTTTTCTACATACTGCATGTCAAATCTTGTACCCTGCCCAAGGTACAAGGATCCATTGTATGGGCCTCCATGTTTTGAAAGCATTTATTTGTCATAAATAAAGGACATTTTTCAATAAAATCGTTCCTTTTCTTTCAATTTTAATTTTTGCACAAATAAAGAAAATGGCAATGTGTTTTTCTTTCTTGCTCTTGGTGTGCGTTTTCTCTAAACATATTCTGAATGAGCACATCACTTGTGCAGTGTCGAACAACCGGATTCCATTGACAACTCTCCTGCTATGACTGAGCATAACTTCGACAATCCAATCTACCAAGCTGATGAAGAGGTTGAGGAAGATTATGAACTCCCTGAAGAACTGGTCAGGTTGTTGAAGCAAGAGGAAAGAGCTATTCAGCCTCATCAGGAGGAAATCGAGGTTATCAACATCGGCACAGAAGAGGTTAAGAAGGAAATCAAGATAGGTGCCAGCCTGCAGACTGAAGTTAAGAAGGGGTTGATTGAAATGTTGCGTGAATATGTTGACATCTTTGCCTGGTCATATCAGGACATGCCAGGGTTGGATACAGACATAGTTGTGCATCGGCTACCGTTAAAAGAAGACTGTCCTCCTGTTAAGCAAAAACTGAGAAGAACTCGCCCTGACATGGCGATGAAGATCAAAGAGGAGGTACAGAAACAGTGGGACGCCGGGTTCCTTGCCGTGACTAGTTACCCACCTTGGGTATCTAACATTGTTCCAGTGCCAAAGAAGGATGGCAAGGTGAGGATGTGTGTAGATTACCGGGACCTAAACAGAGCCAGCCCGAAAGATGACTTCCCTTTACCTCATATTGATGTATTGGTCGATAATACGGCTCAGTTCTCGGTGTTCTCCTTCATGGATGGATTTTCAGGATACAATCAGATCAAAATGTCACCTGAAGACATGGAGAAGACAACTTTCATCACACCCTGGGGCACATTCTGTTATAAGGTGATGCCATTCGGCCTGAAGAATGCTGGTGCTACTTATCAACGGGCTATGGTAACATTATTCCATGACATGATCCATAAAGAAATTAAATGTTATGTGGATGACATGATTGCCAAGTCCCTCACAGAAGAAGACCACCTGGTAAATCTGTTGAAGTTATTCAAGCGTCTGAGGAAGTACCAATTGAAGCTAAACCCCAACAAATGCACATTCGGGGTACGATCTGGTAAGCTGCTGGGATTTATTGTAAGTGAGAAAGGGATTGAAGTTGACCCTGACAAAGTTAAAGCCATTCAAGAAATGCCTGCGCCAAAAACTGAGAAAGAAGTTCGAGGGTTCCTAGGTAGATTGAACTACATTTCAAGGTTCATATCTCATCTTACAGCAACCTGTGAGCCCTTGTTCAAGCTATTAAGAAAAGAACAAACAGTCAGGTGGAACGAAGACTGCCAGAGGGCTTTTGACAAAATCAAGGAATACTTGCAGGAGCCTCCGATCCTTATGCCTCCAGTTGAAGGAAGACCTCTGATCATGTACTTGACGGTATTAGAAGAGTCAATGGGGTGTGTGTTGGGCCAACATGACGAGTCTGGTCGAAAAGAGTACGCAATATACTACCTAAGCAAAAAGTTTACCGACTGTGAACAACGTTATTCACTGCTCGAGAAAACTTGTTGTGCTTTAGCGTGGGCTGCTCGCCGACTGAGGCGGTATATGTTAACCCACACTACCTTATTGATCTCAAAGATGGACCCGGTTAAGTACATTTTTGAGAAGCCAGCACTTATCGGACGGGTTGCAAGATGGCAAATGATTCTCACAGAATATGACATTCAGTACACATCCCAAAAAGCTATCAAAGGCAGTGTATTGTCTGATTATCTAGCTGAGCAACCCATTGATGATTACCAGCCTATGCGATTTGACTTCCCTGATGAAGACATCATGTTCATAAAAGCAAAAGATCATGAAGAGCCTATTCACACTGAAGGGCCTGACCCAGAAGAAGAATGGACTATGATGTTTGATGGGGATGTTAATATGAAGGGTCGTGGTGTTGGTGCAGTACTCATTACACCTAAGGGAGTTCACATGCCTTTCTCGGCAAAACTCACCTTTAACTGCACTAACAACGAAGCTGAATACGAAGCTTGCATTATGGGTCTTGAGGAAGCCATTGACCTCAGGATCAAGACTTTGACTGTGTTCGGAGATTCAGCTCTGGTAATTAATCAAACCAACGACAAATGGTACACGTACCAAGATCATCTGATACCTTATCGGGACTACACAAGGAGGTTGTTGACTTTCTTCACAACAGTCAAGCTTGAGTATATCCCTCGAGATGAAAATCAGTTTGCAGATGCTCTGGATACCATTTCATCCATGATCAAGGTGCAAGCTGCCAACTTTGTGCCCCGAATTGCAGTATCCAGACTTGACAGGCCAGCATATGTGTTCTCAGCAGACATTGTCAAAGATGATAAGCCTTGGTACCATGACATCAAATGCTTCTTGGAGGATCAAACATACCCACCTGGGGCATCTTCCAATGATAAGAAGACATTAAGAAGGCTAGCTGGTAGTTTCTTCCTGAACACTGATGGTTCCCTGTATAAGAGAAACTTTGATATGATACTTCTCAGATGTGTTGATAGGGCAGAAGCAGACTTGCTGATGCACGAGGTGCACGAAGGATCCTTTGGTACCCACGCTGGAGGGCATGCAATGGCTAAAAAGTTGCTAAGATCAGGCTATTACTGGATCACAATGGATGCAGACTGTTGTGCCTATGCCAGAAAATGTCATAAATGCCAGATTTATGCGGATAGAGTGCATGTGCCTCCAAATCCTCTGAATGTGATGTCTTCACCCTGACTCTTTGCCATGTGGGGCATTGACATGATATGAAAAATAGAGCCAACGACGTCAAACGGACATCGCTTCATCTTGGTCGCGATTGATTACTTCACCAAATAAGTAGAAGCTGCATCTTATGCCAATGTTACTCGCCAGGTGGTAGCAAAATTCCTGAAAAGAGATATCATATGCAGATATGGAGTGCCCGAGCGAATCATTACTGATAATGGTTCTAATCTGAACAACAAGATGATGGCAGAACTGTGCCGGGACTTCAAAATCCAGCATCATAATTCCTCTCCTTACCGGCCAAAGATGAATGGTGCGGTAGAGGCAGCTAACAAGAATATCAAGAGGATTGTACAGAAAATGGTTATCACCTACAAAGATTGGCATGAGATGCTACCGTTTGCGTTACATGGGTACCGAACGTCAGTCAGGACGTCAACTGGGGCAACCCCCTTCTCTTTAGTCTACGGCATGGAGGCAGTCTTGCCTGTTGAAGTGGAAATCCCTTCACTGCGGGTGCTGATGGATGTCAAGCTTGATGAGGCTGAGTGGGTGCGTGCTCGATACGATCAACTATGCATAATTGAGGAAAAGAGATTAGCAGCTATCTGTTATAGCCAGCTTTATCAAAGGAGAATGAAGTGAGCCTTCGATCAGCGAGTACGTACTCGGGAGTACCAAGTAGGCGAGCTTGTACTCAAGAGGATCATTCCTCCCAGTTCAGATCACAGGGGCAAGTGGACCCCAAATTATGAAAGACCATTCATAGTGAAGAAAGTATTCTCAGGAGGAGCACTGATGCTCACCACTATGGATGGCGAAGACTTCCAGTACCCTGTTAACTCGGACGCAGTTAAAAAATACTTCGCATAAAAGACCCGCTGGACACAAAAACAGAATTATGGTCCAGGCAAAAAAAGGGCATCCCGGCGAGCTTAAAACAGAATAAAAGCTCGGGCAAAAATTAGGGAAAAATAAAAAAATGTACACCCGCTGAGTTGAAAAGCCACATTGGACAGCTCAGGCAAAAAAGGGTAGCCCGGTGGATGGAAAACCCGAAAGGGCGATCCACGCAAAATCAGGGAATAAGCGAACAACTGCGCTCCAGGTTATCTGAACCACATCACCGCTTCAAACAGCTTGACCATATCAGAAGGGTAGAGATCAGCCCCCTCATTCTCTTCAGAAGGCCGAAGACGGAACGGAAAGTCTTGAGGATATGCCAGTCATAACAGGAAGGAAACTCTTTGGAATGCCATGCCATTGCCATTAGGATAGTTTCTTTTTCTCAATTTTATAGTAGCTACCTCTTTCCAGGTGGTTACTTCCTGATGTAAAATTTTGCCTATTCAGAGGCCAATCAATAAAAAGAATATTCAGTCAAACACCGTGTTATGTTTATTTCGTTTGCGAAAATGTCCTGAATTTTTGACAAATAACATTGCATGCGAAACATGTTGCTTTTCAAACTGATAAAAATGACATTGCAGAGACACTTAACATCGCTTTGAGTGTCAGGTGACGGCAGATGAATAGATCAGGACGTACCAATCTTTGTGCATACGTGTGTATTCTGTTATTGCAGGATTTGCAGGTTATCACCGTATCCCCAAACAGAAGAGGGTTATTCTCCGAGCAGAAGTATTTCCCCCGCAGAGCGCCTGTCTACAAGTGACTTATTCTCAGCAGGTATACGAACACCTGCACTCCCCAGAGGTCGGGTCGATCCCCAGCAGGAGTTAATAGAAGTCTCCCATCCTCAGTGGAGTTATCAGAAGTTTATTATCCACAACGGAGTCGCTAGAAGTTCTCCTTGCCCAGCAAAGTTGTAGGTAACTTCATTTCCCCACAGAGTTATCGGGATTCTCCTTTCCAGGGGAGTTCCCCGGCAGAACAAGAAGTAGTCTCTTCCCCGGTAGAGCAAGAAGAAATTCTCCCCAGTGGAGTCAGAGCAGGGTGGTCAGATCCTCAACAGATGTTCAAAGTAGTTGAATGAAGTATACCCTACGCAGAGTCGTCTTTCTTCCAGTGAAAGCCTCTCCAGCAAGCATCAGGTTGCCAGCACTTCGTTCCCATCAGAGTTAAAAGTTTTGAGTCCCCAACAGGTTGCCGGAATCTTCTCCCACAGGTCTCCAGGACTTCATTCCCCAGCCAGGGTGGAATTGTCTACTTCCCCAACATAATCAGCCCTTGTCTGTGTTGATGCTTATTCGGTGTTCGTTCGCACTCTTAGACACTTATCTGATGATTCAGTTTGCTCATCCGTAGTCTCCAGAAGAATTAGCACCTTGTGGCACCCGTCTGTGCACTTTCCCCAGTAGAGTCTATATTTACTAGAACTCGTCTGTGCTCGTATCTTTATTTGATGCTCATCCTCTTTCAGCACTCGTCCGTGCCTTTTCCTCAGCAGATTCCTCTTTATTTGAGGTATTCCCCAGCACTCGTCCGTGCTAGCATCTTTATTTGATGCTCGTCCGCATTCCTGCAGCACTCGTTCGTGCATTTTATTTTCGATTCCTCTTTATTTGAGGCATATCCCCAAGAAAGTCGCCAGTACTCGTCCGTACTCGCATCTTTATTTGATGCTCGAACGCATCTCTTAGCACTCGTGCGTGCTTGTTACTCCTTTGAAGATTGCTCGTCCGCATCCTTCGACACTCGTCCGTGCCTATTACATATCTAGTGCTCGTCTGCACGCCCCGACACTCGTTCGTGTTTGGTATTTTCTTTTGAAGATCGTCTGAAATAAGCTGATACTCGTCCGCATCTTTTCTGACACTCGTCTGTGTTAGATTGTCCCCTATTGAAGATTCCAACGCTCGTCTGTGTTGGATTTCTGGTATTCTTCTATACTAGTGATTGATACTCGTCCGTATCATTATCAGAAGCACTCGTCCGTGTTTCTTGGATCATCGTCCGGTACTCGTCCGTATCGTCGACTTATGACACTCGTCTGTGTTTCTTTGATGATCATTGCAATGCTCATCCGCATTGAAGAGGTTGAAAATCCTGACGGTGGGATTAAAACGTCAAAACAATTTCCGGAACCTACGTAAGGGTTATCCGAAGAAGACTCGTCCGTCTTATTCCACTTATCTGCGTAAGGATTCGTGAAGAGGGTTCGTCTATCCTATATTGTTGAACCTAGCGTCACAGGTTGTTGGAAGACTCGTCCGTCTCAACTCATATATTTTCAGGAAATATATGTAGAGGATTCGTCTATCCTAGTTGCATGTCTATCCCACAGACTTATATGCATTTCCGGAACCTGCGTAAGGGTTATCCGAAGAAGACTCGTCCGTCTTATTCCACTTATCTGCGTAAGGATTAGTGAAGGAGATTCGTCTATCTCAGGTTACTTTGAAGATTCTTAAGGGCTCGTCCGCTCTCTGCACCTGGCGTCACAGGTCATTTGAAGACTCGTCCGTCTCATGATTCATCAGAACCTTTGGGTTAGTTGGAAGGAGCTCGGCTGCTCATCTCTCAGCTCAGTCGCAACATCATTGGATTGGGTTTATTTCCCATTTCTTGTTTTCTGCATCAGAGCGCAAATTTCCGTTTTTCTTGGGTATTCAACCACAGTTTATCTTGAACGGCCGAAAGCGGAAGCAATCGTCCTTTTCAGATCAACAGTTGCTTGAATAGGGGCAGCTGTAAAACCCCAAATTTGCCCTCTTCATTTTAAGCATCATAATACACCATTTGCATCATAAGCATATCATATACATAGACATTAGTTTAGCTTAGGATGGTGCTAATATATTAATTTAGTTTTTAATGCACATTAGTTAGAAAATATTTTTTGTTTTTTAGACTAATTTTCAACTAAAATTTTACAAAATATTAGCCTTGTTTATATTTATTTTAGATTCAATTTTAGAATTAATATGCTTGTTTGATAATCCTTGATTTTTCTTATACTTGACACTTGACGCTTGTGTTTGAGTTTTGCCATAATGTAGACTTGATACTTGACATTTGCTACTTGATGATACTTTGACATGCTTTTAAATTCTGACATCTTGCTTGAGTTTGTTTGCACGCAATGAAGAGGCAACGGACCTTCTCCGTTAGGTACCACTGAGGCCCGATTTTACCTTTAGCATACTGCTTGCATCTGGAAGTCCTACTGGTGTAGGCTCTGTTTGTGCATTGTCTGATTACTCCATTTTGCATTTCTCCTCATCTCCTTATCTTACTTCTTCTTCATCTTAATTCTTATTCCTCATCTCCTTTCGTTCGTTCTTAACTCGAGGTGTGCTTAGGCCACCGTGGTTCTTCTTCTCCTCTTTCTCTTCTTATCTCCTCCTTCATTAGGGTAGTAAACTTCACCAACCTAGGACCATCCGAGCATGTGAATATTAGGATTAGACTTTTCCCGTTAGATTTTACCTTTAAGATCTTGGTTTCTTTTCTCTTCTCATCTCAAAACTCTAAAGAAAACACTTAATAAAGTTTGAAGTGATACCTTGAGCAATAGCCTTATTCCATGAGACACTTGTAGTCTTCCCATCTTGGGATAGTACAAGCTTATCTTGTGATGCACAAGTCTGATCAAGATATCATCTTCACCAAGAAAATCATAAAACGCATTTCTTCATTGTAAATATCAAAAACACTTAATAAGTTAATGAGTTAGTGAGCTTAGGCCCTAATCTCTGGATTCAAGTTTTGGGGATCTTCTCCTTACTTGAGTGTGCTTGTTCTATTATTCCATCTTGGAATGTAGTGAAAAAATGCACATTCCATGGAAAAGAGCTCGAGTTCACTTTCTTGTGACACACTCATAAAAAGCTTCATAAAAAACACAAACAAACAATAAGCATCTTTTCCTTCGGGAATTCTTTTCTCATCTCATTCGCTCTGTACGCGAACTTGCTCCTACTTGTCATTTTGCAAGACGGTTACGCACTCGTCGTCCGAGCCTGCAACACCTGAGCATTGACATAGGCAGTTCAAGCCTTAATTCATAAGCAATTTCTTTTCTACCCCTAGTTAGGGGAACTACGGCGTCTCTGATCCTCATTATCCTGATGAGGTACGTAGGCAGCGGGGTAGGGCCCGTTCGAGCACAATCTTTATTTTCCCTACATTTTTCTCTTTGTTTTCTTATTTCAATCCTTTTCTCAGTTTTTTTCCAGTTCATTTTCTTTTCTCTTGCTGCAGTTTTCATACCCTCACCCTTTGAAACAGTTTCTTTGCAAGTGTGGATCCCGTCGGGTACGGCGGACGATCTGGGTGCTAGTACCTTCCCAGGTCGTAACCGACTCCCGAACTCAGTCTCTTTGGTTCGTAGGACCTGTGTCCTTCCTCTTCTTTCTTCTGGTTTGTGCAGCATTACCATTCCCTTTCTTCGGGATAAAAATGCCTGGCTGGCGACTCTATTCTTTTTCCGCGCCACTTTCGCGTTTGTACCAGGATGGAAATCCGGGTAGCGACACATTCCCTAAACCACCCCAAAATAGCAGTTGTTGAAAAACACACATGAAACAAATATTCAAATTCAAATGAGGCGTGGAAAAATATGGAGTGGGGGATGAAAATAAAGAAGAATATATATTAACGGAAAAGACAGCACATTAGCATTAGCAGTTCATAAGTGGAATAAAGCGTGTGGAAACCAAGAATGATATTTTTTTATGTAAATATCCCTATTTTTCAAAAATATTCCCCAAATAATCCATTTTTTAAACAATTTCCTAATCTATCCCACTTTTAGACAAATTTAGGAGGAGTCGCCAATCCAATTGGCGACCATGTACAAAGTTAAAGAGCAGTCGTCAAACCAATTGGCGACACCTCTTTAATTTTGTACATGATCGCCAATTGGATTGACGACTCCTCTTAAATTGTCTAAAAGTGGGGTAGATTGGGATAATGTTTGAAAAATGGGTTCTTTGGGGAATATTTTTGAAAAATAGGGGTATTTACATTTTTAAAAAATCACCAAGAATAACTTAAGTAGGACATTCTCTAAAATTGAAAGTTTTATACCTTTCCATCGTCAAATAATCATCTTTGAGTTTTTATTTACCTTTTTTCCCGTAATATATTTTTATTTATTTATTATGCGTAGCAATATAAATTCACCGTAGGTAAATTGCATGAAAATTCAATTATACATCTTGTTTCTGATGAATATTTTTTTTATAGTCTCTCCGAAAGGAGTGAGGTGAGATCACAAACGCAATGAAAATCGGATATTTGGGTGGTTCTTTTAGAAGAAAGGAATGACCAACATTTTTATGGTCTTCCAGGTTCTTCTCTCTATTAGTCTTCAATCTTCTTTTTGTTCTCCTTGGAGACTCTTATATAATCTTTCCTTCAATCCTCTTACTCCTTCCATAATGGGCCATAATGACATGCCTTTTGTTAGCTGGAATTTCGATGTCAAGGTTGCATTAAGGAGATGAGAAAAAATATTCTTAAGAAATATTGTGACTTCGACAGAGATATTTTTAAGGTCTTAGTCGAAGGAGTCATTCAATATGAGAGGGAAATGTTGATTTTGGACTTAGAATTATTTCTGAGTTTAGTTTGTAATTTCGACGGAGGCAATACAGAGGTTATGTTCGATGAAGATTTGAATTTTAAATGAGGATGAATACATGTCTTTTGTCCTTATCCATTTATTCAAAAGGACGTGTGGAAACTTGTGGCAAATTAGAAGCATGCAAGCGAAGACGTGTCAATTTATAAATAAAATATCGTTGATAGCGGTTATTTTCGACTTAGTATATATAGGAGTCTTAGGATGTAGATTTCTGTGTGTTCAATCATCATACAAATACTCATAAATTATTCAAAGTATCTAAGTGTGTTTGAGAAACGAGTTTATTGAGAATGTATGTGTGAATCACCACTTTCATTTAAATCAAACTTATTTTAAAGTTTATCAATTACCTTTTCTCATTGCAATTTTACTTTAAAAGTTCTTTATTGCACTTTCTTTACAACATTTTAATTTTATTTTAAAATTTCAAGAATATCTTCAAAATTGTGGACATTGTCGAAGTGTTCATCAATTTCCAAATATAATTTAATAACATCACATGCCCTAGGATTCACTGATTGATCTTGTAAAGTTAACAATTTTTTGAGACCAGAGTTGTTTACCAATTTTCATGATAAACACCCCTACATTTCGCATGCTTGAATTCTCAAGGTAGCATTTGTCGTCTCACTAGTGACTACTAGTCATGAGTTATAACGGTTCATACATCAATTTCATAACCTCAATGCCACTATTAGTCTACCTATTAACCATTAATATGTGCTAGTAACCCGACCATCTGACATCTATCAGGGGCCGACCTATGTGTTCCACCCGGGCACCTTCCTGACCATCTCAACTAACACTAAAATAGATATCATGGCTAAGCTAAATATTTTAGGATGTACTTAAGCCCCCAAAGCACGAGGCCTGTAAGGGAAAAGTATTTTGAGTTTATTCCGGATTACAAAAACTTGATCTATACACTCTTTAATTTTAGGCATTTTTATCAAGTGATTTCCCGTGAATTTGTGATCTTGATGATGAACCAATTCCTGAGGGATTCATCCTGATACCTATTGGGAAGATTTTTTACTTTAATGAAGTCAGAAAAAAGCTACGATTTTAACGAAAAAGCCATAGAACCCTGGTAGATTCATGATGTAGAGAGATCAAAATTCCCAGATGAGATATCGACTCATTGACGTCGTATAACCCGATAGGTTCTACACATGGAGAAGTCAGAGAGCCCCAATGGAACCTCGACTCACTGTCATCGTAGAACCCAATAGTTTTAGACAGAGAGAAATCGGATAGCCCCGGTGGAATCTCAACCAGTTATCATCGTAGAACCCGGTAGGTTCTAGATATAGAGAAATCAGAGATCCCAAGTGGGATCTAGACTAGTTATCGTCGTAGAACCCGCCATGTTCTAGACATAGAGAAGTCGAGAGCCTTAATGGGTTCTCGACTTGTCGGGGTTGTAGAACTCGGCAGGCTCTAAACATAGAGGAGTAGGAGATCCCCAATGGGAACTCGACCAGTTGTCGTCATAGAACCCAATAGGTTCTAAACATAGATAAGTCGGAGAGCATAGTATATTATTGACCAGTTGTCATCGTAGAACCTAGTATGTTCTAGAAATAGAGAAGTCGGAGAGCCCCTGTGGGTTCTCGACCAGTTATCATCGTAGAATCATATAGGTTCTAGACATAGAGAAGTCACAGAGCCCTAGTGGGATCTTGACCTATATGCATCGTAGAACTCGGTAGGTTCAAGATAGAGAAGAGTCAGAGAGCCCTAATGGGATCTCTACCTGATGCAATTCCATTTTAACTATGCCAATTTTTGGCCTTGTCATTAGGATCGTAACAGCTCATGTGGGTTTTCTACTATCAGCAGTAACCAAATCCTTAGACGTACATATGTTTCCAAATCCAGAGTAAGTCTTGTCTCATTCTTCTGAGGACTTCGATGTGTCAGGATCTAATTCTTGGAGAATATTTGAAGTGATTTAGGTCATAGTTCGTTCTCATCGTGACATTGTCTCGCAATTGTTTTGTCATTAGTCGTTGTTTGAGGATGCATCTTGTTGTGTTTTTAATTAGGTCATTTTTACTAGGTCATAGATTTTCAAGTAAATTAACTAAATTGTCAAAGTTTTCAATTAACATAGACTTTTGGTGTAGTCGGAGGTTTTTAATTAACATAACTCGGTCAGAAGTTCTTATTTACATGACCAATTTGCTAAAGGTTCTAATTTACTTAGACTTTTGTCATTAGGTTCTTATTTACTTGACCGATTTACCAAAAACACCATCAATAATATCATCACCCTTCAGAGATAAGCAAAAGCAGTAGGAGTGAAGGATCCAAAAAGACCACCAACTTTTTTCTGAGCTGATAGTAGTTGCTGAAGTTCATTCAAACGGAACCTCTTCGATACGGGACCTTGAAGGAAAAACGGTTTCAATGGATGTCGCCAATAAAAGATAAGTCGTTCTTGCATATTTACATAACCGATTACAATAGATTACTATGTGTTCATTAGATTGTCGATATTGTTTTTCTTCATGTGGTTGGGATAACTATGAGTATGATAAGATTTGCCAAATTGATGAATTGGTTATCATTTATTAAAATGTGCAGGATAATGAAACATGAAGAAGTAGTTCAAGATATTGGATATTGACTATACTATGTATATGGAAATAAGTCCAGAATAGGTATATTCTGATGTAGTTTATGTTGATGAGGGAGGCTTTTAACCAACAAGAGTTAGAATTTTACAGGATCTAAATCATCCTTACCAAATACTCATAGCCAAAGCAGGGAGAACTCTTATTCCTTGGAATGAAGTTCAATGTGTACTGTGTAATCCTTGTTTTGATAGTTACGAGTTATCAATTGTCTTCTGACACAAGGGTTGGAATTTGGAGCATCACTATGTTGTTCTTTAGTAACAACATCACTAGATTGAAACCAGTAAATAACCGAGTGATTCTGTGAGATTGCATAACAGATATAAGTTGATCTTGCCATTTATATTTATTACCCCTTCAAGCAAGGTTTTAGATTTTGGTATACAAGTGTTGTCAAAATTGATATGGTGGCAGTTAGACACAGGCCTTATCACCTATTATATTCACCATGTTTCTGTTATAAGCTTCAGAAGAACTTAACCATGTGCTTGTTTATCTGAGAGAGATTTACCCTAGATTGGTTCACGAAACATATTTAAATTATTCAAATTTAAATTCCGTTAATTATTAGTATAATTTTAATCAAATTCATATTTTGGACATGTTATTAATGTGATTTAAACCAAATCCATAATTTGAATATCGGTATTCAAAATAAAAATCAAATTAGTCAATTTTGTTTTGTAAAAAAGTTTTTTTTTTCTAAAATAAAATTAACTTTTATAAAAAAAAAGTTAATTTTTATTTCAGTAAATAAAAAATACTTAAAAATTCATATATATATGTTTTTTAAAATAAAAAAAATTCAAAAAAAAAATTATTTTTTCTTTAAAAAAAATTAAATAAAAAAAATTCTTGCAAAAATTAATTTTAAAATTAAATCAAAACTAATTATAAAATTGATTATGGATATAATAGGTTAATAACTGGTTTATAACCATTTTACAAAAATGAAAATCGGTTATGTCAATTGGTTTTAATTACGATTATAACATATGGATTTTATGATTATGGATTGGTTTTGGAAATTAACCATCCATGAGCATCCCTACATCTGATGATAAAAGAACTTGGAAATGTTATTGTTCTTTGGGAGGAATTACATCTCGGTACTCTTCAAGATCTTCAAATAAAAGTGGACAAGGTGAACATAAAAGTACGAGCAGACATAAAAAAACTCAAAATCATATATCTATCAAAAAATATCTCGGTCAATAACTGAAATACATTATAAACATGAATTTATGCTTCGTTTAGTTGTGTATTGTCGGATATGACAAGTTAATTTCTCTACCATTTGTAAATTATTTTGGAACTTACTGTAGGTAATGAGTGTTGCTCATTTCCCCTACGCGGGCGTGAGACACCTTTTTCCGAGCTTTTAGAATTATTGCATGGGATTGCTGTCATAACAAACATCGAGCAAGACTTACCCTCCAATAAAAGAAGGGACCGAGAACATACAAAGACCTCTACAAGGGGAAAATTGGCTACGGATGGGCTAAATTAATTTAAACCTCTGACATTAAACTGAAGTTCAAGCAACTTGAAGCCTCTGGTATAATTGGTTGCGATCGAGCTATATTAATTTAAACCTCTGGCCTTAAATTGAAGTCCAAGTAACTTGAATCCTTTGGCATAATCGGTTGCAGTCGTGCTAAGTTAATTTAAGCATGTGGCCTTAAACTGAAGTCCAAGAAACTTGAAGTCTCTGGCATAATCGGCTGCGACCGAGTAACGTTTAATAAAATATCTGGCCTAACTAAAGTCTAAGCAACTTGAATCCTCTGACATAATCGGCTACATCATGGGTAAGTTAATTAAAACCTCTGGCCTTAAACTGAAGTCCAAGCAACTTAAGGCCTCTAATATAACAGGTTGCGGCTGGGTCATGCAAAATAAAATCCTCTGACCTCTAGTTAATGTCAACCCCATGGGGCTTTAAACGTCGGTCAGGAAAAGGTGTCATACCTCTGAATTTAAATGGTTCGGTTAACTTATCATTGGCCAAATATCATACATGATCTACGTGGAGTTAGTCGGTCTGTGTTCGAGATTAATAAGACCCCTTAAATCATTAAGGCCCGACTCATTGGGGCTTCAAACTTATACATTAAAAACTTCAGCTAAAAGACAAGCTGACTCAAGTGGAGTTAGCCATTTTATCTGATTTCCATTTTGAACAAATAAGTTGTTATCAAGGAGTTAAAACACATTAGTACTACATAACCCATATGAATAAACGACTACACCTAAAAATAATGTCATAAGAGCTTGAATATTATTATCAAAAGATCAGGAAGGCGTCCAAACATTACAAAATACATCTGTAAGGGATGATCATAAAAAGAGAGCCCGCTAAAATTATCCGTCTTCTTTATTAAATACAGTGCTTTCCGACATCACCAAAGTTGCAGATCTTCCCAAGGTACGCTTCAGGCTTACTCGTCTCCTTAGCAAGACAAAATACGCTTTAGGTTTAAAGGCAAGATAATTATCAAAGATCAGTAGAAGTAAATCAAAATACACCATTATTATAAATCTAAGGATCTCAATAGGATCCAAAAATATTAAGAGAGAGAGAGAGAGAGAGAGGATCCAAAAATATTACGGGAGAGAGAGAGAGAGAAAGAGAGAGAGAGAGAGAAATCTAGCAAAAAGATATTCCCAATGTTATAAAATATTTGCCACGTTCGTTCATGTCGTTGTGCCAGTTTTGAAAGTCCATGCAAGTAAGGGTAGGCCGAGTTGTACATGGTCTTCAAATAGAGAATAATGTTTCAGCCTTGAATTCTTGGTCATTTCCCCACATTCTGATTTTTCATCAGGTAAGCTTGAATTCTTTATTTTCCTCTCATGAAGAATCAAGTTTCCTAGATTGGAGTTTAGAGATGATACTTATTTGTCTAAAATTGTGATGGTATAACAACACTCTTCTGATTCCTTTTGAAGTGTGTGTATATGGTTTTCTTAAGGTTTTCTAAGAATAAGTGTGTTTTTTCCCTCTTGGTGAGAAAAAGATTGTATGCTTCCAAAAGTTCTTTAGTCAGTTATTCAGAGCTAAACTCATCTTCAGATTCATCTCTATCAGAATATGCCATTACAATGTTGATAGTTTCCCCTTCACCTTCACTTTTAGTGTTAGACCAAGTAGTGACTAATCCTTTTTTTTTGTTTCCTTATAAAGTTATGACATTTTGGTATAATGTGTCCATAGCCTCTACATTCAAATCACTAAGTAACCTTCCCACTATTGGGATCTTCTTCATTCTTGTCTTTGTTCCAAATGATGTTGGACCTCTTAATAAGGACATTGGTCCCCCACTTCCTATCCAAATACTTCAAGGTTTTGTTGAACTTTTTCCCAAGAAAGGCATTATCATCTTCACCCAAGAAAGCCACCATCATCACTTTCTAATAATTATAGTTTGTGCCATCTAAAATAGGTGGTTAGTTGACTAATCCTCCATCATTAATAGTCTCCATTTGAGAAAAGTTTATCTTCCCTAGAGCTCACTCATTAAGCTAGCGTGTGTTGCACCCCAAAATTTTCCCTCACCTAGACAAAACATTGTGTACTAAGGTGTCCCAATAGGTTCACAAGGTTCACAAGGTATCTCAAGAGGTTCACAAGGTTCACAATTAGTCAGAAAGTGTGACAATCCCCTCAGACAAAGCATCCCCCTAAGCAATGCATCCTAAACTAGGGTTTTGGATTTCATCAGGATAAATGGACTTCCAAGGCTTCAAGTGAGCTTCATAGCATCCTATATGTCTTCAAGAATCTCTATGTCAAGTTTCAAGGCTTTCCCAAAAGGTTTGCTCAGTCAAATGATCAGATAGGCTAAAATCAGTCAAAGCAGTTAAAAAGTCAAACTAAGGTCAACTGTGGTCAAACCAAAGTCAAACTCCATGATTTTGTTTTCAAAAATCAAGTATATGAAGTAAAATTCATCATTTGATCAAGGGTTGATCATGATTCATCAAGGAAGTTTCAGATCATCAAGAATCAGGAGTTTCTAAATTAGGGTTTTCATAGGAAAAGTCAACTGAACTTTGACCAGCCATAACTTTCACATGCTTCATCAAACAATTTCCATCCAAAGCTCATTTTGAAGGAAATTTAATTCTCTAAAACTTTGTGTCTCACAAGCCAAGCCCAAAAATGCTTCATTTGAAGGGTATGAGCTAAGACATTATAGGTCATTTTAAAAGTCAACAAAAAGTCTACATCTTCCAAAGGGCATAATTTGAAAATGGTAAAGGATATGGACATGAGACCAAAGAGGTTGGTTATAGGACTCTCTAAGATTTCTAAAATGTCCAAGAACACCTTCATAGCCTTAAAATTGAGGGATTTGTGCCTTTGCAAAGTTGGGAAATTTTTGAGAGGTTTATTGAGCAAAAGGGGTCTTAGAACCAATTCTATTCACATGGGCTTGCATTTTTATGACCCAATCTATACCATGACATCATGCACGAATCAAATATCATTTATTCATATTTTTATAGTTTATTTTTTATTTATTTTGATTTTATTCATTAAAAATCAATTTAAATTAAAATAAAATATGAAAACTCAATATTTAAATTTGATTCTTGTTCTAGAAGGTCATAAACATTATTTAGAGATGATTGATCTGATCCAAATTCGTGCTAGACTAGATTGGCATACAAAGATTTGATTTTTCACATATTTTGATCATGAGATTTCTTCATACTCAAGTTATTCAAGAAAGCCCACAAATCCACAAAGTCTTGACCTAATTCACATAACTATAAGTTCACAAAGAAGCTGCAAGCTCAAGGGACGAAATCCAGAGCCTCCAAGAACATCATTCAATTTCAAAATTTCACACAAAAAGTCACATTCAGATTCTTAATTGCATTCCATATCAAGAAGTTTTGAAGGTTGCAATATATTCCTGGATGATCATTGAATCTATTTGAATCATTTGCAGCATCCAAATCATCACTAATTGCATAAACCGAACCAAGCTTGTTCATGTTTTTATTTTTTTCGATTTCAATTGTTTGTGTGTTTTTGATGAATTCTAACCATATATTCTTGTTAGCCATGATGTTTAGATTGTTTCTGGGTAAAAAGATTGAAGAACCATGACCTGAATCGAAAACCACCATTGTTAGGGTTTATAGTGGTCGTTTAGGGTTTCTTAATTAAACCAATATAAATAAATTCTAAGAACATCAATGAACTGTGTATGATGTGTGGATCATGTCTATGTGATCAATTTGATGAAATTTTGTGTATTATGAAAGGTCCATTTTTCGCAGGTTCTTGATATTCAAAATTCGCAGGAAAATTTGTGGATGAATTTGCAGGCAATTTCGCAGGAAAAAGGAAGAAGATGAAGTCAGTTGGCGCGCAGGAGGAAATTCAAATTTGAGTTTAATATTTTATTAATTTATTTTCATATTGTTTCAACAGATGATGTTTGGCCTAGTGGTGTTGGCGTGTGCGTGTTATTGGCTGTGACCTGTGTTCGATCCTTGGTGACAACAATATTTTGTTCAATTTTTCACTTATTCAACTGACTTAATATATTATCATTATTTGTTGATTAGTTTGCAGACGCGCCCCATGTGGCTTAGTGGTTGGAGTGTTTGGCTGTTGTTGTGATGGTCAGGGGTTCGAATCCTAGGTTCCAACATTTTTTTCATAATAATTTATGTTTTGCAGGTTTATAATATAAGGATTGCATTGCACATAGTATTCACCAGCGCATGCTGGCTCAGCTGGTTTTGTGTGTTGCTGTTCAGGTAAAGGACCTGGGTTCAAATCCTAGGTCCTATCTCTTTAGGGCTTTTTCTCATTTTTTTCTTATTTCTATTATTTTCTTATTTTTAATTTAAACTAATATAATTAAAATAATTTCTAAATAATAACTAATAATATTTTCATAAAACTTTATATTTCCTAAAATTCATAAATTATTTTCTTAAATGTAAATTATTTGTATTGATTTTATAATATGTTTATATATACTTATTATGTATTTTTGTAAATAAGTTAATAATGTATTTTAATTATAATTAAAAACCCTAATTTTCTTAATTTAAATATTAACCCTAATTTTTTCTTAACCCTAATTTTTATCCTAACCCTAAAAATAAACCTAATTTTTCTAAACCCTAAATTAAATTATTAATCTTTATTATTTTTAATATGTAAATAATTTGTTATTTGTTTATTATTATTAAACTTATTTTTTAATTAATTTCTAAAACTTTTCTAATATTAATTTTTCTTGTTAAATTTTGATTTCCTTTATTTATTTATTTTTCTAACCTTTATTATTATCATTTTATTATTACTAATATGTGATTATTGTTTAATTATTATTCTTATTATTATTATATTTATCATTATTATTTTTATTATTATGTAATTGCTAAAGCCATGTAATAGGTTTATTTTATATCTTTGCTTTATTTTTGTAATTATTTTTATTGTATGGTTAGTAACCTTAGGGTGTGCATAACTTATATGTGATTAAATTGAACTTAGAGAATTAATTTAAATAAGATGAATACTTGAATATAAACACTCACACACGTAAGTCGATCTTTGATCGCCATCTTGCACTTCCTAAGTTACCCCTTTTGGTTGCCTTAAACGTGGTCAAGTCCCTCGAATATAGGGGTGTCTTAAGCAAAGTCCCTTCACGTATAAATCATCAAGTCCCTACAGTTTAAAAGATCAAGTCCCTTCGAGGTTGCCTACGAAATAATGATCTTGTCCCTTCGAATAAATGATGATAGTCCCTACGAATTGCTAAAGACATCCCTTAAGTTGCTTTCTATGACAATGCGATGACCCTACGTTTGTCCCTTCACATCCAAGGTAATGACTACCTATTCCTTAATAATAGGGATATTCTTACCATTGAAAGAACATACGAGAACACGAAAGACTTAATCTAAGGTAGGTACCTCATAGTTACTTGCTCACACTTTTCAAACTTATTTTTACACCTCACAATTTCTAAACTAGGCTTTGTATACACCCATACGAGGGTCATTACCAAGTACTTAAAAGAATTTTTTCTAATCACACACTACACTCTTGCAAACAAACAAAGTGAGCTAAGTAACTAAGAGCCCATGGATAACCATGGATATAAAGGGTGCTAACACCTTCCCTTTGTATAACCTACCCCCCGAACTCAAGTCTTTTAAAATAGGTCTTTTCTGTTCTTTTATGTCCTTTCCTTTTGGATAAAATAAAAGTCGGTGGCGACTCTTGCTATCCGCAACATTTATAGAAAGTCAGTTCTCCCACCGTGTTACAGCGTGTCTTCTCTAATGCCAATTTAAATTTTATTCCTCAAGGGACAGATGTTGAACATGATGCTCCAACAACACGTACTACAAGATACATCAGAAATAATCCATTAACTAATAGTATATGATGGAGTAGAAAATTAATAAAGAACACAATCTTTTGTTTACCTAGTTCGGTGAAACTACACCTACATTTGGGAGGCCGAGTCCATAACCCAAAATAGGAAATTCATTATTAGTAGTTTAGTATATTTAAACTTACAAGCAACAACAAACCATATGTTGTTCAATGTTTCTTCCTAACACTACCCGGCGACCTTCTCCAGATCTCTTTATTCTGTGTATAAATAAGATAACTAACATGATAATGGATGTTATAGAAAAGAAGGATTGGGAAGGTATGAAGGAAGGAAATGCCCTAAATGATCTCATCTCATGTTTGCAAATGATATACTTCTCTTTAGGAAAGCTATTGTCCAACAAATATCTTGTATTATAGACGTCCTAAAAAAGTTTTATGAATCATCAGGGCAAATGATTAGTGTAGAAACGTCTAGTATTATATTCTCTAAGAATACCCATATGTACCTAAGAAGGCAAATAGTTCAAGTATCATGATTAAAGGAAAATGTGGATATCCGTATGTACCTATGGGTGCCTTTGAAAGTGTAAAGACCCAAAGTGAAGAACTACCAATATCTGGTAGAGAAAATGAGATCAAAACATGCAAGCTGGAAAGGAAAGCAATTATCCTTTGTTGGCAGGGCCACTCTAGATAAATTAGTGATGGAAGCTTTACCTACATATGTTATGATGAGTAACTGAGTGACCAAAAATTGTTTGAAGGATATTAAAAATATTTAGAGGAATTTCACACGGGGCATAATGAAGATAAGAAATATCATATATAAAAAATACTACCTCGTGAAGCGCATCGCATGCCCGCAAATAGACTAACAAAGTCTCCACAATACTTTATTTATTCCCAAGGAAATGGAAAATGAAAATGAAACCCTAAGGAAAAGTAAAGGGATAAGATGGTCACCGCAACCAAATGTGGGTTTGGGAGTCGGTTATGCGAGGGGAAGGTGTTATCACCCATTGCATTCGTTGTACTCAACGAGAACCTCCTATAGTCCTAGGGTTAAAGGTTTACTTAAAGGATGTTTGAAGTTTGTTTTATTTTATTTAAAAGATTTAACGAAAGAATAAGGAATAAAGATTTTTTTTATTAGTGTGCTTGACGGGATTTTAAAACCCCGCTCCAACATACCCTTAAGTACAATGAGAGACTCAGAGCCTTGTAGTTCGATAAAAAATGAGTATGTGTTGGTTAATTTTAGTTTCGACACACGATGGCGGAAAAAGATTGTTTAGAAAAAGGTTTGAACGCGTGGAGGTGGCAAAAGATTAAGTTTGGGTGTGTTTGAGATCAATTTTAAAGCGGACGACGAGCATTTGAATGACCAAATGATACAACTTTTATTTGAACACTCGAAACCTATAAGGAGATACATCCAAGATATGGGTGTTAACAGGGCATGGAATATGCAGAGGATGCTTTCCCACTCAGTAACACCATTTTTACCCACAACAAAGTAATCATATTATTCAAATAAAATCAAAGTTCTACATATAGGGTATCACACTTTCAACATAAACATCATAATAACAACAAGTATGTGTCATGTCCCGTAACACGGGTTGAAACTTCATCTTATAAATAAAACAAGTCTCAAATATTCACAGCGGATCAATATTCAACTTATTAAACCATGTAAAGGAAAAGGTACAACTATAATCCAAACATCATCAACAAGTGTTACTATTAAACGAAAAACAACAAATTAAATCATGCATTCCCTAGTGTTACATGACTCAGAGCAGGATACCACCTAAACTCTATAAACAACGAGAGATGCACTCCAAGCTACTTCCAAAATCTCCAAACTATTCTTGAGAATCTGTAGGATGGCATAATAGACCATCATAAAAGGCATGTAGGGTGAGTAATCCAGATTCATTATACATAATATAAATACTGAATTAAAAGAAACATGCAATCATATGTCATCTATTATCACCCACATATAACATCAATAAGTCACATCATCATACAACAAATTCAATCATGCTATGCCACATAGAATGAAATGCAACTTCATAAATCCATGTGGTACCGATTTTCAACATGTGATGGACACTGACCATATACCCTCTACAAGGGAGCACAACATAATCAACAACACCTCAATCCACACGATGGGATTGAAGCCTCAAATTAACATAAGGAATGCCATGAATTCATGATGCAACAACAACAACAACATAATCATCTTCATCAACATTTGCATCAACGTTCATTCATTATTCATTTACTTAGTCTATTAATACTACTAATACTTCATGACATCATTTTTACAACATATTCATCTTTACATCATGTCATTATTATTATTATTATTATTATTACATTTAGCCTAAAATAAAATGGTAATAATTTCTAGCAACAACACAGTAACATGGCACAACAAAACAAAGCATTATAGGTCATCAATTAAGAGAAATCATTTTTTTCTGAAATCTACAGGTCTCGCTAGCTCTCCAAGCGAGCAACTCACGGATTTTGAACTTCCAAAATTCTCATTTTCTCGCTAAGCGAGCTCATTCTCTCTAAGCGAGGAAGACTATTTTCTGAGAAAAATCCTGCGATTACTGTATATCATAGCCACACCCAAACTCCCCCAAAACATCATATTGCATCAGAAAATAGCAGAAAACGACCAACTAACTCATTATCAATATATATTCATCATTATTAACATCTAACAACAACTAATCATCAAAACCTACCAATAAATTACCCAACCCTAAGGTTTCCCCTCAAAACCCCTTTTTCCTCATAAAACAATCCAATATTATGAACAATGAACGAGAATACTCCCCATACCTTGATAAATTGAGCATTCTTTTTCACTTCTTGATCAAAATCCCTCTTTGTCTCCTTGTTCTTCAAAGCAACCTTCACCTTTTCCAAAAACACGGTTGTGAGAAATTTTATCGTACTCTTCTTTTCTCATAAAACACTCAAAACACAACCTTGCCCCTTAGACCTCCAACCTCTTTTATTTTATTTTCTTTAATAATAATATTTAAATAATATCCTATTATTATCATATCATTATGTTAATAAAATAATTTTTTTCCTTAATATTCCACAAAATACCTCTAAATGCTTCTTATTCATAAATAATCACATAAATCATTAAATTATGAAACTGGGGTGTTACAACTCTCCACCACTTCAGGAATTTTCGTCTTCGAAAAATGTTACCTGAAGTAAACGGAGTCGGGTATGATTCCTTCATCTGATATTCGCGTTCCCAAATTCAACTTTCACATGCTGGTCCACTCCACAATACCTTTACTAAGGCAATCTCTTTTCCTCGTAACCACTTCAATTCTTGACCATCTATCCGCAATGGTAAAGCTTCAACAATCATATTATCTCTTACATGAACATCATTGATTTGAATCACAAGCAATGGACCGCACACATTGTTGCACCCCAAAATTTGCCCTAACAATACAAGACTTTGTGTGCTAAGAAGGTTCACAAGGTTCACAAGATTCACAATGCTTTCAAGACCTTTCATGAGGCTCATGAAGTCTACAAGTCATTTCATGAAGGTTCACAAGGTTCACAAGTTTCCCAATGCTTTCAAGACCTTTCATGAGGCCCATGAAGTCTACAAGTCACTTCATGAAGGTTAACAAGGTTCACAAGTTTCCCAATGCTTTCAATACCTTCCATGAGGCTCATGAAGTCTACAAGTCACTTCATGAAGGTTCACAAGGTTCACAAGATTCATAATGCTTACAAAACCTTTTATGAGGTTCAGGAAGTCTACAAGTCACTTTATGAAGTTCACAAGGTTCACAAGGTTCACAATACCTCTCATGAGGTTCATAATACATTTTATGATGGTTCACAAGGTTCACAAAGTTCACAACTGGTCAGAAGAGTTGACAATTCCCTCGGACAATGCACCTCCTAAGCAATGCATCCAAAACTAGGGTTTTTGACTTTAATCAGGCTAAATGAACTTCCAAGACTTCAAGTGAGCTTCATAACATCTTATATGTTTTTAAGAATCCCCATGACAAGTTTCAAGACTTTTCTCCAAAGTTTGCTCAGTCAGATGATCAGATAAGTCAAAATCAGTCAAAGTAGTTAAAAAGTCAAACTGAGGTCAACTGTGGTCAAACCAAAGTCAAACTTCATGATTTTTTGCCAACATCAAGTATATGAAGTAAAATTCATCATTTGATCAAGGGTTGATCATGATTCATCAAGGAGATTTCAGATCATCAAGAATCAGGAGTTTCTAAATTAGGGTTTCCTTAGTAAAAGTCAACTGAACTTTGACCAGCCATAACTTTCACATACTTCATCACCAAGTCTCCACTCAAAGCTCATTTTGAAGGAAATTGAATTCTCTACAACTTTGTGTCTCACAATCCAAGCCCAAAAATGCTTCATTTGGAAGGTATGAGCTAAGACATTATAGGTCCTTTTGAAAGTCAACAAAAAGTCAACAACTTCAAAAGGGCATAACTTGAGATTGGTAAATGATATGGACATGAAACCAGTGGGGTTGTTTAGAGGACTCTTCAAGCTTTCCAAAATGTCCAAAAACACCCTCATACCATTAAAATTGAAGGATATGTGCCCTTGCAAAGTTGGGAAATTTTAGGGAAGTTTATGAAGCAAATGGAGGTTTAAAACCAAATTTTGTCAAGTGGGCTGAACTTTTAATGACCCAAAGCAATCCATGACATCATGCACGAAAATTCTATGATATTTTCATAATTTTTATTTTATTTAATTAATTTATTATGATTTTTTATACTTAAAATCATTTTAAATTTAAATAAAATATTAAATATGAAGATTAAATTTTATTTTTGGTTCTAGAAAGTCATGAATTCAGCATGGAACAAATTGATACAAGAATAACATTGATTGGCTTGAAATAGAAAGTGTTGATGCAAAAATACTGAAATTTCAAAGCTTATCATTGTGAATCTTTTTGAATCAAATCTTATACACAACCATTCAATTTTTTAACCTAAATACATTCTCCTATAAGTACTTAGTGCAACCCTAACATGAATTCACGGATTCCACAGCCCCAAAAGTAAGTTCATATTGTTCAAAAATCCTCTTAAAACTCACATTCGGATTCATTGATACAAGGTGTTTGAAGGTAAAATAAGAACATAGCAATGTTCCTTGGACCTTCTTGAAGCAAAACCAATACTCATATGCATCAAAACCATGCCATAATGCATAACCCGAAAGCTTGGTTGTTCTTGAAAATATTTTTTTTCGATTTCCATTATTTAACCACTATTAATTGATTTTGTTGTGTGATTCGTGTTAGTTAGGACCTAGGGATGCTTTCTGGACCAATTGATTGAAGCTTCACTGCCTAGAATGGATTCGGCCATTGTTAGGGTTTCACCTTTGAATTTAGGGTTTTACGATTCATTAAATATAAATGAATTTGAAGAATATAGGGATGTTGTGTGAATCATAAGGATCATAAAACACTGATCAATTGAAAGAAACTGTACTGTTTTGTGGGTGTTTGATTTTCGCAGGTTTGAATATGGAAGAACTCGCATGAAGATTCGCAGGAAAAAGGGCATGAATTTTCGCAGGTAATCTGGAGAAGACGAAGCTGGTTGGCGCGTCCTGGAAAATTCAAATTTTATTTAAAATATTTTATGTTTTGTTGTTGGTTTATTATCACAAGCCAACGCTTGTCCCAGTGGTAAGGTTAGCGTGCGTTTAGTGGAATGGCCTGTGTTCGAACCCAGGTCTTGTACAATTTTTTCTATTTTTTCAGGTTAAATAAGAGGCTTAATATATTATGATTTCTTGCCACACCATTAGCAGACGCGCTCACCCAGCAGGATTGGTCATGCGTATACTTGTTTGCCTAAGAGGTCCTGGGTTCAATCCTCCCCCAGGCCTTTTGCTTTCTTTTATTTTTCTGGATTTTTCAGGGTATGAAACAAAATCAATTCTACCTTCTTTCTTGCTGCCTGCGCATGATGGCTTAGTGGTGGGTATTGTTGCTGGTAATCAGAGTGACCTGGGTTCAAACCCTGGCCAGGTAAGTTCCAATTTTTTTCTTTTTTTATTTTATTTGTTTTAATTGTTTTATTATTAAATTATATATAGTTTTAATTCTAAAATAAAATATATGTATATACTATGTATTATTTTCAAAATTCTAAAAAATTTATTTTCTAAATTCAAAAATTAGTTATTATTATTATTATAAAGTGTATATATGTATTATTTAATTAATAAATTGTTATTGTAAGTTAAAATATAATATTTAACAAAACCCTAATTTATTTTTCTCTAAAACAATTAAAAATAAACCTAACTTTTAGTTTCTAATTTTTTTTGTAAATATAATTATTATGTACATATTTATTTAATATAATTAATTTTTGTAAATACAATTATAATCAATTTCTTTTTTATAATATGTAATTTTTCTATAATTTGTTCATAATCTAAATTATATATATAAATAATTTTTAAGTATATATGTTTAAAATAATTAAATTTATGCCAATTTAATATTGTAATTATAATTATTTATATGTTTATAATTAATTTAACTTTTATAAGTTGCATATAATTTTAAATTTTATAATTAAATTGTTTATATTTCCTTATCAATTTCTAATTCTTATTTATTATATTTTGTTTATTATTATTACTAAATCATGCTTATTACTAATCCATTTATTTTTTAATTATGCTTATTATTATTATTTCACTAACCTTATTTATTTTTAATTATTATTACTAACCCCTATTATAATTATTCTTGCTTATTTATTTATTGCTTATATTTTGCTTATTTATTTATTTTTGGTTATTTATTTAAATTGCTTAATTATTATGTAATTGCTCCTTGGTGTAAATTTTTTGTAATATTTAAATTATTTAACTTTTATGTCATGGTTAGTAAAATAGGGAGTGTAAACATGTATGCTATTTAAAATTTAATTTAGATCATTTAAATTATAAGATAAATATTAAATTGAACACTCACACACGTAAGTCGATTTTTAATCGCCATCTCACTTTCTAGGGTTACCTCTCAATGTTGCCTATATCATAAGGTCAAGTGGGGTGTATAAAGCAAAGTCCCTTAAAAGAAAAGTCATCAAGTCCCTTAAGTGGTTGCCTTCATAAAAGATCTTGTCCCTTTCGAATAATGATGACAGTCCCTCCTAAATGCTTAATACACCCCACAGTTGCCTTCATTAAACAGATGTCCCTTACTTGTCCCTCACATCCAAGGTAATGACTACCTATTCCTTAATAATAGGGATAGTCTTACCATTTAAAGGATAAAGAACAGAAAGACTTAAAACTTTAGGGTAGGTTCCTCATAGTTGCTTGCTCACTTCATTTCAAAACAAATTTCAAATACTTCACAATTTCAAACAATTTTCAAACACAAGTTTTTTACGCATCCGTACATGGATCATTATCAAACTCTTATGAAAATTTCTATTCACACACTTCACCTTTTCAAAAACAATTCAAAGTGAGCTAAGTAACTAAGAGCCCATGGATAACCATGGATGTAAAGGGTGCTAACACCTTCCCTTTACATAACCTACCCCCCGGACCCAAAAATCTTTTAAAAGGTCTTTCCTGTTCTTTTATGCCTTTCCTTTGGATAAAATAAAAGTCGGTGGCGACTCTTGCTATCCGCAACATAACTAAAAGTCAGTTCTCCCACCGTGTTACAGAACTGGCGACTCTGCTGGGGATTTAATATTAAAGAGGGGTACCCTTAGAAATTAGATCACTTTAAATTGTTTGCCTTGTTTGCTTTATATTATCTTGTTGGGGTGCTCTTATGTGTGAAAGGTCCTAACCCGGATCTAGTGTACCTTAGGTAAATGGCAATAGATCAAGGAAACTGTACGACGTATATCGATATGGTTGATCTGGTGGCCATAGTTAGTGTGACTTCTTGGTTGGTGCTTATGTTCCTTAAGTCAAGTTGAGGATAATATGAGGCTGCCATATGTTGTCAATGCACTAACTAACTTTTAGAACCCTAGTTAACTCATCTTGGCCTTTAGAAAGTAGTGAGGTAACCGGCTTTGGTGCAGACTGAAGTTGGTTGACACTCGATACTACACTCATTGAGATCTTAAACTTGGAGGGTTTTGGTTGGCAAGTAAGTTGCCTTCTGAACAACCACCCTTGTGAAGGATCAATGATATTGAGATCCCTTAGAACCTGGTTACTTTTGTAGGACAGGATGAACCAACTAACTTCAGGGGAGGGTACTTACCTTTGAACCTCATGCAAGCCTTTAAACCTAGGGCTATTGTGTGACTTGCTTGTGTGTGCCACATGTTTGTGATTGAGAATAACATCATGACATCATCATGCATCATAAGCATATCATTTTCCCTAACCATTTCAAGGACCAAGGGATTTATCTTTGTTCTTTGTTGCAGGTCATGGCTACAGCTCGTAGAAACACCATCAGGATCAACTTTGTGAGCATACCTGCTAAGCTTAAAGAGTTGGTTTCTCAAGTGTCTGATCATTCCCAGTTCATCAAGAGACATGGTCACCTATTGGATCTAGTCACTTCAGGGTTCAATGAAGACATGATGAGTGTTCTGTTTCAGTTCTTTGACCCTAAGCACCATTGCTTTACATTCCCCGACTACCAGCTGGTTCCAACCATGGAAGAGTTCTCTAAACTTCTGGGTATACCTGTTCTTGATCAGAAACCATTCACAGGCTTGGAGAAAGAGCCTAAACCTGAGGTTATTGCTGCAGCTCTACATCTGAAGAAGTCTGATGTTGTTCTAGAAACGAGAAGTGGAGTCAAGGGTGTTCTAGCCAAGGTGTTGATAGAGAAGGCTCAAATGTTCTTGAAGGCCATGAGCTATGATGATTTTGAGGAGATCTTAGCCTTGCTGATATATGGCTTAGTATTGTTCCCCAATCCAGATCAGTTCATAGATGTTCATGCCATCAACATTTTTCTGAGTCACAATCCAGTGCCTACATTGCTTGGAGACATACTACATTCTCTTCACACCCGTACTACAAGGGCAAGAGGAACTTTGATGTGCTGCATACCTTTTCTTTCTAGGTGGTTTATTTCTCACCTTCCTCGCTCAGTAATGAAGAATGAGCAAGGGTTCAGATGGTCCAAGAGGATCATGTCACTCTCTCACTCAGATATCCATTGGTGCTCTAGATCTATGGAGAATGTCACCATCATTGACCGTTGTGGGGAGTTTCCTAATGTGCCACTTCTAGGCATAAGAGGAGGCATCACCTACAACCCCTCTCTAGCTTTACGACAGTTTGGTTACGCTCGGAGTGATGGTCCACATGACATGTTGATTCAAGGCATTGTGTTTGACTACGACAACGATCTTCAAGGTTACCGTCAGAGATTCATACGAGCATGGGGAAAAGTAAACAGGGTTGACAGCAAGACTCTGGAGCCTAAGTACACTATTCCTATGGAGGCTTATCTCAGATGGGTGCGATCTCGTGCTCAGACTCTCATGATGCCATATCCTGCTATCCTGCCAGTTACCATGGAACCTGTTGCTGAAGGAGACACTGCTTATACCATCCTTCACCCGGACATGCCTACTGACATGGAAGACTTAAAGAGATCCTGGATCCAATTGAAGGAGCAAAGGGATACCTTCGAGGCTCATTACAAAGCAAGCCAAGAAAGAATCCTGGAATTAACAAAGCAACTTCATGAGGAACGGAATCTCAACTCATACCTCAATACAAAGAGGAAACGTCCATGGGAGACTTAAAATCCCATCTCTTGTACTTATTGCATTTCATTTTCTGTAAGCCCAAGAGGCAAAACAAGTTTATTACTAATAAAAGTTTACTTTTTTTGTTTGTTTAAGCAAATTTAAATCCTGCGGTCCTTGAAAACATTGCATACGCATTAAAACATCATATCATTGCATCACAGGTTTATTTGTGCATAGGTTTCTCATCTTCTCGCTGTTTATTTCAGCAATGGCTCTTGAACAATCAGTTAAGGATCTCCAGGCACAGAATGCACAGTTCCAAGAGCTGATCCTGAACCTATCCAAGGGGCAGGATGAATTGAAGACACTGCTGGCCAAGAAGACTAAGAAGACTAGAAGGTCAGGTGGCCTGCTCAACATGGGAAGAAGGTTCAAAGGTCCTGTCAAGACCAAAGAGCAGGTTGAAGACTATGAATCTGAGGAATCTGAGAAAGAGGGAGGTAGTCTCCACAACACTATGGGGGACTCTGATTCTGAGGCCAATTATTACCATGATCCTAATGAGGACAAGTTCAAGATGCTGGTGGATAGGATGGATGCTATGGAGTTGCAGAAATCTTCTGGGCTAGATTTTGAAGATTTGAGTATGATATCTGGGGTTGTCATACCCATTGGTTTCAAGGTTCCTACCTTTGTTGTTTATGATGGGGTCTCCTGTCCCAAGTTGCATTTGAGGTCTTATGTCAGAAGGATTCAACCTCACACTGCTGACAAGAAGTTGTGGATCCACTTTTTCCAAGAGAGCTTATCTAGAGCTCAGTTGGAGTGGTATTATCAATTGGAGAGTGTCAACATCAGAGACTGGAATGATCTTGCTGAAGCTTTCTATAAGCAGTATCAATACAATGCTGACTTAGCTCCCACTCGCATGCAGCTGCAAAGCATGTCTATGGGTGCCAAGGAAAGTTTTAAGGAGTATGCTCAGAAATGGAGAGACTTAGCTGGAAGAGTTCAACCCCCTTTGACTGACAGGGAATTGGTTGATATGTTCATGTGTACACTGAATGGTCCGTTTTACAGTCATCTCATTGGAAGCTCATCATCTGGCTTCACTGAGTTGATTATGACAGGAGAGCGAGTGGAAAATGGTATAAAGAATGGTAAGATCCAGGTGGGTACTTCGTCATCAGGTGCTGCAAAAAAGCCTCCCACTGGGAAGAAAGAATCCAATGCTGTTTATGGTCAGCCTGACCGTAACAGAAGGCATCAGTCTGTTAGTGCAGTTCATATTTCAAACCCAACTCCTGCAACAACAGAGCAGCCACAGGGCAACCAACAGAGGGCTAGAAGACAGTTCACAAAGATCAACATGTCACTGGCTCAGGCATTGCAACATTTGTTGAAGGCTGAACTCATTACTTTGAAAGAGGCTCCTCAGAATCCTAATGTTACCTCTCCAAGGTACAATCCTAATGCACGATGTGCATATCATTCAAACTGTCAGGGTCATGATACTAATAACTGTTGGGTCTTGAAGAACAAAATTCAAGATATGATTGAGGCTGGAGAGATTGAGTTTGATCCTCCGGGTACTCCAAATGTGATTACTGCTCCAATGCCAAATCACGAGAAGACTGTCAATGCCATTTATGAAGATCTACATGTCTATTCAGTTGCGGAATTGACCACACCATTGTCTGTTATCAAGAAAAAGTTAGTACAGGCTGGGCTCTTTCCAGGTTGTCATGAAGACTGTTTGTATTGTACTTATAAGCCGGATAGTTGCTGGAGATTGAGAGATGGAATTCAGCGTCTCATGGATAAGTATACTATAGTGTTTGAGAGGACTCCATCGTCTGTAGAAAGTATGGTGGATCATCTTACTCAAGGTAGGAAGATTGAAGAGGTTGATATGGTTGACAAAGTACCGGTAAGAATCACTTCAAAGAGACCTATTAAAATCACTCATCAGGGTCCAATCAAGATCACTGCTGAAGGCCCTGTGAAAGTTGTTGCTGAAGCCAGAGTGGCTCATCTGATCATTACTACTCCTGGTCCTATTCCATATACATCTGATAAAGCTGTGCCTTGGCACTATGGGTCTGATGTTTACATCCATGGTGTTAAGCAGGAGCCCTTAGCTGATGTGCCTGTTGATATTGATAATATTGCTGGATCTAGTAAGATCACACGTAGTGGAAGAGTCTTCTCACCTCCAGTTACTTCTAAGAATGCAGTTACTCCTGCTGCTACCTCTACCACTGATGCTCGGGGCAAGGGTCCTGTTATTGAGCCTATATCTGCTGATGTGCCAGCTGCTGATGATCTTGCTAAGCAGATGGAAGAAGTATTGAAAATCATTCGCAAGAGTGATTATGACATTGTTGATCAATTGGGGCATACTCCCTCAAAGATTTCTATGCTGTCCTTGTTGTTATGTTCTGAAGCTCATGCAAAAGCTTTGATCAAGTTTCTGAAGACTGCTCATGTGCCCAATGCCATTTCTGTTGACCAGTTTGAGAATTGTGTTGCCCACCTGACTTATGATAATGGGTTGGGATTTTCTGATGCTGATTTGACCCCTGCCAAGAGGGATCATAACAGGGCCTTGCATATTTCAATTGAATGCAGGGGCACTACCCTGTCCCATGTATTGATAGACAATGGTTCCTCTTTAAATGTGTTGCCCAAGGAAGTCCTGAATAAGCTAAGTCCTGAAGATGCTGTGCTGAAGCCCAGTAATATTGTGGTGAAGGCTTTTGATGGTTCTAGGAGAGTAGTGCATGGGGAAATTGATCTTCCAATCAAAGTTGGCTCCCAGGTTTTTACTGCTACATTTTATGTGATGGATATTCGTCCTTCATACTCTTGTCTGCTTGGTCGTCCCTGGATCCATGAGGCAGGTGCTGTAACCTCTACATTACATCAGAAGCTAAGATATCCGGTGGAAGGAAAGGTTGTTACTGTCTATGGAGAGGAAGAATACTTTGTCAGCCATGTAAACACTTTCAAGTATCTAGAAATGGAAGGTGAATACATTGAAACTCCGTGTCAGACATTTGAAGTGGTTCCCTGGATTGTTAATGATTATGTAGCTCCTCCTGTTGCGAAGAAAGTTCCTGTGGTCACCAGAAGACCTCCAACAATGGCAATGGCCTCCCTCAATGATGTTAGGGCTGTGGTAGATGAAGGTGGTTGTACTATTTGGGGTCAGCTTCCTGATATCCCATACAAGTCTGACAAGTTTGGTTTGGGTTTCACTGCAGAGTCCCAGAAGGTTGTTCGTCGTGCTCGTGCTGTTCGTATCACCAATCAAGGGGTTATGAAGAACCAGATCAATGCTGTGGGAGACCATGATGAAGACTACAACTTGGATGCTTGGATTTTTCCTACTGTGGGTGCTGGACTCAATAATTGGAAAGCTGAAGATGTTATCCCTATCTCCTTTAGTCAGGAGTAAATACTATTACTGTGTTGTTGCTTTTAAGTTTGTAATTTCTTGAACAATGGAACTCTTAAGCCTTGTGCCTTACCCGGGGCACAAAGGTGTGCTTGTTACGGGCTGTCATTTCATTTGCATACTTCATTCAATAAAATCAGTGGACGTTTCGTTTTCGTAAATATTGTGTTCCTTGTCTTTCTTTTCTTTTATTTTTACTTTATCAGCTATGTGTTCTTACACACACCCACATCACTAAAATGCAGATCCTCATCCACTCTGGATCCTGTTGATAACAGTTCTACTATTGCCAATTATAATTTCGAGAATCCGATCTATCAAACTGAAGACGGAAATGAGGACGATTGTGAAGTACCTGTAGAGCTTGCTAGGTTGTTACAACAAGAAGAGAAAGCCATACAGCCACATGAAGAGCCAGTCGAAGTTGTGAATCTGGGAACTGAAGAAAACAGGAAAGAGGTCAAGATAGGGGCTGATTTAGAGGATAGTGTCAAGAGCAGACTGGTTCAGATGTTACGTGACTATGTGGAGATCTTTGCTTGGTCTTATGAAGATATGCCAGGATTGGATACAGACATTGTGGTTCACCGTTTACCAGTGAAAGAAGATTGTCGTCCAAAGAAGCAGAAGGTTCGTCGTATGCGTCCTGAAACGTCAGAAAAGATCAAGGCAGAGGTAATGAAACAGTTCAATGCAGGGTTCTTAGCAGTGACTTCTTATCCTCAGTGGGTTGCAAATGTGGTGCCGGTTCCTAAGAAAGATGGTAAGGTACGTATGTGTGTGGACTACAGAGATTTGAACAAGGCTAGCCCCAAAGATGATTTTCCACTTCCTCATATTGATGTTCTGGTAGACAACACTGCTCAGCATAAGGTATTCTCCTTTATGGATGGTTTCTCTGGTTACAATCAAATCAAGATGGCTCCTGAAGATATGGAGAAGACAACCTTTGTTACACAGTGGGGCACTTTTTGCTATAAAGTGATGCCATTTGGTTTGAAGAATGCAGGGGCAACATATCAGCGTGCTATGGTGGCTTTGTTTCATGACATGATTCATCATGAGATAGAGGTATATGTGGATGATATGATAGCCAGGTCCCAGAATGAAGAGCAACATCTTGATCATTTGCATAAGTTGTTTGAGAGGTTGAAGAAATACAAGTTGAGACTGAATCCAAACAAGTGTACTTTTGGAGTTAGATCCGGTAAACTCCTGGGTTTTATAGTTAGTGGAAAAGGTATTGAAGTGGATCCTGCAAAAGTGAAAGCTATACGAGAGATGCCAGCTCCCCGTACTGAGAAGGAGGTTAGAGGTTTCTTGGGACGATTGAATTACATTGCAAGATTTATTTCCCAGTTAACTGCCATCTGTGAGCCAATCTTCAAGTTGTTGAAGAAAGATCAGGTGATGGAATGGAATGATGAGTGCCAGACTGCCTTTGATGAAATCAAGAGATACTTGCTAGAACCTCCAATTTTGATGCCACCAGTTGATGGAAGACCCTTGATTATGTACTTAACAGTGTTAGACAACTCAATGGGGTGTGTATTGGGGCAACATGACGAGTCTGGTCGAAAAGAGCAGGCAATATACTACCTTAGCAAAAAGTTTACCGACTGTGAAACAAGATACTCACTGCTCGAGAAAACTTGCTGCGCTTTGGCATGGGCTGCTCGCCGACTAAGACAGTATATGTTGACCCACACTACCTTGTTGATTTCGAAGATGGATCCAATCAAGTACATATTTGAGAAACCTGCTCTCTCTCTGGAAGAATTGCAAGATGGAAAATGATCTTGACAGAATATGACATACAGTATACTACTCAGAAGGCCATCAAGGGAAGTGTTGTTGCTGATCATTTGGCTCATCAAGCAGTGGATGATTATCAGTCAATGAGCTTTGAGTTCCCTGATGAAGACATTATGATTATTACCAAAGAACCTGGACAATATGACGGACCTGAACAAGGATCCCGATGGACTATGGTTTTTGATGGTGCCTCTAATGCACTTGGTAATGGTGTTGGTGTTGTAATTAGTTCCCCTGAAGGTTGCCATACCCCGATTACTGCCAGACTTTGTTTCTATTGTACCAATAACATGGCTGAGTATGAGGCATGTATCCTGGGTATTAAAGCTGCTATTGATATGAAGATTCAGTTCCTTGATGTGTACGGAGATTCAGCCCTGGTAGTAAGTCAGATTAAAGGAGATTGGGATACCAAGCATGATAACCTCATTCCTTACAGAGAGCATGTGTTGTCTTTAATCCCACATTTCAAAGAGATTACCTTTGGACATATTCCACGAAGAGAAAATCAGTTGGCAGATGCATTAGCCACCATGGCATCTATGTTTGAGATCAGTTGGGATGATGAAGCTCCCAAGATTACTATTGATAGATTTGAAAAGCCTGCATATTGCAATGAGATTGACACTGAAGGGGCAGAGGAGAAGCCTTGGTTCTATGAAGTGAAAATATATCTTGAAGCTCAGGAGTTCCCTGAAGGGGCATCTGTCAAAGATAGGAAGTTCCTGAGAAGGTTCTCTGCTAAGTTCTTTTTGAGTAATGGGATTTTGTACAAGCGCAATCATGATTCAACTTTGCTTCGTTGTGTGGATAAGAAGGAAGCTACAGAAATTATGGAAGAGATGCATGATGGGACCTTTGGCACTCATTCTAGTGGTCATACTATGGCAAAGAAGATATTGAGAGCAGGTTATTATTGGTCTACCATGGAAGCTGATTGCTATCAACACTCCAGAACATGTCACAAGTGTCAAATCTATGCTGATAAAGTACATATACCTCCATCACCATTGAATGTGTTGACTGCTCCTTGGCCCTTTGCCATGTGGGGCATTGATATGATTGGTGAGATCAAGCCTACTGCTTCTAATGGGCATCGTTTCATCCTGGTTGCTATTGATTACTTCACAAAGTGGGTAGAGGCAGCTTCATTTGCATCTGTTACCAAGAACGTTGTGGCTCGATTCATTAAGAATAATCTCATATGTAGGTATGGCATCCCTGAAAGGATTATTACTGACAATGGCTCCAATCTGAACAACACTATGATTACTGACCTCTGCACGCAGTTCAAGATTAAGCATCACAACTCTTCTCCGTATCGTCCAAAGATGAATGGGGCAGTTGAAGCTGCTAATAAGAACATTAAGAAGATTGTACAGAAGATGACTGTGACTTATAAAGATTGGCATGAGATGTTACCATTTGCTCTTCATGGTTATCGTACTACAATACGTACTTCAACAGGGGCAACCCCATTCTCCTTAGTCTATGGTATGGAAGCAGTTCTGCCCATTGAAGTTCAGATTCCCTCCTTAAGAATTATGAAGGATGCAGGCTTGGATGAAGATGAGTGGATTCAGACTCGACTGGACCAGATAAATTTGATTGATGAGAAGAGGTTAGCAGCAGTTTGTCATGGCCAGATGTACCAGAAGCGAATGATCAAAGCTTTTAACAAGAAGGTTAAGCCAAAGGTATATCAGGCTGGTGATTTGGTAATCAAGCGTATCATATTACCACAGGGTGATCCTAGGGGCAAGTGGACTCCAACATACGAAGGACCATTTGTAGTCAAGACAGTGTTCTCAGGAGGTGCCATGATACTTACTACAATGGATGGTGAAGACTTTCCACAGCCTGTAAACGCAGACATAGTTAAAAAATACTACGCATGAAAAGAGACCCGCTAGGTTGACAGGCCTAGGCAAAAGTAAGGGCATCCCGGCAAACCAAAAGGGTTTGGGCAAAAATTAGGGATATATATAAAAAAGATGTACACCCGGCAAGTCGAAAACCTGAAAAGGCGGCTTGGGCAAAAAAGGGTATCCCGGTGGATTGAAAACCTGAAAGGGCAATCCAGGCAAAAATTAGGGATTAAAGCGTATGACTATGTCTCGTTCGGATCACCCATGAAACTGCACCCAGCTGTACTACTTACTCAAGCTCGAACAGATAAAGCTCAATCCGATCGTTTCCGTCTCAACAGAAGAAGATGAGATACTTGAAGATAATGGCAATAGTGGAATTGAAACTCAATAGGATTATTTCCCACATAGCTGATTCTCTTTGTTTTGTAAAATTTTATGACAAAATCCTCTTACTAGGGTTTATGTCTCTTTGTACAAACTTACCCATGTATGGGTCACTTTTTGATATAAATAAATTCCATCTTTTGAATCCAGATTTACTTTTACCCTATTTACATAAGCGAAACGTCCATTGGTTGTGTTTGAATGTATGTATGCTTTTGAATATGATTGATGTTTACCAAAAATGCATGTATGCTTTTTAATATGATTGATGTTTACCAGAAATGTATGAAAATGCAGTAATAGTATTTACTAAGGACGAACAAGGGAAGGATTTCAACGAAGCTTCGCCGGTTCATCTCTACAAAACAGTTACAAATCCACAGTAGGGCAAATCCATCTTCATAAAGTCACATCTCCCCTGGAATTTATATCCATCTCTTTTATCCTCATACGGATATTCGGGAATTTACTTTCCAATAAGAGTACGACGAACGAAGACGGGAGGTTATATCTATCCTACTATCCCCAGCAGACGGGAGGTTATATATACCTTGCTATCCCCAGCATACGGGAGGTTATGTATAATATATTATCAAACAAGATGGGAATAAGTTCCTCATATCCTTCAGCAACAAATCGGGATTTATTTTCCCTGGCCAGCAGTTGTTATGCGAAGATATCCAGACGTTTCCAGCAGCATCATATCATACATACATCATTTACATCATACCATAACATACATATACATAGATACATAATACATTACTTAAGTGCATCATACTATACACGCATACATAATACATGAACTAATGCTATTATACAGAATGCTACCTTGTTTTCAGGTTAATTCTACAGCAAACAGATTTGTGATTATCAGGACTGCTTTATCCTCCTGAAAGTTATCATCCCTCAGGATTGCTTTATCCTCCTGAAAGCATACTATCACCTCAGGACTGCTTCATCCTCCTGATAGCTTCTTGTACCTCAGGATTGCTTTAGCCTCCTGAAAGCATATTATCAAATCTCTCAAGACTGCTTCATCCTCTTGAAAGCATATTACTACATCAGGACTGCTTTATCCTCCTAAAAGCTTATTATTACCTCAGGATTGCTTTATCCTCTTGACAGCTTATTATTACCTCAGGATTGCTTTATCCTCCTGACAGCTTATTATTACCTCAGGATTGCTTTATCCTCCTGAAAGTTTATTATTACCTCAGGATTGTTTTATCCTCCTGACAGCTTATTATTACCTCAGGATTGCTTTATCCTCCTGAAAGCTTATTATTACCTCAGGACTGCTCCATCCTCCTGATAGCTATTATCAAAGGACTGCTTTATCCTCCTGAAAGTTATCATCATACCTCCATATTCTGGACTGCTTTATCCTCCAAGAAATGTATCTGAAGAACTTTTCTCCAAGTGGCATCTTTAAGCCCACCCAAGCATATGCAACCAACCATCAATAGCACTCTATGCACTGGTGAGTGCAAATTTTTGGGCTTTTGTGTTCAATCCCCTTCAACCTTCCAGGTCACGACTGGCAAATATACCAATCTAACCCCTCAGGTTTCAGAAAATTGAACAGGGGCAGCTGTTGCACCCCAAAATTTGCCCTCACAATACAAGACTTTGTGTGCTAAGAAGGTTCACAAGGTTCACAAGATTCACAATGCTTTCAAGACCTTTCATGAGGCTCATGAAGTCTACAAGTCATTTCATGAAGGTTCACAAGGTTCACAAGTTTCCCAATGCTTTCAAGACCTTTCATGAGGCCCATGAAGTCTAAAAGTCACTTCATGAAGGTTCACAAGGTTCACAAGTTTCCCAATGCTTTCAATACCTTCCATGAGGCTCATGAAGTCTACAAGTCACTTCATGAAGGTTCACAAGGTTCACAAGATTCATAATGCTTACAAAACCTTTTATGAGGTTCAGGAAGTCTACAAGTCACTTTATGAAGTTCACAAGGTTCACAAGGTTCACAATACCTCTCATGAGGTTCATAAGACATTTTATGATGGTTCACAAGGTTCACAAAGTTCACAACTGGTCAGAAGAGTTGACAATTCCCTCAGACAATGCACCTCCTAAGCAGTGCATCCAAAACTAGGGTTTTTGACTTTAATCAGGCTAAATGAACTTCCAAGACTTCAAGTGAGCTTCATAACATCTTATATGTGTTTAAGAATCCCCATGACAAGTTTCAAGACTTTTCTCCAAAGTTTGCTCAGTCAGATGATCAGATAAGTCAAAATCAGTCAAAGCAGTTAAAAAGTCAAACTGAGGTCAACTGTGGTCAAACCAAAGTCAAACTTCATGATTTTTTACCAACATCAAGTATATGAAGTAAAATTCATCATTTTATCAAGGGTTGATCATGATTCATCAAGGAGATTTCAGATCATCAAGAATCAGGAGTTTCTAAATTAGGGTTTCCTCAGTAAAAGTCAACTGAACTTTGACCAGCCATAACTTTCACATACTTAATCACCAAGTCTCCACTCAAAGCTCATTTTGAAGGAAATTGAATTCTCTACAACTTTGTGTCTCACAAGCCAAGCCCAAAAATGCTTCATTTGGAAGGTATGAGCTAAGACATTATAGGTCCTTTTGAAAGTCAACAAAAAGTCAACAACTTCAAAAGGGCATAACTTGAGATTGGTAAATGATATGGACATGAAACCAGTGGGGTTGTTTAGAGGACTCTTCAAGATTTCCAAAATGTCCAAAAACACCCTCATACCATTAAAATTGAAGGATATGTGCCCTTGCAAAGTTGGGAAATTTTAGGGAAGTTTATGAAGCAAATGGAGGTTTAAAACCAAATTTTGTCAAGTGGGCTGAACTTTTAATGACCCAAAGCAATCCATGACATCATGCACGAAAATTCTATGATATTTTCATAATTTTTATTTTATTTAATTAATTTATTATGATTTTTTATACTTAAAATCATTTTAAATTTAAATAAAATATTAAATATGAAGATTAAATTTTATTTTTGGTTCTAGAAAGTCATGAATTCAGCATGGAACAAATTGATACAAGAATAACATTGATTGGCTTGAAATAGAAAGTGTTGATGCAAAAATATTGAAATTTCAAAGCTTATCATTGTGAATCTTTTTGAATCAAATCTTATACACAACCATTCAATTTTTTAACCTAAATACATTCTCCTATAAGTACTTAGTGCAACCCTAACATGAATTCACGGATTCCACAGCCCCAAAAGTAAGTTCATATTGTTCAAAAATCCTCTCAAAACTCACATTCGGATTCATTGATACAAGGTGTTTGAAGGTAAAATAAGAACATAGCAATGTTCCTTGGACCTTCTTGAAGCAAAACCAATACTCATATGCATCAAAACCATGCCATAATGCATAACCCGAAAGCTTGGTTGTTCTTGAAAATATTTTTTTTCGATTTCCATTATTTAACCACTATTAATTGATTTTGTTGTGTGATTCGTGTTAGTTAGGACCTAGGGATGCTTTCTGGACCAATTGATTGAAGCTTCACTGCCTAGAATGGATTCGGCCATTGTTAGGGTTTCACCTTTGAATTTAGGGTTTTACGATTCATTAAATATAAATGAATTTGAAGAATATAGGGATGTTGTGTGAATCATAAGGATCATAAAACACTGATCAATTGAAAGAAACTGTACTGTTTTGTGGGTGTTTGATTTTCGCAGGTTTGAATATGGAAGAACTCGCATGAAGATTCGCAGGAAAAAGGGCATGAATTTTCGCAGGTAATCTGGAGAAGACGAAGCTGGTTGGCGCGTCCTGGAAAATTCAAATTTTATTTAAAATATTTTATGTTTTGTTGTTGGTTTATTATCACAAGCCAACGCTTGTCCCAGTGGTAAGGTTAGCGTGCGTTTAGTGGAATGGCCTGTGTTCGAACCCAGGTCTTGTACAATTTTTTCTATTTTTTCAGGTTAAATAAGAGGCTTAATATATTATGATTTCTTGCCACACCATTAGCAGACGCGCTCACCCAGCAGGATTGGTCATGCGTATACTTGTTTGCCTAAGAGGTCCTGGGTTCAATCCTCCCCCAGGCCTTTTGCTTTCTTTTATTTTTCTGGATTTTTCAGGGTATGAAACAAAATCAATTCTACCTTCTTTCTTGCTGCCTGCGCATGATGGCTTAGTGGTGGGTATTGTTGCTGGTAATCAGAGTGACCTGGGTTCAAACCCTGGCCAGGTAAGTTCCAATTTTTTTCTTTTTTTATTTTATTTGTTTTAATTGTTTTATTATTAAATTATATATAGTTTTAATTCTAAAATAAAATATATGTATATACTATGTATTATTTTCAAAATTCTAAAAAATTTATTTTCTAAATTCAAAAATTAGTTATTATTATTATTATAAAGTGTATATATGTATTATTTAATTAATAAATTGTTATTGTAAGTTAAAATATAATATTTAACAAAACCCTAATTTATTTTTCTCTAAAACAATTAAAAATAAACCTAACTTTTAGTTTCTAATTTTTTTTGTAAATATAATTATTATGTACATATTTATTTAATATAATTAATTTTTGTAAATACAATTATAATCAATTTCTTTTTTATAATATGTAATTTTTCTATAATTTGTTCATAATCTAAATTATATATATAAATAATTTTTAAGTATATATGTTTAAAATAATTAAATTTATGCCAATTTAATATTGTAATTATAATTATTTATATGTTTATAATTAATTTAACTTTTATAAGTTGCATATAATTTTAAATTTTATAATTAAATTGTTTATATTTCCTTATCAATTTCTAATTCTTATTTATTATATTTTGTTTATTATTATTACTAAATCATGCTTATTACTAATCCATTTATTTTTTAATTATGCTTATTATTATTATTTCACTAACCTTATTTATTTTTAATTATTATTACTAACCCCTATTATAATTATTCTTGCTTATTTATTTATTGCTTATATTTTGCTTATTTATTTATTTTTGGTTATTTATTTAAATTGCTTAATTATTATGTAATTGCTCCTTGGTGTAAATTTTTTGTAATATTTAAATTATTTAACTTTTATGTCATGGTTAGTAAAATAGGGAGTGTAAACATGTATGCTATTTAAAATTTAATTTAGATCATTTAAATTATAAGATAAATATTAAATTGAACACTCACACACGTAAGTCGATTTTTAATCGCCATCTCACTTTCTAGGGTTACCTCTCAATGTTGCCTATATCATAAGGTCAAGTGGGGTGTATAAAGCAAAGTCCCTTAAAAGAAAAGTCATCAAGTCCCTTAAGTGGTTGCCTTCATAAAAGATCTTGTCCCTTTCGAATAATGATGACAGTCCCTCCTAAATGCTTAATACACCCCACAGTTGCCTTCATTAAACAGATGTCCCTTACTTGTCCCTCACATCCAAGGTAATGACTACCTATTCCTTAATAATAGGGATAGTCTTACCATTTAAAGGATAAAGAACAGAAAGACTTAAAACTTTAGGGTAGGTTCCTCATAGTTGCTTGCTCACTTCATTTCAAAACAAATTTCAAATACTTCACAATTTCAAACAATTTTCAAACACAAGTTTTTTACGCATCCGTACATGGATCATTATCAAACTCTTATGAAAATTTCTATTCACACACTTCACCTTTTCAAAAACAATTCAAAGTGAGCTAAGTAACTAAGAGCCCATGGATAACCATGGATGTAAAGGGTGCTAACACCTTCCCTTTACATAACCTACCCCCCGGACCCAAAAATCTTTTAAAAGGTCTTTCCTGTTCTTTTATGCCTTTCCTTTGGATAAAATAAAAGTCGGTGGCGACTCTTGCTATCCGCAACATAACTAAAAGTCAGTTCTCCCACCGTGTTACACACATACTTCCTCATCTGCGACACATGGAACACATCATGCAAATTCGCAAGCGATGACAGTAACGCAATCCGATATGTTACCTCTCCGATCTTTTACGAAAAATGATACAAACCGACAAAACGCGAAGTGAGATTTCTAGACTTCAAAGCTCTTCCGACGCTAATTACCGGAGTAACTCTCAAGAACACATGATCTCCCTCTTGGAACTCAAGTGTTTTTCTTCTCTTATCATGATAACTCTTCTTCCGACTCTAAGAAGCCTTCATTCTCTCTTATATCATCTTAATCTTCTCAGTCATCTCTTGCATAATCTCAATCTGAGTACCGCAGTCTCGCTTGATTCATACCAACACAAAGGAGTCTGGCATATTCTACCATACACCGCTTCATACGACGCCATTCCAATACTAGCATGATAACTATTGTTGTAGGCAAACTCAATCAACGGCAAATGACTATCCCAAGACCCTCCTTGATCCAATACACAAGCCCTCAGTAAATCCTCTAAAGATTGGATAGTCCTCTCTGTCTGACCATCTATCTACGAGTGATAGGAAGAACTCATCCTCAACTTAGTACCCAAAGCATCTTACAAACCCTTCCCAAACCTCAAATTAAACTGCGGATCTCAATCCGATATGATACTCGACGATATCCCATGCAACTTCACAATCTCTTCAATATATAACTCAGCTAGCTTCTGCAAAGAGTGATTAATCTTCATCGGTAAGAAATGGGCCGACTTAGTCAATTTATCTACAGTTAATCAAATCGAATCATTTCCTTTAGCAGACTTCGACAAACCTGTCACAAAATCCATGTAAATAATATCCCACTTCCATTCTGGAATATTCAACGGTTGCATCATATCTAACGGTTTTTGATGTTCAATTTTCGACTTCTGACAAGTCAAGCATGCATACACAAATTCGCCAACATTCTTCTTCATACCTGGCCACCAAAATAGTTTATGCAGATCATGGTACACCTTCGTAGCACCGGGATGGATACTCAATCTACTTCGATGTCCTTCTTCTAAAATACTCTTCTTAATTTTCGAAACATCAGGAATACACACTTTATCCAAGAATCTCATCACACCATTTTTATCAACTCTAAATTCACCTTCGTTACCTTGGTTAATCAAAGTTTGTTGATCAAACAACTTCAAGTCAAATTGTTGTCCTTCACGGATCCTTTCCACAATCTCACTAGTCAACTTCAGCATTCCCAACTTCACACTTTCAGATGTAGCTTCACACAACAAACTCATATCTCGGAACTGCTCAATCATTTCATGTTCTTTCACGATCAGCATCGACATATGCAATGTCTTTCTACTTAATGCATATGCAACCACATTTTCCTTACCAGGATGGTAATTCAAATCAAAGTCAAAGTCTTTCAACAATTCTAACCATCTTCTCCGCCTCATATTCAGTTCCTTCTTATCAAACAGATATTTCAAACTCTTGTGATCATTGAACACTTCAAATTTCAAACCAAAGAGGTAATGTCTCCAAATCTTCAACACAAACACCACAACTGCTAACTCCAAATCATGCGTAGGATAATTCCTTTCATAAACTCTCAATTGTCTTGAAGCATAAGCAACCACTTGACCATTTTGCATCAAAACTCCTCCAACTCCCATCTTTGACGCATCATAATACACCACGAACGACTCATTCGGATTCGGAAAAATCAACACTGGAGCAGTTGTTAACTTCTTCTTCAACTCTAAAAAACTCTTTTTTCACACGCAACATCTCACACATAAGCTTGTCCCTTTCAAGTCAACTGAGTCAAAGGTAGCGCCAACTCCGAAAAACCTTTAATAAACTTCCTGTAATAACCCGCTAAACCCATAAAACTTTTAATCTCAGTAGCAGACTTAGGAGTCTCCCACTACAACACTGCATCAATCTTTGACAGATCAACAACAATTCCACTACTGGAAATCACATGTCCAAGAAAACTCACTTTTTGTAACCATAACTCACACTTCGACAGATTCGCATACAACTTCTTCTCTCGCAACACTTGCAGCACAATCCTCAAATGCCCTGCATGTTCCTCTTCTATCTTGGAATAAATCAGAATATCATCGATAAAGACTACCAAAAATTTATCCAAGTACTCATGAAATATTCTATTCATGTACTCCATGAACACACCAGGTGCATTGAATACACCGAATGGCATCATCGTATACTCATAATGACCATACCTCGTTCTGAAAGCTGTCTTCAGAATATCATCAGACTTAACACGAATATGATGGTAACCAAACCTTAAATCAATCTTGCTGAATACACAAGCTCCCACCAACCGATCCATCAAATCTTCGATCCTCGGAAGTGGATACTTATTCTTGATAGTAACCTTGTTCAACCTCCGATAATCAACACACAACCTCATGCTACCATCTTTCTTCTTAACCAATAACACTGGAGCACCCCACGGAGAAACACTAGGTCAAACAAACTTCTTCTCGAACAACTCTTCTAGTTACTTCTTCAACTCACTCAATTCTACAACAGACATCCGATACGGATCCGTAGACACAGGACTAGTCCTAGGTAATAAATCCAATACAAACTCGACTTCACGCTCTGGAGGTAAAACACTTATATCCTCCGGAAATATATCTGGAAACTCTTGAATAACCATTAAATTAATAGTCGAAGTCTTCCCTTCGACTTGCAACAATGCAAACATTGCAAACATCTGACTTCATCTTCTAATAATTCATCTACTTGCTTAGCCGTCAAGAACATCAGCTCACCATGATCACCAATTTCAGGAAATTCAATAGTCTTCACATAGAAATTGATATGCACAAAATTTAACTCTAGCCAGTTCATTCCAAGAATAACATCAATTTTGTGTAAAGGCAAGCACACCAGATCCATCAAGAAATCCTTCTCAAAGATAGTCAAAGGACATTTTAGACAAATAAGTGTAGTAGTAACAAAACCATTAGCTGACGTTTCTATTATCATACTACCTTTCATACTAGACAACTTCAAACCCAACTTATTATCACATTCAAGAGAAATAAAAGAATGTATAACACCAATATCAATAATAACACTCAACTCCACATTGTTAATAAAACAAGTACCTCAAATCAAGTTGTCATTCTTAGGAGCTTTAGAACCACTTAAAGCAAACACTCTGCCATTGGTCTGAGCAGCAGTAGCAGTCTTCTTTGGCTTCTAGCATTGGGTGCTGATATATCCATGTTCACCATAATTAAAACAAGTTGGATCTTCATTCGGACAATCACCAACCCGATGACCTCTCTTGCCATGCCTGTAGCACCGTACCACTGGATTATTACACACATCCGACTTGTGATTGGATTCACCACACTTATGACACTTAGGAGGAATGGAACCTGCTCCCTCACTTGACTTCTCCCCATCTGAAACTTTCTACTTCCCCTTCTCAGCTGGAGTCATATAAGGCTTTCCTCTAAACTAGCATTTCTCTTTCTTCTCACTCTGTTGTTTATAGTGAGTAGATCGAGCTCAGCTATCTTCATCATAAATTCTACTCTTATCCACCAATTCAACATATTTGCGGATCTTTTGACATCTGATTCCTTGTTTGATCTCTGGTCTCATGCCACTCTCAAACTTGAGACACTTCGACAACTCAGCATAATCACGATTGTAGTGAGGATAATACTTCACCAATCTCTCAAACTTAGCAGCATACTCTGCTACCGTCATACTTCCTTGCTTCAACTCAAGGAATTCTACCCCCATCTTACCACAAGCATATTTCGGAAAATACTTTCCCAAGAACTCCCTCGTGAACACTGTATAGGTCACTGCAGTACCATCATCCTCTAAACGCTGACGAGTATTATCCTACCAGTCTTTAGCCTCTTCCGATAACAAGTGGGTACCAAACTGTGCCTTTTGCGCATTCGTACAAGCCATCACCTTAAAGATCTTCTCAATTTCCTTGAGCCCCTTATGTGCATTAAGTGATTCATGGTCACCTTCAAACACCGACAGACTGTTACTCTGGAACTTCTCCAAAGCATGAAACTCGTCCTGTTCATTGTTTCTAGCCGTAGCCTCAGCCAACGCCACAAAAGCTTCTGCAAGAGCACATGTGTTGTTTCCAGCCATTCAACACATCACTCACAACATCAGAAAGGAATAATCTTTTTAGAAATAACGACCGATACAGACCAACAACAACGACACACGACCTGATAGACCGACCTGCTCTGATACCACTAATGTAAATCCCTTTTTACCCACAACAAAGTAATTATATTATTCAAATAAAATCAGAGTTCTACATAAAGGGTATCACACTTTCAACATAAACATCATAATAACAACAAGTATATGTCATTACCCATAACACGGGTTGCAACTTCATGTTATAAATAAAACAAGCCTCAAATATTCGTAGCGGATCAATATTCAATTTATTAACCATGTAAAGGAAAAGGTACAACTATAATCCAAACATCATCAACAAGGGTTACTATTAAACCAAAAACAACAAATTAAATCATGTGTTCCCCAGTGTTATATGACTCAGAGCAGGACATCACCTAAACTCTATAAACAACGAGAGATGCACTCCAAGCTATTTCCGAAATCTCCAAACTATTCTTGAGAATCTGCAGGATGGCATAATAGACCATCACAAAAGGCATGCAGGGTGAGTAATCCAGATTCATTATACATAATATAAAGATTGAATTAAAAGAAACATGCAATCTTATATCATCGATTCTCACCCACATACAACATCAAAAAGTCACATCATCATACAACAAATGCAATCATGTTATGCCACATAGAAACTTGTGATGGACACTGGCCATATACCCTCCACAAGGGAGCACAACATAATCAACAACACCTCAATCCACACGATGAGATTGATGCCTCAAATCAACATAAGGAATTCCATGAATGCACGATGCAACAACAACATAATCATCTTCATCAATATTTGCATCAACATTCATTCATTATTCATTTACTTAGTCTATTCATACTACTAATACTTCATGACATCATTTTTACAACATATTCATCTTTACATCATGCCATCACTTTTATTATAACATTTAGCCTAATATATCATGGTAATAATTTCCAGCAACAACACAACAACATGACACAAAATAAAGCATAATAGGTCATCAATTAAGAGAAATCTTTTTTCTTTTTCTGAATTCTACAGGTCTCGCTAAGCAAGATAGCTAGCTCGCTAAGCGAGCAACTCACGGGTTTTGAATTTCCAAAATTCTCATTTGTTCGCTAAGCGAGGAAAGTGATTTTCTGAGAAAAATCCTACGATTTCTGTATATCACAACCACACCCAAACTCCCCTCAAAACATCATATTGCATCAGAAAATAGCAGAAAACGACCAATTAACTCATTATCATCATATATTCATCATTATTAACATCTAACAACAATTAATCATCAAAACCTACCAACAAATTACCCAACCCTAAGGTTTTCCCTAAAAAAATCCCTTTTTCCTCATAAAACAATCCAATATTATGAACAATGAACGAGAATACTCCCCATATATTAATCAATTGAACCTTCTCTTTCACTTGATCAAAATCCCTCTCTGTCTCCTTGTTCTTCATAACAACCTTCAACTTTTCCAAAAACACGACTGTGAGAAATTCTATTGTACTTTTCTTTTCTCATAAAACACTCAAAAGACAACATTGCCCCTTAGACCTCCAACTTCAAACCTCTTTTATTTTATTTTCTTTAATAATAATATTTAAATAATATCCTATTATTATCATATCATTATGTTAATAAAATAATTATTTTTCCTTTATATTCCACAAAATACCTCTAAATGCTTATTTATAAATAATCACATAAATCATTAAATTATGAAATTGTGGTTTTACTCCCCACCCGCCTCCTAATATGTTAGCCTATCACCTCTGGTCTATGATATATTATTCAAAAGTCACAATTCTTCAAGTTATAAACGATCATTTCAAATATTTTTTTGAGAAATAAAATTATATTAAAGGAGTATAAAGGGTACTCAATCCATCAAATAACATTCGATAACAATAATTAGTTCCTTGTTAAAAAGGACAGGGACTAATGCTCAATCATATAAATTACAATCATTAAAAAATTTAAATTTCACTACATCTCATTCCCACGAAAGACGTTTAAAAGAATCCAATTGATCAGATCCAAAACAATCCACTATACATTTTATTAACCTTTCCTTTGAGACTCAAAATGAAAGAGTTGAAAAAAAGCCACCTTAAAATTATCAACGCCATAAATCTATCGCACAACACATATTTTCTTGCTAGAGAATTTTAATTGGTTGACTATTTATATTAATACCATATACCAAACTTTAATTGTTTTCTGGCCAATGAAAACTTTAATTGGTTTGTCAAATTTGTGAACTAAATTTTAGAGAAATTCTCGTGAGATATAATATTGTTCTATTTGTAAACTCTTAAATAGTTGATGAATAATATAGACGGAGAATTAACGTATAAATATGATACTATCACCATAATACTTATTTTATTTATCAATAATTACCTTTATTTCAAAGGTAAAACACTTAATTTTAAATGTCGTTTTTTTCTTTCTTTCTTCATCTCACATATTCTTTTTTATATGTTTATTTAATACCATTGTATTCTTATAATAATTTTTATTTTATTATTAAATAATTCATTATAAATTTATACAATACCAAAATATATTTTATACCATCTCAATAAATAAACTCGTGCGAATGCACAATTTTATTACTAATTTAATGAAAAAGCGTGCATTTCCATTTGATATTTAATGGCAACGCAACAAATTAGGGCAAGCAATTTGTAAGCATTACCTCAATCAATATTCAAGCATCATAGTATAGATTAAACGTTTTATTTGAATATACTACTTATCACAATGTATGGATAATATTATATTTCAAAAGCAAACATTTAGTACATCATAATATATGAATGATATATCCGAATACCACATGCAATAATATATTTAAAAGTAAACATTTGGTACAGCATAATATATGAACAATATATATTGGAATACCGCATGCACATGCAGTATGTTTAGAAAAACACTTTATTGGAATACTCAGATCGAAACAAAAAACATGAAAGTCCAATACAATAAGGAAAAGGAATAGTTGGATTCCGTTTGGAGAATTATAATTTGTACCCCAATAATTATTCCGATGGGTATGGAAAAAAAAAATTTGGACGATATTCTTCTCATATAAATTGTTAGTATTTTAAAAAATTTAATTTTTTAATCTTATTTCCTCTTAGACACGTTTTTGGGGAAAAAAACTGTATTTTCATTTTCGCTACCGGATAACTCATATTCCCTACTTCCGGTTCCTTACTTTTCAAACCGGATAACTCAAGTAAGTCATATCCGGTTGGCTTTTTATTTATGTTACACACTGGAAGTAGGTTGATGGCTACTTCCGGTTAAGCAATGTATACACTGGAAGTAACTCATCAGCTACACCCGGTTCAGGAAATTTGTCAAGTGCACACCGGATATAGCCTCCTAGCTACATCCGGTTGTGTGACGTTAATTTGTTTTTTTGTTTTTTTCTTGTTTTTTTTTTATTTGTATAATTTTTTTTGGTTTTCTTTACAGTGTCTCGAATCAGAGGACGCGACGGATATATTCATCGGCGATTAATCGATGGAAGGACAGTTCCTACGCATCTATACCAAGAGGAACTTGAGGCACTACAGGCTGCTAATCCTGTTGCGCCTCATGTTCCACCACACCCAGCATTCCCTGGAGGATCTTCTGATACCTCACTTTTAGTGAGGTACCAGAATCACGTTGCTCGACATTTGTGGGATGACGAGGTAAGACAACCTATAACCTTTCAATAGTGAGTAAATGTTATTTTAATTTTTAGTTGATAATAACATATAATATGTATCATTTTCAGGAGAGACGACCGAAGAAGGAGCTTAAGGTTGTTGCACATGGCAACAAACTTATAGGATGAGTTCCATTGATACTCCCACCTCAAATAGAGGAGTGAATATCTCAGTCTGATCTATCCTCTCTTTAGAGGATCTGTTTGTCCAGGATCGATACGAACCTCCTATCTACATTTGTCGAGAGATGGCATCCTGAGACTTCGTCTTTTCATATGTCGTTTGGCGAGATGACCATCACGTTGGACGATGTATCCTGCCTCCTTCACACACCTATTAGAGGAGAGTTATGTATCCCTGCAGAAGGCATTACTGACTCAGATGCCATCAGTCTTGCTATTCGTCTGATGGGTATTCGATTGGAGGATGCAACCGAGAAGGTCCGTGTATCCAGAGGTTCATATTATAGACTTGAATGGTTGAAGACTCAGTTAGTTCGTCTGTGATCTGAGGGGAGATTTGATTATGCATCGTTACTAGGCTAAGGAGGATGATGATGAGTTTGTTGAGATCTTCTGAGCACTACGTCTAGCGCAGGGTGGACCGGTTCCTCAGGGTGGACCGGTTCCTCAAGATGATGCATGATCTTTTGTTGTAGTTATTCTTTGTTGTAGTAATCTTTTGTTTTGTATATTCATATAACTTGTATGGTTCATAATTATTCAGATGAAATGAAACTTATATTATTTATAAAATTATGTATCGACCAAACTTATATTATTTATAATTGTTCACCCAGTATAAAAAAAAGAAATAACATATTAAGAATAGTGCTTTAGAAATATATATAAAAATGAAAACATATCTCATAATTTAATATGGTTTGGGAGAATCGGGGTAAGCTTGTGCCAATGTTGTAACCGTCCAGAGAATCTTGTTATCCAAGATGTTGCATCTGATGTGTGATTATTCAGTCAATCCACTGTGACTGGTGGTAAGGGAAATCCTTCGTTCATGTTGACCTATTACAAAAATGATAGATATAATGTTAAACTGTAACAAAAATGAATAAATGTAATATTAACCTGTTACAAAAATGAATATATATAATTATCTGAACCCAATGATTTGAGTTTGCAAAACCAATGCAGTAAATGGGGACATTAGGATTATGTTTAGTCTTCATAGGGAAGAACGTCAAACTAAGAGCACTTAATGAGACAAGAACAATGTTATAACGATTTGCTATCACATAACCCATTTTTGGTAGTGTCATCCATTTATCATATGGCTGAGAACCTAAAGATGATATCAACAAGGATTCTCTTACTTTTGCTAAGCGATCACCAAATAACTTCGCATAAAGAATATTTCTAGGTCCTCTGATTTCATTATCCAAATCACGACGAACCATTGACCGACCATCTTCATCATACCCATGCATTGATGCAATGGCTCTAAACCCACAATTTTCATCATCCTTAACATCAACAATGTCGTCAATAAAAGGTCTGATATGTTTAGGAAATTGTGCAATGTACCTGTGAGATAGTTTTTTTCTTTGACGTCTGTGATAACTGTGAACATGGCCTCCTCGAAGATTTCTGAGAATTGTTTTGTGATTGTTTTCACTCCCGAAGATTTGCATCCTGGTACAAGCGCGAACGGTCGGTGAAAGGAGAAAATGAAATGAACTGAAAAGAGTTGCCAGCTAGGCATTTTTATCCCGAAGGAAAGGTAATGCTGCATAAACCTAGAAAGATATGGATAAGACGGTTGCGAACCAGAGAAATTGAGAAAGGGGGTTGGTTACAACCTGGGAAGGTATTAGCACCCAGATTGTCCGTCGTACTCGACGGGATCCACGCTTGAAAGATTGTGTTTGAAGGGGTAGTGTATGTGCTATCTGTGTGCAAAAGCTGGAAAAGAATATACAAGTGTCAGTGCAAAAAGGTGAAGTGAAATGCTCAGGAATGAGGCTTGAAAGGTAATGCTGGAAGAGGGGGAAAGAGACAGAGACTTTTGTTCGATAACAATTAAGTTATGCCTACGTATCCTCTCGTGCAATGAGGAAGTCAGAACACCGTAGTTCGACTCAAAGACTGAAAGATAAATTGACTGATGAACTGCTTGTTGGTCTATGCTCAAGTGTATGACTCGTCTGGATCGAGTGCTAACAGTCTTGCATTTAGACGGAAGAAGCAAGTTCTCGTTTGTGGGTGTAGATGGTGAGAAAAGAATCTCGGAGGAGACGCTTATTGTTTGTTTTTGAGTTTTCAATCTTTTACTGCTTTTTTGTGTTTGTCATAAGTTAATGAGCTTAAGCCTAAACCAAGGGTTAGTAAACTCATCATATCCTCCCTTTGATTAGGGATAATGAGAATACCTTAAGTATGAGATAAACAACTCACACTTAATTACCATGATGATGTAGGATTAAGATCATTATACTACTTGTGATTATTTAGATTTTTTTTTTTGAGTTTTTGTTTAGTGTTGAGTAATGAGTTTAATCCATAATCAAGGATTAATGAACCCATTACACCATCCTAATAGAAGGATAATAGATGAGCACACTTAAGCTGAGGAAGATACCTCAACTTAATCCATGATTAGGGATTAACCTCATGACAAAACAAGCCTTTATTAAAGTGGATTTTAATTAAAGATGAGATTAAGAAGTGAATTTTATGGTTTGTAAGACAACTTGAGGGGGACTTGTCCATTAACACTAGGGTTAGTCCTTCTTAACCAATAAAGGAAGAATTAGAACCCTAATGCAAGGCCCAAGTTACAAGTTAATGTCTTAGTGATTATTAATATGGATTGATTAAGAGGTTTAAACAAATTAAGGGTTTAACACATAGGATTAAAGTTATACACTCCATCCTAAGAGAAGGATGCAGGCATAACCCTAATCACAAAGTCTTAAAACCTTAAAGGTTTAGTCTCTGATTATGAGATGAGAAGAGAGACACAAAAGAAGACACAAAGGTAAAAAACTAAAGGGGGACTAATCAAAACCCTAATTATTGTCATGCTTGGGTGTTCCTATGGTTTGTAAGGCTTGCAAGAGATCTTCATAGAAGCCACCAATGGAAGAAGCAGATGAAAGGAGGAGAAGCAGAAGAAACAAGTTACTTACTTCACTAAAGAAGATAAGTAACTTGGAGAAAGAAAGTGAATGATGAACATGAATGAGAAAGCTCACTCTAAAGCAAATGAAAATGCAGCAAGGATGCATAAGGAAAATGAGAAGAGAAATGAGAAGTGAAGACAAATTCACTTCTCAAGTTACTTACCACCTGAAAAGGTTAGTATAAGGAAAGAAATGAAATGAAAATGAAACATATGTGTTGCACCCCAAAATTTTCCCTCACCTATACAAGACATTATGTACTAAGGTGTCCCAAGGGGTTCACAAGGTTCACAATTAGTCCGAAAGTTTGACAATTCCCTCAGACAAAGCATCCTCCTAAGCAATGCATCCTAAACTAGGGTTTTGAGTTTCATCAGGCTAAATGGATTCCCAAGACTTCAAGTGAGCTTCATAACATCCTATATGTCTTCAAGAATCCCTATGTCAAATTTCAAGGCTTTCCCAAAAGGTTTGCTCAGTCAAATGATCAGATAGGCTAAAATCAGTCAAAGTAGTTAAAAAGCCAAACTGAGGTCAACTGTGGTCAAACCAAAGTCAAACTTCATGATTTTTTGCCAACATCAAGTATATGAAGTACAATTCATCATTTGTTTAAGGGTTGATCATGATTCATCAAGGATATTTCAGATCATCAAGAATCAGGAGTTTCTAAATTAGGGTTTTCATAGGAAAAGTCAATTGAACTTTGACCAGCCATAACTTTCACATACTTCATCAAAAATTTACCATCCAAAGCTCATTTTTAAGGAAATTGAATTCTCTACAACTTTGTGTCTCACAAGCCAAGCCTAAAAATGCTTCATTTGGAAGGTATGAGCTAAGCCATTATAGGTTATTTTAAAAGTCAACAAAAAGTCAACATCTTCCAAAGGGCATAATTTTAAAATGGTAAAATATATGGACATGAGATCAATGAGGTTGGTTAGAGGACTATCTAAGCTTTCCAAAATGTCCAAGAACACCCTCATAGCCTTAAAATTGAGGGAGATATGCCTTTGCAAATTTGGGGAATTTTTGGGAGGTTTATGAAGCAAATAGGGCCTTAAAACCAAATTTCTTCAAATGGGCTTGCAATGTTGTGATCCAATCCATACAAAGACCTCAAGCACGACCCAAAGCAACCAAATTCTGATTTTTTTTATTATTTATTTTGATTTTATACATTAAAAGTCAAATTAAATCTAAATAAAATATAAAAATCAATATTTGGACATGATTCTTCTTCTAGAAAGTCTTAAAAATCATTTAAAGTTGATTAGAATCATACAAATTCGTGCTAGCCTAAATTAGAAAGGTTTGATGAGATATTTTTCAATATTTGAAAGTGTGAATCTTCATGATCAAGCAATCACTACAAAGCCCAAAAATCCAGCTTATTTTGACCTAATTCTCTTCCATACAAATAGACAAACTAAAGACAATCACAAGGACACGAAAAATCCTGCCTCCAAGAACAAAAACCAAACTTCAAAAATTCAAGAAAAATTGACAATCGGATTCTTTGGTAGAGGTAGTTTCAATGAATTCTAAGCACATCAATCTCTTCCATGATGTTCATTGAACGTATTCCAATCATCATTCACATCCAAAACATGCTAAATTGCTTAAACTGAATCTCTTTTGTTCTTGATTTTGAAATTTTCGATTCTCACTATTTATGCATTGCACACTAATTTTGTTTGTTGATTCATGATTAGTTGAAGCTAGTGATGGATTCTGGGCAAAAATCTTGGAGAAACCGTGACTAAATCGTTAGATGCCATTCTAGGGTTTATACCTTCTAATTTAGGGTTTTCCAATTTAATGGATATTAATTCATTTTGAAACCATAGATCAACTCAGTGAAGTGTATGGATCATGTTTGTGTTAATAATTTGATAAAATCGTATGTATTTGGCTATGTATGAATTTCGCAGGTTCAAGAACGCAGAAGAATTCACAGGAAAATCCCTGGATAAATTCGCAGGAAAACCTGCGAATCCTGAGGAAGAAGATGATGAAATTGGCGCGGAAATTCAATTTTAAGAACTTGTTTTATTTTATAATGATTGGTGATGGATATTTGTTGCACGCGCCCCATGTGGCTCAGTTGGTTGGAGTGTTTGTGTGTTATTGCAATGGTCCTGGGTTCGAATCTCCCCCAGGCCATTTTGTTTTGTGTTTTATTTGATTTTTGCAGGTTTAAAATAAAAGGATTAGTACTCAACACATACTAACCAGGCGCAGCTGGCCTAGTGGTGGTGATGCTGGACCAAGGGTTGTAAAGCCTAGGGCATGGGTTCGAATCCCAACCCCAGGTATTTTGTTTTCCTTCAATTTCTTTTTGTATTTTATTTGTTTATATTATTCAATTCATTTAATTTCTTAATAAAAATAATTTCTAAAATATTATAATATTTTCTTATAAAAAACTTTATATTTTCAAAATCATAATTTATTTTTCTTAAAATTAAATTATTTCTATTTATTTTATAATATGTTTATATTTATTATTATCATGCACATATTTTTTGTAAATAAATTAACTAATTAGGTTTAGATTAATTCCATTAACCCTAATTTTTCAAAACCCTAATTTTCAAAACCCTAATTTTCAAAACCCTAATATTTAACCTAATTAATTTTTTTTTCTAAACCATACTTAAATCATTAATCATTATTTTAATATGTAAATAGTTTATTATTTGTTTATTATTATTAATCTTATTCTTCTAATTATTTCTTAAAAAACTTTTCTAAAACTAATTTTTTCTTGCTAAAATTCTTATTTCTTTTATTTTATTATTCTAACCTATATTTTCATTTTATTATTTCTAATATTTAATTATTGCTTATTTAATATTAGTATTATATTTATCATTATTATTATTTCTCGATTATATTGTAATTGTCCCAAAGCCTTGTAATATTTATAGGTTTATATTTTTGCTTTATTTATTGTAAATATATTTATTGTGCGGTTAGTAATTTAGGGTGTGTATAACATTTTTGTAATTAAAATCAACATAGAAAATTAATTTAAATAAGATAAATATTTGAAAATAAACACGCACACACGTAAGTCGATCTTTGATCGCCATCTTACACTTCCTAGGGTTGCCTCTCAGTTGCCTATTTCAAAAGGTCAAGTATGGTGTCTTAAGCAAGTCCCTTCATAAATATCATCAAGTCCCTTTTCAGATTCTAAAAGATCAAGTCCCTTCGAGGTTGTCTACGATAAATGATCTTGTCCCTTCGAATAAAAGATGATAAGTCCCTACGAATTGCTAAAGACACCCTACAGTTGCCTATATCCAGATGACCCTACATATGTCCCTTAATCACATCCAAGGTAATGACTACTTATTCCTTAATAATAGGGATAGTCTTACCATTGAAAGTACATAAGAACAGTAAAGACTTAATATAGGGTAGGTTTCTCTTAATTACATGCTCACATTACAAAATGCTCTTTACACCTCACTTTTCAAACAATTTTCAAAAACAAGGCTTTGTATACATCCATACGAGGATCGTTACAAAGTACTTAGAAAATTTCTAATCACACATTACACTCTTGCAAACAAACAAAGTGAGCTAAATAACTAAGAGCCCATGGATAACCATGGATATAAAGGGTGCTAACACCTTCCCTTTATATAACCTACCCCCCGAACTCAAGTCTTTTAAAAATAGGTCTTTCCTGTTATTTTATGTCCTTTCCTTTTGGATAAAATAAAAGTCGGTGGCGACTCTTGCTATCCGCAACATTTATAGAAAGTCAGTTCTCCCACCGTGTTACAGAACTGGCGACTCTGCTGGGGATTTAATAAAAGAGGGGTACCCTTAGGAATTAGATCACTTAAATTGTTTGCCTTGTTTGCTTTATATTATTTGTTGGGCTTTATGTGTGAAAGATCCTAACCCGGATATAGTGTACCTTAGGTAAATGGCAATAGACCAAGGAAACTGTACGGCGTATACCGATATGGTTGATCTGGTGGCCATAGTTAGTGTGACTTCTTGGTTGGTGCTTATGTTCCTTAAGTAAGTTGAGGATAATATGAGGCTGCCATATGTTGTCAATACACTAACTGACTTTTAGAACCCTAGTCATCCCATCTTGGCCTTTAGAAAAGTAGTGAGATAACCGGCTTTGGTGAAGACTGAAGTTGGTTGATACTCGATGCTACACTCATTGAGATTCTAAACTTGGAGGGTTTTGGTTGGCAAGTAAGTTGCCTACTGAACAACCACCCTTGTGAAGGATCAATGATATTGAGATCCCTTAGAACCTGGTTACTTTTGTAGGACAGGATGAACCAACTAAACTTCAGGGGAGGGTACTTACCTTTAAACCTCATGCAAGCCTTCAAACCTAGGGCTATTGTGTGACTTGTTTGTGTGTGCCACATGTTTGTGATTGAGCATAACATCATAACATCATCATGTATCATAAGCATAGAATTTTCACTAACCATTTCAAGGACCAAAGGATTTATCTTTGTTCTTTGTTGCAGGTCATGGCTTCTGCTCGTAGGAATACTATCCGGATCAACTTTGTAGGAATACCTCCTAAGCTTAAGGAATTGGTCTCTCAAGTTTCTGAAAACTCCCAGTTCATCAAGAGGCATGGTCACCTACTGGATCTAGTCACTTCAGGGTTCAATGAAGACATGATGAGTGTCCTATTTCAGTTCTTTGACCCTAAACATCACTGTTTCATATTAACCGACTATCAACTGATTCCTACAATGAAAGAGTTCTCCAAGCTTCTGGGTATACCTATCCTTGATCAGAGACCCTTCACAGGCTTAGAGAAAGAGCCTAAACCTGAAGTCATTGATGCATCCCTACATTTGAATAAATCAGACATTGTCCTAGAAACAAGAAGTGGAGTTAAGGGTATCCTTGCTAGGGTATTGATGGAGAAAGCTCAAGTGTTCCTGAAGGCTACGAGTTATGATGCTTTTGAGGAGATCTTAGCCCTATTGATTTATGGCTTAGTGTTGTTCCCTAATCCAGACCAGTTCATAGACGTACACGCCATCAACATATTTCTGACTCACAATCCAGTGTCTACATTACTTGGAGACATCTTACATTCTCTTCATACTCGTACTACGAAGGCACAAGTAACTCTGATGTGTTGTATACCTTTATTATCTAGGTGGTTTATTTATCACCTTCCTCGATCAGTGATAAAGAATGAACAAGGGTTCAGGTGGTCTAAGAGGATCATGTCACTTTCTCATTCAAATATTCATTGGTGCTCTAGATCCATGGAGAATGTTACTATCAGTGACCGTTGTAAGGAGTTCCCTAATGTGCCACTCCTTGGCATAAGTATTAATTTAAGGAAGTAAAGTTGTATGATAAGTTGTTAAATAGTGATTTCGGGTTGGTAGAGGTGAAGTTGCATGTATATGTCAAGTCAAATGAAGGTAATATTGTGAATCTATAAGATAGGATGTAGTCCTACAATGAGGAAGCTCCAAAGTAGGAAAATAAATTAAGATGTTTTGGCTACGGGTTTTGGAAGGTAGTTCCCAAGTTAGCAATTTTGTTATCTTAGTTAACTTGTGAAAAATAAGTTTGTTTGGGATGTTTGTTGTAGGGGGTTTGGAGGACCGAAGTAGAAGTCGGCTATAGTCCCATTTTGATTTGATCTAATCCTAATACGCCGTTTGTGGAGTGTTGAGATTTGTGGGTGACGAGTTTGGCAGGGAATGAATACAAGATGGTAAAGTTATAGTTTATCCTTTACGACAACAGAGGATACAAAAAGGGTCCATTTTGCTCAAGATTTGGATTAGGTCACGGAAGTGAGTGTGTTGAATGATTAGGAATGGTTTTATGGATCTAGAATTCGGAGTATTTAATAATCACAAAGGTATATGATGATTGTTTGGTCTAAAAGAATAGAGTATGAAATGACAAGGAGGATTGAAATTCCTGACAAGTTAAGTCAAAAGTCGTTTCATATGTATGATTGATGGGGCGAAGACGCAATGTGTGTCTAGCGGTATCTGAACTGCAAGCACACAACCTATCGAAGTAATATAAAAGATTGTCGAACCCACAGGGACTTTGTAATCACTCTAGTGCTAGAAGGTTTGCTAGTTTAGCTAAGGCGGATATTTGTCACGATTATGGTTTTAAGGATTAAAAACGGGAATTAAATTTAGTTTAATGAAATAATGAGAAGGCGGTCGGTATGTAATTATATTAACCTATGCGGGTCAATCTAACCTAAGCTTATAAAGATGGTTCACTTAAATTATTCTGTAGAGATTATCAGTTTAAAAACCCTCGACTCACACTCTCGTGGTTTTATTTCAGATCTTACTCCTAAAGCCCTATGCCTGCTCTCGCTAGCCCATAAGTGTTTAGAAAATAATTTTTGAAAACTTAATAAGTCTAATTCATTTTAAAGCGCTCTCGCTGTATTTAAATCAAATGCCTAACTTTAGCTATCCGGTTAAAATCTCACACTCTCGTGGTCTTGACCTAACCTATTACACTTTTCTTACTCTCGTAACAAAAAGATTTTATTTTAATTATAAAAAGCCACAGCCAGAATATAAGTTCTTAATTATTTTTAGCTTAGATTTGATTTAACCGTTTTGGGTTTGGTTTATTACATACCGACTAATTAATTTAGCTACTCATTTTTATTATACCAACAGACAGATAGATAAATAATAAAGCATACATTATATAATAATAATAATAACTTAACATAAATAAATAAATAAATAAATTCAATATAAATTGCTAAATAAAAACCTGGATAATTTAATTCTTAAACTCCTTCTTCCACAAGTTGGCAAGCTCGGAGTGTCGGAATTCGGAATCGAAATACAATAAACAAATTCTGAGGCTAAAAAGAAATTAATTGAAATAACAATTTCCTAATGTTGGAAATTGTTATTGGATGGGTTGGAAATAAAAAGCAGAAAAACACAGCAAGAACAAGGCTGGAAAAATAAAGGGGTTCAAGAAAAAATACGGCAGAGCTTCCGCGTAAAAATCAATAATAAACTCTGTAGTTTTTAATTTGCATCTTGGGTATTTATAGCAGTGGAAATTGGCAGTTGAATTGGTAGCAAGCGTGAGCTTAGTTCCGTTTGAGAAGATCCAGCAAAAAAGTAGCGTACTGGGTTGCTTCAGTTGAGGAAAAGCAGGAGTCCTCGAAGACTCGTTGCACGTCTTCATGAATAACTTCAAATAAATTAAATACACTTTCCTTGTCACGTTCGTGACATGGGCGTAACGGTCAGATTCTTCAATTTAAGCGCGTCACGATCGTGATAAGGTTGTGACGATCGTGAGACCTCAAAGTAGCGTGTCACGGTCGTGAGTCAGTTGTGACGACCGTGAGCGTAACAAAAAATGCAGACTTAGCAGAATGTTCTCTTCATCTTCTTTTCATGCTAGATTTGGTTCATTTGATCTTTTTCTCATAGTTTGGCTCTAGACATGTTATACCTGCAATGTGACATAAAAAACTCGAACAATCGGGAGTTAATAGGATCAATGTACGATAAAACGGACTAAAAACGTAGTAATAATGTGATACGATTTCTCGTTATCAAACTCCCCCAAACTTAAACCTTTGCTTGTCCTCAAGCAAATAGTCAATTGAAAAATGATCGGACAATTTTTCATCAGACGCATACACATAACAAACCGTACGAGAAATCATTTAGTTAGATAAACCGATACTAGAATAGAACACTAACGATACATTAATGACACAAGCAAAAAGCTAAGTCGTCGTCTTCCCGTTAAACGAAACATTCAGAAATTTCGTTATGATTCTACCTAGAGTCTTTCGATCTTATTTCACCCGGTTTCGTTCTAGCGTAATCACATTAAGCACTTTGCCTTAGCACGCACGTAGTGGAGTAGCCGGTTAGTGACTTTGATCCTTTATAGCACGGGGTCTGGTACACGAATGTGGCAACCCTTTACATATTATCCAGATTGGAGGTTGCAAGGGATCGAGCCGTAGCACGCCCTACCAAGTTCAGAACCAGGTACCTCTGAACCAACCAGCAATGGACTTCTTCTTATATTTCTCATCTCTTATAGGCGACCGTGTACTTTGGTGCAATTTCTTTTTTATGGCATCGAGATATGAAGGATCGTTTATAGATTAGGCATCAAACACTTATGTTCATCGGCTCCCCACGTGGTTTGTGTTCAGACGGTGCTGACTGCTAGTATAAACTACTAGGGGTTACTTTAGAACTAAGACTTAAGGTGTAGTCGTAACAATTATCGAAATGGAATGCTTAAGTAGGAAGTCTAAGGTGTCAAGATTGTATTGATCTTGTTGGATCTTTCTCAGCTTCCTAACTACGATTTCATAGGTAAGTCGAGTAATGCGAAGATAAAGCAAAAAAAATTCGGTATGGCTAAATAAACGGGGAAGAATTGAAACTTAAGAAATAGCATAAATATTACTTTGTTTAATTGAAAATGCGGAAAGGGAAATACAATGAAATGGAAAATGCGGAAAGGGGAAAGGTACCTCTCCCACACTATATCAGACATTGTCCTCAATGTTGTGATATAATAGCGGGGAAATACATTACAAAAACAGAAATGCAAAAACAAAAAGATAATCTAATGCTGCTGACGACCGCGGCCTCGGCTTCTGGTGCGGGAGCGTCTGGTAGGAGTAACTTCCTCATCAGAACCAGTGGTGGTGAGAGCGGTGACGTCTATCTGCAAAGCTTCCAACTCGCTAAAAATCTCTCCTAGCTTTTCATCTGTTGCCTTCTGGTTACTGACAACAGTTGCAAGGAGTGCATCGTACTGCTCTTTCAGCCGATGCTCAACTGCGGCATTCATCTGATTCTGCTGATGAATGGTGTTGCACCCCAAAATTTGCCCTCACAATACAAGACTTTGTGTGCTAAGAAGGTTCACAAGGTTCACAAGATTCACAATGCTTACAAGACCTTTCATGAGGTTCATGAAGTCTACAAGTCACTTTATGAGGTTCACAAGGTTCACAAGGTTCACAATACCCCCCATGAGGTTCACAAGACATTTTATGATGATTCACAAGGTTCACAAAGTTCACAAATTGGTCAGAAGAGTTGACAATTCCCTCAGACAATGCCCCTCCTAAGCAGTGCATCCAAAACTAGGGTTTTGACTTTAATCAGGCTAAATGGACTTCCAAGACTTCAAGTGAGCTTCATAACATCTTATATGTGTTTAAGAACCCCCATGACAAGTTTCAAAACTTTTCTCAAAAGTTTGCTCAGTCAAATGATCAGATAAGTCAAAATCAGTCAAAGCAGTTAAAAAGTCAAACTGAGGTCAACTATGGTCAAACCAAAGTCAAACTTCATGATTTTTTGCCAACATCAAGTATATGAAGTAAAATTCATCATTTGATCAAGGGTTGATCATGATTCATCAAGGAGATTTCAGATCATCAAGAATCAGGAGTTTCTAAATTAGGGTTTCCTTAGTAAAAGTCAACTGAACTTTGACCAGCCATAACTTTCACATGCTTCATCACCAAGTCTCCATCCAAAGCTCATTTTGAAGGAAATTGAATTCTCTACAACTTTGTGTCTCACAAGCCAAGCCCAAAAATGCTTCATTTGGAAGGTATGAGCTAAGACATTATAGGTCCTTTTGAAAGTCAACAAAAAGTCAACAACTTCAAAAGGGCATAACTTGAGATTGATAAATGATATGGACATGAAACCAGTGGGGTTGTTTAGAGGACTCTTCAAGCTTTTCAAAATGTCCAAGAACACCCTCATAGCATTAAAATTGAAGGATGTGTGCCCTTGCAAAGTTGGGAAATTTTGGGTTGGTTCATGAAGAAAATAGAGGTCTAAAACCAATTTTTTCCAAATGGGCTTGCCAAATAATGACCCAATCCACTTCAAAACATCTTGCACGAAATTAAATTGATTTATTCATAATTTTATTCATTTTGTTTTTATTTATTATGATTTTTATATTAAAAAATCATTTTAAATTCAAATAAAATATAAAATAATGAAAATTAAATTTGATTTGGTTTCTAGAAGGTCTTAAATTATATTTAGACTTGATTGATACAAGAGTAATGAGAATCATACCAAAATAGCAAGTGTTTATGCAAAAAAATTTGATTTTCAAAGGCCATCTTTTTGAATCTTTTTTGGATCAAATCTTCTACACAATGACCTAATTTTTCAGCCTCAATTGATCATCCTATAAGTACTTAACACAACCCTAGAACAAGCCACGAATTTTCTGCCTCCCAAGAGTAAGTTTCATAGACCAAAAAACCTCTCCACAACTCACATTCGGTTTCAATCTTCCAGGACATTTGAAGGTAATTTGAGAACACAGTCATGATCCTTGGCCCTCATTGAGTGGAAACCAACATTTATTTGCAGCCAAAACACTCCATAATGCATAAACCGAATCATGTTTGTTCTTGAATAATTTTTTTTCGGTTACACTAATCCAATGCGTTCTAACGAATTTTGTTTGTTTAATCATGTTTGTGATGTTGTATAGAGTGTTTCTGGACAATTAAATCAAAGCTTCCTGGCTTGAATCGCAATCGGCCATAGCTAGGGTTAGAGCTTCAAAATTAGGGGTTTACGGAATACCTAATATAAATAGCTAATGAACTCATATTTGGACTGTAATCGTTGCATAGATCATATTTGCAGGTTCAATTTGGTGAAATTTTACTTGTAAGATGATGTATAGCATTCGCAGGTTTAAAACGCATGAGAATTCGTAGGAATTTTCCCAACAAAATTCGCAGGTAATCCTACGAATCCAAGGTTGAAGATGAAGCTGGTCTGGCGCGAAAATTTAAATTCAAATTGTTGTTTTAAAATATTATGATATAGTTGCTATTTTATTTCACAAGCGTACAGCTTGTCCTAGTGGTAAGACGCGCGTGTATACTGCCTGCAAGCCTGGGTTCGAATCCTGGCTTTGTGTGATTTTTCTTATTTTTTCAGGTTAACCATGAAGCTTAATATATTATGCATTATTGCCACTATAATATCAGATGCGCTCATCCAGCAGGAATGGTAAGGTGTTTGTACATTGCTTGCAAGGCCCTGGGTTCGATTCTCCCCCCAGACCTTTTGCTTGTTTTCTTTTTTTTTCTCCTGATTTTTAGGTTTAGTACACAAAACCAATTGGACTCATTCTTCTTTCACCTGTGCGTGCTGGCCTGGTGGTATGGTATGGCTGATGGCAAGCTGAAGGTGCTGGGTTCAAACCCCAGCCAGGTAAGTTCTTTTTCTCATTTTTTCTTGTTTATTATTATTTTTAATTAATATGTTTATAATATGATTAAATAAATTTTAAAAAAAAATATATATAATGTATATTATTATTTTCTTTATTATAATCTAAACTCATTTTTTTTTATTAAATATCATTAGAAAAAATAATTCAATTTTTTATAATTAATCCTAATTTATTTTCTAAGCATATAAACCCTAAATTTTCTAAAACCCTAAAAAATATATTTCAATTCAAAAACCCTAATTTCTTTTTTTCTATTCTTATTTAATATTATTATTTGTATTTAATTTAATTTGTATATAAATATGTTAAAATTTAAAATTCTTAATTCGTTTTTTCATAATATACAAATATCTTATTATTGTTCATAATTAAATATATATGTAAATAATTTCTATTTATGTTTAAAAATTGCTAACTTAATTTTTGATTATAATTTACTTTTTTCTCATAATATGTTCATAATTTATTTAATTTGTTTATAATTTTAAATTTTTATAATTAATTAATATAATTGTTCATATTTTGCTATTAACCATTAAAACTTTGTTTATTATAATCTTTTGTTTATTATTATTATTACTAATCATGTTTATTGCTAACCTCATTTAAAATTATTATTTTTACTAACCCTCTTTATTTTTTTAAATTGTGATTATCATTATTATTTTCACTAACCCCTATTATAATTATTTATTTATTCTTGCTTATTTATTATTTTACTATTTATTTAAATTGCTTTATTATTATTTTGTAATTGTTCCTGGATGTAATTTTTTGTAATATTTATATTATTTTTATGTCATGGTTAGTAAAAATAGGGAGTGTAAACATGTATGCAATTTAAAATTGAATTTAGATCACTTAATTATAAGATAAATATAAATTAAACACTCACACACGTAAGTCGATCTTTGATCGCCATCTCACTTTCTAGGGTTACCTCTCATTGTTGCCTAATCACAAGGTCAAGTGGGGTGTATAAAGCAAAAGTCCCTTAAAAGAAAAAGTCATCTAGTCCCTTCACAATAAAAGATCAAGTCCCTTACATGGTTGCCTTCATAAAGATCTTGTCCCTTTCGAATAATGATGACAGTCCCTCCAAAATGCTTAATACACCCTACAGTTGCCTTCATTAAACAGATGTCCCTTAATTGTCCCTCACATCCAAGGTAATGACTACCTATTCCTTAATAATAGGGATAGTCTTACCATTTAAAGGATTCAAGAACATGAAGACTTAAACTTTAGGGTAGGTTCCTCATAGTTACTTGCTCACTATTCAAAAACTTTTCAAAACACTTCACAATTTCAAACAATTTTCAAACACAAGTTGTTTACGCATCCGTACATGGATCATTATCAAACTCATATGAAAATTTCTATTTACACACTTCACATTTTCAAAAACATTTTAAAGTGAGCTAAGTAACTAAGAGCCCATGGATAACCATGGATGTAAAGGGTGCTAACACCTTCCCTTTACATAACCTACCCCCCGGACCCAAAAATCTTTTAAAAAAGGTCTTTCCTGTTCTTTTATGCCTTTCCTGTGGATAAAATAAAAGTTGGTGGCGACTCTTGCTATCCGCAACATAACTAAAGTCAGTTCTCCCACCGTGTTACAGAACTGGCGACTCTGCTGGGGATTTAATAAAAGAGGGGTACCCTTAGGAATTAGATCACTTTAAAATTGTTTGCCTTGTTTGCTTTATACTTACTTGTTGGGCTTTTATGTGTGAAAGATCCTAACCCGGATCTAGTGTACCTTAGGTAAATGGCAATAGACCAAGGAAACTGTACGGCGTATACCGATATGGTTGATCTGGTGGCCATAGTTAGTGTGACTTCTTGGTTGGTGCTTATGTTCCTTAAGTCAAGTTGAGGATAATATGAGGCTGCCATATGTTGTCAATGCACTAACTAACTTTTAGAACCCTAGTTATCCCATCTTGGCCTTTAGAAGGTAGTGAGATAACCGGCTTTGGTGCAGACTGAAGTTGGTTGATACTCGATACTACGCTCATTGAGATTCTAAACTTGGAGGGTTTTGGTTGGCAAGTAAGTTTCCTACTGAACAACCACCCTTGTGAAGGATCAATGATATTGAGATCCCTTAGAACCTGGTTACTTTTGTAGGACAGGATGAACCAACTAACTTCAGGGGAGGGTACTTACCTTTGAACCTCATGCAAGCCTTTAAACCTAGGGCTATTGTGTGACTTGTTTGTGTGTGCCATATGTTTATGATTGAGCATAACATCATGACATCATCATGCATCATAAGCATAGCATTTTACCTAACCATTTCAAGGACCAAGGGATTTATCTTTGTTCTTTGTTGCAGGTCATGGCTTCAGCTCGTAGAAACACCATCAGGATCAACTTTGTGGGCATACCTGCTAGGCTTAAAGAGTTGGTTTCTCAAGTGTCTGATCACTCCCAGTTCATCAAGAGACATGGTCACCTATTGGATCTAGTCACTTCAGGGTTCAATGAAGACATGATGAGTGTTATGTTTCAGTTCTTTGATCCTAAGCACCATTGCTTCACATTCCCCGACTATCAGCTGGTTCCTACAATGGAAGAGTTCTCTAAACTTCTGGATATACCTGTGCTTGATCAGAAACCATTCACAGGCTTGGAAAAGGAGCCTAAACCTGAGGTTATTGCTGCAGCTCTACATCTGAAGAAGTCTGACATTGTTCTAGAAACGAGAAGCGGAGTCAAGGGTGTTCTTGCTAAGGTGTTGATAGAGAAGGCTCAAATGTTCTTGAAGGCTATGAGTTATGATGCTTTTGAGGATATCTTAGCCTTGCTGATTTATGGCTTAGTATTGTTCCCCAATCCAGATCAGTTCATAGACGTTCATGCCATCAATATATTCCTGAGTCACAATCCAGTGCCTACATTGCTTGGAGACATCCTACATTCTCTTCACACCCGTACTACAAGGGCAAGAGGAACTTTGATGTGTTGCATACCTTTGCTCTCTAGGTGGTTTATTTCTCACCTTCCTCGCTCAGTAATGAAAAATGAGCAAGGGTTCAGGTGGTCCAAGAGAATCATGTCACTCTCGCATTCAGATATCCATTGGTGCTCCAGATCTATGGAGAATGTCACTATCATTGACCGTTGTGGGGAGTTTCCTAATGTGCCACTTCTAGGCATAAGAGGAGGCATCACCTACAACCCCTCTCTAGCTTTACGACAGTTTGGTTACGCTCGGACTGATGGTCCACATGACATGTTGATTCAGGGCATTGTGTTTGATCACGACAACGATCTTCAAGGTTACCGTCAGAGATTCATACGAGCATGGGGAAAAGTAAACAAGGTTGACAGCAAGACTCTGGAGCCTAAGTACACTATTCCTATGGAGGCTTATCTCAGATGGGTGCGATCTCGTGCTCAGACTCTCATGATGCCATATCCTGCTATCCTGCCAGTTACCATGGAACCTGTTGCTGAAGGAGATACTGCTTATACCATCCTTCACCCAGACATGCCTACTGACGTGGAAGACTTACAGAGATCCTGGATCCAGTTGAAGGAGCAAAGGGATACTTTCGAGGCTCATTACAAAGCAAGCCAAGAAAGAATCCTGGAACTAACAAAGCAACTTCACGAGGAACGGAATCTCAACTCATACCTCAACACAAAGAGGAAACGTCCATGGGAGACTTAAAACCCCATCCCTTGTATTTATTTCATTTCATTTTCTGTAAGCCCAAGAGGCAAAACAAATTTATTACTAATAAAAGTTTACCTTCTTGTTTGTTTAAGCAAATTTAAATCCTGCGGTCCTTGAAAACATTGCATATGCATTCACATATCATCTCATTGCATCACAGGTTTATAATTGTGCACAGGTTTCTTATCTTCTCGCTGTTTATTTCAGCAATGGCTCTTGAACAAACAGTTAAGGATCTCCAGGCACAAAATGCACAGTTCCAAGAGCTGATCCTGAACTTGTCCAAGGGGCAGGATGAATTGAAGACACTGCTGGCCAAGAAGACTAAGAAGACTAGAAGGTCAGGTGGCCTGATCAACATGGGAAGAAGGTTCAGAGGTCCTGTCAAGACCAAAGAACAGGTTGAAGACTATGAATCTGAGGAATCTGAAAAAGAGGGAGGCAGTCTCCACAACACTATGGGGGACTCTGATTCTGAGGCTAATTACTACCATGAGCCTAATGAAGACAAGTTCAAGATGCTCGTGGATAGAATGGATGCTATGGAGTTGCAGAAGTCTTCAGGGTTGGATTTTGAAGATTTGAGTCTGATATCTGGGGTAGTCATACCCATTGGTTTCAAGGTTCCTACCTTTGTTGTTTATGATGGGGTCTCTTGTCCCAAGCTGCATCTGAGATCTTATGTCAGAAGAATTCAACCTCACACTGCTGACAAGAAGTTGTGGATCCATTTTTTCCAAGAGAGCTTATCTGGAGCTCAATTGGAGTGGTATTATCAATTGGAGAGTGTCAACATCAGGGATTGGAATGATCTTGCTGAAGCTTTCTATAAGCAGTATCAATACAATGCTGATTTAGCTCCCACTCGCATGCAGCTGCAAAGCATGTCTATGGGTGCCAAAGAAAGTTTCAAGGAGTATGCTCAGAAGTGGAGAGATTTGGCTGGAAGAGTGCAACCCCCTTTAACTGACAGGGAATTGGTTGATATGTTCATGTGTACGCTGAATGGTCCGTTTTACAGTCATCTCATTGGAAGCTCATCATCTGGCTTCACTGAGTTGATAATGACAGGAGAGCGCGTAGAGAATGGTATAAAGAGTGGCAAGATCCAAGTGGGTACTTCTTCATCAGGTGCTGCAAAGAAGCCTCCCACTGGGAAGAAAGAATCCAATGCTGTTTATGGTCAGCCTGATCGTAATAGAAGGCATCAGTCTGTAAGTGCAGTTCATATTTCAAATCCAACTCCTACAACACCAGAGCAGCCACAGGGCAACCAACAGAGGGCTAGAAGGCAGTTCACTAAGATCAACATGTCAATGGCTCAGGCATTGCAACACTTGTTGAAGGCTGAACTTATTACTCTGAAAGAGGCTCCTCAAAATCCCAATGTTACCTCTCCCAGGTACAATCCCAATGCACGATGTGCATATCATTCAAACTGTCAGGGACATGATATTAATAACTGCTGGGTCTTGAAGAACAAAATTCAAGATATGATTGAGGCTGGAGAGATTGAGTTTGACCCTCCGGGTACTCCAAATGTGATCACTGCTCCTATGCCGAATCATGAAAAGACTGTCAATGCCATTGATGAAGATTTACATATCTATTCAGTTGCAGAGTTGATCACACCATTGTCTGTCATCAAGAAGAAGTTAGTGCAAGCTGGGTTCTTTCCAGGTTGTCGTGAAGACTGTTTGTATTGTACCTACAAGCCGGATAGTTGCTGGAGATTGAGAGATGGAATTCAACGTCTCATGGATAAATATACCATAGTGTTTGAGAGGACTTCATCATCTGTAGAGAGTATGGTGGATCATATTACTAAAGGTAGGAAGACTGAAGAGGTTGATATGGTTGACAAAGTGCCGGTGAGGATCACTTCAAAGGGACCTGTTAAAATCACTCATAAGGGTCCAATTAAGATTACTGCTGAAGGCCCTGTGAAGATTGTTGCTGAAGCTAGAGTGGCTCCTCTGGTCATTACCACTCCTGGTCCTATTCCGTATACGTCTGATAAAGTTGTGCCTTGGCATTATGGGTCTGATGTTTATATCCATGGTGTTAAGCAGGAACCCTTAGCTGATATGCCTGTTGATGTTGACAATATTGTTGGATCTAGTAAGATCACACGAAGCGGAAGAGTGTTCTCTCCTCCAATCACCTCCAAGAATGCAGTCACTCCTGCTGCTACCTCCACCACTGATACTCGGGGCAAAGGTCCTGTTATTGAACCTGTACCTACTGATGTGCCAGCTGCTGATGATCTCTCTAAGCAGATGGATGAAGTATTGAAAATCATTCGCAAGAGTGATTATGACATTGTTGATCAGTTGGGGCATACTCCCTCCAAGATTTCTATGATGTCTTTGTTGTTATGTTCTGAAGCTCATGCCAAAGCTTTGATCAAGTTTCTGAAGACTGCTCATGTACCCAATGCAATTTCTGTTGACCAGTTTGAGAATTGTGTTGCCCACCTGACCTATGATAATGGGTTAGGATTTTCTGATGCTGATTTGACTCCTGCCAAGAGGGATCATAACAGGGCTCTGCATATCTCAATTGAATACAGGGGCACTACCCTGTCACATGTATTGATAGACAATGGTTCCTCTCTGAATGTGTTGCCCAAAGAAGTCCTGAGTAAGCTGAGTCCTGAAGATGCTGTGCTGAAACCCAGTAATATAGTGGTGAAGGCCTTTGATGGTTCTAGAAGAGTGGTGCATGGACAAATTGATCTCCCGATCAAAGTTGGTTCTCAGGTTTTCAATGCTACATTTTATGTGATGGATATTCGTCCTTCGTACTCTTGTCTGCTTGGTCGTCCCTGGATCCATGGGGCAGGTGCTGTAACCTCTACATTACATCAGAAGCTAAGATACCCAGTGGAAGGAAAGGTTGTTACTGTCTATGGAGAGGAAGAATATTTTGTCAGCCATGTAAACACCTTCAAGTATCTGGAAGTGGAAGGTGAATATGTTGAAACTCCGTGCCAGACATTTGAAGTAGTCCCGTGGATTGTTAATGATTATGTAGCTCCTCCGGTTGTCAAGAAAGTTCCTGTGGTTACCAGAGTACCTCCAACAATGGCCTCCCTTAAAGATGCTAGAGCTGTAGTGGATGAAGGTGGTTGTACTATTTGGGGACAGCTTCCTGATATCCCATACAAGTCTGACAAATTTGGTTTGGGTTTCACTGCAGAGTCCCAGAAGGCTGTTCGTCGTGCTCGTGCTGTTCGTATCACCAATCAAGGGGTTATGAAGAACCAGATCAATGCTGTAGGGGACTATGATGAAGATTACAACTTGGATGCTTGGATTTTTCCTACTGTGGGTGCTGGACTCAATAATTGGAAAGCTGAAGATGTTATCCCTATCTCCTTTAGTCAGAAGTAAATACTATTACTGTGTTGTTGCTTTTTTAAGTTTGTAATTTCTTGAATAATTAAACTCTCAAGCCTTGTGCCTTACCCGGGGCACAATGGTGTGCTTGTTACAGGCTGTCATTTCATTTGCATACTTCATTCAATAAAATCAGTGGACGTTTCGTTTTAGTAAATATTGTGTTCCTTGTCTTTCTTTTCTTTTATTTTTGCTTTATCAGCTATGTGTTCTTACACACACCCACATCACTAAAATGCAGATCCTCATCCACTCTGGATCCTGTTGATAACAGTTCTACTATTGCCAATTATAATTTCGAGAATCCGATCTATCAAACTGAAGACGGAAATGAGGACGATTGTGAAGTACCTGTAGAGCTTGCTAGGTTGTTACAACAAGAAGAGAAAGCTATACAGCCACATGAAGAGCCAGTCGAAGTTGTGAATCTGGGAACTGAAGAAAACAGGAAAGAGGTCAAGATAGGGGCTGATTTAGAGGATAGTGTCAAGAGCAGGTTGATTCAGATGTTACGTGACTATGTGGAGATCTTTGCTTGGTCTTATGAAGATATGCCAGGGTTGGATACAGACATTGTGGTTCACCGTTTACCAGTGAAAGAAGATTGTCGTCCAAAGAAGCAGAAGGTTCGTCGTATGCGTCCTGAGATGTCAAAAAAGATCAAGGCAGAGGTAATGAAACAGTTCAATGCAGGGTTCTTAGCAGTGACTTCTTATCCTCAGTGGGTTGCAAATGTGGTGCCGGTACCTAAGAAAGATGGTAAGGTACGTATGTGTGTGGACTACAGGGATTTGAACAAGGCTAGCCCCAAAGATGATTTTCCACTTCCTCATATCGATGTTCTGGTAGACAACGCTGCTCAGCATAAGGTATTCTCTTTTATGGATGGTTTCTCTGGTTACAATCAGATCAAGATGGCACCTGAAGATATGGAGAAAACAACATTTGTTACACAGTGGGGCACTTTTTGTTATAAGGTGATGCCATTTGGTTTGAAGAATGCAGGGGCAACATATCAGCGTGCTATGGTGGCTTTGTTTCATGATATGATTCATCATGAGATAGAGGTGTATGTGGATGATATGATAGCCAGGTCTCAGAATGAAGAACAACATCTTGATCATTTGCATAAATTGTTTGAGAGGTTGAAGAAATACAAGTTGAGACTGAACCCAAACAAGTGTACTTTTGGAGTTAGGTCTGGTAAACTCCTGGGTTTCATAGTCAGTGGAAAAGGTATTGAAGTAGATCCCGCAAAAGTAAAAGCTATACGAGAGATGCCAGCTCCCCGTACTGAGAAGGAGGTTAGAGGTTTCTTGGGACGATTGAATTACATTGCAAGATTTATTTCCCAATTAACTGCCATCTGTGAGCCAATCTTCAAGTTGTTGAAGAAAGATCAGGTGATGGAATGGAATGATGAGTGCCAGACTGCCTTTGATGAAATCAAGAGATATCTGCTAGAACCTCCAATTTTGATGCCACCAGTTGATGGAAGACCCTTGATTATGTACTTAACAGTGTTAGACAACTCAATGGGGTGTGTGTTGGGGCAACATGACAAGTCTGGTCGAAAAGAGCAGGCAATATACTACCTTAGCAAAAAGTTTACCGACTGTGAAACAAGATACTCACTGCTCGAGAAAACTTGCTGCGCTTTGGCATGGGCTGCTCGCCGACTAAGACAGTATATGTTGACCCATACTACCTTGTTGATTTCGAAGATGGATCCAATCAAGTACATATTCGAGAAACCCGCTCTCTCCGGAAGAATTGCAAGATGGCAAATGATCTTAACAGAATATGACATACAGTATACTACTCAGAAGGCCATTAAGGGAAGTGTTGTTGCTGATCATTTGGCTCATCAAGCAGTAGATGATTACCAGTCAATGAGTTTTGAGTTCCCTGATGAAGACATTATGATTATTACCAAAGAACCTGGAAAATATGACGGACCTGAACAAGGATCCCGATGGACTATGGTTTTTGATGGTGCATCCAATGCACTTGGTAATGGTGTTGGTGTTGTGATCAGTTCCCCTGAAGGTTGTCATACCCCGATTACTGCCAGACTTTGTTTCTATTGTACCAATAACATGGCTGAGTATGAGGCCTGTATCCTGGGTATTAAAGCTGCTATTGATATGAAGATTCAGTTCCTGGATGTGTACGGAGATTCAGCCCTAGTAGTAAGTCAGATTAAAGGAGATTGGGATACCAAGCATGATAACCTCATTCCTTACAGAGAGCATGTGTTGTTTTTAATCCCACATTTCAAAGAGATTACCTTTGGACATATTCCACGGAGAGAGAATCAGTTGGCAGATGCTTTAGCCACCATGGCATCCATGTTTGAGATCAGTTGGGATGATGAAGCTCCCAAGATTACTATTGATAGATTTGAAAAGCCTGCATACTGCAATGAGATTGACACTGAAGGGGCAGAGGAGAAGCCTTGGTTCTATGAAGTAAAAAGATATCTTGAAGCTCAGGAGTTCCCTGAAGGGGCATCTGTCAAAGATAGGAAGTTCCTGAGGAGGTTCTCTGCTAAGTTCTTTTTGAGTAATGGTATTCTGTACAAGCGCAATCATGATTCAACTATGCTTCGTTGTGTGGATAAGAAGGAAGCTACAGAATTATGGAAGAGATGCATGATGGGACTTTTGGCACTCATTTTAGTGGTCATACTATGGCAAAAAAGATTTTGAGAGCAGGTTACTATTGGTCTACCATGGAAGCTGATTGCTATCAACACTCCAGAACATGTCACAAGTGTCAAATTTATGCTGATAAAGTACATGTACCTCCATCACCATTGAATGTGTTGACTGCTCCTTGGCCTTTTGCCATGTGGGGCATTGATATGATTGGTGAGATCAAACCTACTGCTTCTAATGCGCATCGTTTCATCCTGGTTGCTATTGATTACTTCACGAAGTGGGTAGAGGCAGCTTCATTTGCATCTGTTACCAAGAATGTTGTGGCTCGATTCATTAAGAATAATATTATATGTAGGTATGGCATCCCTGAAAGGATTATTACTGATAATGGCTCTAATCTGAACAACACTATGATTACTGATCTCTGCACGCAGTTCAAGATTAAGCATCACAACTCTTCTCCGTATCGTCCAAAGATGAATGGGGCAGTTGAAGCTGCTAATAAGAACATTAAGAAGATTGTACAAAAGATGATTGTTACTTACAAGGATTGGCATGAGATGTTACCATTTGCTCTTCATGGTTATCGTACTACAATACGTACTTCAACAGGGGCAACCCCATTCTCCTTAGTCTATGGTATGGAAGCAGTTTTGCCCATTGAAGTTCAAATCCCCTCCTTAAGAATTATGAAGGATGCAGGCTTGGATGAAGATGAGTGGATTCAGACTCGACTTGACCAGATAAATTTGATTGATGAGAAGAGGTTAGCAGCAGTTTGTCATGGCCAGATGTACCAGAAACGGATGATTAAAGCTTTTAACAAGAAGGTTAAGCCAAAGGTATATCAGGCTGGTGATTTGGTAATCAAGCGTATCATATTACCACAGGGTGATCCTAGAGGCAAGTGGACTCCTACATATGAAGGACCATTTGTAGTCAAGACAATATTTTCAGGAGGTGCCATGATATTTACTACTATGGATGGTGAAGACTTCCCGCAGCCTGTAAACGCAGACATAGTTAAAAAATACCACGCATAAAAAGAGACCCGCTAGGTTGACAGGCCTAGGAAAAAATAAGGGCATCCCGGCAAACCAAAAGGGTTTGGGCAAAAATTAGGCATATATATAAAAAAAAAAGATGTACACCCGGCAAGTCGAAAACCTGAAAAGGCGGCTTGGGCAAAAAAGGGTATCCCGGTGGATTGAAAACCTGAAAGGGCAATCCAGGCAAAAGTTAGGGATTAAAGCGTATGACTATGTCTCGTTTGGATCACCCATGAAACTGCAACCAGTTGTACTACTTACTCAATGCTCGAACAGATAAAACTCAATCCAATCGTTTCCGTCTCAACAGCAGAAGATGAGATACTTGAAGATAATGGCAATAGTAGAATTGAAGCTCAATAGGATTATTTCCCACATAGCTGATTCTCCTTGTTTTGTAAAAAATTTATGACAAAAATCCTCTTACTAGGGTTTATGTCTCCTTGTACAAACTTACCCATGTATGGGTCACTTTTTGATATAAATAAAACTCCATTTTTGAATCCAGATTTACTTTTACCCTATTTACATAAGTGAAACGTCCATTGGTTATGTTTGAATGTATGTATGCTTTTGAATATGATTGATGTTTACCAGAAATGCATATACGCTTAATATGATTGATGTTTACCAGAAATGCATGGAAATGCAGTAATAGTATTTACTAAGGACGAACAAGGGAAGGATTTCAACGAAGCTTCGCCGGTTCATCCTTACAAGACAGTTACAAATCCTCAGTAGGACAAATCCATCTTCATAAGTACTTCAAATTCACATCTCCCCTGGAATTTATATCCATCTCTTTTATCCTCATACGGATATTCGGGAATTTACTTTCCAATAGGAGTACGACGAACGAAGACGGGAGGTTATGTATACCTTGCTATCCCCAGCAGACGAAAGGTTACAATACCCTACTATCGAACGAAGACGGGAGGTTATATATACTATATTATCAAACAAGACGTGCTTCTCATATTCTTCAGCAACGAATCGGGATTTATTTTCCCTGGTCAGCAGTTGTTATACGAAGATATCCAGACGCTTCAGGCGGTATCATATCATACATACATCATTTACATCATACCATAGCATACATATCCATAGATACATAATACATTACTTAGGTGCATCATACTATACATGCATACATAATGCATAAACTAATGCTACCATACCGAATGCTACCTTGTTTTCAGGTTAATTCTCCAACCAACAGACTTGTGATTATCAGGATTGCTTTATCCTCCTGAAAGTTATCATCCCTCAGGATTACTTTATCCTCCTGAAAGCTTCTTGTCCCTCAGGATTGCTTCATCCTCCTGAAAGCATATCATCCATCAGGACTGCTTTATCCTCCTGATAACTTCTAGTACATCGGGATTGCTTCATCCTCTTGAAAGCATCACTACATCAGGACTGCTTTATCCTCCTGAAATCATATTATTACCTCAGGACTGCTTCATCCTCCTGATAGCTCAACACTACCTCAGGACTACTTTATCCTCCTGACAGCTTCTTGTACCTCAGGATTGCTTTATCCTCCTGACAGCTTCTTATACCTCAGGATTGCTTTATCCTCCTGAAAGCATATCATCCATCAGGATTGCTTTATCCTCCTGAAAGCATATCATCCATCAGGACTGCTTTATCCTCCTGAAAGCTATCATTATATTTTGGACTGCTTTATCCTCCAAGAAATGTATATGAAGAACTTTTCTCCAAGTGGCATCTTTAAGCCCATTCAAGCATATTCAACTAGTCACCCGTATCACTCAATGCACTGGTGAGTGCAAATTTTTGGGCTTTTGTGTTCAATCCCCTTCAACCTTCCAGGTCACGACTGGCAGATATACCAGTCTAACCCCTCAGGTTTCAGAAAATTGAACAGGGACAGCTGTTGCACCCCAAAATTTGCCCTCACAATACAAGACTTTGTGTGCTAAGAAGGTTCACAAGGTTCACAAGATTCACAATGTTTACAAGACCTTTCATGAGGTTCATGAAGTCTACAAGTCACTTTATGAGGTTCACAAGGTTCACAAGGTTCACAATACCCCCCATGAGGTTCACAAGACATTTTATGATGATTCACAAGGTTCACAAAGTTCACAAATTGGTCAGAAGAGTTGACAATTCCCTCAGACAATGCCCCTCCTAAGCAGTGCATCCAAAACTAGGGTTTTGACTTTAATCAGGCTAAATGGACTTCCAAGACTTCAAGTGAGCTTCATAACATCTTATATGTGTTTAAGAACCCCCATGACAAGTTTCAAAACTTTTCTCAAAAGTTTGCTCAGTCAAATGATCAGATAAGTCAAAATCAGTCAAAGCAGTTAAAAAGTCAAACTGAGGTCAACTATGGTCAAACCAAAGTCAAACTTCATGATTTTTTGCCAACATCAAGTATATGAAGTAAAATTCATCATTTGATCAAGGTTTGATCATGATTCATCAAGGAGATTTCAGATCATCAAGAATCAGGAGTTTCTAAATTAGGGTTTCCTTAGTAAAAGTCAACTGAACTTTGACCAGCCATAACTTTCACATGCTTCATCACCAAGTCTCCATCCAAAGCTCATTTTGAAGGAAATTGAATTCTCTACAACTTTGTGTCTCACAAGCCAAGCCCAAAAATGCTTCATTTGGAAGGTATGAGCTAAGACATTATAGGTCCTTTTGAAAGTCAACAAAAAGTCAACAACTTCAAAAGGGCATAACTTGAGATTGATAAATGATATGGACATGAAACCAGTGGGGTTGTTTAGAGGACTCTTCAAGCTTTTCAAAATGTCCAAGAACACCCTCATAGCATTAAAATTGAAGGATGTGTGCCCTTGCAAAGTTGGGAAATTTTGGGTTGGTTCATGAAGAAAATAGAGGTCTAAAACCAATTTTTTCCAAATGGGCTTGCCAAATAATGACCCAATCCACTTCAAAACATCTTGCACGAAATTAAATTGATTTATTCATAATTTTATTCATTTTGTTTTTATTTATTATGATTTTTATATTAAAAAATCATTTTAAATTCAAATAAAATATAAAATAATGAAAATTAAATTTGATTTGGTTTCTAGAAGGTCTTAAATTATATTTAGACTTGATTGATACAAGAGTAATGAGAATCATACCAAAATAGCAAGTGTTTATGCAAAAAAATTTGATTTTCAAAGGCCATCTTTTTGAATCTTTTTTGGATCAAATCTTCTACACAATGACCTAATTTTTCAGCCTCAATTGATCATCCTATAAGTACTTAACACAACCCTAGAACAAGCCACGAATTTTCTGCCTCCCAAGAGTAAGTTTCATAGACCAAAAAACCTCTCCACAACTCACATTCGGTTTCAATCTTCCAGGACATTTGAAGGTAATTTGAGAACACAGTCATGATCCTTGGCCCTCATTGAGTGGAAACCAACATTTATTTGCAGCCAAAACACTCCATAATGCATAAACCGAATCATGTTTGTTCTTGAATAATTTTTTTTCGGTTACACTAATCCAATGCGTTCTAACGAATTTTGTTTGTTTAATCATGTTTGTGATGTTGTATAGAGTGTTTCTGGACAATTAAATCAAAGCTTCCTGGCTTGAATCGCAATCGGCCATAGCTAGGGTTAGAGCTTCAAAATTAGGGGTTTACGGAATACCTAATATAAATAGCTAATGAACTCATATTTGGACTGTAATCGTTGCATAGATCATATTTGCAGGTTCAATTTGGTGAAATTTTACTTGTAAGATGATGTATAGCATTCGCAGGTTTAAAACGCATGAGAATTCGTAGGAATTTTCCCAACAAAATTCGCAGGTAATCCTACGAATCCAAGGTTGAAGATGAAGCTGGTCTGGCGCGAAAATTTAAATTCAAATTGTTGTTTTAAAATATTATGATATAGTTGCTATTTTATTTCACAAGCGTACAGCTTGTCCTAGTGGTAAGACGCGCGTGTATACTGCCTGCAAGCCTGGGTTCGAATCCTGGCTTTGTGTGATTTTTCTTATTTTTTCAGGTTAACCATGAAGCTTAATATATTATGCATTATTGCCACTATAATATCAGATGCGCTCATCCAGCAGGAATGGTAAGGTGTTTGTACATTGCTTGCAAGGCCCTGGGTTCGATTCTCCCCCCAGACCTTTTGCTTGTTTTCTTTTTTTTTTTCCTGATTTTTAGGTTTAGTACACAAAACCAATTGGACTCATTCTTCTTTCACCTGTGCGTGCTGGCCTGGTGGTATGGTATGGCTGATGGCAAGCTGAAGGTGCTGGGTTCAAACCCCAGCCAGGTAAGTTCTTTTTCTCATTTTTTCTTGTTTATTATTATTTTTAATTAATATGTTTATAATATGATTAAATAAATTTTAAAAAAAAATATATATAATGTATATTATTATTTTCTTTATTATAATCTAAACTCATTTTTTTTTATTAAATATCATTAGAAAAAATAATTCAATTTTTTATAATTAATCCTAATTTATTTTCTAAGCATATAAACCCTAAATTTTCTAAAACCCTAAAAAATATATTTCAATTCAAAAACCCTAATTTCTTTTTTTCTATTCTTATTTAATATTATTATTTGTATTTAATTTAATTTGTATATAAATATGTTAAAATTTAAAATTCTTAATTCGTTTTTTCATAATATACAAATATCTTATTATTGTTCATAATTAAATATATATGTAAATAATTTCTATTTATGTTTAAAAATTGCTAACTTAATTTTTGATTATAATTTACTTTTTTCTCATAATATGTTCATAATTTATTTAATTTGTTTATAATTTTAAATTTTTATAATTAATTAATATAATTGTTCATATTTTGCTATTAACCATTAAAACTTTGTTTATTATAATCTTTTGTTTATTATTATTATTACTAATCATGTTTATTGCTAACCTCATTTAAAATTATTATTTTTACTAACCCTCTTTATTTTTTTAAATTGTGATTATCATTATTATTTTCACTAACCCCTATTATAATTATTTATTTATTCTTGCTTATTTATTATTTTACTATTTATTTAAATTGCTTTATTATTATTTTGTAATTGTTCCCGGATGTAATTTTTTGTAATATTTATATTATTTTTATGTCATGGTTAGTAAAAATAGGGAGTGTAAACATGTATGCAATTTAAAATTGAATTTAGATCACTTAATTATAAGATAAATATAAATTAAACACTCACACACGTAAGTCGATCTTTGATCGCCATCTCACTTTCTAGGGTTACCTCTCATTGTTGCCTAATCACAAGGTCAAGTGGGGTGTATAAAGCAAAAGTCCCTTAAAAGAAAAAGTCA